>CM016727.1:16720091-17403613 GCA_005771605.1 Scutellaria baicalensis
CCACCTCGTCATTCCATTAATTATAACTAGTTTTTCTTTATTTCTCCAACCATTTACTTGGTTATAACTTTTTTGGGACTACAAAGAATTGTGAGTTTTCTCTAGAATTTTTTCTTAACTTCTCCAACTATATATGTACTTGTTGTATCAATTTTATTTGTTATTATTAGATTCTTGTAAACACAATATTATTATTTTGATTTTGAGAAATTTCGATCATAAACAATTTTATATATGATAATGTTATTAAAGTAAAATTCGATTACTTAAACTTTTGATTTTTTCAATATACCGTATTAAATTTTGCATTAGTTTCTTTTTAATTTTATCCAACAAATTATAAAAAATATCATTTTATTCAATATTCAAGGCAATCCATAGTTGTAAATTTCTTTAGAATTATGAGTGTGAATTATAAAGAAATGTGTACTAAATTCGAAATAAAAATACCAGTACGATCAATTATCTTTTCTTTTTTAAATTTTTTTTTTTTTACAAATTGGAACAAACATAGAAAATTTAAAAGAGATAAAACTCTAATTCTTATTCAAACCCTAATTCTATATTTCTACGTTATTAGATCATAATTAATCCTATTCAAATTATAATTATTTGATATTGAAATCATAAGTATCTCAGTTTTCTCCACTTATTCAATAACAATAAAACTTTTACATCTAAATAGCAATGGATTGTGAAAATCTCATGAAAATGAATTTAGGCCATATTTTATGATAAAGAATGAAATTTTTGATCGCCCAAATTCTAGAAATTTGGAAGCAAATTGCAGAGAGTATGTCAAACACCAGGAAGAACACTGAATCGATGTTCAACCAAAACATGAAGAACAATTGTGAAACATTCGACCACAAAGGCAAGAACAATATGAACATGTTCGACCATATGTGGTTGAACATGTAAACAATGTTCCAACTTTTTATGTCGAACGTTTTCAAGTTTACCTTGCATTTACATGTTCCAACTTTTATGCCGAACATTTTCTGTAAGAAGAAGTTGTGCTAGATTTTGATGAGACAAAACCTGCTGTAAGTATTAGAGCTTGTTAGTGCCCCATTTCTTTTTTAATAAGTTAGCATCCTTACAGATCGAGGTACCTTCTACTGAACAGAAGAGCTGCACGCTGCAAGTTAGTCCAAGGAGAATAAGTGTGCTTACAGTGCACTGCACTTAGAAGGAATTTCGAAAGAAAGAATGCTGCACGCTGCAAGTTCTGGAAACTGCGCATTTTATCATGCAGCGACCCAAGATGCAGCGCCAATAATAAGTTGCAGCAACTGAAATCACGTGCAGAAGATCATCCAAGGATCAATCTGAAAAGACTGCTGCACGATCAAAGAATATGAGAAAACATCAAGACTTCAGTTGTCATTGCAGTTCAATCAAAGACACTTAAGCTCAACGACAAATCTAATATGTTGCGGACCAACGAGAAGTCGCCACTTGTGCCTGATGCAACTGCAGATTCTACGAAAAGAGGATAGGCGCATTTAATGAAGTCGCAGCATGGAGAAAGTGACGTAGCATACAACCTGCGAGCTTGTATTAATTGAGCTGTACCCGAGAAGATCAAGAGGATCAGGAAGATCAAGGAGTCAACCCAACAAGGATCATCAAGGACGATTTTAAAGATCAGCATGGGAGTGACCCGAAGAGGAATCAGATGAAGACATGTGAAATGTGCTTCCTTCAACAAGTGCATTCCACCACTTATATAAAGAGGAAGAGTGAAATTGAAGAAATGACTGGAAAATTGAAGAATCCAATCTTGCTAAAAAGCTCTTAACTTCTTATCTGGAGCTTGCAGCAAGAAAAACACTTATGAAAAAACAAACTTCTTCTAGTTCACACAACTAAGAGCAAGCCCTTAACAATGATCACATCCTTTGAAGACTTAGTTCCATTTTGTTGAATAATTTCTTTTTATTCTTTAAAAATTTTAGTTGTGTGCTTATGTTGTTTTATGGTGTCCACAGTTTAGAGGAAAAATACATCACTGTACGTTTTAGTCCTTGTGTAGGATAATACCCTGTGTGGGTCCCTGTTTGATTGCTAAAATCTAGGAAGAGAGTAAGAATCATAATAGGTTGTATCCTTAGGCAAAACATGTTTGGAAAGAGTCCTGTAAATCATTTGGCCTAGTGGATTTCCTCATTGAGTAGGAGAAGAGAGGACGTAGAAGGCTTACACCACCTTCGAACCTCTATAAACCCTTGTGCATTTATATTCTGCATTTACAACTTTATTCCTTATATCATTTGTTGTATGCTATATGTATGGGTTATATGTGTTGTAACCTTCTAACTCTGTAGTTAAAAGACTACTTTATCTGTTGAAACTCTATCACCACCATTTCCGTTGTGCATATAACTCTTACTGTTCGGCTGCTGCACCTGATCATTGTTGCACGCATAACACATCATAGAGCGAGTTTGCATTCAAGATTAGGGTCAGGTTTTTAATCTTGATCTTTATTCTCTAGAATCTGATACAATTGGAACAAAATACTAACAACTTCCGTTATCTGTGGGAATACTTGTTTCAATCTGATGGGATCAATGAAGTTAGATGTGGAGAAGTTCAATGGAAGTAATGATTACAACTTATGGAAAGTGAAGGCTATTGCCATGCTAACACAACATGGCGTAGATGAAGTTCTCAAAGATGATTATGGAGCTTCACCTACGCAAACAATAGAGAAGAAGATGGAGATGAAGAAGGGGGCACGAACGGGTATAATTTTGTGCCTTGTAAACAAGGCATTGGGAGAAGTTTTTAAGGAACCAACAACAAAGGAGTTGATGGAAAAACTGGATTCACTCTACCATATAAAGACTAGCAAATTGGCTATTTTTGATTAAGCATAAGTTGTATGCTTTGAAGATGCAAGATGAGAAGAGGATCTCAGAAAAGATGGATGAGTTTAACAAGATCATTGATGATCTTGAAAATATAGGAGTAAAGACGGAAGATGAAGATAAGGCTTTGATGTTGCTTCACTCTCTGACCAAGTCACTGGAAAACTTCAAGGATTCTCTGGTGTTTGGGAGGCAAGATAGGGTGTTGTCACTCAAAGATGTGTAGGTGGCATTGATAACCAATTAGACCTTGAAGATTCCATAAGAGTCAAGGATTCAACAATCGGCTGAAAGCTTGAATGTAAGATTCAAGAATTAGAAAAAGGGGCTTGGAAATTTCAAGAAAAATAATAAGGGTGATAGATCTGGTTCAAGTAAACTTGAAGAGGAGAACAAGGAAACCAGAAAGTGCTTCCATTTCCAAAGGGTTGGTCACTTATAGAAGAATTTCCATGACAAGAAAGCTGGAAAGCCACCCAAGCAACCCCAACCTGATGTGGCAGAATAAGGCTATAAAGATGGAGAGATGTTGTGAATTTTAGAGACCAAGAACTCTTGGACTCTGGTTGCTCGTTTCATATGTGTCCCAATGAGTCATATTTCACTGAATTAAAGAAGGAATAAGGTGGAATAGTATTTTTGGGAAATGATCAAAGCTTCAGGGTTCAAGGAATTAGGACATTGAAATTAAAGCTGCATGATGGCAAAATTAAGAAGCTTTCAGATGTAAGATTTATACCAACTCTGAAGAGAAATCTTATCTCTCTTGGTTCTCTTTGTAGTTCTGGGTATAACTTCAATACAACCAATATAGGGATTCTACATGTTACCAAGGATGGAAACACAGTCATGAAAGGGAAAACAAGTAATGGTCTTTTTACTTTTATAGGATCTATTGTAATTGGTGATAACCTGATCACTCTAAGTACAGAAGAAACCAATATGTGACACATAAGGTTAGGACATATAGATGAAGGGATTACAAGAGCCGGCAAAGAAGAAGGCTTTTGGAGAGAACACCTTGTCCAAGCTAGAATTTTGATTTATATGTTCTTGGGAAATCAAAGAAACTTCAATTCCCAACTGGAACACACAATATAGAAGCTATTCTAGACTATGCTCATTCAGATTTGTGGGGACCAACCACATATCTATAACACATGGAGGGGGCAGATACTTCTTGACAATCATAGATGATTACTCAAGAAAACTATGGGTTTTTATGTGATGAAAAATAAGAGTGATGCTTAACACTTACTTCAAGGATTGGTTGACACATCAAGAAACAAGGACTGACAAGAGATTTAAACACTTTAGACATATAATGAGTTGGAATTCCTTTAAGAAGAGTTTCAAAACTTTTGCAATGACAGAGGGATTACCAGACATAAGACAGTGGCTTTGAATCCACAATAAAAAGGGATTGCTGAGAGGATGAATATAACTCTCTTGGAGAGAGTTAGGTGTATGCTACTTGATGCAGGGTTCCCAAAATAGTTTTGGGGAGAAGCTGTAAACACAACCTCATATCTGATAAACAAAAGTCCATCTTCAGTGTTACAATTCAAATCCCTTAATGAGGTGTGGTACTCAAAACCACCAAGTTATAATAATCTCAAAGTTTTTAGTTGTTAAGCCTTTGCACACATTAAACAAGATAAACTGGAGGTTAGAGCTATAAGGTGTATCTTCATTGGCTACCCCACTTGAAACTAAATGATGCAAATTGTGGTGCTTAGAACCAGGTGGACAAAGATGCATTATCAGTAGAGATGTGGTCTTCAATGAAAATGTAATGGGAGATAAAAGGTCCATACCAACAAGTAATCACAGACTGAAGACATTTTACAGAATGGAATAAAAGTTGAAGTGGAGCTTGCTCATGATTCACTTCAGATGAATGAAGAGACAGGTGATAACAGCCTAGAAATCACCAATGATAGCTAAGAATCTGACAGTGATACTGAATAAAATGAGCTGGAAATTACAGACTTGCTAAAGATAGACAAATGAGAGAGATACACCCATCAAACAAGTTTGGCCAAGCAGATGTAACTCACTATGCTCTAGTAGTAGCAGAAGACATAGAGTATGATGAGTCAAACTCATACGAAGCTGTAGTCACTTCCAAAGATAGAGATAAGTGGATTCAAGCCATGAATGAAGTGATCATGTCATTGGAAAAGAATCACACTTGGACAATGGTTGATAAGCCCAAAAATCAGAAAGTTGTGGGCTGTAAGTGGATATTCAAAAGAAAAGTTGAACTCTCAAGCGCTGAGAAAATAAGATTCCAGGCAAGGCTAGTGGCAAAGGGGTTCACACAAAGAGAAGGGATATATTTCAATGAAGTTTTCTCACTTGTGGTCAAGCACTACTCTATCAAATTAATTCCTGCATTGGTAGCTTAGTAGGACTTAGAACTTCATCAGCTCGATGTGAAAACAACTTTTTCGCATGGGAATCTAGAAGAAGTCATTTTCATGGGACACACTGAGGGATTTATCATGCCTAGAAATGAAAACAAAGTTTGTAAACTGCAGAGATCACTTTATGGATTAAAGCAAAGTCCAATACAGTGGTACAAACGATTCAATGAAGTCATGGGTAGCATTGGGCTTGTGAGATGCAACTATGATTAGTGTGTATACTTGGAGGTTGAGAATGATCTGGTTCATACTTATCTTCTACTCTATGTAGATGATATGTTGTTTGCCAGCAAAAACATTGAAAGGATAAAAGCTATAAAAAAGAAACTGAAAACCCAATTCGAGATGAAGGATCTGGGGTATGCTTGAAGGATTCTTAGAATGAATATCAAGAGAGATAGGCAATCTGGAAAGCTATTTCTCCATCAATTTGATTACCTAATTAAGGTCCTAATGAGATTCAATGTGCATCATGCAAGATCTATTACTATCCCAATTGGCCAATAGATAAAACCCTCTGCAGATCAAAGCCCGAAGTCAAAAGAAGAAATCAAATAGATGCAAGCAACATGGTTAATTTGTAGTAGACCAGATCTGGGATATAGCATGAGTGTGATCAGTTGATTCATGGCTAATCCAGGTAGAGCTCACTGGGAAACACTAAAACAAGTCATAAGATACGTATAGACATTGTATGATCATACAACAAAGGACTGATATTCTTGAAAAGAATCAGCAAAGAATTAGTTCCAATAGAGGGATTTGTCGATTTACACTTTGCAGGGAATCAAGACACACGAAAATCTCTTACAGGGTATTTCTTTACCTTGTTTGGGACAACTGTAAGTTGAAAATAAGCATTGTAATAACAAACAATGGCTCTATCAAATACAAAAGCTGAATTCCTAGCCATGACTGAAGCATTTAAGGAAGCTATATGGCTCAAGGGAATTATGAAAGAGTTGGGGCTGAAACAAGAAAACATAAACGTACAGTGTGATAATCAAAGTGTCATTCACTTATCAAAACATCAAGTCCTTCCCGAACGTTCAAAACACATAGATGTGAAGATGCATTTTATAAGGAATGTCATAGAAGAAGGATCTATTGGGGTGAAGAAGGTTAGCACAGATGATAATCCAGCTGATATGCTAACTAAACTAGTGTGCGCGGGGCTCAAAATTCCAGCATTCCATGAACTTAATACAAGTTCGTGGCTGGAAAATCTTCATAATCGATGTGTGAATCTTGTTTGATACTCTAATAGACCATAGGGCTTTTGTATCTGAGTGTAAGAAGAATCCAATCCCCTTGGAATCGCTCATTTTGGATAAGAATTCAGCAAGATCTCTAGTTAGGGTTCTAAGATATATAAACCCTAATTAGCAGATTTGGGTTTCTCGTATTTTTCAGGTTTGATTCTTGATAGTAATTGAGTTTTGTCCCTCCTGTGGATGTAGGTCAATTAATCTTGGCCAAAATGTTTTCTTTTGCATTCAAGATTAGGGTTAGAGTTTCATCTTGACCTTTATTCTTGAGCTTATTGATCTAAAATCTGATACAATTGGAACAGACTACTAACATTTTTATATTGAAACAAATATTTTATTTTGAGATAAAGGTAGAATGATTAGGATCCCAAGGGCATAGCCTTGACCATGTCTGCAAGTAGAAACTTGAGTATTTTCCCGGTGGCGGTTTTGGGCAGCTCTTCCTTAAACACCACCGTCTTGGGCACCATATAGTGCGGCAGCCTCTCTCTACAGAAGGCTATTATTTCCTTCTCCGATGGCTTATCCTTCACCCCCTCCTTCAAGCTCACAAACGCACACGGCGTTTCTCCCCAGAACTCATGCGGCCGCGCCACCACCGCCGCCTCACTCACCGCCTCATGGCTGCACACCACCGCCTCCACTTCCACGCTGCTCACGTTCTCCCCCCCGCTTATGATGATATCCTTCGACCGCCCCTTTATCTCCATGTACCCATCTGAGTGCACCACTCCGATGTCGCCGGTGTAGAACCACCCATTCTTCATGCACTTTGAGGTGCTCTCTGGATCTTTGAGGTAGCCCAGAAATACTGATGGCGATTTCAGTACGATTTCGCCGAAGCTTTTCCCGTCTCTCTTCACGCTCTTCCCTGACTCCGCCTCGATCACGTCTAGCTCCACCATCATCGGCATCGCCACTCCTTGTCTGGCTTTCAACCTCGCCCTCTCCGCCGCCGGAAGCTCGTCCCACTTCTTCTTCCACGAGCAGGAGACCGCCACCCCATCTGTCTCCGTCAAGCCATACCCATGGCTCACGACGAACCCGAGTGATTCGATGTTCAGCAGCACCGTCGGCGGCGGAGACGAGCCGGCTGTCAGTATGTGAACCGGCTTCTCCAGCGGCTTCACGTCCGGTGAATTGCATAGCATGTTGAGCACCACCGGCGCGCCGCAGAGGTGGGTGACGTCGTGCTTACGTATGGCGGCGTGGATGGAGGCGCCGTCGTATTTGCGGAGGCAGACGTTGGTTCCGCCGACCACCGCCATGCCCCAGGTGTAGGTCCACCCATTAGCGTGGAACATCGGCAGGGTCCACAAGTAAACCGGCTCCTTCGGCACCGACCACTCCACCAACGAACCCATGGTAGTGATGAACGCACCGCGGTGGCTGTGGACCACAGCCTTCGGAGACGACGTCGTTCCGGATGTGTAATTCAGAACCAGGGGATCGTGCTCACTCTCAGGCTGAACCCATTCGAAATTCCGATCGCCGTTGGAGATCATCGCCTCGTAGCTCACGAGAAACGACGACGGAACCGCCTTATTATCGCCTTCTCCGATGAAAACAAGAGACGGGCGCTCGGATTCAGGTGGGAGCAGAGACAGCGCTTCAACAACCAGACATTCCGACTGGTGATCTACGAACACAAGTTTTGATTGAGCATGGTGGAGGACGACGGAGATGGTGCGGGCGTCGAGGCGGATGTTGATGGTGTTGAGGACGGCGCCGGCCATGGGAACGGCGAAATGGAGCTCGTACATTGCCGGAATATTGGGGGCCACCACAGAAACGACGTCGCCTCTGTGGATGCCGGTAGATGAAAGGGAAGACGCCATTTGCAAGCATCGACTGTAGGTTTCCGACCATGTGTAGGTGGTGGAGTTGTAGATGATTGAGGGGCAGTCGGCGTAAACAGTGGCGGCTCTGTCAAGAAATTTGATGGGCGTCAACGGCACCGAATTTGGGGGACTCGGCTTCAGTTGATCCATGGAAACTGATAATTTTGTACAAATGAGATGATTCTATGTGAAGATTGAAGCTTATTTTATATGTCAAAGATGTGTGTTTGAGCTAAGAACAGAGACGGCGGTGCTAGGGGTGGCGGCCGCCACCTCAAATAGTACAGACAGTAAATTTAATGAAGGAGGTACGTATTTGACCACAGGATATCTTTAATCAGCCAGTGCTCCCTTTTCAAAATACTAGGTTTGAACCCGTGCGATGCACGGGCTTTATTTAATACTTATCTTATTTTATATTAAAGTAGTATTTTTTTATATGTTATATGATAGTAAATTTTTATTTTTTGTACTTATCTCATTTTTTATTTTATAATTAGTGTTTATTGTTATATGATAGTAAATTTTTACATAAGTGTGATTTTGTTTCTTTATTTTTAAAATAATATTTCTCAGGGTACATTTGAATATGTGGATTTAATTGATATTAATATTTTGATATTTTATAAATAAAATAATTTTTAAGGAAGGACACTTGGCAACATTATAAAGTGTCACCTGTCAAACACTTGAAGGTAACACTTGACAACATTGTAAAGTGTCACTTGTCAAACACTTGAGGGTACAAACCACACTTATATGTATATAATTCTTCAAAATGATGATGTGGCAGTCCGTGGGAGATCCAAACCTAACTTTTAATAGAACCAATCCCACCGATTGAAACAATAATGCAAGAAATCCAAAAGGGTTTGGTTGCATATTAAGAAAAAATAAAAATAAAAAAAGGAAAGAGGACTGAGCTAGCTCACTTTACAGACTTATAACTCGCTCAAAACTCAATGTCAACTCGTACTCTCAATTGCACAGAAAACTACTATATATAGGCTACATGGCAAAGAAAATATCATCCAAAACGGATCTCAAACGAATCTTGGCAAGATCTTTGAAAACTGCTCCTCGCACACTCTGTTTCGCGATTTCTCTCTCTCCTCTGAAACATAACAAAATTAACTGCTTCTTGATCTGATGTGGCAGCGCACCATTGGTTATCTTGAAACTGCAACTTAAGCTTTGATCGCAGAAACACGCCTTTGTTAGTATAAACGCGCCTTTCTTCAAAGCCTTGAGAACGCTGACGTGGCAAAGCGCAAGAACGCTTCTTTAAGTGAAAAGGCGATTTTCTTCAAACCTGCAAATAAGAAAAAACGTTAGTGCTACTACTTAATCAAACACGTTTTTCTCTTGACTTTATTTCCTTTCAAACACTTAGTCGATTTCTTCCAAATTCCCATGCACAACTTATTTGCCATGCATATTCTTGCAGAAGCTTGAGCCATATATTATTAATCTAATAAATTTTTAATAGTTTATTCTTTATTTAAATATAAAGATTTAAGTTTTCTTTAAATTAAAAAATAATATCCATAATATCATAGTGAAAAATATTATCTAATATATTTAGTTGTTTAATATTTATTCTCTCTTAAAAATAATAATGAAATGGCATAGACACGAAAGAATAAAAGTATGAAGGCAAACAAAATAAAATAAATGTAGCAGCCAACTCGAACTACGGAAGTTGGAGCAAAGAAATGAGAGTTGCTCATTACTTTTTGAAAACAAAAGGCAAAACTTTGTCTACGATCAAGTAATTTGTTTTATATTTTGTTATAAAAAAATGTAAAATTAAATGAGTTATGAAGGTACTCTCAATTGCACTGAAAACTACTATATATAGGCTACATGGCAAAGAAAATATCATCCAAAACAGATCTCAAACGAATCTTGGCAAGATCTTTGAAAACTGCTCCTCGCACACTCTGTTTCGCGATTTCTCTCTCTCCTCTGAAACATAACAAACTTAACTGCTTCTTGATCTGATGTGGCAGCGCACCATTGGTTATCTTGAAACTGCAACTTAAGCTTTGATCGCAGAAACACGCCTTTGTTAGTATAAACGCGCCTTTCTTCAAAGCCTTGAGAACGCTGACGTGGCAAAGCGCAAGAACGCTTCTTTAAGTGAAAAGGCGATTTTCTTCAAACCTGTAAATAAGAAAAAACGTTAGTGCTACTACTTAATCAAACACGTTTTTCTCTTGCCTTTATTTCCTTTCAAACACTTAGTTGATTTCATCCAAATTCCCATGCACAACTTATTTGCCATGCATATTCTTGCAGAAGCTTGAGCCATATATTATCAATCTGATAAATTTTTAATAGTTTATTCTTTATTTAAATATAAAGATTTAAGTTTTCTTTAAATTAAAAAATAATATCCATAATATCATAGTGAAAAATATTATCTAATATATTTAGTTGTTTAATATTTATTCTCTCTTAAAAATAATAATGAAATTGCATAGACACAAAAGAATAAAAGTGTGAAGGCAAACAAAATAAAATAAATGTAGCAGCCAACTCGAACTACGGAAGTTGGAGCAAAGAAATGAGAGTTGCTCATTACTTTTTGAAAACAAAAGGCAAAACTTTGTCTACGATCAAGTAATTTGTTATATTTTTTGTTATACAAAAAATGTAAAATTAAATGAGTTATGAAGGTACTCTCAATTGCACTGAAAACTACTATATATAGGCTACATGGCAAAGAAAATATCATCCAAAACGGATCTCAAACAAATCTTGGCAAAATCTTTGAAAACTGCTCCTCGCACACTCTGTTTCGCGATTTCTCTCTCTCCTCTGAAACATAACAAAATTAACTGCTTCTTGATCTGATGTGGCAGCGCACCATTGGTTATCTTGAAACTGCAACTTAAGCTTTGATCGCAGAAACACGCCTTTGTTAGTATAAACGCGCCTTTCTTCAAAGCCTTGAGAACGCTGACGTGGCAAAGCGCAAGAACGCTTCTTTAAGTGAAAAGGCGATTTTCTTCAAACCTGCAAATAAGAAAAAACGTTAGTGCTACTACTTAATCAAACACGTTTTTCTCTTGCCTTTATTTCCTTTCAAACACTCTTCCAAATTCCCATGCACAACTTATTTGCCATGCATATTCTTGCAGAAGCTTGAGCCATATATTATTAATCTGATAAATTTTTAATAGTTTATTCTTTATTTAAATATAAAGATTTAAGTTTTCTTTAAATTAAAAAATAATATCCATAATATCATAGTGAAAAATATTATCTAATATATTTAGTTGTTTAATATTTATTCTCTCTTAAAAATAATAATGAAATTGTATAGACACGAAAGAGCATATATTCCACATTAATTTCGAAATTGTAAAATAGGATTAAGTTCATTTAGATACTTTTTTACTTTGAACTTTTTTGTGATTCGTAATATTTTAACCTAATCTTGTAGGCTGCTATCCCAAACTCTTAGGCCAAGGGATGACGTGGTCTCCAACCTGGAAGGCGCTGCCTACCCATAAACTGACTCAGCAAGTTTGGTTTGAACGGCTTAAACTCCGTAGGTCGAAGGAGTTGTGTAAGACTAAATTGGTGTTCACTTCCTTCCCCTATTAATTTATAGCATTCAAATTCTTTCTTCCCCTATTAATTTATAAGATCAAGGTCTTGTAATATCCTCACTGTTAGAACTTGCCATATCCTTCTTGAAATTGAGCAGAGCCATCCACTTTTGAAAAACATTAAACTAATTAGATTAATTGATAAACTTACTCATAGACAATATAGATACATCAGTGTACTGTTGTATAAATAAAATACATGAAAAATTCTGGTAAAACATTTAATATTTAAAATTATCATTATTTTCATAACACATTCTTTGTTAATTGTAGTTAAGCTTCTCAGAAGATAGATCCCTTTTTTATTCGGTTGCATTTAGATTGTGGGATTGAAATCTCCGTTGTTCTCATATGGTTGCATTCAAATCTCTCAAAATTCGTTGAAAATTGAAATTATAAGTTTACAAATACAAATCAATTGAAATCACTATACACTCATCCTCAATCCTTCAATCCCAAGCAACCTTATCAATTTAGTCATCTCATTTGCTCATATGAAGCTAAAAGATTAGTAGCAGGCAAGATTAAAGTGAAAAAGACATACCTTCTTACATTTATATTTTGCCATTACTTTGTATAAATTAATTGATCCCACCAAATTATTGTCGAAATATCTCATGGGATATGCAACACTTTTACCAACAGCTTTAAGCCCAGCAAAATGGATCACAGCATCAAACCTAGCAAGAATTCATAGAAATTTATATCACATTCAAACACCACTTACATATATATAACTAAACAATGAAAATACATAATCTCCAAAACTGAGTTGAACTCATAACACCAAGAAACTTGCATTACTTGTTCCGAGAAAACAATATCTCCAGATCCTCCACGTTTCTAATATCCCCCTGCAAACCAAAACCAAAAAAAATCCCAAATTCTCCATCACAATCACTACACAATAATCATCTCATATACAATCTTCATCCATTAAAGAATGCAAAATTCAAAAACTCCAGCTAACACAGCGATTGATAATACAGAATAAGTAGGTAAATACCAAATTGAAATCGAGATTCTTGGAGCTTACTACTTTAAGATAACATTCACCACATTGCCATGTTCATCCATCACCCTGCCTAGTGCATCCAAACGAAGTACAGGTGCTTTCGAAAGCTTTGGTTGAATTGCAACATCCGGGGGTATCTGCCCCGGAAACATATTTATGAGGGGAGCAAATTCTGGGTCTTGCTGAAATCCCATCTTGGCAGCTAGCAAACAAATATACTAATAAAGTAAGAACCCTATATTATTCTAACATGGTATTAGTTTTGAAAACCAAAATGGCAAATAATCAACTACAGAACTCTTGACAAATATTTGGTTGAAAAATTCCACCTCACCCCTTAAAGTTAATACCGAATTGGTGTGCTCAATAAGGAGACCTCAAGAATTTATCCATGACATCAAGTGAAGATAATCTGGATGGATAAAAATCAAATTGTTGGTACTTTAAATCTTATAAGCTATTAATGAGGTGGTCACACTCAAACATAGTTGATAGAAGAACTAATCCTAAATTCTTGTTCAAGCACATAATTGCACAAAAGTTCAACACAAACATATAATCAAACAAACTTTTTATTAATAGGAATACTAAATGGAAAACCAACCTTTGAATCCAATAGCAGGTCTCTGAATGCACTTGAAGTTTTGAGTCTCCCATGTATGCAAAAGATGAGAAGTGAGTAGAAGAGCACTGAGATGAGAAGGGGCGGTATCAGACTGTTTTGATAAGTTCTTAAACCGTATTACTCCATTTTCCCCTTATTTTAACCCTAACATTTTGGAGAATTTGCACAGTTTGCATCAATTAGAGCCAGAGCAAGGAGATTAAATAGAGTAGAAAGTATGCTATGTTATAAATTAATTGATCCCACCAAATTATTGTCGAAATATCTCATGGGATATGCAACACTTTCACCAACAGCTTTAAGCCCAGCAAAATGGATCACAACATCAAACTTAGCAACAACAAAAATAAAAAGTCAAAGGTTATAATCATGTGAGGATTACTTTACCTAGAACACACTAACTGTATAATGCTTTAGTTAATACTAATAGACTACAACTGTCTCAACATCCCTAATGAACTTCATGCTTTCTCCATATTTATACCATTGCAAACCACTGATACTCAACCTTTCTGTTTTTCCTATTTCTTCAGCTTAAAGGTTCGTAAATGTAGCATACGTAAAGGAAATCATATTATACGAAGTAAGGTAACTAAAGATGGATATTATTGTTTACCTTATTCCAAGCTGCAAATTGAGCATGAGATCATAATTCTTATGGCCTTTGGATATAGTGTTTCCCTGCCTTTTTGTTGGCT
Source organism: Scutellaria baicalensis (assembly GCA_005771605.1). Lineage (NCBI taxonomy): Eukaryota > Viridiplantae > Streptophyta > Magnoliopsida > Lamiales > Lamiaceae > Scutellaria > Scutellaria baicalensis. Next base: position 16,734,467 of record CM016727.1, read on the forward strand.
TTATGATGATATGGGGTCGTATATATCCTCTCGACTCCAAATCATCGATCCCCATCCCTGGGGACCCTCCATCTACTTCTCTACCTGGCTCGAAACACCCACTACTACCATCAAAACTATACTCAGATTCAGAAGCCAAGCTATACCCCGCGTTGCTCAGCTCACTCGTGGATCCTGCCCTCAGCCTCGCCTTCATCAAATCTTCCCCATCACGAGGCCAATCAACAGTCTTTTGTGAAGGGAACTCGGATATATCATCACTGGTGTTGATCCTACAATCATTTAAGTTCTCCAAGTACACTTCTTGAGGATCCCACTCGAAACTACCTGATTGAGAACTTGATGGATAATAAGTCCCACTTTGCTCCATTTGATCCTTACTCCACACCCCTACATAACAGCTCCCATCCACCCAACGAAATGTCCCGTTTCCTCTAGGCAATCCAGCCTCCCAACTGCCATCATAACGGTTCCCATTAGCCCAAATCATCGTCCCATTCCCGTTCATCCTCCCACGCCTCCAATGCCCAATGTACTGATTCCCATTGCTCCACTGATACTTGCCCTTCCCATCAGGGTTTCCACGGCGCCAATGGCCCTCGTAATGGTCCCCATTGGCGTAATTGCAGACCCCCTTACCATGTTTCAAGTTAGTGACCCAAGTGCCTCTATAGCTCTCGATGGAGGAGCCCGCATAGACCCCATCACCATCCATGAAACCATTCTTGAAATGGCCCTCGTAAGTCGCACCGGAGGGCCAGCTGAACTTCCCCTTCCCCATCATCCACCCTCTATACCAATCACCCACATACATACACCCATCTGCCCACAAACACTTGCCTTGGCCATGAGGCCAATTCTCTCCCCACTCACCAATGTATGAATCACCATTAGAGAACACCTTCTCAACATGACAAAGCTCATCAGGGTCATGAATATCATCATCATCCACATGGGCAACTGACATTGCAGTAAATATGCTGTTGGCCCTTCTCCTTGCTGCCGCTCTTGATTTCTTCAATTTCGCTTCCCAAACCTTCACAATGCCATTCAATCCGTTGCTCATTCTCTTTCAATTCTATCTCCGCATCTTTTCATCTCTCTCTCTCTCTCTCTCTCTCTATCTCTCTCTCACCCCAGGTCAAAATTTCTCTCTATCACAGCTAAATCCACAACCATCTTTCCCACTACCCAAAACTCGATCAGACAACCACAACAAACAACGTGGTAACACAATGTATAGCCCTTTCCGGCTCATTTGCTCAAATGGATATCTTTTCCATGCGATTCTTGGAAACAAAACGGGATCAAAAAGACACCCACAAATTGGAGAATCCGCAATCAAGAACCTTCTGCAAATGCTTGGCCACTGTTGGTAACCTCCTTTCTTCGCATACAAACATCTGTTACTTTTAGAGTTAATATGCATTCAGGGTTTTGGACGTTTTTTATTGTGCAATTGTGTAATGCTTTTAAGAGAGACACATGGCAGAATTTTAGGCTCACAAATGGTTGATGTGTCAAAGATATAGAGGTTTCAAAAGCTGATGTGGCATCATTTGGGAGACTCAAACCCTTCTTTTATATATATAATTCCCAAAAATACGTCACCCCCCCCAATACGCAATCCCACGCTCGTTCCACGCGCCTGAGTGAATGTGTTCAAATTCACTCAAATTCACTCCTTAAGAATACTTTTAAGTTATGTTAATCATATATTTAGGTTATGTTAAGGATACCTTTGAAATCCTGATTTCAGGTTACATACCACGTTATGTTAATGATACCTTTAGATGATGTTAACAATACCTTTGAAATCCTGATTTCAGGTTACATACCACTCTATGTTACGGATACCTTTGGGTGATCTTAATGATACCCGTGATGTTAACAATACCTTTGAAATCTAAATTCCAGATTACATACATATACATTATGTTAAAGATACCTTTAGATGATGTTAGAGATACATTTACATGATGTTAACAATACCTTTGAAATCCTGATTTGATACTCTTATAATTCGCTCGAGTTCACATACTTTTACGTTATATTAAGGATACATATAGGTTATGTTAGAGATACATTTATGTTATGTTAAAGATACTTTTGTGTACAAAATGCGTAACACAACTATATTATGAATAAAATATCTCTAACATAACATAAATGTATCCCTAACATAACCTGAAGGTATGTCTAACGTAACGTAAAAGTATGAAATCTGGGCATAAAGATATCTTTAACATAACCTAAAGGTATGTCTAACGTAACGTAAATGTATTCTTAACATCAACTAAAGGTCATGACCAAAATATTGAGAAGTAGCGCAAAAAAAAAAAAAAAGGATCGGGTAGCCCGTATCCGACCCGATTGCATGGATCCATGCAACAGATGCACAGGAGAATTACTCCAAAATATTTACCATACAATACATGTATTCATAGATGTTTCATTATATATTGGATTAGGTCTTATATTCCAAAATAATTACCACACTCAGTGGGAGTGAAATATTTTGTTACACTTGATATTACATCTTCTATTACAAATGAATCACCACACACCACATGTATTTAATGATATCACTAATTAATATTTGACGTGTATTAAATGTTATGTAACACCAAATGTCATAGAAGATCCAAACTCCAATCAATGTATATTCGATGATGTCATTTTCTATTATATTTTGTGTTACATCTCAAATACAAAATGATCACCACACTTCATGTGTATTAGATTATATTACTTAACGCATGTCGACGTTAGTTAAATGTTATAAAATTCTATTCAAAATTTGATCGGTATAAGTTGTTATAAAACACAAGATGTTACCAAATATAAGATTATATTAGAAATTTGACATATTGAAGTTTTTTCTAAAAGCAAGAACTAATTTATATTTCAGAGAAAAGATCAATTTTCATCCTTTAAATTTGGCACTTTCCAATTTTGGTACACCAAGTTTCGAGTTTCCAATTTTAGTCCTGTAACTTCACTTTTTTTAAAAAAAAAATTTTAGTCCAATTTTGGCAGGATTTAATTTCGGGCTGATGTGGCCACCAGATTTTGCCTATGCAGCTCAAACCCTAATCCCCAATTTTTACCACCAAAAGAAAAGTCATGTAGGCCGCCACGCGGCATAAATATTTTTTAAAAAATTTAAAACAAAAATTGAAAAAGAAAAGGAATAAAATGGAATTTGCAATCAAGCCCTTTAAATTAATCAGATTTACCAAATGAAGCCCAATTGTCTCCCCTGCACCCTTTGCCTCCCCTATTCCATCGCAAGCCTGTCGCGGTCGGTGACAACCCATCACCGGCAGTAACAACACTCAATAGCCCACTTACACACATGCACGGCAACGACACTGTCACAAATCGCCATTCGAGATGAAAGAATGTTCGCGAGAATTGAGGGAGAAAAATTGAGAAAGAGATTTGCTAAAAAATTCTGTTATTCCTCTCAACATATGCCTGATGATATATATATATCACCAGCATGCAATTACAAGACAACATTCATCCAAAACTAGCTCTAAACGACGACGCACCACTTATACATAAACAACATCGTATCAATCAACACTTACTAATAAAAACACATAAGAAAAGAAACACTGCTTCCTAACGACTTATAACTGAAATTTAAAACATAAAGCCCTGAGTACTTGACATTACTTCCCTCCTCCTTGAGTCTTGACCTCAAGACACAAACTCAGGAAACCTTGCTGTCATGTCGTCATAAAACTCCCATGTAGCTTCCACCTCCGGTAAATGAGTCCAATTGATCAGTAGTTGTGTAGTTGGAAGATTACCCCGCTTGACTAATCTACGAGCAAGAATATTTAAGGGTTTAAGTAACACCTTGCCCTCACCATCAAACTCCGGCAATGTGGCAGTGATAGATGAGACAGGACCCACATTTTTCTTGAGGAAAGAGACATGGAAAACCTGATGTATCTTCACCGTCGAAGGAAGGAGAAGTTTATAAGCAGAAACACCAATCTTAGCTAACACTTGGAAAGGACCTACAAACTTGGGACTGAGCTTCCACATGGGGCTGTTATGAAGAGTTTTCTGCCGATACGGTTTGAGCTTAAGATACACCCAATCTCCTACCTGAAAGACCCGATCAACTCGTCTTTTGTCTCCAAAAAAATTCATCATCTCTTGAGCCTTTCGGAATGATTCCTTGAGCTGTTGTTGAGCTAGCTGCCGATCATGAAGAAGCTCTGTGATACCTTCCACATTTGTATGAAGATATGGACTGCCAGGTAGGATAGAAGGTCTGAAGCCATACAAAGCTTTAAAAGGCTAACCCCCAAAGAAGAGTGATAGGAAGTGTTGTACCATAATTCAACCATAGATAACCAAGATAGCCAACGCTTAGGATTTGCCCCACACATACACCTCAAATATGATTCGAGACATTGATTTACATGTTTAGTTTGACCATCAGATTGGGGATGATATGTTGTACTCATATGTTGCTCCACACCAATTAGTTTCAAGAGCTGATGCCAAAATTGGCTAGTAAAAACTTTATCTCGATTAGATACAATACCATGAGGCAAGCCATAAGTTTATATATTGTATCCAAAAACATAGTAGCTAGGGTAGAGGCTGATATAGGATGAGATAAAGGAATGAAGTGGCTATATTTGGTAAACCTGTCCACTATCACCCAGATGGTGTCTTTGCCTCCAGAAGATGGGAGTTGCTCCATGAAATCCATTGAGATTTGGCCCCAAGCCTGAGTTGGAATTGGGAGAGGTTGCAACAATCAAGGAGTGAGTGTACTCTCATACTTGCTAATTTGGCAGATATGACAAGCAGTAACAAAATGCTGAACATCTTGCCTAATTCCAGGCCACCAAAAGATATTAGTAAGCCTCTGATATGTTGCAGTAATACCAGAATGCCCTCCAACACTTGAACCATGCATATAATCCATAAGTTGAGACTTCAAATTATCATCTTTCCTAATCCGAAATTTACCCTTATATCTGAGTAAGCCATTTGTATAGCTGTAGAAAGAGGTGTTGTAAGGAGTTGTGACACACTCAGCTATGATGTCCTGGATCTCTAAGTCTCCTTGATAACTCTTAACAATCTCTCCCACCCAAGTTGGTTGGATTTTTGACAGTAATAAGCATTCCCTTTTATCTGTGTCCCTCCTGGAAAGAGCATCTGCAGCTTTATTTTCAGCTCATTTCCTATACTCAATAGTGTAATCAAAGCCTAGAAGCTTTGTGAGATATTTGTGCTGAAGATGGGTGGAAATCTTTTGTTCCAAAAGGTACTTAAGGCTCCTTTGATCTGTTATGATGATGAAGGGTGCATGCAAAATATAAGCTCTCCATTTCTCTAGCTACTGCCAAAATGATAGCAATGAATTCTGTTGGTCCCAAAACTGTTGTAGGTAGGCTTAGAGGGGGGGGGGGTGAATAAGCCTACCTTCTTTTCACATTTTTCTTCTAACTCTTTCGGCTCACTTCTAAGATCAGGAACCTTTTAGGAGGTTACTGATTAGAGTGGTTTGCAGAAGGTTTAATATTGAGCCGAGTAGAAGATGTGCAACTTATAGAGAATTCATGTATGCATGAAGTGCAGTAAACAGATAAAGACGCAAGGATGTATAAAGGTTCGAAGGTGGAGTAATCCTTCTACGTCCTCTCTTCCTCATCTTAGGAGGGAACATTGGTTAAGCTGGTTGATTTACATAGACATATCTATTACAACCCACCCTTAACGAATAAGTAGCAAGCCTTCATACAGATGCTTGCCTACTTTCCCTTGACCCACACAGGATCCTATACTACCCACCCAGGATCCTCACTTTCTCTCCTAGAAAGTGGTAAAGTTAGCAGGACATTACTCCTCACACTGAGTACTCCGAGACAACCTTTTAGAGAGGTTTAACTCATTCTTCTTCAACTGGGTGCAGCAAGCTTGGCCATCGTTTGTAGACTGATTCTGCTGAAGCTTGCTGCTGACTGGTAGACTGGGTGTGCGTCATCTTGGGGTGTGAAGTGTTCGAGCTCTTCTTCTTTTCATCTGCTCGTTTTGAACACTCTCTTCTCTAAGGCTTCCCCCTCTTTCTGCGCTTCTCTCTTTTAAGCTCTTTTCTCTTTTCTTGCGCTTCTCTCTCACACCACCTTTTCAGTCTTCAGTCCTCCTCTTTATAGGGTGTGAAATCTGCCCGTTGAAGGTAGACAGATTTCCATCATTTCTGCGCCGCACTCCTGACATACGCCAGCTTTTCACTTTCCACGTGTCTTCTTCTGGTTGGCTCCTCTTCTCTTTTCTCTCTACCGGTAACTTTGACTTTTCTCCCCATGCCTGCTTTGTAGCTTCCTCCTCTAGCTTCACTCTGGAGCTTCCTCCTTCCAGTGGCTCGAAGCTTCTGTAGCATGCTGCCTATGCAGTATGCTTTCGGCATAGTCTTCCAGGTAGCTTTCTGTCCCGCTGTATTCTTCTTTGGCGAGGTCTCTTCCAGTAGCTTCCTGAAGTCAATAGTATCCTTATCAGTTCACCAGATTCTCTTTAACCATTCTCTTAAATATCCTTCCATTGACACTTTCTCTATTTCTTTTAATCTTCTGCAGTAACTCTATTGCAGTAACCTATCCTAAGATTAGTTATGCATATTAGAGTTACTTTTAAGGATTTGACTCATCAAAACATTCTACAAATGTATCCAACAATTTCCCCCTCTTTGATGATGACAAAACCTTTACAGAAGATCAAAAGAATATAACCTCCTAAGCACAGAAAACATATTTAAAGTATGGCATTATAGGGCATACTACTTTCATACACAAACGACATATATGTCTAAAAGAAAGGGCATAAGAAATGAGATTTTTGAAGAAAAGAAGACATTTTATTAAGATAAAACATGTATATTACAATGCAGTAAGCAAAGTTACAATAAACATCCTATCTAAACTCATTCTCCTATTCTTCTTGCTCTTTCCTTTCTTTCTTTTCCCTACTTGTTCGCTGCTGGCTTCTTTCTTCTCTACTTTCCTTCCCTTCACTTGATGCAGTCACCTGCTCCAGTGGTTTCTTTTCTTTAGCTAGGAAGGAGAGCTGTTGGGAGGTGTGAGAGGCGATGCGAGAGAGAGAAGGAATTCGTTTCGAGGAAAGTGTGTAAAGAAGTAGAGAAGTTCAAGCATTAGTAGCTTGCTGCCGCCTTTCATTCTTCTTCAATCTCCACTCATCCCTCCAACTATCCTTCCTTCTGATTCTCTTGCATATCAAAAGAGAATTCACCTCATAGAAGGGGTGAAATCACTTTTCCTCCACCCCTGGAAGTCTTTTGATCTTCCATGACCCTTCGTAGTTTCTTCCCCCTTTTTGGCATCATCAATGAGATGATGCTTTTGGCGGTATTGGAGAGGGCTCCCTAGCTCTATCCCCCTGTCCTGAAGAGAAGAACTTGAATGCAAGTTTTTGCAGGTGTGATGGGAGTTGAATGTTAGAAGATCAACTCTTCTGAGAAGGGTATGCTTAGCGAATGTCAAACGTGAAGGGTGAATATATGATATTTGGGGTGTGTTTGGTTGATTATTTGCAGAGAATGTGTCTTTTGGAAGGGATGGAGAGAAGGGTTTTCAACTTTCGGGTTCCATGATGCTTAGGGATGAGAGAGAGAGGATATCTTTTTATGCTTTATGAAGAATAAAAGTGCATGTATTTATAGGGATAGAGATACTCCCTGTTGCAGTTGGATCATCCGAGATCTCATTAACTGCTCCGCTGGTTTCCAATAAAGGTGTTGACAGTTTCCACAACTTTATGTCTTTTCTCCTTTATTTGAGATGATGTGGTCAACTGCTAGATCTCCACCTTTGGATTCTTCTTATCGTACGGCTGGAATTCTTTTAGGGTTTTGAAAAGGTAGTCTATTTCTGAAAAAGGTGATCTCTTTTAAATGTACGCAAGTTACCAAGAAATAGTTTCTCAGCAACTGCTCTGACTTGTAACATCTAAGAGATCCCCTTTTCCAGTGACTTGATGATAAATTATGATGTTAAGTAACCTAGTGTCTATTTCATTGGTGTCTAGCATCCTGATACCCAGCGACCTGGTGTTCAGCGATCTAGTGTCCAGCATCCTGGTATTAAGCGTCCTGGTGCCCAGCGACCTAGTGTTCAGCGATCTAGTATCCATCCCATGTTATCTAGCATCCTGATGTCTAGCGTCCTGTCATCCAGCGACCTAATCTCCAGTTAGCCTGGTATCTAGCATCCTGAGTCCAGCATCCTGCTATCTAGCGACCTAGTATCCAATGTCCTGGTGTCTAGCGTTCTTTCGTCAGAATTCATCTTTTTCTTTGAGTCCTTCTACCTTTTCTATTGACTTAATGACAAGTGTTCTGATTTCTAGTAGCTCAATCATCCAGTAGCTCGATGTCTAGTGTCTTGGTGTACAACGTCCTGTTATCCCATGACCTGGTATCCAGCAACCGAATGTTCAGCATCCTATAATCAGAATTTGTCATTTTGTCAATGGTTCCCCCTAAAATCTTTATCCTTTAAATGTACCTACAAAACACTTATCTTGTATAGGTACTCATATGCTTATGAGTCCTTCTCAGTTAATTTTCCTTCAAAAGCTTAGACCTTCTTTACAGCCCATAGTTGCTGCAGAGAATAGTTTTGGCTTCTTCAAGATTTATAAAGATTAAGAACAAAGTGATAGTGTGTGCAGGTGTTTTCTTACTATATCTCTTTAGAGTATAAACTCTTTTAGATATGAAAAGAGGAACATAGATAACAGTAAGAAAGAGTTTTTTAATTTATTTATTGTTTATGATGTTGTTATGCTTAAAGTTCAGTTTGTTGCAGACTTTTTATAGCATACCCATTTTTGGGTTTCTCCAAGGATTTTAACCTTTTTGCCTTCAAAGTTTCCTTGATTTGTACTGGAAGTTCCCCCTTACTTTATGGTCTTCTCTTTTAAGATATGGGGTTACTGGCAGTACTGTTCCAGGTTACTTTGAGGCTCTGCATGATAAAGTGAAGCATTATAATATAGAATTAAACATGCAGGCTTCCTTCTCAATTTTCATTATTAGAATCAAGTAACAATAATTTAAAGTCCATTATCTTAGAGTATAGTCACTTGAGTTCTTTGACAGAATAGACATGATTATGACCAGAAGTAAAGAGTATATAATTGAAACGAGGTACCTGGTCACTATTGTTCTTTTGAAAGAGTATGTCCTCTTTCATTCTTGTTTCTGTCTGGAGACTGGAGTGAGCTTCTTCTTCTTACTCCTTTGCTTGACATCCTCAACATCTTCTTCTTCGCTTGTTGATGTCAGCTTCCTTTGTTTGCTTAGGAGCAAGTCTTCTTTGTTGATCAGCTTCATGTTGGTCTACTCCGTGATAGGTAGGGAGTTTGCTCATTTTGCATGGCTTCCTTCTTTGTAGTCCTTCATTCGGTAGCTTGCTGTTCCCCCTCAGAAACAGCTTTCCTTCACAACACAGCTTGATTTTCTACATCTTTCAGTTGTTTGTTGTCTTCACATCAATCATATCCTTTTAGAGCAAAATGTATTGAAATGATCTCTGATGTGAGGGAGAGAGAGAGAGAGAGAGAAAGAGATTTTGAGAGAGAGGCTTTTTCACAGATGGGATCTGGATAGATCGATTAGATCTTTTGTTTCATCCATCTGCTCTGATACCACTTGTTGGTATCAGATTGACCATTGAGCAAGGATGAACAGTCCACTGGTGATTGACCATTGATACCACCTGTTGGTATCAGTTAGATCAACTGGTGGACAGTCCAACCTGCTCTGATACCACTTGTTGGTCCCAAAACTGCTGTAGGTAGGCTTAGAGGGGGGGGGGGGGTTAATAAGCCTACCTTCCTTTCAATTTTTTCTTCTAACTTTTTCGGCTCACTTCTAAGATCAGTAACCTTTTAGAGAGGTTTATCTCATTCTTCTTCAACTGAGTGCAGCAAGCTTGGCCTCCGTTTGCAGACTAATTCTGCTTAAGCTTGCTGCCGACTGGTAGACTGGGTGTGCGTCATCTTGGGGTGTGGAGTGTTCGAGCTCTTCTTCTTTTCATCTGCTCGTTTTGAACACTCTCTTCTCTAAGGCTTCCCCCTCTTTCTGCGCTTCTCTCTCGTACCACCTTTTTAGTCTTCAGTCCTCCTCTTTATGGGGTGTGAAATCTGCCCATTGAAGGTAAACAAATTTCCATCATTTCTACGCCGCACTCCTGACACACGCCAGCTTTTCACTTTCCACGTGTCTTCTTCTGGTTGGCTCCTCTTCTCTTTTCTCTCTACCGGTAACTTTGACTTTTCTTCCCATGCCTGCTTTGCAGCTTCCTCCTCTAGCTTCACTCTGGAGTTTCCTCCTTCCAGTGGCTCGAAGTTTCTGTAGCATGCTGCCTATGCAGTATGCTTTCGGCATAGTCTTCCAGGTAGCTTCCTGTCCCGCTGTATTCTTCTTTGGCGAGGTCCCTTCCAGTAGCTTCCTGAAGTCAATAGTATCCTTATCAGTTCACTAGATTCTCTTTAACCATTCTCTTAAATATCCTTCCATTGACACTTTCTCTATTTCTTTTAATCTTCTGCAGTAACTCTATTGCAGTAACCTATCCTAAGATTGGTTATGCATATAGAGTTACTTTTAAGGATTTGTCTCATCAAAACATTCTACAAATGTATCCAACAAATTCCTTCTCATAAATTGATAAGCCCAAATTCTTAGCTCCTAAAGCTTTACTGGTGAAAGCCAATGGATGTTGATCTTGCATTAATATAGCTCTCAAACCATGATAACTTGCATCAGTCTCAACCACAAAGGGCTTAGTGAAATCAGGAAGCTGTAAAACTGGAACAGTAGTCATAGCATGTTTAAGATCTTGAAAAGCCTTTGTAGCCTCTGAAGTCCACTGAGATTTCTCCTTCTTGGTAAGATATGTCAATGGCTTAGCAATCAACCCATAATTCCTTATAAATTTTCTGTAATAACCTGTTAAACCTAGGAAGCCTCTCAATGCCTTTACTGATTGAGGTTGTGGCCACAAGGTCATAGCCGCAATTTTCCCACTATCTGCACTAACCCCTTGCTCACTGATCACATCGCTTAGGTATTCCACCTCTTTCTTGTCAAATGTACATTTGGATTGTTTTGCAAAGAGATTATTCTTAGATAAGGTTTCCAACACCAATCTAAGATGCACCAAATGTTCACCCATAGTCTTGCTATAAACCAGGATATCATCAAAGAATACTAAGACAAAGTCGCTGAGGAATGCACTGAAAACATGGTTCATTACCCATTAAAAAGTTGCAGGAGCATTAGTTAAGCCAAAGGGTATTACTACAAATTCATATAGCGCTGAAGATGTTATGAATGTAGTCTTATGTATATCTGTCTCCTCCAACATGATCTGATGATATTCGGCCCGAAGATCGATTTTGGAAAATACGTTAGCCCCATGAAGTTAATCTAAGAGATCATCAATCAATGGAATGGGGTAGCTGTCTTTTATTGTAGAAGCATTGAGTTTCCAATAATCCACACAAAATCGCCAAGTTCCATCCTTCTTTTTGACCAATAATACGGGGGAATAATAAGGACTGCTACTAGGGCGAATAACACCCATATCCAACAATTCTTTAACCAACTTTTCAATTTCTTGCCTCTGCAAAAGTGGATACCTATAAGCATGTTGCTTAATAGGCATTGTGCCTAGTTTGATGGGGATTTTGTGATCCATGCTCCTCATGGGTGGAATGTCCTTAGGAACTTCAAAAACCTCTTTATACTCACTGAGAAGAGAAATAACCTCTGGAGTTTCATTACATTCTTGAGTTTTCTCCTGGATAGATATTACACACAGATAGGCTTCCAATGAACCTTTCTCGTTGCCTATTTCCTTGCTTATTTGTTCAACTGCCATGTTTATCTTCTTGTCATGCTGAATCCCCTGTAACTTGACATTTCTACCATTCACTTTGAATTGGACAGTATGCTCTTTGAAGTCCAATACTATCTGCCCTAACTGACTGAGCAAATCAACTCCAATGACCATATCACAACCCCCTAACTTCAAGAGTCTCACTGGTGTAATGAACTTACATTCCCCCATCTCCCACTCAAACTGAGGACATTTTGAATTACACTCAACCTTATTGCCATCTGCTACTATCACACTAAGAGGAGTGGTATATTCAATAGTGCATCCCAACTTCTCTGTAGTAGATGGATGCAAGAAGCTATGAGTGCTTCATGTATCTAAGAGGATAATGATCTCCTTGTTAGATGATTTCCCTAGAAGCTTAATGGTATCTGTATGTGAATACCTTGCCACTGCATTCAAGGAAACATGAGGTTCTCTTTTGTCACTTACAATATCTTCTAATTCCAGAGTTTCCATAGGTCAATCATCTCCATCTTCAGATAATATTTCTCTCATTGCCTTCATTTCTTCAGGGGTAAGCCTTTTAATAGGAGGATATTTAGGTTTAACAACACTAGCTTCAATTTTATTCCCTGCAGTAGCAACACTAGGTACAAACTTGCTGGAACCTTTTTGTCCTTTAGTAAGGAGATTAAAATATTCTTCATTCTGAATAGCTAGTAGCTGCCAACAAAGAAGTAGGTCGTTGGATAGCCACCATCTTACTAACCTTTTCCTTTAATCCTCCAATAAAGCTTTCAACAAAATATTCATTAGTAAATCCTCTATTATGCTCCTTCATCAAGGATTTCATCTCCTCCAATTCATTGATGTAGGTTTGCACAGATCCATTTTATCTCAATTTATTAAACTGAGCCACAACACTTCCCCCTGACGGATTCAGAAATCGATCAATAACCATTTTAGTGAACTCATTCCATGAGAGATTGTGTCTTTCATCTACGTATTCTATGAACCAATTATCAGCCACACCATCTAAGTTCATGGATACCAGGCTTAGTTTGTCATAATCGGGCATGTCATAGTAAGAGAAGTACCTGGAGCATTTTCTCAGCCAAATCTGTGGATTATCTCCATTGAACTTAGAAAATTCCAATCGAGGAAACTTGCCACACAATTGATTGTGAGTTCTATTCATTTTGTACATCGACATTAGTGATAATACTCCAGCCTCATTCCTTTCTCGATTGGTATTAGCTCCGCTTCCGGAGCTTGATCAACCGGCATTAGTCGGAATGGAAGAAGTAGAAGTTTCCTTACCCTGATCTGTAGGATTTTGTTGTTGCTCGTTCAACACGTGAATGATCTGAGATCGGAGCATCTCTCCTCTGCTCTCCAGCTTGGATTCAAGCCGAATTTCAACTTGCGATTGTGCTTGTAAAACTGCCGATTGACCAAATTGCCGATTGACCGGACAATAATTCTGTGACCTGTTGCTCAAGACTATCAATACGTTGCCCATGGTTTTTAGCTATCATGGTAACAGAGGCGCAGCAAAATGGCTCTGAGGCCAAATGTCACGAATCGCCGTTCGAGATGAAAGAATGTTCACGAGAATTGAGGAAGAAAAATTGAGAAAGAGATTTGCTAAAAAATTCTGTTATTCCTCTCAACATGTGCCTGGTGATATATATATATATATATATATATATATATATATATATCACCAGCATGCGATTACAAGGCAGCATTCATCCAAGACTCTAAACGACGACGCACCACTTATACATAAACGACACCGTATCAATCAACACTTACTAATAAAAACGCATAAGAAAAGAAACACTGCTTCCTAACGACTTATAACCGAAATTTAAAACATAAATACTTGAGTACTTGTCAGACACCACACCCACAGACTCCAATAACACTGCAGCTCACGACGACACACACTCACGAGTCACGACACAGCTACGCTCTCAAGGTGGCGCACTCCCACACAACATCACACCACGCGCCGCCGGCGACAACAGTCAAATAGAGAGAGAGAGAATTGTTGAATTAGTTGGTGGAATTTGTTTTTTAATTAAACATATCGAATGTCGATTTTCTCATTCTGAACGCTTTCTTAAACTCCTCTTTAGGAAAGTCGGGGCTGTTGACAAGCTCCTACCACGCCATTGACCGACTCTTCACCCACAGCCGCCGTTGCAGGACGACGACGCTCGAATCATCCGACGTTGTTGAACCAGTGTCGAAACACTGCCGTTTCGATTGGGGGAATTGAAAGTGGAATAGCCATTGAAATAAGGACCACCATTGTTAATCGATTGCTGATTGCTCTGATTGTAATTCGACTCCATTGAAATCGGACATTACTGCTGAATTAAACATACACTCTGCGCCGATTTCTCCGTTTTCATTTTTCAAATTTTCTTTTGAAAATTTTAATATTTTTTATAACGTGTAGGTCTACGTTGCTCTTTTTTTATGGGAAAATATTGGGGATTGGGGTTTGACGCCACGTAGGCAAAATCCGGTGGTCACATCAGTCCGAAATTAAATCCGGTCAAAATGGGACTAAACTTGAAAAAAAAAAGTGAAGTTACATGACTTAAATTGGAAACTTGAAACTTGGTATACCAAAATTGGAAAGTGTCAAACTTAAAGGACGAAAATTAATATTTTCCCTTATATTTCATATTTTAAGATTTTAGATCCATGCAACTAGGCGACCCGACCCGAATCCATATCTATCTGAAATTTTTTTCGCTTCAAGTTGTTACCGTTATGTTGCATTGATGTGAACTTTATGTTCAGTAATTTATAAAAAAATGAACATTTTCAGTTTTTTTTTGCTTCATCTTGACTCTTATGTTGTATTGGTGTAATTTTTATGTTGTATTGTTGTGTCATTTGTGTACAAATATCTTGACGTTTATGTTTTATAACTAGGAAAAAGATGAAGATTTTCAAAAAAAAATAAATCATGCATTTTTTGGATGAACATACATTTATGTGATATTAGTTGCAGTATTATATATGACATAAATGTACAACTAATATTATATAAAGGTGTAACTAATATCCCATACAATTATATATGTATAAATTTTTTGCTAAAATTTTTCCTTTTTTATTTCTAAGAATATATAAAGGTCACTACATTTATACATAAATGTTACACTTATATAACATAAAAGTCTCACAAATACAATATAAGAGTCCTGAACCTAAAATGAAAAATAATTTTTTTTAAAACAAAGTGTGGTTCCAGGTTGACTCGAACCCGATTCAAATTGTATATACTTCAAGTTCGAAGGGGACTAACTCTATATTATATGGTATGGTCTTATTGGTGATTTATGGTTATTCGTATTCCCCTGCTTATTTGTCATTCGGAGTCATGTTAATTATGTAAGAAATTGCCACTCTTAGATTATTTGTAAAATGTTATGAACTGTACGTATGGATTTTTCCAATTATATTTTAATTATATTTGAAGTGTGAGAATTTTATTTCATTTTATTTGTATTTCACGAGCTTAAATATAAGGTTAAATGAAGCAAGTCGAAGGATCTAGGGTGAGATGTTTTTTCACATGTTACATCTTTTATTTCAAATTAATCACCACACATCATGTGTAATTAATAACATCACCACTACAAGAAAAATGCAAATAGACTACGCCCCTAAAACAACGGTTTTTTTTAAAAAACCGTTGTCGTAGACAAAATTGGCGTTGTCGTAGGGTGCAAAAATGCGCTCATAGACAACGGTTTTTTGTTGGCGTTATCGTAGAGGTGTAGTCGTAGTGTAAAATTTAGCCCTAAGACAACGGTGGTGACTTGAGGTTGTCGTAGAGGTGTAGTCTTAGGTAAAAAATGAACTCCTAATACAACGCTTATGATATGAGGTTGTCGTAGATATGTAGTCGTTGACCCCTAAGACAACGCTTATAATATGAGGTTGTCGTAGAGACGTAGTCATTGATCCCTAAGACAACGACAACTTTATAGCATTGTCTTAGTTTTATAAAAGCGTTGTCATAGACTAATTTAACTTTATTTTTTATTATAGTAAATACATGTAAAATAGATTAAGTGTGGAAATTAAATCAATTATAGATCCCCAATTGAAAACCCTAATATCTCTCTTCCTCACCCACGCCGCCGGCCCCTCCGCTGCTGCCCTCGTCGCCGCTCCCTCGTCACTTCTGCCCCCGCCGCCGCTTCCCTTGCGCTGCTATCCCCACCTCTTTAGATACTTATACTCTCTCGCCTTATCTCATCCCCACCTCCATAGGTCACTCATGCTGCCGCTGCCCCCTTTGCCGCTGCCTCCACTGCGTCGTCGCTGCTGCCCCCGCCGTCGTTGCCCCTGCCGCTGCCCCCACCTCCACTTCCCTCGCCATCGCTGCACTCGCTGGTCACCTGTCTTTCTCTCCAGTTCGTGATTCTCTTTCCCAGCTTCCCTCGCCATCGCCATCGCTGCACTCGCTGGGTTGAGGCCTGAACTCACTGCGACCACCTGGGTTCGTTATCGTCCGATCTGATACACATCCCAACCCACGCCACTCCTTGCAACAGGTTTCTGGATTTTTGTCGCAGTATATTGATATTGAATTGTTGTTTATTAGTGAAGTGATTTTGAGATTAGGAATTCATGCATTTATGTTTTGATTTTCCAATTTGAATATATTTGCTCTCTTTAATCTATGAACCCTAAACTCCTAAATCCCAATCACTCTTCAATAGAACTCTTCCAGTTAAGGATGCAAACTCTTCATCTGACATTTTTATTACATTCTTGCTGTTAATGATGCAATATGATTTCAAATTTGAAAATTTAAGAGTTACTGCCTGCTAAGAAATGCATCAAAAAAAGAAGGGTTCAAGAAGTTTAGTGGTCTGGATATTTGATTGTATTTTTGTTTTGTTCTTTTGCTATGATAATTCATGGTTACATTTCTGTTTACTTTCTTCTTCTCGATTTCTGTTGTAATGGTGCAAAAAGTATTTTCCTAAAAAAAGTAACTCATTAAAGGTATAGTGGGTGTTTTGTTATCTCGGTGGGGATTATATGAGAATTTCTTGGTTTTGGTAAAGGAATTTTGAATTGGGATGGGTTTGGATTTGGTTGATTGGGTTTCTTTTGCTTTGGTGAAGGAATTTTGAACTGAGCTTGCAGTGTGATTTGGGTTTGGTTTTGTTTGTGAGTTTTAAATTTTATCTTGATTTGCAGAAACATTAAGGATAAAGATCCTAATTTTAAATTTGAGTTTATGCATGATTCCAGTGGCAGATTGGAGAATATATCTTGGTCATATGCCTCATCTATCCAGTCATATGATATTTTTGGTGATGATGTAGTCTTTGATACAACTCATCGATTGACTGCTTTTGACATGCCTCTGGGAATACGGGTAGGAATGAACAATTATGGCATGTCTTGCTTCTTTGGCTGTGTGCTTCTTCGTGAGGAAAACTTGAGGTCATTTTCCTGGGCTTTGAAGGTAAAAAAACTATAATAGTGCTTGCAGTCTTTACTGTCAATTTTATCGCTAGTCTTTATTTACTTGATTTTGTTGATTGATAACTAACTTTTTTTTTTCTTTTTTCGTTGAACGTATTAGGCTTTCTCAGGATTCATGAATGGGAAATGGTGATGAACAAGTGAAAGCTGATGCAATAAGAATAGGGCATTACATGGATGGAGAGTTTCCAAGGGACAGCAAAGAATTTGCCAAATGCATATTCTACACTGTTTGAGCTTGTAACTTTCATATCTTGTATCAACTCTTAGATCATATGAACTTTTAGAGTAATAGTTGTTGTATTAACTGTTAAATGAATATTTCAATTTGATATGACTATTTTGAGTTGAATGTTTATTTTGTATATTTGAATTTCAATTAATATATAATAATTATTAAATGCTGCTAGAACTTGTAAAAAACAACGCTGAAAATAGACTACGACAACAGTTTCAGAAATGTTGTAATAAGGATCTACGACAACGGCAAAGATTAAAAACCGTTGTCTTAGATAGCTACAACAACGGCAGGACAACGGTTAAAAACCGTTGCGTAGGCCTTTACGACAACGGCGCAAAACCGTTATCAAAGCGTTGTCTTATCTATCTACGACAACGGCGGGACAACGGTAAAAAACCGTTGTCGTTGGTCTCTACAACAACGGCTTAAAACCGTTGTCAAAGCGTTGTCGTAGATAGAAAAGACAACGCTTATTTGGAACAACAACCCTACGGCAACGGTTACAAATCGTTGTCTATGTGTGTCACAACCGTTGTCGTAGGGGTCTAAGACAACGGTTAAAAACCGTTGTCTATAAGCGAAAATTTGCTGACCCCTACGACAACCCTGGCTACGACAACGCTGCTTTCTGGCCTACGACAATGGTTTTTAACTGTTGTCTATCAGCGATTTTCTTATAGTGCACTATTAATATGTGGCGTGTATTAAATAATATAACATGAGATATAACACTAGATATAATAAAAATTTTAGACTATGTATTAAATGCTATATAGCATGAGATATAACATCAAATATAATAAAAAATTTAGACTAAAGTATCTGTAGTTAATAGTTAGTAGTTACATTACTTAAAAAAAAAAAAAAAAAGAAGGAAAAATCGATTATTCCGTTGATAGTAAAAATCACTACAAAATTAATGAGTATTTTGCGTTAACTTTTTTGCGACAACAAAAGTTGTCGCAATAAATCTAGTTTTTGCGACAACAAATTTTTACAAAAAATATTAATAAACTAACAATACGTTGTCGCAAAGAGTAGTGTAAAACGACTTATTTGCGACAAACACCCCATGCATTCACACTTCCTAAGAGTTGAAAACAATCGTTGTTCAACAATCATTGAAAGTTCTTACACTTCCTAAGACTTGAAAAACAACAGAAAAAAGCCTTTTTAATGGAATGAACATATAAAGTTCCCTGATTGTTTTATTTCGAGATGTGTAGACGTGTGAAAACTAAATATATTTGGGATGAAGTCATGATTACCACGTATATTTTCAGGGATTACTTCAAATTATTTCTCACACTATAAAAAAATGAGTAATTTGTTTTCGCAATACAGGTTGTCGCAAAAACGTTGATAATTATCGCAAGAATATTTTACAAAATTTTTTGCCATTAAATTATTATCATAAAAGTTTTTGAAATATATTTTTTCGACAACGTTAAGTTGTCGCAAATATGTTTTTTCTCTGATTTTTGTGATAATGTATTGCTAATTTATATTAGCATTTTCAAATTAATTTATTGTTTCAATAACTTCACTTTTCACGACAACTTTGTTGTCACAAAAATCTTACCACAAATATTCATTTATCTTGTAGAGTCATGATAAGCTTCAAGAACTCGTGTGGAAGACCATCATTTAACTAAGTAAAAGATATGTCGATGAAATTGTCCAAACTTGAATGTGTGTTACCATTGAACTAGTTCGTTCACTCTATGAAACATTTATCCATCCTCTTGGCATATGAAGCAAACGATTGTTGGACCGGTTCAATACAAGTAGAGGTGGCAATTTGGGCCGCCCGACCCGACCCGACCCAAACCAACGGGCCAAATGATAAAGTCGGGCCGGGCCGACTCATCCTTTGGTCGAGCCTATGAAATTGGAGCCCAACCCAACCCCGCTTGGGCCATCGGGCCAATGAGCCAAATCGGGCCAAATTCCTAATTATTTTTTAAAATTAAAATTATTTTTAAATCATTAAATTCTTACATCGTTTTAACTATAAATATAACTTCCTATTAGATATTTTAAGACATTCAATTTAAACTATAGTATATGTAATTGAAACTATTTTTTTAAAATATAATAGATTATTAATGTAGGCAAAATCTGATCATTTTCTACTTCCTTTTAGAATTCAAAAATATTTTAACTCAATTATCAAAGTTTGTTAGTGGATTCTAATTAGTTAATGATAGTTGAAGATGAAAATGATTAAAAAACAATCAAAATAATACATAAAAACATGGAAGAGTGAATTGAGTCACATGTAAAATTTACAAATTGCACACAAAAAGTAATAAAAATACTAATTTATCGGGCCATCGAGCCGGCCCAAGCCCATTTGGCCCATTGACCCATCGGGCCGGCCAAAAAGTTTCGGTGTTTTCGGGCCGCTCATTTTAGAGCCTAACCTGACCTCATTTACAGGCTGTTCGGGTGGGCCCGTCGGATCGGACTCAAATTACCGGCTCTAAATATATGTAGATATATTCATTTGCATGATCGTACTCTAGGACACGGTCGACCACCATTTATATGATGAGGCCTACAAATGAATGTCCCTCGCACTGATGATGCTGAGGTGATTGTTCCAATGAATTTAAAGAAAATCTTTATACATTCAAGTTTTTAAGTAAAGCAATTTGGAAGAGGAGGAAAACGATTTATAAATTAACAAAAATTGATTGTGACAAATTCATATGTGTTGTTCGATTGTGACGAAATACAAATATATATAGTATGTAATAACATATCAAAATTTTATAAAATTATGAAATCTATAAATATTATTTTGAAATTTCTAAATTTGAACATTAAACATTTTGATCTTGTGCTGAATGAATAAAAATATCATATTAAATAATCTACAACTCCGATTAACTTGAAAATATAACAGAATCTTAAAGTTATATCAAGGAACATTGTACTAAAATTTTATAGAATTTGGAGTTGTGTAATAACGAAGTTGAATTTTTTTCAATTGAAAGAACATGAATACAAGATTAAATTATTTCTTTGTTGTGGATGATTTAGGATACGAGGGAAGAGGATTTCATGGAATTGAATGTTGGAAAATTATGGTTTATATTTAGATACAGAGTGACACTTGTGTGTCCCAGGGGCACGGTGCCCCCAAATTAATTATCATATGATGTTAAATATATACTCTACAGGTATCATGTATATACTCTTCAGGTATCATATATATACTCTTGTATATATATGATACTTGTAGAGTACATTTATAACACCAAAAAACGTAACACCTATAGAGTATATATATAATACCTGAAAAATATATATATAACACTTGAATCTGTGCCACTATGTGTCCCAGGGGTAAATAAATTTTTGCCATAGATATAATATCCTAGGTTTTTCGAAGAGTTTACTGAATTTAGGATTTCTATTTCTTAAAAAAAATCATTTAGAATTTAATTACACTTAGAAAACTTATATTTCTTTATTTAATAAACTTGAAATAGTTTAATCAACTTATATCACGTATGAAATGTATCGTAAAATAAGTAAAATCTATACACACCCCATCCATTACTAAACACACCGCAATTACTAAACACACCCATAATTAAATCAAATTCTTCCTATAATTTCTAAACACACCCCCACAACATTACAATTATACCATTTACCAAATAAAATAACAATACAAACAATTTAATTATTTTTCACATCCACAACATCCTTCCCTCTCCCACATCAATTGAGAAACCCTAATTTCTTCCCCCAATTCACAATCCCTATACCAAAGCTCAAGTTTCTTTCATCAAATTTCTTTAGCTTGTACGGTGTATGATCGAACAAGGTTTGATGAGTTCGATCAATCACAATCTAAACTTACTATGGATCCTAATGAACAACATGAAGCTCCAAGTGTAGTTGAATTTTTTTTAAAACATTTTTCATATGCTTAATGTCACAATGTGAGTAAAATTATACGAAAATTGCATATAAACTATGTTTAGGTCGTTGATTTGTGAATTTCATGGGCTAAGAAGTTGAAAATTGCATCATGCTCGAGTTTGCGAACCAGGTTATGTTCGGTCCTAGTTCGCCGAACGCTCTTCACACTGTTCGGCGATAAGCCAAACGCTCTTCACAGTGTTCGGCTGTAGGCCGAACGCTCCTCACAGTGTTCGGCGATATGCCGAACATTCTTCAGTACGTTCTGCCAGTACTGGCCGAACACTCTTCAATGTGTTCGGCGTGTACTGGCCGAACATTTTTCCCGAGTTTGTGATTTTCAACTATTTTTATAAGAAAATGCATCAGTAATGAGAAATTTACAACTTCCACACTCCATATCTCGTATTCTTTCTTTCTTTTCTGATGATTTTGATTAAGTGTGTGAGTTTACAAAGATTTTTTTTGAAGGTGTGTTAATGGAGTAAGAATTTTTTAGTGTGGTGAAGTGAAGAAGATGAGTGTAATATGGGGTGTTTATAGTAGTTATAGAGTGTGGATGTGTATGAAATGTGTTGTTTATATTTATATTATTTTTATTAAAATGATTAATAAATAATAAGGGTATATTGGTCTTTATGTAAATATTTATATATTTTTATTATTTTAATGGGGTGTGTTTAGTAATGTGTGGGGTGTGTATAGTTTGGCCCTAAGATTTTATTTTGGAACAAAACTTATATACCCCTGGGGCACATAGGGACACATATCTAGGTGTTATATACACATGCTCTTCAGGTGTTATATATATATATATATATATATATATATTTATTTATGGTGTTACATTTCTTGGTGTTACACATATACTCTACAGGTATTACATATATATAAGAGTATACATGTGATACCTGAAGAGTATACACGATGATATCTGTTGGAAACATTTAAGTACGTTTTGATGAGACAAACATTAAAGAAAGTAACCGTAACTCTATACGCATAACCTAGCTCAAAAGGTTACTGCAGAAGAAAGATAGATCAGAGAAAGTGTCAAAGGAAGGATAATGAAGAGAATGGTGAAAGGAATCGGGTGAACTAACTAGGATACTGATGACTACAAGAAACTACTGGAAGAGACCTTGCCGAAGCAGATTGCAAAGCAGCAAGCTACCTGACAGAAAGCTACCTGAGAGACTATGCCAAAGCAAAATGTAGAGCAGCATGCTACAGAAACCTCAAGCCATTTGACGGAGCAAGCCAGAGAAGGAAGCACCAGAGTGAGCGCGAGGAGGCAGCTACAAAGCAGACATGGGAAGAAAGTCAAAAGTTACCGGTAGAGAGAAGAGAAGATGAGCCAATCAGAAGAAGACACGTGGAAAGCGAAAAGTTGGCGTGTGTCAGAAGAAGTGCGGTGCTTTAAATGATGGAAATCTACCTAGCTTCAATGGACAGATTTCCCAATCTATAAATAAAAGAAGACTGAAAAACTGAGAAGAAGAGAAGAGTAGAGAGAACGCGCAAACAGAAGAGAGTGCGAGAAGAGAGTGTATAAAAGAGGGGGAAGGCTACATAAAAGAAAAGAGAGCTAAGAGGGGAGCAAAAGAAGAAGAGAGAAAAGAGAAGCTCAAACACCCCACACCCCAAAGACGCATACTCAGTCTCACAGTCGAGGCAGCAAGCTACAGCAGTTCAACCTGCAAAAGAAGCCTAAGCTTGCTGCATCCAGTTGAAGAAGAAGAAGACAAACCCTTTTCTAAGGACTATCTTGGAGTGCTCAGTGCGAGGAATAGAGTCCTGCTGAGCTGTCCACTTTCTGAAGAAGATAGTAAGGACCCTGGGTGGGTTGGGTAGGATCCTGTGTAGGTCAGTTAGGAGAGTGGGCAAGCAGCTGTGTGAAGGCTTGCTACTTACTTGTTAAATCTGTGTTGTAATAGATAGGGCTATATAAACCAACAAGATTTAGCAAATGCTCTCTCTTGAGAAGAGGCCGAGAGGATGTAGAAGAATTACTCCACCTTCGAACCTCTGTATATCCATGCATGCATCTATGCTTACTGTCTATATACACGTCTTATGTTAGATGCATGTCTCGCATATTTTGTCTTCACAGAAGAGGAAGCTTCTGCAACTTAACTCTGATCAGTAACCTCCCGAAAGGTTACTGACTCACAACCCAAGCCTCCTGAAAATAAGAAAAGTTTGAAAATACAGTAGGCTTATTCACCCCCCCTCTAAGCCTACTTCCACTTGGGACCAACAAGTTGTATCAGAGCAGGTTGGACTAATCATCCATCAAATGATATCTGATACCAACAAGTGGTATCAGAGTAGGATGGATGAAATGTAAGATCTAACCGATCTATCCAAATCCAATCTCTCTCTCTCTCTCTTTCTCTTTCTTTCTCTCTCTCCCTCACATCATAGATCAGAAAAATCTCTTGTCTTCGCTGAAGGATATGATTGATGTGAAGACAACAAACAGCTAAGAAGGATATAGAGAATCAAGCTGAGTTGTGAAGAAAAGTTGTTCAGAAGAAGGAAGCTGGTGAACAACAAGCTACTCGAGGAACAAACTACGAAGAAGGAAGATGTGCATGAGAAACAAGTTTTACTTATGACGGAGTAGACCAATACGGAATAGATCAACAAGAAAGACATGTTGCTAAACAAAAGGAGGAAGCTACTGGAATGCCAAAGCTGAAAGTATAGATCATACCGAAGACTCTAATCAACAGCTATAAGAAGTAACCTTGGAAGAAAGTGCTGAGGAAGTCAAGCAAAGGAGTAAGAAGAGAAGCTCACTCCAGCAACCAGACCATCCTCTAGAAAGGAAGCAAGGAATGAAAGAGGATCTACTCGTTAAATCAACTCTCAAGAAAGGAATAACGATAACCAGGTACCTCGTTCTAATTTACTTTTATATTTTTGGTCTCACTTATCTTTATCCTGTTAAGAAACACAAGTGACCACATGAGAATCAACGACCAAGAAAGCCAAAGAAAAGAATCTTCAAAGGACTGAAGATAACAGGCTTGAAAATTTTTGGTCACTTTATTTGAAAATAAGAAGGGAAGCCTGTGTTGACATTCAAAAAGAAGATGCTTCACCTACTCATGCAAACCTCAACATTACCTAAAATAGTACTGAAAGTGACCCTACTTCTTAAAAAAGAATCATAAAGTAAAGGGGAACTTCTAGTACAAATCAAGGTAACTCAACAGGCAAAGGAGTTAAATCCTTGGAGAAACCCAAAGGATTACGGGTATGCTGTAAAATGTCTGCAACAACCTGACATTCCCTGAGGAAACCAAGCAGAACAACAACTCCAAAAGAAAAGAAAACTGTCAACCTTACTGGTATCTCACTTTGTCTTTTCTATACCTAAATGAGTTCATATTCTAAAAGAGATACAGTAAGTAAACACTTTCACACACCTTCTTTTGCTTACTAACAAAAGTCTTACAGGAATCAAACTATCTCTACAGCAACCGTGGGCTGTAAGGAAAGTCTAAGTTCCTGTAAGAAGACTAACTCAGAAGGACTTATACTTGTATGAGTTCCTATATAAGAATACTCGTTCTGCAGGTATCTCTGACAAAAGGCTACATAAAAGAAAAGAGAGCTAAGTGGGGAGCAAAAGAAGAAGAGAGAAAAGAGAAGCTAAAACACCTCACACCTCAAAGACGCATACTCAGACTCACAGTCGAGGCAGCAAGCTACAGCAGTTCAACCTGCAAAAGAAGCCTAAGCTTGCTGCATCCAGTTGAAGAAGAAGAAGAAGACAAACCTTTTTCTAAGTGTTAGGATGTATACTATAAGCCTAGCTTTTGTATGAACATCTTTATGATATGAGATTCATTGTGATCAAATGTTTGCATTTTATATTTGTTATATATATTATTGCTATTGTCCAGATTAGTCTATACTGTAGATAACATGGTGTGTGGTGTCACACAGAAGATCATGCTATCAGTTCCTTATAGATTATAAATAATAGCTCACAACCAAGATGGATTTGAACAAACCATTGGAACGGTTGTAGTGTAATTTGGTATTAGTTTATCTTGACTATAAAGTTACACTAGTACATTTTGTATGTATTGAGCAGGACCATATGAGGTTGTTCGATTTGTACTGAGTATATATAAAAGAACAAGACCTCTGTTATTATGGATGTACGTCTTCTTAGTCCCTATATAATAACGGGCACGTGTACTCAGTGTTTGTTTCTTTAATTTACCAATGGGTGAGATTTATTAATAAATCAATAGGCTCGGTTAATTGGGAGATAGCACTGTTTATATGGTGTGCTGTTGATTATAGAAGGAATCCGTGTCCTAATTATTTAAGATGATGATGTCCCCTTGAGGAGCTCATAAGGATTATTATGTAAACCCTGTATGTGGATTTAATCCGACATGATAATAAAGATGAGTGGTACTACTCTTGGAATTATATGTAAATTAATTAAGTTGTCAGTAACTTATTTAATTTATGGACATTCGATATCTTAAACGCGGGGAAATAAATATACACATAATAAATGAGCCCATATTGTAATATGGGATTAGGATGGTAGTTCAATTATAACTCTTTAGTGGACCGAGTTATAATTGATGTACTTAAGCGAGATGTTTGGGCTGAACACGGGACGCCTAAGCCCATCAGGAGGCCCAACCTAATTCCTCCTCAGGGTCCCTGTTGTAACCTATAAGTAACCCTAATATCAGCGCCTCCTAGATTACGTTTTTTCTCAATCTCACGCAAATAAAAAACAGATTCGCTAGAGAGAATTGAGGAGGTGAGATTTCTGAACCTTTGGAAGATCATCGCCCACACGACGTTCAAAGGAAGGGATAGGAATACGGCAGAAGATCGTGAGGTTCAAGGTCCATCGTTCGTTCGGTAGTTCTGACCTTAGAACTAGTTCATCTTCACCTATTACGGTGAAAGGTATAATTTTATTTTTCCACTGCATGTTAATTATATTTTCGATCCCGAATTAGATAATTACATAGAGTCGGCGATCCGGTGGTTCCAACACTAAGGACTGTCTTGGAGTGCTCAGTGCGCGGAATAGAGTCCTGCTGAGCTGTCCACTTTCTGAAGAAGATAGTGAGGACCCTGGGTGGGTTGGGTAGGATCCTGTGTGGGTCAGTTAGGAGAGTAGGCAAGCAGCTGTGTGAAGGCTTGCTACTTGTTAAATCTGTGTTGTAATAGATAGGGCTATATAAACCAACAAGATTTAACAAATGTTCCCTCTTGAGAAGAGGCAGAGAGGATGTAGAAGGATTATTCCACCTTCGAACCTCTGTATATCCATACGTGCATCTATACTTACTGTCTATATACACGTCTTATGTTAGATGCATGTCTCGCATATTTTGTCTTCACAGGAGAAGAAGCTTCCGTAACTTAACTCTGATCAGTAACCTCCCGAAAGGTTACTGACTCACGACCCAAGCCTCCTGAAAATAAGAAAATTTTGAAAATACAATAGGCTTATTCACCCCCCCTCCTCTAAGCCTACTACCACTTGGGACCAACAATATCTGTAGAGTATATATGTAGCACCATATGATGGTCAAGTTGGGGGCACTATTGTGCCCTCAGGGCACATGTGTTGCTCTTTATTTTATAATAAATGCAAAACTCACGTGAGACTGTCTCATGTGCAACAATCTCGTGCATGATCGTGTTCTAGAACACGGTCGACCGTGCAGGATCGTGTCCTCAATACAGTGTATAAGTATATCTTTTTCAATTATAATGATGTGATTTTTAACTATAAGTATGTGATATTTTTTTTCTATCACATGATCGTACCTTGCATGAAAAACAATAGCGGCCTGTGGCGCACGACTGTATTCCTAGACAAGGTCGATCTAAGTATGCAATTTTTTTCTATAAGTATGTGTTTTATAATTATAATGATGTATTTTCACACAGGGCACAACCATGCACACGTGTCGTTACACATGAGACGACATCACAAGAAACCAACTCTATCATAAAATTTAAATTGAGGAAATGTGCCAAACTAAACAAAAAAATTTAAGGAATTGACTTTTCTAACATTAAATTTAACAAAAGTACTTTTTTACCACAAAATATAAGAAAGTTACATTTTCTATACTATTTTGACTCGGTCATGGAGAAATGATTGGGTAATGATAGTCTGATGATATATTCTGTTTATTTATATTATTATTTAACAATTGATTTATCCAACAAATCATATAAATTGATAAAAGTAATTAAATTGATAAATGAGGCTCGATTAATATAAAAAATGAGGATCTTTTAATTGAATGATTTTAGGTATATTAAATTGAAACTGTTTGAAATTAAACTATCAATTGTAAATAATTAAACAAATTTGCGATTAAAAAAATTAAACAAATTTCCAATTTTCTAGGATTTACTCGAACCACTATGTGAAATACATAGTTGTGGCGCCCCAACCCCCATTAATTGGAATCAGGTCGTCACCCTTTACTTACTTACTAATTAAAAAATTCATAATATAATTTACAGCGGAAGACTGAACGAAAACACGAGACATTTTTTTTTCTTTTAAATATAACACAATTATTTCTAAAACTCGTGTTTTACCCACATTTCTAGGTTAAACGCTCAAACAAACTCCTACATGAGATAACATAATAGAACAAACATATTATACCAAAATATAAGTCTAGGCCCATCATCTATCATAATTTACATATCAAAATATAACATTATTCTTAAAAGTAAGTATCGTTTAGTACTTTAACATTAAGGGTGATGGAAAATCAGTCTAGCTCGCTACACGTCCGCGTCATCAAACGCCGAACCTGAAAAATATTAAAAGTAGAATCATGAGACACCTCCGGAGAGGGATCCCAGTGGGATAACTGTACTCTCTAATATATATTGATGCAATTAAATTATTAAGCACATACTACATGTCATTTGGGCACGCTCACCCTGGACCATACATAACATAAAAGAATGTGGGAGTCGCTCGCCCACTAAACCTTGCTTTCATAGACGAGGCACTATGGCCCTTATGGTCGTCGCCCGATAGTGAAGCAACTACCGGTTATAGCTACGGAGCTTCAGCCGTAGACTTTCATACATAACTTACTAATTTAATTATCAATGCAAAGTAGAGTGTAGAAGTTACCCACTTTAATTTGACGGTTTTGAGGATTGCTCCTGGATTCACCGGTTGTCTCGACTGCACTCGACACACTTAACTGTTTAGCTTCTTATATTAGGTTATTTAATCTAAAGCATAATCACTAGTAATTTAATATAAAGACTTCATACTAAACATAAATATTAACATGATTCTATCCACATAATTCAAGCATTTATATTAATTATACATCATGCAATATATATATATATATATATATATATATATATATATATTAGATTCATATATGAAATTTTGATGCTGATATTATCATATGAAAATCATTGAAACATGATTCACATATAAAACAAACCAATATACTTATAATTTAAACTTTAGATATTTAACTAGAAATTTCAGTCTTAAAATGACACATAAAATATGGTTTGGGGTCATAAAATAATATCCAGTACAGTATTGGGTTCAATTTATAATTGTAGCAAGGTTCTGGGGTTAAAATACTACTTCAGCAAAGTTTAGGGGTGATTCTGCAGTTTCTATAAAGTTCTGGGGTTATATCTGTAATTTCAGTAAAGTATGAGGGTTATATTATAAATTCTGTAAAGTCCAGGGGCTAAAAATACATTATTAAAGTCTGCAGGGGTCAAACCGCAATAATCAAAACTTAAGGGACTAATTAATAAATTTAGCAAAAGTGACAAAATTGCACAAAGGTCCCTAACATTAGCCTAATTCTCAAAATCACACCCCATTCTCACTCCTCTGCACAGCCCCGTCCCCACCCCTTCACTGCCGCCTCCGCTCGGCCGCCGCTCAACCGCTGCCGCGACAGCTCGTCCCTGGCAGCATCTCTGACTCTGCACGGCGCCGCGTCGCGCGGCGCCGCCTTACCCTAACCACAACAGCACACATGCACACACACGACACACGCCACACATGCACTGTGCACATAGCACGGCGGCGCTGCTCACGACCCCGCCCCTTCTTCACCCGCACACCCACACACTGCACGGCGCCACCACACCGGGCGGCGGCCTTCACCCTTTTCCCCCTGTTTCGGCCACGCACACAAAAACACCACACAATACACACACTTCGCACAGCACGCACGCACAACCGTACAGCAGCGCCGCCGGCGGCGGCGCTGCACTCCCTGCCCTCGCACGCCGCCGCGCACGTCGGCTCCTCCTCTACTTTTCCCCCATCTCCCCCTTTCTTCCTTCTTTCTTTCCCTTTTCTTCCCCACTTTTCCCCTTTCCAATTCTACAACACACAATAAACACACACACAATTGCACACATACACATACATATACATCTACATCTCAATTTGGGGAAAATAATTGGAAGCAATTAAAATTGAAGTATAAAACAAGAAAATGAATTAAACCCTTTACCCTTCCACACTCCAAATCCTTTGCAAAAGAAATATGTTTGGTGATGAATGAGGAAGAAAGGAGTATCACCCCCCATTCTTTGTACAAAAAAGGAAGGACACGTGTGAAGGAGAAGGCAAAGGTATGTGTTGACTCATCTCTCCAAATTTGATCCAAAAGTTGTTTATTATATTCACAAAATAATTAAATATACATGTATGTGCTTTAGTTGAGTAATGTACATACATAATATACATATACATATATATATACTCATATATATATATATATATATATATATTTGAATGCTTAATTTATATAATAATAATAATAATAATAATAATAATAATAATAATAATAATAATAATAATAATAATAATATACTACAATAATATAATTTATACAAAAGTATTTACTAAGTACATTTTATTATAAAAGAAGATGATTTATTCATAAAATGTACTTGTGTAAAAGAACATATTTTGATATATATATATATATATATATTTCATGTAAGTTATTTTATCACATAGAATCACATATAGAGATCATGATTAAATTCCATAAAATAAAAGCATACTCGACACAAACGAATAATCTTTGCATAAAAACCTAGTATTATTTTTCCTCATTTAAACTTATCTATATCTTATCTTTTTACTTTCATCCATGTTGTCAAGTGAGTTGAGATCAAACTCAGTTTCCTCCGTAAGCAATCCTGCAAAATACTTTAAAATCTCGAAAGAAATATTAGATCATAAAATACGTAAAAATCATCGAGCACAACATAATACTTAAATCATGACTTTAAATAACA
The DNA here is from genome assembly GCA_005771605.1 of Scutellaria baicalensis. Taxonomy (NCBI): domain Eukaryota; kingdom Viridiplantae; phylum Streptophyta; class Magnoliopsida; order Lamiales; family Lamiaceae; genus Scutellaria; species Scutellaria baicalensis. The sequence goes on from CM016727.1 coordinate 16,765,424, forward strand.
TAATAGTTCATTTCGTATTATTTTCAATTAAAAGGTAAAAGAAATTTTGTGAAATATGCAATGCAGGTTTCCTTGAAAACGGGGTGTTACAATAGTGGTTCGAGTGATAGTGTAAAAAACCAATTTTTATATTAATCGAACCACTCGAACCACTATTATTTAAAGGAGTGGTTCGATTAAATACACTAAATAGTTTAGTTATTTTATACATATTATATATATATATATATATATGCACTAAATATTATATAAACTAATGCACTAAATTATTACATTAGTGGTTCGATAATAAAATGTACTCGAACCACTTACACTATTACACTATATTCAATTTAAATGTAGTATAATTAATTTTAAATGTACTCGAACCACTTAGTGCTCGATTAATTTCAATTAATTTCAAAATAGTGGTTAATCGAACCACTCAAAATTAATCAAATTAATTGAGACAAATTAATTCACATTCAAATTAATATATTAATGTAATTGTGGTTAATCGAACCATTCATTTTTTATATTAATCGAGCCTCATTTATCAATTTAATTACTTTTATCAATTTATATGATTTGTTCGATAAATCAATTATTAAATAATAGTATAAATAAATAGAATATATCATCAGACTATCATTACCCAATCACTAATTTATGACTGAGTCAAAATAGTGTAGAAATAATAATTTTCTTATATTTTGTGGTAAAAAAATACTTTTGTTATATTCAATGTTAGAAAAGTTAATTTCTTAAAAAAAAAAATTGTGTAGTTTGGGCTGACTTTCAAGAGTTAGTCTCCTGTGCAACTGGTGTATATACAATTCGGGTCGGGCCCGGGTCGACCCAGATCCGTACACTTTTATTTATTTTATTTTTTTGAATTTTATTTTTTCGCTTCAGGTTGTTACCTTTATGTTATATGCATGTGACATTTATGTTATATAAGTGTGACCTTTATGTATAAATGTAATGACCTTTCTATACTCTAACTTAGAAAAAAAATGAATAATTTTAGCAAAATTTATACATATTTACGTTTATGTAATATTAGCTGCACATATATCTATCCTTAAAATGCACTGAATTTTGAAATTTTCAATTTTTTTTTTAAGTTATGGATTATAAAGGTCATAATATTTGTACATAAAAGTCACAAGAATTGTACATAAAAGTTACAACAATACAACATAAAGGTCTTAATTTGAAGCGAAAAAACATGAAAATCTTCATTTTTTCCTAAGTTACTGAACATAAAGATCATAACATTTATATATAAAGGTCACACTTATATAACGTAAAGGTCATATCCTTACAACATAAAGGTAACAGCCTAAAGCAAAAAAAAAAAGGAAAATCCAGGTGCTCGGATCCGGATCGGGTCACCCCAGTTGCACCAATTTAGATCCGTGCACCTGGTGCACAACAGCATTTGCCTTTAAATTAACCTATAAGCTCTTTTATTATAATAATGTTTTAATTACGTATAAATTTTAGGGTTATTACACTCCGTGACGAATTTATACTAGTTATAAATATATTTCTAGAAAATTGATCTAGATACATTAGATGCGAATAATTAATTGATTCGAATACGGTAACCAAATAGATATAGCGCTTATTTCACATTAAAGTGTCATTTTCTTCACTAATCGCTTCCTTCTCTCTTAAGCGAAGAAAGTAGAGAGCTGGAGAGGGGAAAGCTACAACAATGGTGGGAATTCTGTCCAACAAGATCGGGAGAGATGAACTCAAACCCGGCGATCACATTTACTCTTGGAGACACTCCTATCTCTATGCCCATCACGGTCCATCTCTCTCTCTCTAACCCTGTGTTTGATTTTGAATTTGATCGTTTTTAGGTCAATTTGATGTTTTCATCGATTAATTTGATACTGTGCCGGAAACCCTTTTTCTTGGTCACGCACGCTTCTTGATTGCTTCGATTACCTAAATTGTTGATTGATTATGCTGATTTGCTTTTAACATGCGGATAGTGGGAATGTGAAGATCCAATGATTTTGTGTGTTTGTTCTTTTCTTTTGTGTTCGTATTTAAACACCTCGAGTAGACTAGGGAGAATGTGAGGAGGGAGGGGGGGAGAGAGAGAGAGAGAGAGAGTTTATTTTTTAACATGGAAGCTGGAGGTGCATCGATTGCGTTTGAGAGGGTTTATTTTTGAACCATATCCCCATCTCTGATTGTTCAACCTTATGTAAAGGAAGTGAAGCATAGTTCTTCCATAATTGCTTGTAATCATGTGTTTCATGATGCTGAACGGGTATTGACCGTCACTTTTCTACGTTTCGAATGTTGAATTTCCGAAGTCAGATTGCCCACTTCGGTCTAATAATAGCTCAAGTCAATTGCAAGCAAACTCAAGTTATTCTTGCCTTAATTTAGTTAAGTAACACTCAAAATGTGACCCAAATTATAGTGTAAGGTTTGAACTGGTTGTAAGTTTCAACCTCTAAGCAATTTCTGGACACGATGGTCTGCTTCTTGCTAGCCAACTTTTGTGCTTTGGTCTGTGATGGACCGATGGTTAAGGAAGTAAATCTAGAACTTTAAGTTTCATGGTTAAGAAAATTTATCTTTCAAAGAAACAAAGATAGAATGATTCGCCTGGGCTCCGTTTTTCCTACATGTTGTTTCCGTTTTGTGCTTTAAAGAAATGGTTCCTTTTATATAAATGCTTCTTTCTCAGGTTACACTCAATTAGTGTATCCATGAATTGATTCTAGTGTATGTCATAGTTATTAAAACATCCTTTGTTTTCTGTATTCAATGACCTCATAAAAGAATATGGATATGACAGATGAGGATTGTGGAGTTTTATTTCCCTTTTTCCTGCTTTACCCGCCCACCACTTTCGGGTTCTTTGTGGCCAATTTCGATGGATGTTATGTACTTTACTAAATAAGAAGATAGTTTTAGAAAAGTTGGCTAGAATTCACACTTATAGAGTATATTGTTATGGTTCCTTTTACTGCTGGTTACTGAGTAGATGTTTCAAGAACAAAAAAGGGATACAATTTCGATGGATGTTATGTACTTTACTGAATAAGAAGATAGTTTTAGAAAAGTTGGCTAGAATTCACACTTATAGAGTATATTGTTATGGTTCCTTACTGCTGGTTACTGAGTACATGTTTCAAGAACAAAAAATGGATACTCAATCTGCGGTTCTTGATTGATATACCTTCTCTTGAACCTTATTTCTTCCTTCTGATTTATGCAATTCATTTCCACTTTTCATTCTCATAGAGAACACTGAATCTTGTCTTTTCTACCACATAGTCTAGTAGTCACAGGTTCTTACTTTTTTTCAACCATAAACATCAGGAATATATGTTGGGGATGAAAATGTGATCCATTTTACCCGTGGAGGTGGGCTGGAAATTGGGACAGGAACAGTGTTGGACCGATATATTTTTAGCTCATCTCCATCTAACCCGTCAGACACCCCCTGCCCAAGATGTGGTGACCAATCAAAGACTGGTGGCGTCATCTCTTCTTGCCTCGAATGCTTTCTGTCTGATGGAGATCTTTATCTGTTCCAGTATGAAGTCTCACCTGCCATTTTTCTCGCTAAAGCTCGTGGTGGCACATGTTCTCTTGCCCGTTCTGATCCGCCCGAGGATGTCCTCCACCGTGCTAAGTATCTCCTGGAGAATGGTTTTGGGGGCTACAACATATTCAAAAACAACTGTGAAGATTTCGCAATATACTGCAAAACGGGGTTGCTCATCTTCACGACAGTCAGTGTAGGACGGAGTGGTCAAGCAGCATCTTTTCTAGCTGCTACAAGTGCCATCTTAGCATCACCTCTTCGCTATATGACTACTGGCTTTGCTGGTCTAACGGCAGTGGGATGTGGCATCTATTGTATTAGTCGAATTGTCTCAGATATTGGAGTTCGACGTGATGTGATCAAAATCCCTGTTGAGAGGCTTGTTAGGGACTCCAGTGTTGATGTGCCTGTAGCAGAAACACAAACCTCTAAGGAAAATTAGTCTTGTGATGTTCTATGGAACTTATTTGAATTGCAGGTAGATTCCTCCTCTAAGCATGGGGATAAATTGTTCTGAGAAAACGAATCTCGTAGCTTGTTCTTTACCTGGGGTGTATTTATTTTTTTGTGTATAATTGTGGCCTGCTTTTGTCTTGTGGTTTATTGTCATTGTATTAATTTTCTGGCTTGTCTGAGTACACAACCTCTGGTGTCAAAATTACTTCATTTTCTTCTTTCAATCGATGTAGAAATTAGAATCTAAGGGGTTGTTTGGGTTGACACTAGCCCATTCGGATTTAGGATGAGTTCAGTCCAATCCATATTTGAACAGAGATTTATAAAATCCTATTTTCTCTACAATTTTCAATATAAGTATCAATTTTTTTCTACTTTTTCTACAACTCCCAACATAAAACATCTACTTCTACAATATTCAATGTGACAATGACATCTTAACTATTATCATATCCTATAATCTCAATATAAACACAAGATTATCAAAATCCACAATTTTCAAATCCTTTCAATTCCCAAATTCATGCTCACAAAATCCACCTCCACCCCAATCCAAACAAGCCCTAAGGGTAATTGCAAAAAACAGAATCTCCTAATTGTGGAGTTTTGGCAATTTCTATTCTATACCAATCATTTTTAGCAAGGTTAAATATTTAAATTAGACTGTATTTTTTTGTTTTTATATTTCTTTATTTTTTAATGGATTGCAACCTAATGTTCACGAATTGTACAAATTGCACATTTGATGAAATTTTCAGTCGGAATTGGGGTTTTTGTTTATATCATTCATATTTAATAATTATTTTTTTACCTTAGTAGAAAAAATTGATTTAAGGATAAAAAATATTTTCTTAAATATGAGTTATAATAATTTAATTTTAATTTTTTAAAAATGACCTAGAAAATTATGAATATATCAAAGAAAGCCTCAATTTGGTTCGAAAAATTCGTCTGAGGTTGCAACTTATACAATTCATGATGTTAGGTTGCAATCTGTCAAAAAATAAAGTTTATGTTGTATAATATAAAAACGTAAAAAGTATAAGTGATTTAAATATTTATTTAATCCTTTTTAGCAATAAGTTTCATAACTTCTATAATTGTGAACGGTTAGTTTGTTTTGTTTGAATTTTATGAGAACTAATGTATTTTGAAACTTTCGGTTCCATAAGAATTAGTTTATGTAATAAAATTCCAGTATTTATAATTAATATATGCCAATTCTATCATAAATAAGTGGTTCTGCCAAATTTTGCACGTTCGTGTGAGGGTTTTAAAGACAGTTTCAGTCACTAATAAGAGCATGTAACTGTCACAAAAACTTGTATAAGTTTGACACACGAATCAAAAATTTATACAATACGATCAAAATCCGCTCCACACGCCTCCAGATGTGTCTCATACGTGGTTCATGCGCCACCATGCACCTTAGTAGGTGCGCTCAGCCTCATACCCATCCAAATTCACTTCACGTGTTATACATTTATATTATGTTAAACATATATCTATATTATATTAAACATACATGGATATAATGTAAGTCATACATTTATTTGATAATTTCATACATTTAGAATTTTCAACTATACTTTCATATCTTTTAATAATATTGAATTGTTTAGATCTATAATAGAAAATGACAGAAATTGGATGAGGAAAAAGAAAAGAAATTTTTAAATTTTACTTCAAAATATCAATATTGAAATCTATTTGTAGAGAAAAAAATAATAAGAATTATGATAATAAATTTTCTAAATAAAAATTGTGTTAGATATCAATAATTTACTCTATATACAAAAAGAGATATCAATAATTTTCTCCACCACACTCAAAATGTGACAAGTGTTACATTAAACATTAATTTTCTCCACCACCTTATTGGCCAGCCAACCAGTGTCATGACATACGAGGCATAACTATCATTTTTCTTTTTCAGAGTTGAAGTTTGTCCTCTACAGTATGCTAACATTAGGCATTAGTGACATTTGATTGGTGCCTTAAATTATCTTTATCATCGACCACCACAATCGAATCTTTTAATAAAATATTCATTTATCTATCATCCACATATACAATTTATAACCTAGAGTGACACTTGTGTGCCCCGGGGGCACGGTGCCCCCAAATTAATCATCATATTGGTGTGAAATATATACTCTACAAGTATCATGTGTATACTCTTCAGGTATCACATGTATACTCTTATATAAATATACTACCTGTAGAGTATATATGTATAACACCAAAAAACATAACACATATAGAGTATATATATAACACCTGAAGAGCACATATATAATATCTAGATCTGTGCCCCTATATGTCCCAGGGGTATATAAGTTTTTGTCTATAACCTAACTCAATTCCAACTTTTGTATTTTATCAACAACCTAACTCATCCTAACTTTTTAATAAAACAATCATTTCTCTCATTTATATATACAACTATCATTATATAAAATTACATATTATCTTGCTATTTTTAGTTATACTTAAATTATAGAAATTAGGATTGTTTGGATCCATAGTAAGAAATTATAGAAATTATATGAGAAGAGAGAAATTTTTTTTTTTTTAAAAGATAGAACTTGAGATTAAGAGAAAATAGGGAGTTTCAAGTTGTGATTCAAAATATGTCAATATTAGACTATTTACAGATTAAAAATGATGTGAATTTTGATTATTTAAAAAAATAAAATAAAATAAAATAATATCATTTATCAATAATCTAAATTATATCCATAAAAATTAAGTACAACCAATCACATTATGACATTTGACACATTATTGGACACTGAATAGGGTTGTGGGGTGAGTTGGTTTGGTCAACCCACCCAATGTACAACCCGTCGTCTCTTTTATTTTCTTTACTCTTTTTTGTTTAAATCTGATTTCTTGTCTATCACAACCCAACTATTAGGTTGTTGATAAACCTAGCCTAACGACTAGAAGTCTAATTGAAGTTTAAACTGTGTCGTATCCCAATTAAAGAATTTTTTTATTTTAGTTATTTCTCTTGTGTTTATATCTATAAAAAATATTTTTTGGTATAACATATATATATATATATATTATGTTGGAGGACAATAAAAATCCAATATCTCATTTGAATTATATTTATATATATATATGATATATTCAGTGATTATAATTTTTTTTACTTGTATTTCTAAAATTGTGCTACTTAAATAACAACAATTTGATAAAACTTTATAATACATTAAGAATATCGACGTTTTACTAAAAAAAATAAGGAAAAATATTTGACACTAAGGAGTGTCTAGACCCGAATTTTTCTACTTAACCCTGTCTAAGGTATAAGGTGGTCAAATAGACAAAAATCAATTCGACCAAATACCAGCTATCACCTAGGCCGAATTTTAGAATACCGATCGGATATAGTACGAAGGTGGCTGCCACCAACAAAAGTACTCTTAGTCTTAATCAGTGAGGTACATTGAATCAATTTCTAACTCTTCTAATATGGATAATAGTACTCCATATATATTACAATTGTACATTTTACCTTACGTTTGTTATTCAAACAAAACAAAAACAAAAAACTCATTTTAATGTTTGGTCAAAGTTGAGTTTTTTTTTTTCCCGAATCATTCCTATATATATGATAATTTTTTTAAAGATAAATTTTCGCATATGTGAGGAATTTTAGTCCGAGAAGCATCAGATAAAATCCATAATACGTTATTATCCATAGTTTGATATCACTGAAAAGTATTGTTATGGATTGACATATAAAGATATGTTCGTCATGGTCACGGCTCTTTATAATTGGTCCATTTTGTTCATTCAATCCACAATTTCTTAAGAAGCCATGCTATCTCTTCAATCTCATCTATTTATTATTTTAGAGTCTAAATTTAGTTTTAAATTATTTATCATTTTAGATTTTTATTCGATGTTATTGTAAATTTATCTCTATTCAAACTCTTAGCTAGAATTTAGGATTCTTTTGTCGAATTTAAATTCATTGTCTTTCTAGGAATAGTCATCAGTATATGTCCGATTTTATGTTTTTTAATATATGATGAAACACATATGAGACTGTCACATAGATATAATTATGTTAGACGGACCTCATTCCCTACAAAGCAATTCATTTTCACAAACTTTTATATTGATTGTAGATTGTAGGTTAATCATTTGACTCATTAAAGCTATGAGAAGTACGTACTAACTAAATAATAAATTGAAGTTGGATGAAATATCACAATCATATCCTACCAACCGTGGACACATTAATATGTGTTCATCGTTGATATGTCAAATATTTAACATATCAATTAATTTCACTTTTCATATAATGAAGGGATGAAATCATTACATGATAACAGTGGAAATACTAAAATTTATCTACCTTGGACATTTTAGCATTTTCGAAAATATCATTATTGAACTAAAGAAATTTAGTACCCCACAATCATATATATATATATAATATATAGTTGGTCTTGTGTGCACCAAATGCACATACAATTCGGGCCAGGTTTGGGTCGACCCGAATCTACTCACTTTTTTTTTAATTTTATTTTTTCGCTTCAGGCTGTCACCTTTATATTATATGGGTGTGATCTTTATGTTATATAAGTGTGACCTTTATGTATAAATGTAGTGACCTTTATATACTCTAACTTAGCAAAAAAAAAAAAGAATTTTAGCAAAATTTGTATATATTTACCTTTATGTAATATTAGTTGCACTTTTATGTGATATTAGTTGCACATTTATGTTGTATATTAAGATACAACTAATATCATGCACATAAAAGTATGTTCATCTTAAAAATGTGGTGAAAAATTTCTAAAAATTTTCATTTTTTTTCTAAATTATAAATCGTAAATGTCATAATATTTGTACATAAAGGTTACAAGAATACAACATAAGGGTCACAACAGTACATATAAAGGTCTCAACCTGAAGTGAAAAAACCAATTTTTCATAAGTTACTGAGCATAAATGTCATAACATTTATATATAAAGGTCACATTTATATAACTTAAAGATCACATTCTTACAACATAAAGGTCAACTGGGAGTGAAAAAAGAGAGAGGAAAACCTAGGTGTGTGTATCCGTGTTGGGTCGTCCCAATTGCACCAATTCAAATCCGTGAACCTGTGCACAGGAGAATTTACCATATATATATATATATATATATATGGTAAATATATCTACCATACATATATATATATAGTATTATTCTTGTGCACCAGTTGTATGAATCTAGATCCATGCAACTTGCAACTGGGCGCCCGCGGGTTGGGTCGGGTCAGATCCGACCCAAATCTACGTCCAAATTATTTTCATTTTTTAATTTATACGATAACTTTTATGTTATACGAATATAACTTTTATTTTATATGAGTATAACCTTTTTGTACAAATATCATAACATTTAAGTTAATATACTTGGACTTTTTTCAAATATAAACTGTAAGTTAATATAGCTAAGAACCTTTACGTTATGATAATCTAACATTTATGTTATGTTGACGTAACTTTTATATATGAATATCATACCTTTAAGTACTTAAAGAATAACATAAAGGTTGTTTTAATATAACATACCTTTATGTGTTAATATAACATAAATGTTAATATTATTATGCGTAAATGTTACATTATTACAACTTAAAGGTTTAAAAGGAATTAAAACCTTAAAATTATATACTTAGAATTATTTCAATCATGTAATATAACTGAAAACTATTATATTGTTATAACTTAACCTTTATGTTATATTGATATAACCTTTATATACAACTATCATAACTTTTGAAAAATATAAAGGTTATATTATTATAATATAAAAGTTAAATTATTATAACGTTAAAGTTAAGTTATTATAACATAAAGGTTTAAAATGTAATATATATTTATCTTACTCTATAAAATATTAAACTACTAGGATAGAAAGGTTATGCGGATATTACCATAAAGGTTATGTGAACATAACGAAAAGGTTAGGCGAATGTTAGGATCTATAGTAGTTTTGATAAGACAAACACCTTTGTAAAAGCATGCTTTTGTAAGAAAGTAATCTTGTACGTAAGTGTTAATAATAATCATTTCTAAGTACAAAGGATTGCTACAGTAAGCAGGAAGTTCTATAAGGAAGCTAGGTCGCTCTGAAAAGGAAGCAAGGACTTCAAATGAGGAAGATCGCTTCATAGGAAGCATGAATTTCAATGAAGTGAGAGCAACCACGAGAAGTAAGCTAGTCGCCCGACAAGGTCACTTCCAGCAAAAGGGATTATAGTGGCTAAGGTTGAGAAGAAGTCACCTGATCGAGGAGCATACTGTGTTACCAGTAGAGACATTCTCCCGAGGACCAATCATATTTTGACAAGCCACCTGACAGAAGACAGACCTGCTCTGCGGCGCATTAAATGCGTGTACTATGAAGATCAACTTTGTAGCAGGAAGATCACCGCATTAAATGCTGGGACTGCCACACTTCAAAGGGCATATTTCCAAGCATTATAAAAGGAGATTAAGTGAGAACTGAACTAAGGCTTGCAGAACTAAGGATCTGAATTTCCAAAATACTTACATTCACACTCTAAGCCATAAACTTCAGTCACCCAATCTAAGTGCAGCAAGCTCAAAAGCAAGCTCATAAAGCTCATATCCAGAGAAGCTGGCTGTAGATCCATTGAAGAAAACTCATATCTTTTATCTTAGATTGTATAGGAGTAGCTAGTCGAGGGTTAAGAACCTGCTAGTGTTTTCGCTCTTGAAGAAAGAGTCATGTGTGGGCTAGTGCGATCCTGTGTGGGTCTTGGTGAGATAGAGCAACAACCTGTGTGACGGCTGTCTATCCCTTGTTAAATTGTTTGTAATAGCTAGGCTGTGTAAACCAAACAAGTTTAACGAAGGTTCTCCTTGTGTAGGAGTAAAGTGGATGTAGAGGGATTACTCCACCCTCGAACCACTCTATTGATGAATATGATGCATATGCATTAAAAAAATTCAAATGAAGTTGTTTAATTTGAAATTATAATTTATCTATCTGGTTATTTTTTTCAAACGTTATTTGATTTAATTATATCTTATTTATTACATAACTTTTTTGTAATAAATTTTCATTTGTATTCTTTTATATGTAAATATAAATTTGTAAAAAATTACTCAAAACACCTGTGATATATTACATAAATGTTTAATGTAAATAAAATCATTCAAATCCACAAATCTTATATTTCATTTTTTTATTATATAAAATATGCACATCACATTAAAAATCATTAAAAAGATCAATTTTATATAATACATTATACATGATTTTGAAATAAAATAAGCATTATACTTTAAATAACATAAATATAATAAATGTGTGAAATGTAATAAATAAAATTTCAAATATGGAAAGATAATAAATGCAATGTGAGTAATAAAAGAGTTGATCTCTTGTGAGACCGTCTTATATGTGACCGTATCCGGGCACGGTGGTGTCCTAGGATACAGTGGATCAAAAGAAAAAAAACCTTATACTTATAGGATTTAAAAGACATATTTATAGATAAAAGCACATACTTATATCGATCGTGCCCCGAACACGATCACATATTTATAGCAAAAAACGAAGACTTATAGTTGAAAAAAGCATACATAAATACCGTGTTTGGGACACGGTCACGCACGGTCGTTCATATCCCGAGACACAATCATACTCGGGTGCCGTAACACAAGAGACGGTCTCACACGTGAGTTTTTTAGTATACATAATTTCCAAATATGGAAACGTAAAATGACCGGGAAAAGTTCTCCAACTATTCATTGGATACTATTATGATTCTATACCATTATCAGTCATGTCCACTTATCCTCAATCGTGTTGATGTTATCAAATGCATGTGTAGCATGATAATTTTTTTTAATATAAAATATAACATAAAACATAATACAACATCCTATGTATCCACCCTATCACGCATTTAACAGAAAAACAATATTAACTAACAACTGATACATTACCTAAATGAAATATTTATCAAATAAGAGTTTAAGACCATCATGTGAAGATAAAAAAATATGAGTTAGTCTCCTGTGCAACTGGTGCACATACAATTTGGGTTGAGTCCGGATCGACCCGGATTCGCGCACTTTTTTTTTTTTTTGAATTTTATTTTTTCACTTCAGGTTGTTACCTTTATGTTATATGCATGTGACCTTTATATTATATAAGTGTGACCTTTATATATAAATGTAATGACCTTTATATACTCTAACTTAGAAAAAATGAAGAATTTTAGCAAAATTTGTACATATTTACGTTTATGTAATATTAGCTGCACATATATCTATCCTTAAAATGCACTGAATTTTGAAAATTTCAATTTTTTTCAAAGTTATGGATTATAAAGGTCATAATATTTGTACGTAAAGGTCACAAAAATTGTACATAAAGGTTACAACAATACAACATAAAGGTCTTAATATGAAGCGAAAAGACCTGAAAATCTTCATTTTTTCCTAAGTTACTGAACATAAAGGTCATAACATTTATATATGAAGGTCACATTTATATAACGTAAAAGTCACATCCTTACAACATAAAGTTAACAGCCTGAAGAGGAAAAAAAAAAAAATCCAGGTGCGCAGATTCGGGTCGGGTCGCTCCAATTACACAAATTCAAATCCATGCACCTGGTGCAGAGCATGCCAAAAAATAATATTATTGGTAAATTCTTCTTTAAGAGTGAAATTTGAGTTTGATAAATTTTCACACCGGTTTATAGAGTTGATCTCACCAACTCTATTATTCAATTTTATGATAATCTTTTATAGTAACGTAATCAGTAAACACCGTGTATATCATATACTCCTCCATTATTAAATAAATAAATGTAATCAATGACCTTTTATCAAGTATAATTTATCTTAAAAAAAGTGTTGTTTTCAAATTAAATATTAAATATGTTAACGTCTAAAAAGTTATCAAGGGAAAAATGAAAAAAAATCCACATAATTAATAATTTTAAATAAGAGTTGATTAGAGTTTGACTAGATTATCTTACAGATCTCATTTCGTAAGTCGCAACCCAATCAACAATCAAAATCAAAGTTAAATTCAAAGTTGAAGTGAAAAGTTAATGGTCAATAATCGGTCAATACTATTGACCAAAAAATATTAATGTTATACATAAAAACATTACATGATATATATAAAAGTATTACATGAATTTAATATTTTTATTCTCATAACATAGTACTTATATGTGTATCATGTGATACTTTTAATCAGTATTTCATACTACACAAAAAAGTATTACATGATATACATAAAAATATTATATGGTGTCTTTTGGTGTATTATGAGATAATTTCAAAAGTGTTGCATGTGTACTAAAAATATTGCATGATGTTACATTTTCATAATGTAATATTTTTGTATATATTAAGTAGTTTTTGTTATATATCATCTAATACTTCGCAATGTAATATTTTGGTGTGTATTAGGTAATATTTTTCTATATATCATGTAATACTTTTGTATTATATTATGTAATATACATAATTGAGTATTATTTGATTTATAGAAAATATTACCTAATGCATATTAAAGTATAACATATCTTCATACAACCTGTACAACCCTAAAATCATCATATTTAATAAAAATATTACGTAATATATTGAAAAATATTATCAAAAACATACAAAAATATTACATAATTTCTCAAGACTTTATCATATATGACACATAGAAGTATTATGTCATGAGAATAAAAGTATTACACTCATAATGTTATACTGTTATGTATATCACATAATACTTTTGTGTATAACATTTAATGAGTTAATCTCCTGTGTATCAAGTGTACATACAATTCGGACCGGATCAGTGCACTTTCTTTTTTGAATTTTATTTTTTTCGCTTCAAACCGTTATCTTTGTGTTGTACATCTAAGATCATTATGTTATATAAATGTGACATTTATGTACAAATGTAGTGACTTTTATATGCTCTAATTTAAGAAAAAAATTGAACAATACCTTGTACGTATTTCCCTTTATGTGCACCTTTATATAATATTAGTCTGTACCTTTATTTGATATTAGTTGCACCTTATGTCATATATAAAGGTGCAACTAATATTTAATAAAGGTATGTGTAATATTACATAAATGTATATTCATCTAAGAAATACACTCAAAATTTTCTGAAAATCTTCATTTTTTATAAGTTACTGAATATAAAAGTCACCAGATTTGATATAAAGATTACACTTATATAATAATCAAATCAAACTCGTATAACGTAAAAGAAACAGCTTGAAGCGAAAAAAGAAAAGAAAAAACCAAATGAACGCGAATTCAAGTCAGATTGCTCTAGTTGTATCAATCTAAATTTGTGCATCTGATACTACTGTTAATATTATTTGGTCAACAGTATTGATTAACCGTTGACCAAAATTGGGATCATTAACCTTTGATCTAGATTTAACTATTGGAAGTATTAGGTTAACCCATCTCTACAACGTCTAGAGTTTGTCTTTTTTTAAGATATTTCTTCATTTGCATGGAAAAGAACATTTATTTTAAAATAAAGGAAGCATGTCGTTACAAGTTAATACATCGAATATATTGATTGAATATAATATTTTAGGAAATATATAAGAAATAATAGAGGATTGACTTGACTAGAGTCTACTCATCTTGGAAGATCCCATAGCCTTGGCCATTTCTCGGAGTACGAATTTCTGTATTTTTCCGGTGGAAGTTTTGGGCAGTTCCTCCTTGAACACCACCGTCCGCGGCACCATAAAGCGCGGCAGTTTCTCCCGGCAGTAGGCAATGACGTCATTCTCCGACGGCTTGTCCTTCAGCCCTTCCTTCAAGCTCACAAAGGCACATGGCGTTTCGCCCCAGAAGTCATCCGGCCGCGCCACCACCGCCGCCTCGTTCACCGCCGGATGAGCGTAGAGAACCGACTCCACCTCCACGCTGCTCAGATTCTCACCGCCGCTGATGATGACGTCCTTGGACCGGTCCTTGATTTCCAGGTAGCCGTCGGGGTGCATCACCCCCACGTCGCCGGTGTAAAACCAGCCGTTTTTCATGGCCTTGGCGGTGCTCTCTGGATCTCTCAGGTAGCCCAGCATTATTGAGCCGCCTCTCAGTACAATCTCGCCGAGAGTTTTGCCGTCTCTTTTCACACTCTTCCCAGATTCCGGCTCAATCACATCAACGTCCGCCATCGCCCTCGTTCTCACTCCCTGTCTGGCTTTCAGCCTCGCCCTCTCCGCCGCCGGGAACTTGTTCCACTTCTGCTTCCACGTGCAGCAAACCACCAACCCACCGGTCTCCGTTAACCCGTACCCGTGACTCACTACGAACCCAAGTGACTCGGTCCGGAACAGCACCGACGCAGGCGGCGGAGCGCCGGCAGTCAGGATGTTAACGGGCCTCTCCAGGGGCTTCCCATCTGGAACGTTGCAGAGCATGTTGAGCACCACCGGAGCGCCACACATGTGGGTCACGTGGTGCTTCCTTATGGCGGCGTAGATGGTGGCGGCGTCGAATTTGCGGAGGCAGACGTTGGTTCCGCCGGCGGCGGCCATGCCCCAGGTGTAGCTCCACCCATTAGCGTGGAACATCGGCAGAGTCCACAAGTAAACCGGCTCCTTCGGCACCGACCATTCGACCAAGGAATCTATGGAAACGAGGAAAGTTCCTCTGTGACTGTGGACCACCCCTTTCGGAGACGACGTCGTTCCGGAGGTGTAATTCAGCGTCAGAGGATCAGATTCGCTCTCCGGCTGAATCCAATCGAAATTCGAATCACCATTCACGATCATCGCCTCGTAGCTAGTCAGAAACTCCGACTTGGACAGCGGCATTTCCGATCCACCATCATCTCCAACAAAAACAAGCAAAGGGCACTCAGAATTCGGTGGAAACAGCGAAATCGCTTCGAGAACCACAGATTCCGACTGGTAATCGACGAAGACAAGCTTCGACTGAGCATGGCGGAGAAGGACGGAGATGGTGCGGGCGTCAAGGCGCAAATTGACGGCGTTGAGAACGGCGCTGGCCATGGGGATGGCGAAGTGGAGCTCATACATGGCGGGAACGTTGGGGACCACCACCGAAACGACGTCGCCGCGGCGGATGCCCAAATTTGAAAGGGAGGACGCCACCTTCAAGCATCGGAGATAGGTTTCCGACCAAGTGTAGGTTGTGGAGTTGTAAACGATAGAAGGGCAGTCGCCGTAGACGGTGGTGGCTCTTTGGAGAAATCTGATGGGCGTCAACGGCGAGGAATTGGGAGGAGATGGCTTCAATTCATCCATGGGAGATAGGAGAGGATTTTCTCTGAGTCAGTGAGTGCGTGTGTCAGACAAACAAACAAATATGCGTAATTTATTTATAAAGTGATAAGATCGACACCTTCTCAACTTTTTTTTTTTTTTTAATATCATATGACATTTAGAATAAATTTCTACTTGCCTATTTACAATAGCATCTCTAATTAGGGCGATAAACGAATCGAATCGAATATTTTGATGAGAGGGCTGTTGAAATTACACAATTTTTTTTAAGAATTTGACTTTTCTAACATTGTATATAAGGAAATGTACTTTTCTACCACAAAATATAACAAAGTTACCTTTTCTACACTATTTTGACTCGGTCATGGAGAAATCATTAACTAATGATGGCTTGATGATATATTAAATTTTATTTATACTTATTTAACAATTGTTTTATCCAAGAACTGTAATTACAATTTTATTTGCTCTTTTTATTTATTCTCTTTTATTTATAATTATTTAACAATTGTTTTATCCGACAACTGTAATTAGTAATTTTATAATTTCTAATTTATAAATTATGGTTCGATTAATTAGTACGAGAACCACTATAATATGTTAATCGAAGCAAAATAATTTATACTTAATTTAATAGAATTACTGAATATAATTTAGGTGGTTCGAGTGGCTCGATCACTAGTTCAAAAAATCAAAAATTTACAAAGTGATCGAACCACTATGTGAAATTCATAGTGGTTCGATCACTAGTTCAAAAAATCAAAAATTTCCAAAGTGATCGAACCACTATGTGAAATTCATAGTGGTTCGATCACTAGTGTAAAAATCAAAAATTTTCCAAAGTGATCGAACCACTATGTGTTTCACATAGTGGTTCGATCACTAGTGTAAAAAACCAAAATTTTCCAAAGTGATCGAACCACTATGTCAAATTCATAGTGGTTCGATCACTAGTGTAAAAAACCAAAATTTTCCAAAGTGATCGAACCACTATGTCAAATTCATAGTGGTTCGATCACTAGTGTAAAAACCAAAATTTTCCAAAGTGATCAAACCACTATGTCAATTTCATAGTGGTTCGATCACTAGTGTAAAAAACCATTTTTTTCCAAAGTGATCGAACCACTATGTCAAATTCATAGTGGTTCGATCACTTTGGAAAAAAATGGATTTTTGAATATTTTCAGTTTGACCCCCTGAAAAAGAAATTTTATTACATTTTGACCCCAAAATAAATACAAACCCTAGCACTATTTCACCCCCTTGTTGCGCCTCCATCCTCCATTTTCCTCTCAAAATTCTTCTCTCTTCTTCTCTCTTTCAAACCTTGAAGTACATTGGTAAGTTTTTTTTTTTGTACATGTCTTTCGATTAATACAAGTAAATGTTGAAATTATTTTGAAGTCTTTTGTTTTAATAAAATTCGAACTTGTATTTAGGTGTTAAATTTTGCATTTTGGTGATTGAAATTTGGCAAGAAGATTGAAGAATTTCTTGAAGGGATTTAGCAATGGGTGATGAGGTATGTTCCAATTTACACTTTTGCTTTGAATTGTTGAAGTATAGTTCGAACCACTTGGGATTTATAGCTTTGCATTGTTTAATTTGTTGACTAATGATTGCAATTAGGCCTCTTATGGTTTTTATGGTTCGAATTTTTGAGATTTTTTGAATAGTGTTTGAATTGTTTAATTTGTTGACTAATGATTGCAATTAGGCCTCTTATTGTTTTTATGGTTCGAATTTTTTAGATTTTTTGAATAGTGTTTGAATTGTTTAATTTGTTGACTAATGATTGCAATTAGGCCTCTTATTGTTTTTATGGTTCGAATTTTTGAGATTTTTTGAATAGTGTTTGAATTGTTTAATTTGTTGGCTAATGATTGCAATTAGGCCTCTTATTGTTTTTATGGTTCGAATTTTTGAGATTTTTTGAATAGTGTTTGAATTGTTTAATTTGTTGACTAATGATTTCAATTAGGCCTCTTATTGTTTTTATGGTTCGAATTTTTGAGATTTTTTGAATAGTGTTTGAATTGTTTAATTTGTTGACTAATGATTGCAATTAGGCCTCTTATTGTTTTTATGGTTCGAATTTTTTGAATAGATTTGCACTATTGTTGATTGCTTTGGCTTTTTTGAATACATTCGGTTTAGGGTCCATGGGTTCAATTGTTTTAAATTTTTTGCACTATTGTTTGAGTTGTTGAAGTATGGTTCGAACACTTGGGGATTTATAGCTTTGAATTGTTTAATTTGTTGACTAATGATTGCAATTAGGCTTTATTGTTTTTTTGGTTCGAATTTTTTGATTCATAGCTTTATTGGTTTTTTGGTTCGAATTTTTTGATTCATAACACTTGGGGATTTATAGCTTTATTGTTTTTTTGATTCGAATTGTTCAATATTTGTTTTAAATTTTTTTGCACTATTGTTTGACTTGTTGAAGTATGGTTCGAATTGGGTGTGGTTTCTTGATTCCAATTGTTCAATATTTGTTTTAAATTTTTTGCACTATTGTTTGACTTGTTGAAGTATGTTTCGAATTGGGTGTGGGGATTTATAGCTTTGAATTGTTTAATTTGTTGAGTAATGATTGCAATTAGGCTTTATTGTTTTTTGCACGTTTTGAATTTTTTGATTTAGATACGGGTTTCTTGATTCGAATTGTTCAATATTTGTTTTAAATTTTTTGCACTATTGTTCTTGATTCGAATTGAAAATTGCCGATTATTGTTGCAAAAGTTTGGGTGTTTGAATTGTTGAATGTTGAAAATTGCCAATGTTGAATTGTTGTTGAATGTTGAAAATTGCAAATGTATATATTTTAATTTACTTTAATGTATACTGATTGAATTTTAATGATATACAGTACGAGCCGGTATGGGTACGCGAGGCTTTACAGGGTACTATAGCCTACGTAGTCGGCTATGTTCGTCTGAGCCTCATTGATGAGATCAAGGCAGAATTGCGTAGCATAGGACCGGAGTGTGAGCAGGAGTTTCAGGGGACGTGTTTTGGACACTTCCTGCTGTGGGACACCGAAAGGACGATCAGCAAGCAGTTTCTACATGCCCTTATGACACGCCAGGTGCATAAGGGACCCGTTCCAGCTGATGAGCGATGGTTCCATATTGGCCGAGACCGTCGCCTGTGCCGGTTCTCGAAGAGGGAGTTCGCACTGGTTACTGGGTTACGTTTCGGCACTTCCGATTTTAATCCTTTGGCAGTCCACCATCCAGACGAGGACTCACTCTATTATAGAGTTCACGGTGGTTCGTCAAGAGTGAAGGTGAACGAGCTACTAGAAAGATTCACCTAGGGGGAGTGGAGACATTCTCGACAGGACAGTATCAGGATTGCGAAGATCCTGATACTGCAGTGCATACTTATGGGCGTGGATGCGGGCAAGTCTGTCGTGGAACCATGGGTGTGGGTTCTTGTCGAGGATGATGAGCAGTGGGAGAATTTCCCATGGGGCAAGTTCTCATATCTGAACCTGTTAAGGTACATTGACAAGGTTCCCACTGAATTCCCACATGGACGTACTACACAGTGGAAGTACCACTTCTATGGATTCTCGACAGCCCTACTGGTAAATTTCATAATGTTCATTTCATCTATATTAATTTATAAGTTTTTCAATTTTTTCAATAACATATAAATTACGTCCTGTAAAAAATAACAGATATGGGCACTTGAGGCGATCCCATTCACGTCCACCTTCGCCGGGTGCCGGTTGGATACGCCCCTGTCCATGCCTCGATGTTTGAAGTGGTCCCTCAAGGTGGCGGAGATTGATCTGTCGACCATACTGGACGGTCAGGTATTTGCATCACCCTTGTTTTCTTAGACTAGACTCTTTCGTTTGTTCTTTAATCTTCTTTGATCAAATAAAACCTGAAATTGAGGACTTGTAAAACAGGGTATTCAGTGCTTCGAGTCCCTAGATGTGACACCAGAGGAGTGGGTGAAGCCGTACATGATGGGTGTCGACGTCGACATATTTACAGGCGTTCAGCCCCCTCCACCTCGTTATGGTCCACTACGTGGTGCAGTGGCTCGTCGGTGAACACAATCTGGACGAGCTAGGCACCCCGTGGAGTCAGAGGCTGAGCTCGACTCCGATCGTCCATCCACTTCGAGGCCTGCTCGTGCATCCACTTCGAGGCCTGCTCGTGCTTCCAGAAGGCCAAGGGCCCAGCCCGACATCCCAGTTGCAGCTGATCCTCCACAGCCTGAGTCTGCTCCCGATTCCTGGTTTCCTCGGATGACCGGTTATGTGGATGAGAGAATTGACCAGGTCAGTACTCAGTTGCAGCAACTCCGGGAGCATGTGGACTCAGAGGCCCTACGCAGTGACGAGCAGGCTAGGCAACTCCGGGAGTACATAGATGCCGAGGCCCGTAGATATGACGAGCAGAATAGGGCCTTACGGGAGTACGTGGATGTCGAGGCCCATCGTTACGACGAGCAGAGTAGGGCCTTCGAGGAGCAGGCTAGGCAACTCCGGGAGTACGTGGACTCAGAAGCTCAGCGGTTAGAGACGTACGTTGATAGCTTCTTCGGATACGGGCATCAAAGTCCCCCAAGGACTTCTTATCACGAGAGATATTATCCGTCCGCGTCGTCCACAGAGCCAGCTTGGTATCAGTTGCCTAGGCCAGATCATGAATGGGCCCCATGGCCGTCAGAGAGTGTACCTGCAGTTGATCCTGTGACAGCTGCACAGATGGATCCCCCTACATCTGTGCCCAGCGAGCCTCCGTCTGCTATGAGGTACACTCTGCAGACACCCGTACAGTTTACCCCATCCGAGCTCGGGGGTGCTCATATTTCCACATCTAGTGCATCATCTCCCGAGCGTCAGGTGGAGACCCCGCTTCCTCGTAGACCGTCCACTAGTAGGCCGGTCCGTGCACAGAGGGAGCGTCGTCCGTCTCAGCATGTGCGCAGTCCCTTCCTTAGGAATGAGCCTACTAGAAGACTGAATACCAAATTGGCGGATTTCCGGGCGTACTGTGCCAGAGATGATCGTACTGCTGAGAAGTAAGTGTTTTGTTATCATAGTAAGTGTTTTTTATCGTTGATCCGTATTCCATACCAATCACTTATGTACAATGTCTTGTCTTGCAGGCGGAATGTGGGGATTGGTGTGGGTGTGGGCCCTTCCTGGTTTCGTCATTTCCTCGACGTTAAACAAGCTATGGAAAATTCGGTTAGTCTGGAATCATAAGTTTAAAATGGCTGTCTTAATATTTGTCTAACTTTTTTTTTTTACCTTTATTAATTGATTTGACTTCGTGACAGCACATGGATGCGTACCTCGGAATTCTGCAGAGTGCCCCAGAATTTCTTGGTGTACACGAAGATTTCAAGCAGAGTCTTCAGATTATCGACACTGGATTTGGGGTGAGTCCATCGATTCATTTCGTAACAATTTTATTTACTTTATAAAAGGTCCATGGCCTCACCTCTGAACATGTGGTTTTTTTTTTTACAAATCCAGATTGCGGCACAGGGTATTTGGGCAGAACGCCACAGTGGAGAGTCTGATGAGCAGAAATACGCTGAACGAGATTATCCAGAGGATTTCACGTTCACGTCCCTAACTCGACTCATCCACTACGTTTTGGGACTGAAGCCGCGGTGGGGGGAAGTGAAGGAGTGGGCCAAACTTGATTTGGGCGTAAGTCTCTTTTTTCCACAACGTATTTTACTTTATTAACAATATGTACACTACAATATTCTATACCAACGTAATTTACATGACTCTTTCACCAGGTCATCACTGTTCTTAACCTGAACGGGCACTGGGTCACTGCATTCATTGACTTCAGACGCTGCTCCCTTACTCTGTTCGACAGCATGAGACATGCGTACACCGAGGAGGTAACGGAGTTGCGCTGTAATCAGACTCTTGGTATACGTCGTCTTTTGCCTCAGGTGTTGGACAAAGCCGGTTTTTATCAGGAGTCCAGACGATGTGGGACTGGACATGTTCCGGTTCCAGGGGCTGAGATTGAGTGGGAACTGGGCACGGTGGGTCCTATCAAGTGTTACGTGCAGGAGGACCCTATATCTTGTGGGCCCTAGAGTCTGATTACAACAGAGAGCACGATCACGAATACATTCCCTAGCCCGAAGTTTACCAAGAAGAAAGACATAGATGCTCTTCGGAGAGATATGACCCTAGCAGTGTACAAGTACTCCACCTCCGAGGACACTGTAGCTCCCGATTTTCTTGATTAGCAGTGTATTTTCGTATTATCATGTATAAACGAATGCATATGCAGATCCAGATTTTCTTGATTACCGTATACATATGTATTTTTCGTATTATCTCCCTTCCAAGTTCGGCGTATGTAGATCAAGATTTTCTTGATTAGCGTATACAAATGTATTTTTCGTATTACCATGTTAAATTCATCCGTGCAGTGGCTAGTTCAAAAAATCAAAAATTTTCCAAAGTGATCGAACCACTATGTGAAATTCATAGTGGCTCGATCACTACTTCAAAAATTCAAAAATTTCCAAAGTGATCGAACCACTATGTGAAATTCATAGTGGTTCGATCACTACTTAAAAAAATCAAAAATTTCCAAAGTGATCGAACCACTTTGTGAAATTCATAGTGGTTCGATCACTACTTCAAAAAATCAAAAATTTCCAAAGTGATCGAACCACTTTGTGAAATTCATAGTGGTTCGATCACTACTTCAAAAAATCAAAAATTTCCAAAGTGATCGAACCACTTTGTGAAATTCATAGTGGTTCGATCACTACTTAAAAAAATAAAAAATTTCCAAAGTGATCGAACCACTTTGTGAAATTCATAGTGGTTCGATCACTACTTCAAAAAATAAAAAATTTCCAAAGTGATCGAACCACTTTGTGAAATTCATAGTGGTTCGATCACTACTTCAAAAGAACAAAAAATTTCCAAAGTGATCGAACCACTATGTGAAATTCATAGTGGTTCGATCACTACTTCAAAAAATCAAAAATTTCCAAAGTGATCGAACCACTTTGTGAAATTCATAGTGGTTCGATCACTAGTTCAAAAAATCAAAAATTTCCAAAGTGATCGAACCACTATGTGAAATTCATAGTGGTTCGATCAGTACATCAGAAAATCGAATTTTTCCAAAGTGATCGAACTACTATGTATAATTTATTGTGGTTCGAATAATAGTGTTTTAAACTTATTTCTCAGGTTACCGACATATAAATTTTGTTTTCTAGTAATTAACAGTATTATTCACTTTAATTTTCACGTTTCACAGTAAATGTTCAGATGTTTGTTGTCACAGTTTATTTCGAATTAATTTTCAATCCATAGTCAAGATGTTCACGTGGTGGAATTAATGTTGATTTGAACATTCATTCACGGGTTGCTCAAAACTCATCTATTTAAGTGAGAATGAGTTTCCAACACTAATAGCACAAAATCGTGAGTGATAGTAGTGTGAAGAATTTGAAGTATTTGAAGAATTATCAAGTAACTTATCTCTCTTTTGTTTTTTATATCGAATGTTTTAAATATTCTAATTTGGATACATTTTCAGATCGTATTATCGAAAATGTCTTATTCGGTGGTGGTTTCGTTCGGAGGTCATTGGGAAGGTATTCAGTACGTAAATAGTTCCCAAGAGTTGATCAGTCTTCCAAGACTCACGTACATGGATTTATTGACCTCGATTCATGGGATCGTGCTTGCCGACTTAAATTATTGGGGATATGTGATTCATGTGCTAACTGACTGTAACGGCAGATTGAAAAAAAAGAAAATCAAGAGTGATTCTGATTTAGAAGAGGTTTTTTATTCAGATGACTCTCTTTTGGTTGTTTTTGTTTCGTTGACCAGGGTTGATCTTGGAGTATCCGCGGGATCGTCCTATCAGGATCAGTAAGCTTCAGTGGATGAGCATGAAAATCAAAGTTCTCAACCTTTTTTTCCGTTCGACTTTGGAAGTCCTTCAACCTATAATGTGAACACTGTACATGAATTCAGCCCTGTACCTGTCCCTACTGGACTCCATAACGACGAAGAATTCCATGCGAAATGGGATTTGGCCTGTCGGAATCGAACCACTGAAGCCGGTACGTCTTCGAATGAGCGTTGGGCACACCGGTCATCATCATGGGGGAGAGACAATAATTTTCAGTTTCTCGACCTGAATAGTCCTACTCCAGGTTTCGACGAAGGTGAACCGGATCATGGAGAACACAGAAATTCCGCTGATGACGTTGAAGCAGGTAATTACTTTTACATAACAGAT
Source organism: Scutellaria baicalensis (assembly GCA_005771605.1). Lineage (NCBI taxonomy): Eukaryota > Viridiplantae > Streptophyta > Magnoliopsida > Lamiales > Lamiaceae > Scutellaria > Scutellaria baicalensis. The sequence continues at coordinate 16,790,022 of CM016727.1, forward strand.
ATGTGAGTACAGAGTTATCTGAATTCCCCAATCACAATCTATTAATTGTAATGTCCACATTTTGACATCAGATAGAGAAGACGGCTTTACCTTAGACGAAGATGTTGACGCATCGTTGGATGATGAGCAGCGCGAGGCGTTTGTGGAATTTTGTGAGTACACAATGCAGCCGGAATGGTATGTTCCCGATATGGACGAATTTGACGAGCCAGAATCCGGGGAGATTTTACATGTCCCTCATGGACTTGAAAAAGGCTCGGTGTATAACAGTAAATCCGATTTAAAAAATGCAGTCGGGATGTACCATTTGGTGAATCAAGTTGAATATCGGGTCCTATATTCGGATAAGCATAGGTGGAATGTGAAATGCAACCACGACGGATGTCGATTCGTACTTAATTCATCTTCCAAGCACGGGATCTGGAAAATCTCCAAGGCTGTAGTGCCGCATAGTTGTCAGCATGACTTAAACACCCGCGCATCCCGCAGAATCCCTTCCTCCGTGATTGGTGAATACTACGTTGAGCAAGCCAGAAAAGAAAATTCCAATCTTGTGTCGAGGGCTATGATTCAAGAAATGGGTCAACAATACGGCCTGAACCTCAGCCTCAAAGTCGCAAGAAGGGTGAAACGTCACGCTATGTACAAGGCGTACGGCGATCCGAAACAGTCATTTTGCTTGCTCCCATTGTATTTGCTCGAGTTGGTGGATGCCAATCCTGGAACTTACACTGCATTGGAAACACACTCGTCCGGTAAATTCAAGTTCGTGTTTTTTACCCTGGCTGCCTCAATCATTGGATTTCGAAATTACGGTCGTCCGGTTATAGTTGTTGACGGTTGTCACTTGAAAGGCTCATACAGAGGTATTGGCTTTGTCGCGGTGACAAAAGATGGGAACGACCAAATTTTCCCCCTTGCAGTTGGAATTGGAAACATCGAGAATGATGAGTCATGGTCTTGGTTCGTGAAGCATGTTAGGGAAGCATTCGGATGCCCTGACGACCTACTCATCGTTTCTGATCAACACGCAAGCATAAGTAATGCGAAACATGAGAACTTCCCTAAGGCCACGCATGGACTATGTTGTTACCATATTAGACAACATTTGGCCAAACATGGGTCGCATTTGGTCAATCTGTTCCAAAGAGCTGCATATTGTTATGATCCAAATGAGTTCGATGGGTAAGTTTATCCCCATATAATTATTTGCACTACGTATTCAAAAATAACAAATTGACGTAAAGTGCGCTTTGTTTTTTTAAACAGGTACATGTCAGCCCTACGTGACAGTCTGATGATGGGTGCAATCAATATATTGCAGAACGCCCAGGAAACGAGGTGGTCACGCGTAAAATGTCCAGTACGACGATACAGTTTCATGACGTCGAATGCCGCGGAGGTTTGGAATGCACGACTCGTTTGGGCAAGAAAGTTGCCCGTTTGTTCCTTCCTAGAGGCTGCTCGACGGATTATGGAAAAATGGTTTGTCAAACGGAGACAAACGGCGGACGAAAGGGATCACCCTCTGACGAAGAACGTTCACGACAAGTTAATCGAGCGGCAGCGGCTTGGTCGACAAATGGATGTCTCTGAACTTGGGGGAAATAAATTCAAGGTTGTTTCTAATGGTAAACTCCATGTGGTGGACTTGGACCACCGTATGTGCACATGTTGGGAGTTCCAAAGCAAGTTAATTCCTTGCTCACACGCATGTGCTGCCATCAGGTCAGTCCACTTTTTGATCTTTGACTACAATTCTCTCGCCCATCCCATCTCTTGATTTTTGTTTGGTTTCACAGTTTTACGAAACGGTCGGTGATCAATTACGTGTCACCTTATTACACGACCGGATGGTTGAGGGGAATGTGGGCCGCCGAGGTTATGCCTGTACAAGAGCCACAATACTGGAAACAACACGATGTCGTTCATCTACAACTGTGTACGGCTCCAGATAATCCAAGACAGGCCGGTCGACCTAAAAGTACCCGTATACCTTCTACGGGTGACCATTCTACTGGACGTCCTCGAAGGAGTGGGACATGCGGACGATGTGGAAGAGCTGGTCACAATAGGGCTACCTGTACGGAGTACATTCCCGAAAGTTCACACCCTATTTTGGATGAGCTTGAGGAGGATGATCCTATCAATAGTGGTCACGTACCTACGAGGAGGAAAAAAAAGACATGTTCATTGTGCGGTTCTGATTCACATACGAAGAGGAGGTGCCCTACGTATTTGGCGCGACCTTGAAACACAGTTGTATAAGTACATATGTATATGCTTACAAAAATTGGTTTTTTTTTCAATAGTGATCGAACAACTATGAATTTGACATAGTGGTTCGATCACTTTGAAAAATTTTGATTTTTTTCAATAGTGATTGAACCACTATGAATTTGACATAGTGGTTCGATCACTTTGGAAAATTTTGGTTTTTTACACTAGTGATCGAACCACTATGTGTGAAACACATAGTGGTTCGATCACTTTGGAAATTTTTTGATTTTTACACTAGTGATCGAACCACTATGAATTTCACATAGTGGTTCGATCACTTTGGAAATTTTTGATTTTTTGAACTAGTGATCGAACCACTATGAATTTCACATAGTGGTTCGATCACTTTGTAAATTTTTGATTTTTTGAACTAGTGATCGAGCCACTCGAACCACCTAAATTATATTCAGTAATTCTATTAAATTAAGTATAAATTATTTTGCTTCGATTAACATATTATAGTGGTTCTCATACTAATTAATCGAACCATAATTTATAAATTAGAAATTATAAAAATTACTAATTATAGTTGTCGGATAAAACAATTGTTAAATAACTATAAATACAAGAGAATAAATAAAGAGAAAATAAAATTGTAATTACAGTTCTTGGATAAAACAATTGTTAAATAAGTATAAATAAAATTTAATATATCATCAAGCCATCATTAGTTAATGATTTCTCCATGACCGAGTCAAAATAGTGTAGAAAAGGTAACTTTGTTATATTTTGTGGTAGAAAAGTACATTTCCTTATATACAATGTTAGAAAAGTCAAATCCTTAAAAAAAATTGTGTAATTCGGCCCATTTGCTCCTATTTTGATATTCAATTCGTATTTGTTTATTATTCGAATAACAAAAACAACTTATATTTGATTCGAATCAACTATTCGAATATTTGTATTTGAAATTTTTGAACTTGAAATTTCAAAAAAAATTCAAAATATATTTATTTCCAAATAAATAATATCATATTTCAAATATATAACATATATATCATATTTATTTTTAGGCATTATTTTACAATATATGTAATGTGTAATTATGTTTTATGTAATACTAATATGTAATTAGATATTACTTATGAATAGGGGGATTTTCATTTATGTGTGTGTATAATTAAATAACAACTTTCACACACACACATATATATATATAATTATTCAAATATATTCACGAATATTCGAATCGAATACCGTCATATTCTTATTCGTATTCGAATAATATACGAATATAAAAAAGTATTCTTATTCGAATTCTTATTTATATTTTTCGGATTCGAATTACTATATTCGAATTCGAATACCGAATCAAATCAAAAAGATTCGATTCTTTTATAACCCTATCTCCAATGCTCTCAACCCAAAACGTAGGTATATGTGTGTCACATCACCGCCACGTCATTGCCATCTCAAAAGTAAAAAAATCTCCACCTTTAAACAAATATTTCACCAACCATTCTATCCAAAAAGTAATTATTGATGGGTCTCACTATCAAATCACTCAATATATCTATATTTTACCTCTCAAGTAGGCTTTCTCAAGTTATATTCATTGAATACTTCAATCACACATCGACAAATATTATATAAACAGTCAATGACAGTTGTTTCAGCAACTCGTAAGTACTCGTCATAATGGTCGGCAGGACCACCATACGCTAGTTGGCGTATGGCCACCGTTCATTTTTTAATTCGTGAAAAACCTTTTTTTCCAACTGCATCAACTCTACATCGAAAATATTTGTCATGGTTCTCCAATGCATTAACTATGCACAAGAATAAATCTTTATCCATCCGGAGTGTTTGCTTCTTCGCCACTTGATAGGTCGGCCACAAGATTGATATTCTCAAGACCTATTGGAGAGCATTGTGGTGAGAATGAAGACGATTTTTGAGATGGTGGAGTTGGAGTGTCCTCGTCTATGCTGGATTCATCTGTACTAAATCTCCTTGATAAGTTTGAACTCATAGCTGGAGGAAATCCATACAGAGGAGGTGGCTTGAAGGGGAATTGTAGTGGATAAATAAAATTGGGTGAAAAGTTTTGACCTTCTGAGAATTTGGACAATGTATAAGGAAATTTTGGGAACTGTCATCTTGAGGATGAATGTTAAAATCTTGAGGAAGGATATTGTTAGTTTGAGAAGATGCATTATCTCCGAAATTGGAAAAATGAAATCAATTCTTCAAAGAATCTTTATCCATTTCACTGAGAGATGTACAAGGTTCCGTAGAAATTGATGTTTGAAAATTGTAAGAAGTGATAAAAAATTATGAGTTATATCATGTATTTATAATGTTAAAATTCTAAATTTTGAAAAAAAAAAACTATTGCAGAAATAGCCGTTTAAAAACGGCTAAAAAAAATGGACGAAAACAGTATTGTGAAATTGCAAGCAAAGAAAAGTGGTACAATTAATTTAAGAAAAAAAAAAACACACACACTCTCTCTCCTCTCCCCTCTTTTTATCATTTCATTTACAATAATTGAGTCATGCCAAAATTATATACTTACAATAATATATATACACATTATTAACTAAATAAATTATTACGATAAAGATTATTACTAATATATAGATAAGTAAAAAGTAACTATATTATTACTGTTATTATTAACTAAATACTCTATGCATATTGTTGACATCAGAATTGTATGTAACAAACTCCTCGGTCCAACACCCAATTGAATCGGATTTGAATAAATTCAAATAAAGAGAAATAAATCAAAAGAGAAAAGAATACTGTGCCCGGAGCCTACCCAGGCAAGATTTCTTTAGGTTGGGTCTGGCCAACCTGTTCGTAGGTCGTCAGAGAACCTGTATTAGTGAAGTAAGAGTAAAATTTCCCTTTTAGAGTACAATTGAGTAAAAAAGAACTAGGATTCAGATCTGTTAGAGATCCAAATTGCCATGAGAAGGGAGTTTACTCTAGAGAGAATGCCTCCACTTATACGAAGTCTCCCATAACATTGTTCTTAGAGGCCCTATTTATAGAGATGTATACCCCTTGGGTATCAAAAAAATGATCTCATGATTTGAGGGATGTACATGGAAAGAAATCTGATATTTGCCTATTTTAAGAAGATACTACTTGATCTTTAGCGCATTTCCTTAGCTAGATTGGCGGTCGTGCAACTTGTCAGCTCGTCCATAAGGGTCGGCCTCCTTATGGTATGTCTTGAGTGGAATCCCGTGCTTGGACCGGCCCAGATGTAGCTCAGTTTATCTCAGGTCGTTTTATTCTGTGTAATTTATTATACAAATCCAGATAATATTTTAGGGAGTAACATTAGCCCATTAGGATGCCAAAATGACGTGAATTCGATGGACTAACTCATCCAGTTGTTCTTTCACGACACGTGTCAGCATCCTGCTCCCCCGGAAGTTAAAAAAACGTGGGTTGGGTAGTGTGTCTCTGACAAGATGTGGGCCTAGCCTATAAATAAGGTTTTCGCGTCATTTTGCCTCCACACTTGCTCATTATCGTCTTCTTCCTCCAACCTACTCCTCATTTCGTGAAGAATCTTCAGGTAACCTTTCTTTGTCCTTTAATCATTTCTTCTTCTGGGCCCGACTGGATTCGTGACTATGATGAGAATGACAAACCCATTTTGTTGTCTTATGCTCCATTTTTTAACTCCCCTGTCCGGTAGCTGTCTGACGCCGTCGGTCCTTCTAAACCTACTCCTGCCAGAGCCCCTGTCGTTAAGGGTTCTACCTCATCTATAAATGCTTCTAACTTCACTTCCAATGTTACTGCCACCGTGTAAGGAACATTGTATAAGATTTTGATGAATGACAAAATATGTAATAGATTAGGGCCTAGGATCCTATGTATTAGATTCCATTGTAAAATATGTCTAAGAATAGGAACAGGTTGCTCGAAGATCAAAAGAATGGAGCATGATGACCTTGCTGCATATAAACCGAAGAGAAAATACAATAATACATTTCAGCAGCAGGCTGCTCAAGAAGGATACTGGCTGCACTACCCGAGGGCACTAAGGTTACTAACTGCCAGATGGACAAAAGGGGAACTGAAGATAACTGAAGCATCAGGAAGCATCAACAACCTGATTTAGTAGCAGTTACATCGAAAGTCGTGTACGAGGTTAACATTAGACACAAGCCGCATTTGCAACCAACCAAGTTATGCTACGTATCAAAAAACAAAAAGGGAGTCTACAGGGAAGTCAGACTAGGTATGACGATAGAAGCATTAGGTATGAATGGAACTTAGCAACCACTGCTACATGTTTCATTGCCAAAGGTACTTCTGAAGCCAGCTGGCTGTGGCACAAGAAATTGAGTCATCTAAACTTCAAAACCATGAATAAGCTGGCTAGAAAAGGACTAGTCAGGGGATTACTCGACATGGTTTACAAAAGGGAAGCTATTTGTGGAGCATGCCAAAAGGGGAAACAAGTAAAGAGCTCTTTAAAAAACAAACTCTTCGATCTACAGAAAGGATACTGGATATGCTTCACATGGACCTATTTGGACCAATTGATCCAATTAGTATATCTAAGAAGAAGTACACCTTAGTAATAGTAGATGATTACTCAAGGTTCACTTGGACGATCTTCCTTGTAAAGAAATCAGATACTCAACAACGTCTGCCAGAGTTTCTGAGAAGACTACAAACTGGAAAAATGCCTGAGTATGGTGAAGATCAGAACATATAGGGGAACTGAATTTACTAACAAATTTATAGAAGACTACTGTTAAAACAATGGAATTAGGCACGAATACTCAGCAGCCAGGACGCCTCAACAAAATAGGGTTGCTGAAAGACGGTATAGAACTTTGAAGAAAGTCACAAGAACAATGCTAGCTGAAGCTGAGCTCCCAAAAAGGTTTTGGGCAGAAGCAACCAACAAAGCATGCTACACACAAAACAGATGCTGATAAACAAGAATCTAAACAAGACACCCTATGAGCTGTGGTATGGTTAATCTCCCTGCATTGACTATTTTCACACCTTTGGATGCAGGTGCTTCGTACTTAATAATGGAAATGAATATCTCAAAACCTTCGATGCCAAATCTGATGAAGGGATATTCCTAGGATACTCATCAGTAAGTAAGGCCTACAAAATCTTCAACAAGAGAACACTTGTTGTAGAAGAATCTGTGCATGTGATCTTTGATGAATCACATTGTAGAAAGACTGATATTGAGGAACTTCAAGAAGAGCTGGACAAAACTCACATCAACAACAATCACGTTGAGTATATTGATGTGCAGTTACCAAATCTTCAAAACATGGATGGAATACTACCATCCCAAGATATACATGTTCATAACTTGCAGGTATCCACTCAGATACAGGAACCTGAGGACAATCAGGAACCTCAAAATGATCAGCCTGCAGAACTGAACCAGAATCCGAGAGAGGGGGAACCACAGCAAGCTGTTGAAGAAAAAAGAAGTTGGCTAAGAGATTATCCAGAGACCTGATAATTGGAGATTATACTTCTGGAGTACGAACGAGAAGAGGAAATCCACATGAAGCCATGTTCACCTGTTTCATCCCACATGTTGAACCAAAGCATCCAGAAGAAGCTCTACAAGATACCAACTGGGATCAAACTATGCAAGAAGAATTAAACGGATTTGAAAGGAACCAAGTCTGGTACGTTGTCCCCAGACCTACTCATCAAGGAGTTATTGGAACCAAGTGAGTATTCAATAATAAGATGAGGAGGGCCAAGTTGTAAGGAAAAAAGCCAGATTAGTAGCAAAAGGGTACTGCCAGGAAGAAGACATTGATTTTGATGAAACCTTTGCTCTAGTAGCTAGATTAGAAGTAATCAGAATCTTTCTAGCCTATGTAGCATACAAGAATCTCACGGTGTATCAAATGGATGTGAAGAGCGCCTTCTTAAATGGGATGCTGATAGAAGAAGTCTATGTTGAACAGCCACCCGGCTTCGAAGAAAATGCTAATAAGATGGTATATAGACTGAGAAAAGCTCTCTATGGATTGAATCAAGCACCGAGAGCATGGTATGACACCTTGTCAAAATACCTATTGGATAATGGATTCAAGAAGGGCAAGATGGATAAAACTCTATTTAGAATCCAAGATGAAGACAACATCCTGCTCGTCCAGATCTATGTGGATGACATCATTTTTGGATTAACCAATAAAGAGTTGTGCAGAAAGTTCTCTAATCTAATGCAATCCAAATTTGAAATGAGCATGATGGGAGAACTAAGCTTCTTCCTTGGATTGCAAGTCAGACAACTTAATCAAGGAACATTCATAAATCAGATGAAGTATACCAATGAGCTGATCAAGAAATTTGGAATGAAGAATGCCAGTACAGTGAGCATTCCAATGCCAACTTCAGAAAGTCTGGATAAAGATGAAGGAGGAAAGACTGTTGACATCACAAAATACAGAAGATTAATCGGATCACTACTCTACCTCACTACAAGCAGACCAGACATCATGTGTGTAGTAGGAATGTGTGTAAGATATCAAGTGGCTCCTAAAGAGTTCCACCTCACAGCGGCGAAGAGGATAATCAGATATCTAAAAGGAACCCAAGAAGTAGGCTTGTGGTATTCTAAAGAAGAAGATATTAGATTGATTGGATACATTGACTCTGATTTTACAGGTAGCTAAATTGATAGAAAAAGTACTAGTGGAACCTGCCAAATGCTAGGAAATCGCTTAGTATCCTGGTTCTGCAGGAAACAAACTTCAATAGCCACATCCACTGCCGAAGTCGAATATATCACTGCAGGAAGCTGCTGTGCACAAATTCTATGGATTCAACAACAGCTTCGAGATTATGATATTGTGGAAAAGGATACTCCAATCATGTGTGATAACACAAGTGCAATTACTATCACCCACAACCCAATTTTCCACTCAAGAACCAAACACATTGACATCAGACATTTCTTTATCAGAGATCATGTCGAGAAGAAAGACATCTCACTAGAGAAAATCCATACTGATCAACAACTGGCTGACATATTCATAAAACCTCTCTGTGAATCAAGATTTTCTTTTCTAAGTAACGAATTAGATATTATCAAATTAAGCTAACTCTTCTAACAAACATCTGTGAGAATGTTCTACAGCTCAGGGGGAAGCTAAGAAAGCTTAGAAATAAGAAGCATAAAGGAAATCAGGAAAGAATGCTGGGAAAGGTCCCTACCAAAGGTTTCTGATGAAGACAGCTAATACAGCTCACTGAAGGACACGTCAGCAAAAAGCCACTTGGAAAAAGTAATCATCACCAAGGAACCCATGAAGCGCACAATTATAAGAAACTGTCAGTCCCAAAACGTGGTGCATCAAATTAGGGCAGGTTACCCAATAAAAGACGGCGATATTTGCAAATAAGTCCCTCAAGATCTTTGAAAAGTCAAAAAGTGAATCAGCGCATTAAATGCGAGGAACTTCAACCGCAGGATGAGAAACCATTCAAATTATGAGAAGATCTACATCATTGATCAAAACACAGGAAGTTTTACTTATAAATAGGAAGATTGCACTTGATCAAATCTTTTACGCTCTCATACTTTCTAGCTCTCTAACCTTTTGCAAACAAACAACCTAGCGATCAAGTTTGTACTCACTTCTATCTTTTCAGAGAACTCATCTTCCTTACCACCTCTCAGAAATGACATCTAAGAACACACAAGTTATTGATGGTCGTCTCAACGATGAGAAGATATTACTGAAAGTCATCAGAGATGAAGGTCACTCCATCAACCTAATGTAGACGATTCTGAACAAACTCCACCAATCCGGAGTGTGGGGTTTCTACTCACTCTTCAGGGAACCTTACTGCGAAGATCTGGTTCGACAGTTCTATAACAATGCTGAAATATCTAAGGATAAGATAAAGATTGTGTCGAAAATAGGGAAGAAGATCATCGAGATCACTTCCAGCCTTTTAGGGAAAATCTTTCAACTGCCCACTAAAGGAATGGATGGAAGCAACCTAGCCACCTACGGAGAAGAAATGGTGGACGAATACTGGAAGAGATTTACAGGCACAAATGACATATTGACCCTAAACAAGAGCTGTAACAAGAAGCTCTTTTCAGTGGAGTATCAAATGCTCCACGACATCTGTTGCCATATCGTTGAGAATCGATCTGGTTTTTTTTACAAATGTACCAATCTCAGGTACAGGATGATGATGGCCTTAATGGAAGCTGAGGAGATAAACTGGGCAGAATATATTTTTACAAGGCTCAAGGAGGAGGTGGAAAAGAAGGTGGGCAAGCCAACTTATGGTCTAGTGATCAACACCATCTTGTGGTTTGCTGGACACGATTTATCAAAGGGCAAGCCCATTCAAAGGGGCAAGTTCATAGGATACGGCAGAATCTTTGCCAAGAAGGGATCAAAGGTCTCCCCTGTAGCCAGGAAGGATACTGCAGCAAAGAAGAAGGAGACCCAAAGAGAGGCAGTGCAGGAAAGCATGTCTGAGGGGGAAAGCTGGGCAGCTACTGCTTCTCCACCAAAGCAGGAGAAGAAGAAGAGAAGTGTAAGGGTAAGGGGGAAGCAGGTGGTGAAGAGGAAGCTAAGAATCACTGATGATGAAGCGTCACTATCACCTTTACTAATGCTACCTGCTCCCTCAAACAAGGGCAAGAATGGTGAAATAAAGATTCAAACCACTGAGCAAGCAGAAGTGGCTGTACAACAGGTAACGACACAGCTACAAAAATAGTTAAAAATGGAGGAAGAGGAAAATACTGAGGAATTTGATCCTGAAATAGTTTTGGACACAGCTAAGATGAAAGAGGAGTTTGAAGAACAGTGGGACAGATTCACGACTTGGTGGAACTACCGACATCTTCCCAGCCCGGACATGTTCTCATGGAATGAGTTATATACCGAGGAAGATTAGGCACCAAACTGGGCAGAAGTGTCTGACATAGCAGAGGAAGGAGTAAGACAAGATACTTGAAAAGTCTGCGAAAAAGGAAGTGGAAAGACTTTCAAGAAAATTATGAAGCTGAACTAAGATTGGTCGCTATTCCTGAAAAGAAGAAGCAAACCTCACAGCTTGAATTACCCCCACCTTCTCCAAGGACACTGAAGGGAAAGAAGCACATCGAGCAACCTGACTTCTACAAGGATGATATTATCCTAAAGGCAGCTCCTGAATAGGTTACTACTGGCAATGACATGGGTTTTGCTGAAAGACAAGCAGAAGCATTCGGTGTAGATGAAGCAGAAGAAATGATGATGAAACAGGCTTTAGATGCCAGTTTGGTGGAAACAAAGAGGAGGCATAATGTTGTGCTCATTCAACCAGGAGAATGATCATCCATTGGAGCAGTATCAATTGAACATCCTTTAAATGCTCCACCAATCAGTCAGAAAACTCCATCACCATCCACATCAAAAGATGAATCCAACGGGGCATACAGTCAACTGGTAGATATAGTGGTCTTTCCAGACGAGGAGGACGCAAGATCATATATAGTTGGAGAAGTACCTGCTCATGAAAACTCTCCTACCACCTTGAGAAAAGTTGACTCTCCAATGATAGAGCTACCAACTACTCCTGAGGCAGAAAGGTTGGATGTTCTTGCGGTTGCTGCTGCTCTTAAAGAAACACTGAAAACAACAATCGTTGAAGAAGGAACCTTAGTGCCAGAACTTTCTGTTGATGAGACACCAATGGAGGTTGATAAAACGGCTGAGGAAATTACACCAACGGAGATTGAGGGTGTAATCTCAGTAGATCCCGCAAATCGTGGAGAGACGGTTGCAGAGGAGGCCGCAACATGACAAGCTGCTAACAAAGAGCCTACTGTTGATATGATCTCAGCAGAGAAAACTGCTCACAAAGAGTCGACTGCTGAAAAGGCTGCTCCTAAGGAGCCCACTGTAGAGGAGTCTGCCCAACAAAAGACTTCAATGAAAGAGACAAAAGTTGAGGAGGTGCCAGAGGAGGAAGGGCCCTCTGGAGAAATAATAAGAAGGTTGTAAGCCTGGAAGGGAGATGTCCTTCAGGATGGAACACCAGATGATGATAAGGAAGTATCAGCACGTGAGTGAGCAGACACTAAAAGTTTCCTGTCTAACTCCAACAGCGATGAAGGATCACCCAGTGAACAGGGTGAATCTGGAGCTGAAAAATCCATACCTCTAAATCCCTCTCTTTCTGTGCAGAATGATGAGTAAAAATCATTTGATGACATCATCAAGACAATAGGAGAACTTGGGACATCCCTAAGCAAAGCAAGAAAGCAGATGAGAGCTGAGGCAAGGAAGGATCGGTTTCAAGCTTCCTTCAAGATGGATATATTCAATGCAACTCTAGCTAATCTGCAAAAGTCCATCTCCTCCCTAACTTCCTCTACTGTTCTAGTTGACACCATCAAAAGCATGAACGATAAACTCAATTCTCAAGCCAACAGGTTAATAGAAATTGAGTTGGAACAACAATTTATGACGGCTTCCCTCAAAGAGGTCTCCAACTCACAGTATGAACAGAATCAAATCTTGGAGGATCATACTAATATTTTAACTAGTGTGCATGAAATGCTCAAATTTGGCGTTGGCTCGACCTTTGATGATAACAAAAAAGGGAAGAGGGAAGAGCCAATTAAGAGGATCGAGCAGAAAAGACAACAAGACTCCTCCTCTTGCAAACTGTAGAAAAGACAACAAGACCCCTCCTCTTTCAAACAACTAACAATCTTGCCTAAAAGGGATTCAAGAGGCGATGGAGGAGGCCATGGAGGAAGCCCCAGAAGACAACAAGATAGTGTGGCAACCAAGAGAAAATCTGAAGCTATCTCTGAAGTACATCCTGGTCTTCGTAGAGGAATAGAAGAAAGAGAGGAGAAAAGAAGGAGAGTTGAAGAAGAGCTATGCAGAGCACTAGATGATCATTTTAAGAAAATGACGAAGCAAAGTCTGTCAAAAATCTTTCTTCCTCAAAAGCAACCTGATCTGGAAGCTCTTGCAGCAACTGAAATAAATACACCAAATTCTCTTCGTATCTTCCTGGAAGGAAATCCAGACCCTAGGAGCTCCAAATTCCAAGTATGGGAGCAACCTGAAGTTGATCTGTCTACCTCTCATAACCCATCCTTTCCAGAGATCAACCTCTTCAAACAAGCAGAATACTTGAAGTACTACATCACGTTATGCAAAGAGTCCATGCTTATAAAAGGCAAAACTCATCATGAAGGGCTCAAATGCTTCAAAGATCTTGCTAGCAGAGGCGTACTCCCAATCCAGATGAAGCTAAAAGGTAGAATAAACAGAGGGGAAATCATCCCGTTCTGTGAAGACTTCTGGTTGAGGTACGACGAGACGCCTGAGACGAAAAGACTAATGGAACCAACCTACCAAGAGTCTATCCTCAACTGGTGGAAAGATTCAAGGAATGAAAGAAAAAAAGCTTCCTGGCTCAAGATTCCGTAAACCTTCCTGCTCCCTACTCTTATATATATATATATATATATCTTGTTTTGTTTATTTACAGTTTTTATGATCTGGTACTGTTCGAATTCATTAACTCAATAAAGGGATCCGTTCTTGTTTTAAAAAAGCTCACTAGTCGTGAACTCATGCTTAATATCTTGATATTTTCTTTATATCCTGCTGATTTGATTGTAAGCACATGTTTTCTCTTGTTAAAGTCTTAGAAGAAGTTTTGTCATCATCAAAAAGGGGAAAATTGTAAAGAACATTGTATAAGATTTTGATAAAGGACAAAACATGTAATAGATTAGGGCCCAGGATCCAATGTATTAGGTTCTGTTGTAAAATATTTCTAAGTATAGGAACAGGATGCTTGGAGATCAAAAAATTGAGCATAATGACCCTGCTACATATAAACCGAAGAGAAAATACAAAATACATATCAGCAGCAGGCTGGTCAAAAAGGATACTGGTCGAGGACACTAAAGGTTACTGAAGGTTACTGAATACCAGACGAACAAAAGGAGAACTGAAGATAACTGAAGCATCAGGAACGTAATTCTGTAACAGTTACCTCGAAAAGCGTGTACGAGGTTAACGTTAGGCACAAGCCGCATTTGCAACCAATCAAGTTATACAACGTAGTACTAAGGAAAAAGAAAGTTTATAGAGAAGTCAGACTAGGTATGTCGATAGCAGCATCAGTCACGTACACCCTCAACGATCAATGTACGAACAAAGCAGAAACTGCCACTCTAATCTACGAAAAGCTGCAAAGAAGACTCTCTCTCTCGCCAACGAACAAATATTGGAAGACTGGCACAAGAAATACACCTGAAACTCTTGCGATAAAAACGTTCAAGCTATCAAAAATCATCTACAAATTCATAGAAGTTTCAAGTCCAGTCTAGAAGCAAGCTACCTTTAGCATTGAGAGCTCAATCGTTTCTAAGCTTGCTGCCTGTGTTGTTGTTTCTTACTTTCATTTAGACTGTAAAGGAGTTGCTTGATCAGAGGGTGTTCCTGATCAAGTATTTACATTCTTAGTAGAAGAACAAGAGCTCTGTGTGGGCTAGAGGAGTTTGGTCACTGTGCAGTAACCCTGTGTGGGATAGACTGACAGTTCTTGTTAGGTTTAGGTTGTCTAAGCGAGGCTTGTGTAAATCAACCGGTTGACCTAACAAAAGTTCCTCCCTGTGTAGGAGAAGAGATGACGTAGAGGGATTACTCTACCCTTGAACCTCTATATATCGTTGTGTTTTTCACTGTGCTGCTTTCGTTAATCTTGTGATATTATTGCTTATCTGCTCTTATCATTTGCATATCATTTATAAGCATAATATCTACCCTTCAGAAAAGAAGGTCTACTTGAAAAGTATTTCCGCTATGCATAAATCTCATTATGCCTTAAAAGCTTAAGGTAACTGCTCAAACAGTAACCTTCAAGGCAGTTGGTGCTTTATAAACTGCCTATGTGTCTTTAGAAGAAAAGATTGAAAATTTTGAGTAAACTTATTCACCCCCCCTCTAAGCCAACTACCACTTGGGACCAACAAGTGGTATCAGAGCAGGTTGGATTAAAAGTCCGATCTAACTGATCAATCCTTGATTCCATCTCTTTTCTGAAAACCCTCTTTGCTATCATAAGCATAATCATCATGGATTCTCATAAAGTACCTATGTTCTCCATTGATGAATATGATGATTGGAAAATTCACATGCAGGCATATTTGTCGGCCATGCACAATCATATGCTCGAGGACTCTTGTTGAGTGTTTTGGCTCCTTATTCGATCTCATGTTTCCTTTCATCATTTGCCTATTTTTCGGATGGTTTTGTTGTGATGTTGAGTCGTGGAAACGAGCTCAATCCCTGCACCTGTGGGTTCGGTCCCTATTCAGCTCGGATGTGGCGTTGAGTCGTGGAAAGGAGCTAAAGCCCCTGTACCTATAGGTCCAAGCTCTTATTTAGCCTGGATGTGGTGTTGAGTCATGGAAACGAGCTCAAGCCCCTGTACCTATGGGTTCGGGCCCTTTATTCATACCGGACGTGACATTGAGTCGTGGAAACGAGCTTAATCCCTATGTTTGTGGGTCCGGGCCCCTATGCAGCCCGGACACGGCGTTGAGTCATAGAAATGAGCTCAAGCCCTTGTGCCTGTAGGTCTGGACCCTTATTCAGCCCGGATAGGGTGTTGAGTCATGGAAATGAGCTCAAGCCCCTGTGCATGTAGGTTCGGGCCCTTTATTCATCCCGGACGTGACATTGAGTCGTGGAAACGAGCTTAATCCCTATGTCTGTGGGTCCGGGCCCCTATGCAGCCCGGACACGGCGTTGAGTCATAGAAATAAGCTCAAGCCCTTGTGCCTGTGGGTCTGGACCCTTATTCAGCCCGGATAGGGTGTTGAGTCATGGAAACGAGCTCAAGCCCCTGTGCATGTAGGTTCGGGGCCCTTATTCAGCCCGGACCTGGTGTTTAGCCATGGAAACGAGCTCAAGCCCCTGTGCCTGTGGGTCTGGGCCCCTATTCAACCCGGACATGGCGTTGAGTTGTGGAAACAAGCTCAAGCCCTTACGTCTGTGGGTCGGGCCCCTATTCAGCCTAGACGTAGCTTTGAGTCATGGAAACGAGCTCAAGCCCCTGTGCATATGGGTCTGGACACCTATTCAGCACGTACATGGTGTTGAGTCATGGACACGAGCTCCAGAGCCTGTGGGTCTGGGCCCTTATTCAGCCCAGGTGTGGCATTGAGTCGTGGAAACGAGCTCAAGCCCTTGTGCTTATGGGTTAGAGCCCCTATTTAGCTCGGACGTGGCGTTGAGTCATGGAAATGAGCTCAAGCCCTTGTTTTTGTCTGTCTGGGTCCCTGTTTAGCCCGGACGTGGCGTTGAGTCATGGAAACGAGCTCAAGCCCCTATACATGTGGGTCCGAGCCCCTATTCGGCCCGGAGATGGCGTTTTGATTGCTCCTTTTACACTTTATTTGGAAAAAGAAAACCTTTTATTCATTGTGGATATTTTACAATGAAATGGTCGGGAAATCCGCTTATCTTGATGCTCCTATTGATAATATTTCTTTAGTAGCTCGGAGTTCCATGGTTTTGGCTGTATGGAGCCTTGCATATCTTCAATCTCGTATGCTTCTTTGGTGAGGACTCATGAGATGCAATATGGGCCCTCCCATGTTGGAAAGCTTGCTACTCTTTGTTAAGTAAGTGTTATAATAACTAGTGTTGGTCCCAAGTGGTTACAGAGGTTCAGAGAGGGGGGGGGGGGGGGGGAATTAACCTCTTTACTTTTTTGCATTTTCCTCTCTATCGCTGCAACCTGCTCTAAGTTATCGCTACTTGCAGCAAGTCCGCAGTTTGAGTGTTCTGCTTGCATCAAACTTGTTATTGCACCCTAACACTTTCAGAGTTTTACAGAAAGGAAATGTAAGTTTGAAAGAGAGTTCAGCAAATAAGTTAAGTCTTTTAACTATTAAGTTAACCGACTAGATTTCAGGTATGCACAGATAAACCATATGAATGCATGCAACAAGATAATATAGAATGTATACTGAAAACAGTAAAGATAAGCACAAAGGCAGAGGTTCGAAGGTGGTGTAAGCCTTCTATATCCTCTCTTCTCCTTCACAAAGAGGATATCAACTAGAGCTTTAGATTTATAGGACTCTTTTCCTACTAAACGCACTCTAAAGATTCTAAACAAGCCTACTAAAGTTCTTACTCCCTTCTTAGGTTTTAGCAAGTAGACAGGATCCACACAGGATGTTGTCTTCTACAAGACCAAAAACACACAAGAAGGATTTATCTCCTATCAACTATGAACACCAAATAAAACAACCTACACACACAATATATTAAAGGTTTATAAACAAAATCTTCAACTGTGGTGAAACTAGAACACTCCTAGAATCTTCAGTGGTGGAATGCTCTACTTCGGGTTGAGTGAAGAACTGAAAAAATTGGATTTTTCTTTAAGCTCAATAATCGCTGTAAGTTGGAATTTCATTGTGCGATTTCAAATTTTCAGTCCCTTATTCTTCTCAGTCTCACTCCTTCCTTTTATAGTTGCTGGAATGCGCCAGCTGAAGGGTACACATTCCACGCGTCTTCAGTTAAGTCCATCTCTTCTGCTACCGCATCCTGACCGTTGATCCATTCATGCTCCAGCGTATTCTTGTTTGATTCGATCTGGACGCTCAACATTCTTCTTCCATGATCTTCATGATCTTCAAGGTACACCCAATTTAATGCGCTCCTGAAAAAGTAGGAGACAATCTCCTCTTCAAGCTTCAGACCCATTAATTGCGGCTGTCTTTCTGTTGCGGTTTGCAGGCGGTTGCTCAGGCCAGGTGGTAGCTCTCCATTCGCTCATCGTCCTTGTATTGTCCTTTATGCTTCGGTCTGTCGAGCACTGCACCTTCAACTGAAGTTGATGTTTCCCCGTATCAGCAGAGAACATGCAGCGTGTGTTGAGTCTTTTAAGGTTGATCCCGCTAGACATGTCTCACTTCAGTTACTGTAACTTCTTCTACATTGCTGCATCCAGTCTCACTGCATCTAGTAGTTGCAGTGTCTATCTTGTAGTATGCAGCAAAGTAGTTCTCCTTCAGCTCTTCCAAGTTTGGCTCGCTGTATGCAGACTTCTTCTTTCCATGTTGCATGCAGCTTGCAGCTTTAAGTTTCAGTGGAAGACTTCAGGGCATACCTTTGCTACTTATTGAAACTAAAAGCTAAGTGGGAAAATATAAACATTAAGAACACACTAGGTTACAACGGGTTTTGTCTTATTAAAATATACCAATGGTTCTTCTTACAGCTAGGGCTGTGTGAACCAACAAACTTAACAAAGTTCTCTCTGTGTGAAGAGGTAGAGAGGACGTAGAAGGATTACTCCACCTTCGAACCTCTGTATATCACTACATGTTTATCTTACTATTATTCTCTATTTGTCTACATATATATCTCAAGCATTATATCTCACTTGCACTGAGAAAGATATCTTCCATACTTATGTTTTCAAAAGTTTGTATAAAAGAATTTCCGCTACATAAAACTCTAAAGTTCAAGCTGTTCAATAACCTTTCTCAGAAAGTTCACTACAATATCATCTGCTTATTAAGCTCCCTAGCTACCTAAGCAGTAAGCAGAACTTAACATTTTTTTAGAAAAGTTTGAAAATTTGAGTAGGTTTTCACACCCCCCTCTAAACCTACTACCACTTCGGACAAACACTGTTCATCCAGACACCTTAGCAAGGGCTAGGAGAATCCTTGTTAGTACAACACCTCATTCTAAAGGGTGTATCTTGCCGACCTTATCCTTAGTTTCCGTGCTTCGGCAGGATCTTCAGATTTCTTTTCTTCTAACAAGTATGACCTTATTGGGTCATCCATATATCCTTGGGCTCGACATTTTGTATTATTTTCTATGTTAGTGCCGACGTCGTTATTGTCCCTATGTTGACAGATCCTATATCCTTAGCGTCTTCTCTAATGGCTAACCTGGCCGGAGCGTCAGCTTATGTATTTTTTGATCGGGGAACTTGCTCAGCCCGGCTCCTTTTGAAGTCTTCTAGGGCTAGTTCCACCCTGCGCAGATACTTTGTCATTGTCTGATCCTTTGCAGTGTATTGACCAGATAACTTGTTGATCACTAGTAACGAATCATTGTATACCTCCAGATTATCTACGCCAAAATGTTTGGCCATATCTGGTACTGCAAGTAGTGCCTCGTATTCTACCATGGTTGGTATGAATTCGGTAATGAAGTCAGCCAATGTGTCCTTTAATGGCAGTTCTTGGGGCGTAATGGACGTCATATTGTCTTAGCTCAACCGACCATTTCAGTAGTCAACAGGAGGCGTCGGGTCAGCTTAACACTTGTTTTAGCGGGAAGTTGGTCAATACTTCGAACTGGTGGGCCAGGAAGTATGGCCTAAGCTTCCTTGTGGATTTTACTAGTGCATATGTCAGTTTTTCCATTGTCGGGTATCCTAGTTCTGCATCGTGCAATGATTTGCTTATGTAGTATATCGACTTCTGATTATCTTATTCTGCTCGGACGAGTACTGCGCTGATGGCGTACTCGGAGACTGCTAAATATAATTGAAGTTTTTCTCCTGCTTCAGGTTTGGCTATGTCAGCCGTTGTTGCTAGCAACCTTTTCAGCTCTTTTAGTGCTTCCTTACATTTGTTATTCCATTGGAAATCCTTTCCTTTTTTGTTCAACTCATAGAAATGTTTGCACTTATTAGTTGGTTTTGTAATGAACCTATTCAGGGTGACTATTTTTCCGGTTATAACAATATTGTGTTCTATCGGTGACGAAAGTCATGTGCACCTAGTCCTCTTCAACCAGGAGTATGCATCCATGAAACTCATGATTTCATGGCCAGCCGTTATGTCTACCAATTGGTCTATGTTTGGTAGTTAGAAGCAGTCCTTAGGGCAAGCCTTATTCAGGTCTGTGAAATCGATGCACATTTTCCAAGCCCCGTTTGGATTTTTAACCAGGACAGGGTTGGATACCCATATTGCGTATTGGGTTTCTTTGATAAACCAGTTGCCTAGAAGCTTTTGTACCTCGAGCTCAAGTGCTTCATATCAATCCGGACTTAACCTCTTCTTTTTCTGTACGACTGGTTTTGCATCAGGTCGTATGTTCAACCTACGACAAGCATCTTGTGGCCTGATTCCTTCCATGTCCTCGTGTACCCATGCGAAGACATCAGTGTTTCCCTTTAAGAATTCGATTAGGTCATCTTTGACTTGTCCCCTAAGGTTTCGTCAGACCTTAATCATGTGCCACTTAAAATCAATTTTTTTGTACTGTGATTGTTTTTTTTTTTTTTTTTTTGCAATTATGCTTAAAGAAAAAAAGAGTAATTATGAAGTATTCATATCATCGCCCTAAGGGAATGTTTGGACTGAACTTGACACATCCGGATTTTGGATGAATTCAGTCCAGTCCATGTTTGGATAGGATATGCAAAACCCTACAAATCTACCATACTTTTCCTACTTTTTCTACAATTCTCAAGAAAAAAATTGTTGGATACATTTGTAGAATGTTTTGATGAGACAAAAACCTTAAGTAACTCTATATATGCATAACCAATCTTAGGATAGGATACTAAAATAAAGTTACTACAGAAGATTAAAAGAAATAAAGAAAGTGTTATAAGGAATGATACTGAAGAGAATAGTTAAAAAGAATCGGATGAACTAATAAGGATACTATTGACTAACAGGAAGCTACTGGAAGAGACCCCGCCAAAGAAGAATGCTGCGGGACAGGAAGCTGCCTGAGAAGACCATGCCGAAAGCATACTGTAGAGAGCAGTATGCTACAGAAGCCTCGAGCCACCTGATTGAGCAAGCTAGAAGAAGAAGCTCCAGGGAGAAGGTAGAGGAGGGGGCTGCAAAGCTGGCATGGGAGAAAAGTCAAAGTTACATGTAGACACAAGAAGTTACCGGTAGAGGAAAAAAAGAGGAGCCAATCAGAAGAAGACATGTGGAAAGCTAAAAGTTGGCGTGTGTCAGGAGTGCGGTACAGAACTGATGGAAATCTGTCTACCTTCAACTGGCAGATTTCATACTGGAAGACTGAAGACTGAAGATGTGTGAGAGAAGCATAAAGTGTGCAAGAGAGAAAAGAAGTTAGCACATCAGAATATTCAAGCTCACAGAGAGAAGCGGAAAAGAAGAGAGAAGAGCTCAAAAGAGAGAAGCGCAGTAAAAAGGGGAAAGTCCAAAGAAGAAAAGAGTGTTCACGTAGAGCAGCTGAAAAGAAGAAGAGCTCAAACACTCCACACCCCAAGATGACGCACACCCAGTCTACCAGTCAGCAGCAAGCTTCAGCAGAAACAGTCTGCATACGAAGGCCAAGCTTGTTGCACCCAGTTGAAGAAGAAGGAGATAAACGTCTCTAAAAGGTTGTCTCGGAGTACTCAGTACGAGGAGTAATGTCCTGCTGAGTTTACCACTTTCTAGGATAGAAAGTGGGGACCCTGGGTGGGTAGAGTAGGATCCTGTGTGGGTCAAGAGGAAAGTAGACAAGTATCTGTGTGAAGGTTTGCTACTTACTTGTTAAGGGTGGGTTGTAATAGATAAATCTATGTAAATCGACCAGCTTAACAAAGGTTTCCTCCTGTATAGAGGAAGAGAGGACGTAGAAGGATTACTCCACATTCGAACCTCTATACATGCTCTTTACATTCTTACTGCCTTACATATACACTCTCTGATAAGCTGCACATCTTTTACTCGATTCAGTATTAAGCTTCCGCAAACCACTCAAATCAGTAACCTCCCAAAAGGTTACTGATACCAGAAGTAAGATGAAAGAAACAAGAGATAGAAGAAAATGAGAAAAAGAATGTAGGCTTATTCAACCCCCCCCCTCTAAGCCTACCTACAGCAGGTTTGGGACCAATAAGTGGTATCAGAGCAGGTTGGACCATCCGCCAGCTGATCTATCTGATACCAACAAGTGGTATCAGAGCCGGTGGATTATTATTCATCATTGTTCAATGGTCAATCTGATACCAACAAATGGTATCAGGGCAGATGGATAAATAAAAGGATCTAATCGATCTATCCAGATCCCATCTGTGAAAAAGCCTATCTCTCAAAAATCTCTCTCTCTCTCACCCTCACATCAGAGATCATTTCAATGTCTTTTTCTCTAAAAGGATATGATTGATGTGAAGACAACAAACAGCTGAAAGATGTAGAAAATCAAGTTGTGTTATGAAGAAAAGTTGTTTCTGAGGGGGAACAACAAATTACCGAATGAAGGACTGCGAAGAAGGAAGCCATGCACAAAGAGCAAAGTCCTTACCTAACACGGAGAAGACCAACATGGAGCTGATCAACAAAGAAGACATGTTGTTGAGCATATAGAAGGAAGTTGACATCAACAAGCAAACAACCATGGAAGAAAATGCTGAGGATGTCAAGCAAATGAGTAAAAAGAAGAAGCTCACTTTAAGCTCCAGGCAGAAACAAGGAAGGGAAGAGGACCTACTCTTTCAAAAGAATAGCAATGACCAAAGTACCTCGTTCCTGCTTTATTATCTTACTCGATGGTCATAATAATGTTTATTTTGTTAAGGAACTCAAGTGACTAAACTCTAACTTTTAAATGTTGTCACTTGACCTTATAAATGAGAAGGAAGCCTGTATGTTTATTTTCATATTATTATGTTTCGTCTTCCCATGCAAACCTCAAAGTAACCTGGAACAGTACTGTTAGTGACCCCACATCTTAAAAGAGAAGATCATAAAGTAAGGGGGAACTTCTAGTACTAATCAAGGAAACTTTAAATGCAAAATGTTAAAATCCTTGGAATAACCCAATATGGGTATGCTGTAAAAAGTCTGCAACAAACCGAATCTTAAGCAGAAAAGCATAATAAAATTAAAAAAATATATAAAAAAAATTTATCTTACTATTATCTCTGCATATCACTTCCATACTTAAAGGAGATAACACTCTTAAGAGATACAGTAAAACAAACACCTGCACACACTATCACTTTATGCTCTTTAAAAGTCTTGAAGAAATCAAAACTCTCTCTACAGCAACCATGGGCTGTAAAGATAGTTTAAGTTCCTGAAAGGATTACTAACCGTGAAGGACTCATACTTTGTGTGAGTACCTATACGAGAAAACTTTTTGCAGGTACCTTTGACAAAAGGATAATAAATTTAGGGGGAACAATTGACAAAATGACAAACTCTAATTAGAGGATGCTGAACATCAAGTTGCTGGATACTAGGTCATGGGATAACAGGATGCTGTATACCATGACACTAGACACCACGCTACTGGATGCTAAGCTACTAAAATTCAGAGTACTTGTCATTAAGTCAATAAGAAAAGGTCGAAGGACTCAAAGATAAAGATAAAATCTGATGAAAAAACGCTAGATACCAGGACATTGGATACTAGGTCACTGATAGCAGGATGTTGCACATCAGGATGCTAGATACCAGGCTAACTAGAGATTAGGTCGCTGGATGGCAGGACGCTAGATATCAGGATGCTAGATACCAGGGGCTGGATACTAGATCGCTGAACACTAGGTCGCTGGGCACCATGACGCTAAATACCAGAATGCTGGACACTAGATTGCTGAACACCAGGACGCTGGGTATCAGGATGCTAGACACCAATGAAATGGATACTATGTTGCTTAACATCAGGACTTATCATCAAGTCACTGGATAGAGGGATCTCTTGGATGTTACAAGTCAAAAGTAGTTACTAAGAAAATATTTCTTGGTAACGTGTATACATTAAAGGAGATCACTTTTTCCAGAAATAGACTACCTTTTCAAAACCCTAAAAGAATTCCAGCCGTGCGATGTGAAGAATCCAAAGGTGGAGATCCAACAGTTGACCACGTCATCTCAAACAAAGGAGAAAAGACATAAAGCTGTGGAAACTATCAACACCTTTATTGGAAACCGGCGGAGCAGTTAATGAGATCTCGGAAGATCCAAACTGCAACAGGGAGTATCTTTATCCCTATAAATATATGTATTCTTATTCTTCATTAAGCATAAAAAGATATCCTCTCTCTCTCTCTCTCATCCTTATGTTCATCATGGAACTCGATTGTTGGAAACTCTTCTCTTCATACCTTCCAAATAACACATTTTCTACAAATAATCAACCAAGCACAAATCAAAACGCATACAATCACCTCTCACGCTTGACACTCGCTAAACAAAACCTTCTCAGAAGAATTGATCTTCTAGCTTTCAACTCCCATCTCACATGTCAAGAACTTGCACCCAAGTTCCCTTCTTCAAGGCAGGGGGATAGAGCTAGGGACCCCTCTCCAGCACCCCCAAAGCGTCATCTCATTGATGATTCCAAAAAGGGGGAAGAAACTGCAAAGGGTCGTGGAAGATCAAAAGACTTCCAGAGGTGGAGAAAAAGAGATTTCACCTCTTCTATGAGGTGAATTCTCTTTTGAGATGTAAGAGAACCAGAAGGAAGAATAGTTGGAGAGATGAGTGGAGATTGAAGGTGAAGGAAAGGCGGTAGCAAGCTACTGACGTCTAAACTTCTCTGCTTCTTTACACACTTTCCTCCAAACGAATTCCTTCTCTCTCTCGCATCTCCCTCACACCTCCCAACAGCTCTCCCCTCTAGCCGAAGAGAAGAAACTATAGGGAGCAAGTGACTACATCAAGTGAGGGGGAAAGAAAGTAGAAAGAGAAAGGAGTCAGCAGCAAGCCAAAGAGGGAAAAGAGCAAGAAGAATAGAAAAATGATTCTTGATAGGATGTTTATTGTACTTTTCTTACTGCATTATAATGTACATGTTTTATCCAAATAAAATGTTTTCTGTTCTTAAAAGCTCATTCATTGTGCCCTTTCTTTTAGACTGATATGTGATTTGTGTATGAAAGTAGTATGCCCGATAGTGTCATGCTTTAAATATGCTTTCTGTGCTTGAATGGTTATAATCTTTTGATCTTCTATAAAGGTTTTGTCATCATCAAAAAGAGGGAAATTGTTGGATACATTTGTAGAATGTTTTGATGAGACAAAACCTTAAGTAACTCTATATATGCATAACCAATCTTAGGATATGATACTGCAATATAGTTACTACAGAAGATTAAAAGAAATAAAGAAAGTGTTATAAGGAAGGGAACTGAAGAGAATGGTTAAAAAGAATATGATAAACTAATAAGGATACTATTGACTAACAGGAAGCTACTGGAAGAGACCCCGCCAAAGAGGAATGTTGCGGGACAGGAAGCTGCCTGAGAAGACCATACCGAAAGCATACTGCAGGGAGCAGTATACTACAGAAGCCTCGAGCCACCTGATTGAGCAAGCCAGAAGAGGAAGCTCCAGGGAGAAGGTAGAGGAGGGGGCTACAAAGCTGGCATGGGAGAAAAGTCAAAGTTACCGGTAGACACAAGAAGTTACCTGTAGAGAGAAGAAAAGATGAGCCAACCAGAAGAAGACACGTGAAAAGTGAAAAGCTGACGTGTGTCAGGAGTGCGGCGCAGAACTGATGGAAATCTGTCTACCTTCAATGGGCAGATTTCACACCCTATAAAGAGGGAAGACTGAAGACTGAAGATGTGTGAGAGAAGCACAAAGTGTGCAAGAGAGAAAAGAAGTGAGCACATCAGAATATCCAAGCTCACAGAGAGAAGCGCAAAAGAAGAGAGAATAGCTCAAAAGAGAGAAGCGCAGTAAAAAGGGGGAAGTCCAAAGAAGAAGAGAGTGTTCACGTAGAGCAGCTGAAGAAGAGCTCGAACACTCCACACCCCAAGAAGATGCACACCCAGTCTACCAGTCAGCATCAAGCTTCAGCAGAAACAGTCTGCATACGAAGGCCAAGCTTGCTGCACCCAGTGGAAGAAGAAGGAGATAAACCTCTCTAAAAGGTTGTCTCGGAGTACTCAGTACGAGGAGTAATGTCCTGCTGAGTTTACCACTTTCTAGGAGAGAAAGTGGGGACCCTGGGTGGATAGAGTAGGATCCTGTGTGGGTCAAGAGGAAAGTAGACAAGTATCTGTGTGAAGGCTTGCTACTTACTTGTTAAGGGTGTGTTGTAATATATAGGTCTATGTAAATCGACCAGCTTAACAAAGGTTTCCTCCTGTATGGAGGAAGAGAGAACGTAGAAGGATTACTCCACCTTTGAACCTCTATACATGCTCTTTACATTCTTACTGCCTTACATATACTCTCTCTGATAAGCTGCACATCTTCTACTCGGTTCAGTATTAAGCTTCTGCAAACCACTCAAATCAGTAACCTCCCAAAAGGTTATTGATACCAGAAGTAAGATGAAAGAAACAAGAGATAGAAGAAAATGAGAAAAAGAAGGTAGGCTTATTCACCCCCCTTCTAAGCCTACCTACAGCAGTTTTGGGTCCAACAAAAACATCTACTTTTTCTACATTTTCCAATAAGAAAATGATATTTAATTATAATCCTACCCCACAAAATTTTCAAAATCACAAAATCCTTCTAAAGTTTAAATCCATATTTACAAAAATCACCTTAAATTCAGAACAACATCCCATTAAAAGTATTTTATTTGGAGTTCTAAACGTGGATATTTACAATGGTGTGTTATAAGTTGTTATGAAAAGGAAATATGAGCATATAATATATAGTCAATATTTGTGTTCCATGCCTAACCTTTTTTATTCAAACTTTGCAGTAACTAGTTATCAACAGATTTAATTGTGATTCTTAAATATACTAATTCGATGTTAGAATGTATTTATAAACAATAGTCAACGCATTGAATGAGTGGAAATTTAATTTGGTGTAACATTAGGTATGTGGGTGCATATATTGATTTAACATAAAAGGTTGGCATTAAGGATAGTTTATGTGAGACGAATATTCAAAAAATCATGTATTGAATTTATTTTCACAAATTTTTATATGAATTATTAAGTGTAAGTTATGAATTGACTCATCTCACATAATAAGAATTTGAGACGCTTTCACATAAAACTTACTAATCTTAATTTAAACACTATATAAGTATGGATGTTTCGTCCATTTTTTGTAATGTCAAATTTAACTCTCATGATTAAATTTAATTGATGTGAAAGAGAGAACTAATTAAATAAAACTTTTTATTAAAGATAGTAATGTAATTTAATGTTTATTTATTTTTCTAAAGTCCTTTACATTTACAACTCTTCTAGAATTTTTTTTACATGAATTGATTATTTTTCTTCTATTACATTTTAAAATTGAGACTAAAATTAGTTTCATATTAATATATATTTAAAGAGTTTTTCAATGATATATTAAAAGCTTCTGAAAAAAAGGGTTATACTATAAATTTAATATTTTTATTAAAGTATTGTACTATTAGAAGTTAGGGATAATTTAAATTTTGGTTTTGTATGTGTAATATCCCAAATTTCTAACTAAAGATTCCTTATATGGATAATAAGTTATTTATATATTTATTATGATTTCATAAGGATTTATATTAAGATTATTTATGTGATGATTTAAATACTATATCTGATGTGATTAGGACTCTTAAATAATTAATAGATTTATATGGGATATCTATATATATATAAAAGCAGAATATTCTACCAAAAATAGTTACAATAAATGTCTCATTTATTAAATATTTACATTTTAAGAAATTATTAATAACTTTTATTTTAAATTTATTAATAAACAAATACATAAATATTATTATTTAATACATTTAATTTTATATTTATTGCATAGAAACTCAAAAGAAAAGGTAAATAGATAAATTTATCTATATATTTCTATACTATAATAATAGAGGAAAAGTTTGAGATATTTACAGAAATACTATTTTATCAACAAAAAAGTGTCACATCAACAATATTTTTATTTTGCATTTTTTATTATTTAATCCATTCAATTTATAGTATATATTGTATTAGTTTATTCTTATTTTATTAATACTAATTAAGTTATTTTTATTGAATAATTTCTTATACACCAACGATAGATAATGTTCAAACAATAATTTCAATAATAAATATTAATTTGTTTGGAGATAATTATATCATATTTAATATAAATATAATTTATAAATAAGTGTAACACTATTAAAGATGTGTATATATACATATATGTTATATATAATGTACGTATTTAGTGTGAAATTATATGTCATTCTAAATATTTTTTAAATTAATATTTGTAAGTGTCTCATCAACAAATTTTTTATTTTACATTTTCTACTGTTTAATCCATTTGATCTAATAATATAAATATTGTATTAATTTATTCTCATTTTATAGATCTTAATTAAATTAATTTTTATTGAAGAATTTATTAAAAATCAATAATAGATATCCAAACAATAATTTCAATAATAAATATTAATTTGCATGGGGATAATTTATATCATAATAATATAAATTAATAAATAAATATAACACTATTAATAATTAAAGATGTGTGTATATACATGTATGTATATATAATATGTATTTAGTCTAAATTATATGTCATCTTAAATATTTTTTTAAATTAAAAATATGTCATAATCAAATAAATTTTAGTCTTTTACTTTACACTTAGGACTTTGTATATTTTTATATGAGAGTGCACATTTTGAATTTATATGGTTCACCTGATTATTTAAATTATATGTTTAGTTTCTAATTATATTGTCATCATCATGACCGTATACTATTACTACATTTTGATTTTGTGTTGAGTTTAAATTGTAATGATCAATGTCTTGCTATATTAATTAATTTACGTGAATACTTATTAATGTTAAGCGATATTAATAAAAAAAATTGTAATTCAATTTATTTTGAAATAAAAGGTTGAAAATACATAATTGACAGTGCTTGCATCAAGTTCCTACGTAAAATTTCTAATTTTATATATAGCTATATCAATTATTGTTTCTATATATACATACTCACACACACATGTATTTAATTTAAATAATTGCATTTGATTTTTAATTCATAATTTTTTTAGTTTTTTTAGTATATTTAATTTAAGTGACTGAAGATATTAGTTTGTAACACAGATGATAAAAAAATGTTTCGACTATAATTGTTGTGTATAAAGAAATTTTTAAAAAACTTACAAACTTTACAGGTATAATTTCTAATTTTGATTTGAAAATCATGATATTGATACTTTTGTTTTTAGTATTAATCATAGTTTAGTGAATTGGATATGTATAATATCAATATATTGTTGTGAATTGAATTATCTTAAACAAATTTATACTTTAATAGTTATTAAATATTATATTGTATTCTATATACTAAACTTACTTACATTATATTATGAAATAATTAATATTTACCAACATTATATCAACAAACGCGCATCGCGCAGGTGCAAGTAATAGTTGGATTGTAAATCTAAATTAATTAGTCTAGATAAGGAAATTAAAATAAGCTATTGAGAAGTTTTAGGAACCCACCACTTGGAGTCTCCAACAAGAATAAGGAGTTGAAACCCTAGATGTATTTAAACTATCATAATATCACTTAAGTGCACCTACGTAAAAAAAAAAAAAAAAACTAGAAGGGGAGAGAACGAGAGAAAATAGAAGAGAAGATCATGCCGCATAGAAGAGTTCAAATCAAGACGATCAAAGGGTAAGTATCATCCATAATTATTTGGTATCGTAAAAATTAATGGAGACAATAAATTGTTAGGAAAAGAATACAAACTTTGTGGAGTTGAATTCTCTCAGAAGGCTATATTTATAGATATTGGAAATTAATTATGCTGAGTAATGGAAGGAGTAGTTGAGCTTAGTTCATAATTTGTGGGTTTAGATTATAATTGTAAGCCTAATGGTTAATACTTGGGTAAATTAATGTCTTTGTGTTTAAACAATTTGATCGGTTCAGATAATCCTTTTTGAGATGTACTATTACGTGATATATTAATTTGGTGCTTTGTTACATTAATGGTTCAATAAGATTAGTTAATTAAACCCTTTAAAATTGTTAATTATTAGTGCCAATATGATTATGTTCACTACTCTGTTTAGTTAATTAGAAATTTAAATGTGTTGCGTAAACTAAACAATAAAGAGTATATTTATATGACTATATGGATAAATTGATTTCAGTACTAATGGCATGTTACTTAGGTATTAATTTTCATAAAATTGAGATTTAGCAATAAAAAATGTAACCTGTCATGATTTAATAATAAATAGAATTGAGGCAATCACTTCATCAATATGCATTACAGTTTATAAATTAATATGCATCATAGTTTGGGAAATTAATTCATAGAAGATTAGTTATCTAACTTGCTGATGTAGTGAATGTACAAGTCTTTACTTAAGTATATTAATATGTTCGTTAATATAATTTAGTATATTACAGTTCTATGAACTACCTTTATTAATGTTTAGTAACACACCAGTAAGATAGTTGATTGAGTTATAATATGTTTAAGATACTAATTTTAGAATATGTTATACAGATTTTGAATATGTATTTTTATTAATTGTTTATAATTTAGATTTGATTGAGTAAGCTGTAAGCGTATAAACGTATAAGAGCTTGAGATATTATAAGCTTTGGAAATTCCAGGTAAGTACATATCTCACCTGCAGTATGAGTAGTTCTATTTTATTAATTAATTTTTGATGCAAAATTTACGTGGATAGTTATTGATGTTTTCTATGTGTATGCCCGAGTGATTGGCTAAGTGATGAGTATATGTTTTCTGTCAGTATGCCTGAATGAGTGGCTAAGTGATGAGCATATACGTTTTATGTCAGTATATATGTCTATGTTTTCTGTGATGAGCATATACGTTTTATGTGAGTATGTTTATGTTTTCTGTGATGAGCTTCCATTTGTTTGATTAAGTGCAAGATGCGAGTTAAGCATATTTTTCAGAAAGTGAGAAAATTATATTTTTGAGAAAGTATATAAATATATACATATGGTTATATATATATATATATATATATATATATTTTAGACTGGTACCGGGCACCGAAATCGCCCACGAGAAGAGTTTAAGGGCCCCGAGACCGCCCTATGAGTTTTGAGTTGCTCCGTTTGGATTCGGTGGCTAGCTACCCCAGATTCTTAGGAGTTGCGCGCATTGGTACCATGTCTGGGCCCACAGTATATTATTTTCAAGATAAGAGCATACGAGTATTTTCTATTAGTTAATGTTTGTGGTTTTATTTAAAAGTTTGAAAGAAAATTATTTTGTGAGATTAGATGATGTGCTTGCTAAGCGTTTTGCTTATAGTATTACCACATATTGTAGATCAAGGCAAGGGTAAGGGTAATGTGATGCAAGGAGGTAGTAGTGCTGAAGTGTGATGGGTGGTGACGGCGGAACCTCGAAATTGGTTTAGTACTTTTCATGAGTTTAATGCTTAGTTTGACGTTATATTAAGTGCTAACTTTTAATTTCCGAATGCTTTTGATAGAACTAATATATCTAACATGTTTCTTAAGAAAATTTGTTTCCGTTGTTTATTAAAAAGAATTTTACAAAATTTTAAAAAGAAGTTTTATATCGTAAAGGTTATGCATGTTTTAGTAAAGGTAATAACCCCACTAGAAGGGGGTGTTACATAACATATACAATGTGTATGAATTGCATAATGGACTCTAACATACAAAGCAAGAAGCCAACATATTCATTCATTAAAACAGTTACATGATGTAAACTCTGATCTACTCAAGCATAATTATGATGGACTTATCCCTAGCCTCTAAGATGCAATTGTTAGAAGACTCACATGCATTATTAAGTAGCATGTCACATTTTGGCCTCTCCCTGAAAAACGTTTTACTTTATTGAGTTGGAGGCTTATCATTGATCTAGTCCCGCAAATTCTCATTGTATGCTTTCAACTTTCTCATCCTTACTTTAAACTACTCGGGTGTTGTAGCTTGAGCATATTTCCAGAGTAAAGTTTTATAGCATATGTCTTTATAACCCACATTCTTCATGTTGTTGTGCAAGTGTCTAACACTGAACCTATACTCTGCCCCAGGAAAAACAAAGATGGCTGTTTGTATCAATCTTTTTTTCTTGTCATAGATTAGTGTGTAGTCCTGTGGATTATGATCTGAAGGTCCAGTTTTAAGACTGTGAGAAACCACTCCTAAGTCTCCCTATTTTCTGTCTTCATAAAGGCATAAGCTATGTAAGAAGAACCCTTGAATTGTTTTGATGAGACAAAACCCGCTGTAACCTACTTCATTCTGTTATCTTAGCTTTATTCCCTATATCTTGTTTTTATGTTTTAATAAGTAGTAAAGATTCTACCCAAGGTCTTCCACTGCACTTAGATGCTGCAAGTTGGATGCAACATGGAGAGAAAGAAGTTTGTATTCAGTAAGCTTAACTTGGAAGAAGTCGAAGGAGAATTGTTTTGCTGCATGCTGGACAACTAGGCGCTGCAAGCCAAGGATGCAGCGAGACCTAGTTGTAGCGATAAGAATAAGTTGCAGAAACTGAAAAAGAGACATGTCCAGCAGGATCAACATCGAAGTCTTAAAAGACTGCGGCATGAGCTCTTAATGTACGAGGAAACATCAACTTCACTTGAAGATGCAATGCGCGACAGGTCCAAACTCAAAGGACAAAAACAAGGACAACGAGCGAATAGGAAGCTGTCACCTGGCCTGGACGACTGCCTGCAACCTGCAACAAAAAGGACAGCCGCATTTAATGGACCTGATGCCAACGGAGGAGGTTGTCTCCTACCTTTTTAGGTGGGCATTAAATGCATGTACCTTGAAGATCATGAGGATCAAGAAGAAGAATGTTATGCGTCCAGATCGAATCAACAACGAATATACCTATGCGTGAATGGATGAACGGTCAGGATGCAGCAGCAGAAGACAAAGGCTTACACGAAGACGCGTGAAATGTACACCCTTCGACTGATGCATTCCCGCAACTACAAAAGAGAAGAGTGAGGACGAAGAGAAAAGAGGACTGGAAATTTGAATATCGTGCACTGATATTCCAGCATACCGCGATCCAAGCTTAAAAGAAAATATCAACTCTTTTCAATCCCCACTCAACCGAAGAAGAGCATTCTACCCATTGAAGATTTTGAGTGCTCTAGCTTCCCACAGTCGAAGATTTGTATTTATTAACCTTTTTATCACTGTGTGGATAGGTTATTTTAGGTGTCACAGTTGAAGGGTAATCGTCTTACTGTGTTTGGTCTTGTGTAGACAACATCCTGTGTGGATCCTGTCTAGTTGCTGAAACCTAAGAAAGGAGTAAGAACATCAGTAGGCTTAGGTTGATCCTTAGAGTGTTTAGTAGGGAAAGAGTCCTGTAAATCTAAACTCTAGTGGATATCCTCCTTGTGAAGGAGAAGAGAGGATGTAGAAGGCTTACACCACCTTCGAACCTCTATAAAGTCTTGTGTCTATTTACTGCTTTTTGCATTCATCTTTTTATCTTGCTGCATGCATCATCATAGCTTTATGTCTCCTTGTGCTTAAGTGTTAAAACTGGTCTATTAACTTTCTAGTTAAAAAGACTAAGTATATTTGTTGAACTCTCTTGCAAACATATTCCGCTGTGCAAAACTCTAAGTTGTTAGGCTGCAGCAGTTAATTTACTACAAGCAAAACACATTATCTGCGAACTTGCTGCAAGTATCGATAGCTTACAGCAGGTTGCAGCAAAAGAGAGCAAAATAGGAAAAAGCGAAGAGGTTCATTCACCCCCCACTGAACCTCTATAACCACTTGGGACCAACAAGTGGTATCAGATCGGGTTGGGTTAAAAACCAACTCGTCTGGTTACCTACCCAGATCCACCCTTGACCAAAGTTGTTTATGTGTCTAAGTGCTTTAATTGCTTTCTTTTGTCATGGAGTCTATGCATGTAAAACTGCCGATGTTTACTAAAGAAGACTATGATGACTGGAAGATAAGAATGCAGACACATCTTTCAGCAATACACGATGAAATGTGGTATGTGATCATGAAAGGGCCTCCTACCATTACAAAGCCAAATACAGTGTTTGCTGCAAGTAGAAGGGAGGAAGCTGTAGAAAGAGACAGAGATAAAGACAAATATGAGGTTGCAGAAATGGAAATTCCTAGGGTACAAGCTTATATCGAGAAGCCAAGACAGGAATGGACGACAGAAGACAGAAAAAGGTCCAACCTGGACAACATTGCCAAGAATGTTTTATTTCCTTACCCTAGACAAAGGAACCTTCAGCAAAGTAAAGACGTGCAAGACCACGAAGGAGATATGGGATAAGCTATAATAGATTTGTGAAGGTACGGAGCTAACCAAAGATAACAAGATCTCAACTACCACACAGATGTTTGAGCTGTAAGAGATGAAAGCCAATGAGACTTTTGAGCAGCTAGATCTAAGATTCACTACAGTAGTGAATGAGCTCGAGTCTCTTGGTAAAAGCTACTCCCAGAAGGAGAAGAACATGAAAGTTCTCAGAGTGCTGCCAGCAGAATAAGATAGCAAAACTACTGATATGTGCGTCTCCATGGATTTGAAATCAATGAGCACGTTCGACCTCTTTTTCTGATCTCAAGGCGTTTGAGTTTGACATAAACCGGAGAAAAAAGGAACAAGATGAAGGCAACCGTAAAGTTACTGCACTTGCTGCAAGGAGCTCTAACGAAAACGCTACTGCAACCAAACCTATTGTTACAACAGAGTTTGCTACAGTTGCAGAAGATGACATGACACTGATATTGAAAAGATTTTCAAAGTTCATGAAAAAGGGTAACAATCTAGGGGGAACCTTTCCTCGAAGAACTAAGTTGAAGCAGTCATCACAGCAGGAAGGACAGCAGTCCCAGGATACAACAAAGTCAAGAGACTTGTGCTATAACTGCAGAAAGCTGGGACATTATGCTAGAAACTGCCCTCATCCTGTTGTTTACAAATACCCGCCGGAGGTAAGAGCAAAAAGAAAAGAGAGAACTAAGATAGAGAGACAGAAGCTGAGAGCGTTGCTAGTAGAAGCTGAAAAAGCAAAAGGAGCAAGTGCATCCACTGAAGTTCAAGAAGTATCCCCATCTGAGTCAGACTTAAATGATTCCACCTCGGAGGATGGAACAATGATATGCCTGATGGCTCAGACCGAGGAAGATATAGAAAAAAAGTACTTTTTAAACCTATCTCTTCTAAGTCTGAAGGTATTAGAATGGATAACTTTGCAAGACAGTTCCTGAGTGACTTTGAGAGAATCAACTCTGAAAATGATAAATTGAAGAAAGATAACAATCAGTTAGAGCAAGAGAGCAAGAAACTTGCAGACTGGAAGTTTGAGAAAGAGATTGTGGAAGAGTTGAGTGAGTCCAAAAGCAAAGAATGCATAAAGCTCAAAAATAGAGTACGGGAGCTTGAAATAGAAATGATCAAGCTGAAATCAACGATAAACATATTCAGCAGATCTTCTGAAAAATCTCGAGATTACATCAATCAGCAGAAGACTTTGGTAGCGAGACTTGGGATAGGATACAGCAGGGCTGATAAATCCCACAAAGGAAAATCTGATGGAGATCCAAAGTTCATAAAAGGAAAAATTATATTTCTCAATGACAAAGTTGAAAGGCTAACAGTAGAAGAAGAAATTCCCAAGTGCAGTGCTGAAACCTCAGAAATGAATGTTGCTTAAAGCTGCAACACACAACAAGAAAAGACCAATGAAGATGGAACCAAGTTGCAGCAAAATACAAGGTTACAGCACAGCAAGAAAGAAAGATGATGCGTAGTCCGACAAAGAGATTGAGACTTTATAAATACTCCCTTGTTTCCTAAAGATAAAAGCAAGAACAAACCTGACACAACAAAGAAGGATCTGAATTCTAACACATTAGAACCCATACTTGTATGGGTACCTAAACCTGAATGATCTTCTTGCAGGTACAGTCACCATGTAGCAGTGGAGATGCATGGTACATAGATAGTGGCTGCTCAAGACACATGACTAGCAACAAGTCTTCTCTGACCAACCTCAAAGAGTATAAAGGACCAAGAGTAGTGTTTGGAGATAATTCAAAAGGACACACCTTGGGTACAGGAAGGCTAATCAGAGGAGATGTACAAATAGATGATGTGTCATATGTGAAGGGTTTGAAGTATAACTTGCTAAGCATCAGTCAGTTCTGCAACAAAGGACATATGGTGGAGTTCTTTCAAAACCAGTGTCTAATCAAGGATGCAGCAAGCAAATAAGTTAAGCTTGCAGGAACAAGGAAAGGGAATGTGTATTTAGTGGACTGGAATTCCTCAACTATGCCGATATGTTTCATTGCTAAAGGTTCTCCAGAAGAAAGCTGGTTGTGGCATAAAAGGATGAGCCATTTGAACTTTAAACGATCAACAAATTGGCCAGGAAAGGACTTGTGAGAGGATTGCCCGATATTGCTTACAGGAAATAGAGCTGTCAAAACGGGCTGGCGGGGCGGGCCGACCCACAACCCGTCTTAACCCACCATTTGGCGGGGCGGGGCGGGGTGGGCTTTTTATATGGCGGGCCTTCAAATTCCAACCCAACCCAACCCACCGGTGGGTTGTGGGTTGGGCCAACCCACCTTTTTTTGACTTTTTTTTTTTAAACTATTTGTCCATTTTATTTATATATGAGTACACTTTATATGGCTACTAAATAATGTAAAGTGTTCACAAATTAAAATGTAACATTAATCACATCAATCATAGGTAATACGTCTATAATCAACAATCCAAAGTCCAACATAAAAACACAAATATCTTAAAAGCTAGAGTTCATCAACCATTGCATCATCAAAATCATCTTCATTTTCTTGTTCTTCATCAATATTCTCTATGATATTGGACGCTTCACTCGAAAAGGTTGCCTTAATACTTGTATTTTCACCATCTACAAACAAAATAAACAAAGATATAGTGAAAAACATAATAACAAAATATATTAAAACATAAAATAAGAACATATTTAAAATATCTCTAAAATATCATCACTTACCATTACTAGTTGTGAACCCATGCAACCAATTACGAGTGCAAATAAGAGTTTGAAATTTTTCCGGAAGCAAGCAACTTCTATACTTGATAAGCACACGAGCACCAATAGAAAAGTCAGACTCTGATGCAACAGTGGTTATTGGAATAGCTAAAACATCACATGCCATCAATGCAAGGTCAGGATATCGATTCCTCTTATCCTTCCAATATTCCAAGACATTCAACTCTTCAAAATAGGAAAATTCAAGTTTTGGCTCCTCCAAGTACATGTCCAATTGAGATTTTCCAGCACTCGTAATAGATTGGCTCTCAAAAGCCATAATCTCCTACATTAATTGAATATATTATTGCAAATTATCACAAATTAATAATCAAATCATCATAACCAAATCAACTAACTAAATTAAAATATTACTTACATCATAAAGTCGTTTGCCCTTAGTTTTAGCTCTTCCACTTTGATTTGGTGTAGAGGACGAAAAAGACAAGGATTGTGTTAAAGAACTTGAGTTGCTACGAATCGCATATTCCTCAAACAACTTATACAATTTGTCTTTTATATGTGTCATCTTCTCTTGACATTTAGTGGAATCACTCTCAACTCTAGAATAAAAATACTCTAACATTTGAAGTTTTATCCGAGGGTCAAGAATAGCCCCAAATGCAAGCACTCTATTATATTCACTTCAATACTTGTCAAACTTTTGAAGCATAATTCCACACATATTACTTATCATCAAATCCTCATTGGCCAAGTTGTCCTTCAACAAAGTTTCAATCTTCCAAACTTGCATAAAATACAAATTTGATGTAGGATAAGAAGAACCAGAAATCAAGTTCGTCGTTTCATAAAATGGCTCAAGAAACTCACATAATTTTTCACCTCTTTTCCATTCTTCATTTGAAGGACACCATTTATAATTCCTATCATACAAAGGAAGGGAAGCAAAAGCCTTTTTGTACTTAAGTGTACTCTCTAACATTAAATATGTTGAATTTCATCGAGTGCAAACATCCAACCTCAAGCCAACACTAGTATCAATGTCACCAATTGATGCCACACATTCTTCAAATTTTTTCATCCTACCCTCTGAACCCTTCACATACTTCATTGAATCTCTAATCTTATCCAAAGCTAAAGTACACAATTTTAAACCATCATGAACAATGAGATTCAATATATGAGCCGAACAACAAACATGAAAAAATTCACCGCTACACAACAAATTATCATTCAAAGAGAGTTGGTCTTTCAAAATAGATTGCATACTGTTATTACTTGTTGCATTATCCAATGTTAAAGAGAAAACTTTTTTCTCAATCCCCTATTCCTGCAAAAAGCCAATTATTTTTGCAGTCAATTCAACTCCGGAGTGTGGAGGAGGCATATGATCAAAATTAAGGATTTTGCTATTCAACTTCCAATCTTCATCAACAAAATGAGCAGTCAAACAAATATAACCCTCACTTGTACATGCAGTCCACACATCTGAAGTTAAACACACTCTATGACGAATATTAGCCAAAATCTTCTTCAGTTTTGCCTTCTCCTTCAAATATACTTGGTTAATATCATTACTAGAGTGTTTCTTGAAATGCATGCAAGAGTGGGATTTACATACCTCTGATAAGTTCTAATACCTTCATACTCAACAAATGAAAATGGAAGATCATGTTGAACAACTGCAGATGCTAGTAACTCACGTGCAACTTTTGGATTTATTTTTCTGTTCTTTAATTTTCCATCATGATCAACAAACATTTGTCCAACATCATGAAACTTTAACTTCTTGCAACTTTCCATATGTCTTCTCAATGTAGAAGTCCCATATTTCTTACCTCCACTTTTATATGTTTTATAGCATCCCTTGCATTGACAAAATGCATCTTTACCAACCCCTTTCTTGATAAAATAATTCCAAACATCAGAACGCTCTCTAGATTTCTCGGACACTTTGTCATCAATTTGATCTTCATTATCATCCAAGTTGATACTTTGATTCATTGTACTAGACTCCATGTTATTTTCTGTTATCATCAAAATAACAACCATAATAGAATACTAAAATACTTTAATAAAAAACATGTATGGACAAAAAGAAATTAACAATCACATAAGAATTCAGCAACTAATATGGCAACACTGTGTAATACTGTGTAATATGGCAATTAACATAAAGAAAAGTCAACAAAAATGGCTAGATGGGTGTATCAAAAGGTCGAACAGTTTCATCACCAAATTGCCCAAATCCTTGATCATTCCAGAATGGACCCAGTTCAATTTGGGAATAAGGAAAATTTACTTCATCTGCATATACTTTCAAAGATTCAAAGCATGACAAACCTGTACTTACTATCAAAATCTGAAAAAATTCTACTCAACATAAAAATAAATCTGAATTTACAAAAACTATATTGAGGATTGAAGAATGTAACGGCGCAGAAAAACAAAATCAGTGCAGAAAAAATAAATCCGAAAATTTTCTACTCAACATAAAAACAAAAATCTGAATTTCTACTCACCAAATCTGTGCAGAAAGAATGTAACGAAGGATTGAAGAAGAAAACTCACCCGAATTTGTGTTGGACGAATTAAAGATTGAGATTTGAGAATTTCTTCTTCTTTTTTACGAGCATAACAGAGAGATCGTAATGGGTCGTCCGCCGTCACCGCCATCGTTCCCCGTCACCGCCGTCGTCTGTCGTCAACTATGCGGTGTTGCTTGCCCTCCTAAGCCTGAATGACTGCCATGCCACAGTGCCACTGAAACTGAATATAAGGATTAAGGAGACCTAGTCTGTTTTTACTTACATTATTTATGAATTTAACATTTTTTAATAATAAATAATTTTTAAAAAATAGTGGGTTAGCCCGCCCCGCCCTGTCCCGCCCTAGCCCGCAGCCCAAATGGGCCAGCCCGTTTAGGCCCGCTTTTTTTACGGGCCTTTAAATATCCGGCCCAACCCACCTTTTATATATGGCGTGGCGGGCTGGCCCAACGGGCCTGACCCATTTTGACACCTCTAACAGGTAATAAAGCATATGCGGTGCGTGTCAAAAGGGCAAGCAGATCAAGGTATCCTTTAAAGAAAACATATAACACTCTTCATTCAAAATCCTGGATCTGCTGCATCTAGATCTTTTCGGCCCTATTGATCCTACAAGTCTAAGTGGGAAGAAGTACTCCATTGTAATCATTGATGATTATTCAAGGTTCTCCTGGACGATCTTCTTAGCTAAGAAATCGGAGACTCAGTCTAAGCTGCCGAAGTTTATGAAAAGAATTCAGAACGAGAAAAGTTCAAGTATTGTGAAGATCAGAACTGATAGAGGCACGGAGTTCACAAACAAGTTCATTGAAAAGTACTGTCTTGAAATAGTTTGTTAGAACATATTTAAGTATGTTTTGATGAGACAAAACCATAGAATAGTAACCCTCACTCTATAAGCATAACCTATCTTGGAAAGGTTACTGCAACGAGGTTACTGCAGAAAGATACAACAGTGAAAGCTTCAGAAGAAGGATACTGAAGAGAATGGTAAAAGAAATCTGGTAAACTAAAAAGGATATTGCTTACTGCAGGAAGCTATCTGGAACAGAATATGTTTAAAGCATACTGCAAAGCAGCAAGCTACTGAAGACTCAAGCTACCTGGAAGAAACCATGCCAAAGCATACTGTAAAGTAGCAAGCGACAGAAGCCTGAAGCCACCTAAGAGCAAGACTGGGAAGAGAGCTACAAAGCAAGCACGGAATGGAAGCTAGAAATTACCAGTAGAGAGAAGAGGAATAGAGTCAACCAGATGAAGACACGTGGAAAGTAAAATCCTGGCGTGTATCAGAAGAAGTGCGGCGCATTTAATGATAGAAACCTACCTACCTTCAACGGGCAGATTGAAGAAGAATAAGAAGAAGTGCGGCGCATTTAATTGATAGAAACCATTTAAGGACTATCTCGGAGTGCTTAGTTAGGACGAGGATCCTGATAAGCTGTTCACTTTCTGTAAAAGAAAGTAAGGATCCTAGATGGGTTGGGTAGGATCCTGTGTGGGTTAGTTAGAAGAGTAGGCAAGCAGCTGTGAGCAGCTATGTGTAGGCTTGCTACTTACGCCAAGGGGTATTGTCAAGAAGAATGAATTGATTTTGATGAGACATTTGTCCCTGTTGTACGCCTTGAAGCTATAAGAATCTTCCTTGCATATGTTGCTCACATGAACTTCAATGTTTATCAAATGGATGTGAAGATTGCGTTTCTGAATGGGCTGCTTGTTGAAGAAGTGTATGTTGAACAACCTCTAAGATTCGAAGATGATGCTGTCAAAAATGTCTACAAGTTGCAGAAGGCACTGTATGGACTTAAACAAGCACCAAGAGCTTGGTATGATACACTTTCCCTTTATCTTCTTGAAAATGGCTTCTAAAAAGGGTATAGTGGACAAGACTCTCTTCAGAATCTAGGATGGTGACAATATTTTGCTTGTCCAAATATATGTTGATGACATTATATTTGGTTCAACAAACAAGCAACTTTGTGAGAAGTTTTCCAGCCTTATGCAGAAAAAGTTTGAAATGAGCATGATGTGAGAACTAAGCTTTTTCTTGGGCTTACAAGTAAAACAGATGGATATTGGGATCTTCATAAATCAATCCAAGTACATGAAGGAACTCATCAAGAAGTTTGGTATGGAAAGCGGAGCTGCTGTAAGCATACCTATGAGCACATCCATGAGCTTAGATAGAGATGAAGCTGGAAAAGATGTTGATGTGACAAAGTACAGAAGAATCATTGGATCTCTCTATCTTATAGCAAGTAGGCCAGACATCATGTTTGTAGTGGCAACTAATTAAAAGAATCATCAAGTATCTAAAAGGAACTGAAGATGTTGGCCTATGGTATCCCAAAGAAGGAGGATTCAGCTTGAAAGGTTATTCTGATTCTGACTTTGCAGGTTACAGGGTGGACATGAAAAGCACCAGTGGAACTTGTCAATTCACTTTGCAGGTTACAGGGTGGACATGAAAAGCACCAGTGGAACTTGTCAATTCTTACGCAATAGACTTGTCTTCTGGTTTTGCAGGAAGCAGACGTCGATTGCTACATCCACTATAGAGGCTGAGTATGTTATTGTAGGAAGCTGATGTACGTAAATCTTATAGATACAACAACAACTCAGGGACTATGGCATTGAAGAGAAAGAGACGCCGATCATGTGCGATAATACTAGTG
Organism: Scutellaria baicalensis; assembly: GCA_005771605.1. Taxonomy (NCBI): domain Eukaryota; kingdom Viridiplantae; phylum Streptophyta; class Magnoliopsida; order Lamiales; family Lamiaceae; genus Scutellaria; species Scutellaria baicalensis. Next base: position 16,832,445 of record CM016727.1, read on the forward strand.
TCATAGCCATAACTCACAATCCTATCTTCCACTCAAGAACCAAACACATCGACATCAGACATTACTTCATCAGAGACCATGTTGAAAAGAAGGATATTGTTCTTGAAAAGATTCATACAGACCTACAGTTAGCCGATATCTTTACCAAACCTCTGAACAAAGAAAGGTTCTCATTTCTAAGGAACGAGCTAGGGATAATCAAGCTGCATTGAGAAGCAGGGTAGGGCTTACAGCGAAGCAAGTGTTGTAAGAAGAAAAGAATACAGGAAGAGAGCTTCCAGTAACTTTGTCTTGGATAAGTTGCAGCAAGAAGAGATGTTGGAGTAAAGGGGAATTCTGTTTACAGTAAGTGTCAAAAAATGCGAGGATACAGTGTTGAAAAAGGCACACATACTAAGGGGGAACATCGCGCTGCATACAACAAAGAGGGTCTGCTCAGGTTACAGCATTTACATGCATGCAGCACATGACTGCAACCTGAGACCTAGAGCAGCACATTAAACACTTAGTGCTCTGAGCAATAAATTTATGGTGTTTAATGCTGAAACCTCGAATAAATTAAACTGTCATGATTAAAAAAGGGCAAATATGCACTTAGCATTTAATGCGATGTTGTTTTTCTGACAATCGTGGCAGGCACGTGCAAGCAAACTGTTCAACTTCCCTCATATTTACAAGTTTGCCACTCCGCATTTTTTGAATAGACCGTTGGATGAAGGACATGTCAGCACAATAGAATGATTTCGACAAAACCGATCTTCCTCATTTGTGAAAGATCATTCTTACTCAATTACTCAAACTCTCTCTCTCTCTCTCTCTCTCTCTCTCTCTCTCTCTGCTAAAATCCCTCCAAACCCTAAAAAGCTCTAAGTTCCTCTAATCTCTCAACAATGACGCTTCCACTCAAGAACACTGTACTTGTAGAGGGAAGACTCATCAATCTTGAAGGATTGACTCAATCCAGAGCTTGACTTTGAAGTAGTCACGAAGATCTTTAGAAGACTGCAAGATACAAAGATTGCAGCATTTGTGCAAGACCCAGGGTGCGGTTACTCTGAAGCTTCAATAAAGAGTTTTTACTCCACAGTCTGGGCAGATGAATCAGGGAAAGCCATTATCTTCTCTGCTGCTGGAATGGAATACGAGGTCACTGTTGAGACCATCGGAAAGGCATTCCACATCAGTATAGAAGGCATAGATGTGGATGCCCTTGCTAAGGTTACGAAAGACAACTCTAAGAAGATGTGGGAACTCTTCACCGGTGAAGTGAACGGTAAAGTACGGAGGAGCACTCTGAAGAAGGCCGTCAAGCCGGAGTACTCGTTGCTGCATAATATATGTGCCTAAATCATAGAGGGCAGATTAGGGTGCTACGACAAGTGCACCGACTTTCGGTTCCGGATGATGTCGGCTATCATGGCCAAGGAATCTGTCAACTGGAGCAGGTTCATTCTTTAGAGGATCTTTGAAGAAGCTTCAAAGGCCACTCCTCGGAGAAGCTATATATGGGATTACCATATGTGCCTTGCTGAACTACTTGGGCATCCCACTACAAGATCCGGTTCCCATTGCTGCTGGTAAGTTCCTTGGTGAACCCAAGAAGGGGAAGAAGATGCAGCCCAAGGAAAAACCAGACAACACCCCCTCTGCCAGATCCAAAGATGTGAAAGTGGAAGATGATGCAGATGAAGGATCGAGAAATAAGAGAGCTCCTGCAAAGGCTGCTAGCAAACAAAAGAAGATGCTAGCCAAGCCTTTGCAGATAAATGAGCTGAAGAATGATGCAGCGGGTGAGGTGGCTGCGACAAGCAGCATGGATCCAATAAGTAAGAGTGAATCCGCTGCTGCTGTTGATGCTGTTGTTGTTGTTGCTGCTGCTACTGCTGCTGTTGTTGAAGCTGAGGATACAGCAAATGCAGCAGCAGAAGCGGAAGAGATGCAAATTGCAGCAAGGACACCCAAGAAGAGCCGAGGCAAGCTAAAGGCATCTAAGCCTGTCAGAGCTATCAGTCTTGCTGCACCTATAGAATGCAGCAGCGCATCTACTACATCCCAGGGCGCAGATCACACCATGGAGATGGAGGGTGTGGATCAAATACAAGCTGTCAGCCCGATCGAGGAGATGAAGACATCTAGTAATGAATGAGATGAGGCTCCCATCGAATTTGCATATGATGGCGAAAAGAAGGAGGAACCCACCGGCGAAGGTGAAATGGGTTCAATATAAGCTCAGGAAGTTACAGTAGAAGCAGCTGGACTTCCATCTACTTCAGCACAGAAAAAGAAGAAGAGAGTTCTTCAGAAGTCGGACGACCTCAGGAAGAGGATGTGCAAAAGGCTGATCCAGAGACTGCTGAAGAAGAAGTCGGGCAAGAGTGAGAAAGTGGTGCACCGTTCCCTACAATGAAGGGAGAAGGAGGCTTCGAAGATAAGGGAGGGCTTAGTGAAGGAAGCCTTAAAGATATCCTTCATGGTCTTCGATGCTCAAAACATGAAGAGCCTCCCTATCTGGAAGGATATACGGATGCAGGAGAGCTGGATGCTGCATCATTGGGAAGGTTGGACTGTGATGGAAGAATCCCTAATGTTGTGGCCTGGAACAAGGGATATCAAGGCGCTGCTTGATTATGTCTCTTCTGCAGATGCACAGGCTAGGATTGTTGCAACCAGAGATTACTTCTCCAGATTCACCTTGAAGAGACGCAACAAGCAATCTGAACCTGAAAGTCCCGATAAAGCAACAGAGAATGCCCTGACGGCTGCTGTAGAGGTGAATCTGTCTATGGGCGAGGTGAGTCCAGCAGATGCAACACAAAAGTCGGTCGATGTTTTTGATGCGCCGCAACTGCATGAATCTCTGGAACTCAGACATGAAGGAAAGAGAGCTGAGACCACCATCAAGTCACTGCAACTTGATGATTCTACGCTCGAAGCTCTCTAACCATCGATACGGTGATGAGTAGTCTATCTCCGATCGTGACGTTACAGCAAATCAGCAAAGAGGAGGAGTAGGTAGATTACGAGGATTCACCTCGACTTCAGGAAGATGCTGCACAAAAACAGGAACTATCTGAGATAATCAAAATCGTTCTAGCAGAACTTCCAGAAGAGGCAGGTCTCCCGGTACTGGCAGAAGTTGCAGTACTATCTGCTGCAGGATTATTTGATGCAGCAGAGTCACCTAATGTAGCAAAAGACTCAGTGGTTGAGCAGGCACCTACTCTGGGTGATGCTGCAAAAGACCAGTCTTCCGGCATTACTACACAGGAAGATCTTAATGATGAAAGTTGCAAGCACGAAGAGGATGAGTGTGTAGCTACAGAAGAAAATCCGGAATACAGTAAGCGAGGAGAAGAACTTGCTGCAGGAGAAAGTGAAGAAGCCAAGCAGCAAGAGGCACCTCTGCAGGAGGTTGAAGCTACCGAAGGGAAGGATGGCCAAGATGAGGAGAAGCAGTTAGAGGAACACAAAGAGGTTGATGCTACTGAGGATGAGGAAGACAGAGTCTCATTGTCTGAACTCCTCAAGAATTTCTCAAGTGGATCTGATGGAGAGGCCAATTCATTTGCAGATGAACTTGATGAAGAAGAAGGGTCTTCCAACTTTGATGTTGTAGCTTACCTTTTAAAGGGCAAAGCTATGATGGAACCCGAAGCACTGCAGGCTTGGGAAGCGTCCATCAAAAGCTCTATGCAGCAACCAGAACATGGGAATGAAATAGACTTATAGCTTGCTTTTCTACCACAAGCAGCTGTAAGTTCAGTGACCCCTGCAGATTCATACAGGAAAATTCTTACTGTCATTGAGAGCCTTGCAAACGTCCTGAAGGAACACACTGCAACCACTCTTAAGCCTAACGTTGATCTCACGAAGATTGTGGAAAAGTTGGAAAAAGTTCCTAATGCCCTGAAAGACACACTGAATGAAGAATGGATGAAATAACATTCTTTCAGAGGCACCAAGGATAAAAATGCCACTCTCTTCCAAAGTGAAACAAAGCAAGCTCTTGGGTCTATCACCAACACTTTCACAGCTCATGGCACTACTCTGACCACCATACAGAGTGATGTCAATGAGCAAGGTGCAAAAGTACGAAGCAGGATGACGGACTATCCAACATAAAGCTCCTACTAGGGGAGATGAGCGAGACTCTCAGAAGGATGGTTGCACCGCAGACTGCAGTAGGCGACCATATTAGGAAAGGAACCAAAAAAAGTTTTGATGATGCCAAAAAAGGGGGAAGAAGTTGTCATTGAAAAGTTACAGCATCCAACTTCAAGTGGTCTGTCTGAAGATCAAAAGCTGCTGCAAGCTGCGGAGGACACTGCAAAGGAGATTGAGGCAGAAGAAAAGGATGAAGATGAGGACACTCTGCATCCTCACAAGAAGAAGAGAAGAACAAGTCCCCCACCCCAGCAAAAAAGATGACGATGCTGGTGGAACAGGTGGAATAGGAGCTGCTACTGCCGGGGTTGCTGTATCCAAGGACAGAAGGGATGCAGCATGTTCTTCAAGAAAAAGAGCCAGCCGAAGCAGCAGAAGCTGAGGAGACTCACCACCTTCAAAACGGCACAACATTTCTAAATGAGCCTTGTTGAAGATGGAGGATGAGAAATTCTATGCTGCTAGGGACGCTGAAAGGAAGAAAAATAAGGAGGAGAAAGAAAAGTGGATTCAGAGACTTGGCATTGTGGGCGAGGAAAAATCTGAAGCTATGCAGCAAGTGGATGCAACACTGCAGAAGTTTCTGCCACAAGAGGTTCCAAGGATGGATCAGTTCAACAAGTTGGCCGAAGTTTTAGTATTGCTCGACCTCAAACCAACGAAGTTGTGCGAAAAGGACTTCTTCAAAGGTTATCCAACTTGCGCTGCAGCAATGGAAGTCTATGAGCAAATGCTCAGAGATGGAAAACTGCCCTTGCAGAAGCAGCTGTTGGAAGAGGTAAAGAGGGGTGTGCAAATACATTTCTGGGAGGATATTTGGTTGCGGTGGATTGATGATTCCAGAATGAAGGCGCAGTTCAAGAAGACTTACGAAGAGTCAATACTAAACTGGTGGAAGAAGCCGACTACAGAGCTTGAAAAGAAGAAGAAAGAGCCTGCTGCAACCTCAAGAATATTGGAGTTCACAAGATGAATGCAGCAGACTACACCCCTTTTGTATTTTTTAATTTTTTTACACTGCACTTTCTTTCTTTTCAATAAGTGTTCAACCCTTCAGAATACAACTTTTAAGTTTTTTTTTTTTTTAGTTCTTTATAGATCAGCTCTGATACAAAACTGCAGATGCTCTGATACAAAGATCCTTCAAGTGATATGAAGAAAATAAATAAAAAATAGAAAATAGAGCAAAAACAGAAGACTCCAAGAAAATAAAAAAAATAGAAAAAGGAGCAAAAACAGAAGACTCCAAGAAAATCAAAAAAAAAAATAGAAAAAGGAGCAAAAAAACAGAAGACTCCAAGAAAATATAAAAAATATAAAAGAGAGCAAAAATAGAAGACTCCAAGAAAATCAAAAAAATAGAAAAGGAAGCAAAAAACAGAAGACTCCAAGAAAAAAAAAGAAAAAAAATAAAAAAGAGCAAAAACAGAAGTCTCTTTATTTTACCTAAGGGGAAAATTCTTTCAAAGTAAGTTACAACAACTTTTCTGTAAGGTTTTGTCATCATCAAAAATGGAAAAATTGTAAGAAGAACCCTTGATTGTTTTGATGAGACAAAACCCGTTATAACCTACTTCATTATATTATCTTAGCTTTATTCCCCATGTCTTGTTTTTATGTTTTAATAAGTAGCAAAGATTCTACCCAAGGTCTTCCACTGCACTTAGATGCTGCAAGTTGGATGCAACATGGAGAGAAAGAAGTTTGTATTCAGCAAGCTCAACTTGGAAGAAGTCGAAGGAGAATTACTTTGCTGCACGCTGGACAACTAGGCTCTACAAGCCAAGGATGCAGCGAGACCTAGTTGTAGCGAGAAGAATAAGTTGCAGAAACTGAAGAAGAGACATGTCCAGCAGGATCAACATCGAAGTCTTAAAAGACTGCTGCATGAGCTCTTAATGTACGAGGAAACATCAATTTCAGTTGAAGATGCAGTGCGTGACAGGCCTGAACTCAAAGGACAAAACAAGGACAGCGAGCGAATAGAAAGTAGCTACCACCTGGCCTGGATGACCACCTACAATCTGCAACAAAAAAGGAGCTGCACTTAATGGACCTAATGCCAATGGAGGAGGTTGTCTCCTACCTTTTCAAGTGCGCATTAAATGTTTGTACCTTGAAGATCATGAGGATCAAGAAGAAGAATGTTGTGCGTCCAGATCGAATCAACATGGAATATACCTGTGCGTGAATGGATCAACGGTCAGGATGCAACAGCAAAAGACAAAGGCTTACACGAAGACACGTGGAATGTGCACCCTTTGACTGGTGTATTCCCACAACTATAAAAGAGAAGAGTGAGGACGAAGAGAAGAGAGGACTGAAAATTTGAAGATCGTGCACTGATATTCCAGCATACAGCAATCCGAGCTTAAAATAAAATATCAACTCTTTTCAGTCCCCACTCAACCAAAGCATAACATTCTACCCATTGAAGATTCTGAGTGCTCTTGTTTCCCACAGTTGAAGATTTGTGTTTATTAACCTTTTTATCATTGTGTGGATAGGTTGTTTTAGGTGTCACGGTTGAAGGGTAATCGCCTTACTATGTTTTGGTCTTGTGTAGATAACATCTTGTGTGAATTCTGTCTAGTTGCTGAAACCTAAGAAAGGAGTAAAAACTTTAGTAGGTTTAGGTTGATCTTTAGACTGTTTAGTAGGAAAAGAGTCTTGTAAATCTAAACTCTAGTGGATATCCTCCTTGTGAAGGAGAAGAGAGGATGTAGAAGGCTTACACCACCTTCGAACTCTATAAAGTCTGTATCTATTTACTGCTTTCTGCATTCATCTCTTTATCTTGCTGCATGCATCATCATAACTTTATGTCTCTTTGTGCTTAAGTGTTAAAACTGGTATATTAACTTTCTAGTTAAAAAGACTAAGTATATTTGCTTAACTCTCTTTCAAACATATTCCGCTGTGCAAAACTCTATGTTGTTAGGCTGCAGCAGTTAATTTGCTGCAAGCAAAACACATTATCTGCGAACTTGCTGCAAGCATCGATAGCTTACAGCAAGTTGCAGCGAAAAAAAAAGCAAAAGACGAAAAAGCGAAGAGGTTCATTCACCCCCACCCCCCTGAACCTCTGTAACCACTTGGGACCAACAAGCTATGAGTTACAAATTGTTATTTGGATCAACATCAACAACACTAAGTAACAGGACCCCGTGATTGCCTTTCAACTAACATCCATCCACACCAATTAAAGGTCTACATCCACTAAGAAACCCCATTCTCAATGCATCAAAATATACACAAAAGTGACTGAACCTATTCTCATCATCAGTACCTTAAAGAATAGTTGAACCTGGATTGGATCTCCTAAGCCCATGGTTTTGTGTATTGGTCATCAGGATTCCCTTGGATAAGGTCAGTTGTCTTCTTCTTTGTCTTATATGACTGTTGCCTAGACACATTGCATCTTAAATATTTGATCATATCGATCCTAAAAGCCCTTAGTTTTCTATTTGGATGAGATTGAAACCTTTGGATAAACCTTTCACCAAACCATGTTAATTTCAAAATTTTCACTTGTAACTAGCAGCACGCTCATGTTATTTGTGATACTCTCTCAATTGCCAAGTTGTAGTATCATCCATTTTCCTTGAATGCATTCTCCACTCACACGTTTCTCCCTCATACCTCACATAAAGCTTGATGGTATCATTACTAACAGCTTTCAAGCTTTTTTTAGTGTTGTAGCATGTAAATGTACAACTTTTTTAAATTCATGTTTGGAACTAAATAACATTCCTAAAGAAAAATAAGGGTTAAACATTGTTTTCGAATTGAAAATAAGATATTGTTCTTGATGGTTTTCATCATCAGAAATCCTACACTCATCAAAATCATCACATGCATATTCAACTACATCATCCTCACTGAACTCACTACCATCTTCATTAGACATATCAATATTAGTCTCTAAGTAAGCTTCATGAATTCCATTCTCTAAATTCTCAGACACTTCATCACTGCCATTATCATCACTCACATCATCCCTAATAACAAATTCACTGTCCTCAAATAAGTCATCACTTTCATCAGATTCATTTCCAACTTCTATAGGATGCTCATTTGCATTGTCTACGGTATCAGATTCTAAGTATATGTGCATTTTTCCTATTTTTTTTTCAAATTTTGCATTAACAACATCGTAAGTTCTTCATTGCTAAGTATCAACTTAAATCCTTAGTACATAATGGTGTGGTATTTTTAATGCATTACTTCAAGAGCTCTTGTAATGACAGCATACCTCTTCAAATCCATCAGTGTTAACACAAAGGGTTTCACATAATTCAAAACAATTGTTTCCCAACACCCCCCCCCCCATATAGTGTGCATATGGTAAAATTCTAAACTCGCCTCATAATGAATTTCCACAGTCAAACACTCCTCTTTGAAATCTATGTAAAAGCAATAAAGTAAACAAAACATCACAAATCACTATAAAAGACAAACACTGTTTTTTTAAGGCACACAGGCCATACATTATTTTTCATGGTGGAAACATATGGACAACACAAAAAAAGGAATCAAAAAGCATGTACTCCACACATATCAAAGTTATGCATGGTCCAACAACCAATCAACCGAACACATCAATGTCAAAATTTTCTAAGATGTGCATGTACATCTCAAAAACAGAAAACTCACCACAGGGAGCCTTTTCTTTCACATTTTCGTCCCGCTCCCTTAACTGCACCATTATGTCCTGGTTTTTTGCAGGGAACTCTAGAATTTGACGGGCTTTCATCAGATATCAGAATTTGGGGGGAATTGCTCCATTGTTGTCAAGATTTGGTGGGTTTTAGGTTTCTCCCATTTTTAGTGATTCCGGGGGTTTTCACAATTGAGGGCTCTGTGGGCTTGATTTTTGGAGGGTTTATCATGATTTGGGGGCTCCATTTCCAGTTCACAATGATTTGTTTCCAGTTCACGATTGAGCGATTTGGGGGTTCTTTTGATCGAGTTCAATTTGGGGGTTAATATGTTATTAGGGTTTTTTGTTTTATATTTTAGATTTTAGGATTATTTTATGATTTCTTAAAATTCATTTTTTTGTTTTCATTTTTTCATTTTGGATAAATCATCTGTGGCATTATTTGGTATTATTTGTTATGAAAAATAAATGTCACATGGGCAAGAAAATACACCTCAGCGTTAGTTCGTCAGAAAATTAAGATTGGGGACGAGTGTGTTGCATTCGCAGGAAACCTGTCGGAAAATTGAAATTTCGGCGAAAAAAGGACTACAATTGGTCAATTTTCACTTTTATGGGACTAAAATTGACAACGTGATTTTAACTGGACAAAAATTGGACAGTGGCCTTTTAAGGGGGACTAAAATTGAGTTAATCACATCTAACTAACTAATAGATAGGACAAGTCGAAATCGATCCCACAAGAAGTGAATAGTTAACTATGTCAATATATATGTTCAATTTAAAGAAACATAAAATATGGGGGGTTTTAGATTGATTGATTAGTAACACCTAATTAATTAATTAATCACAAAAGCAAATTAAATAAAATATCAAAGGATGAAACATTCCACTAAAGAGTAACACTTGTGTGCCCCAGGGGCACGGTGCTTCCAAATTAATTATCATATGGTGTTAAATATATACTCTAAGGGTATCATATATATACTCTACAGATATCACATGTATACTCTTATATACATATGATACTTGTAGGGTATGTTTATAACACCAAGAAACATAACACATATACAGTATATATATAACACCTGAAGAACATGTATATAACACTTAGATCTGTGCCCCTATGTGCCCCAGGGGTATATAAGTTTTTGCCTCCACTAAATAGTTCAGCTATCCCCCAATATCAATTATGTTTTAATCAATGTTACACCGCTCTTTCAAATTATCAATTAACATCATTAGTCTAACAACAAATTCTGTTAAATCGAATCGTCTCTTAAGATTAGTTAAATTAGGATGAGATCACTAATTAACTCTATTTTAATTGAACAACCTTGTATAAGTTGTAGATTTAATTCATTAAAATGCATTAATTAATCACCAAGACGTTAGGATGAACTAGACTCCAATACACAAGCTTGATTTGATAATCTAAAATTATGTTACGCTAGAGATGCACGACCTTTAATTTACTACTAATGAAAATTAAATCACAACTAGGATTTCATGATTTAAGATTCTAGCAATCAATTATCAATAACTTAACCTAGATGATCAATTTAAATCAAGTATCAACAATTGAGATCAAAAGACACAGATAACATAATCAATTTCAATCACATTAAGAAATGAGAAATGAGATAATTCAAAACGTAAATAGATGTATGGATTCAAACATTGTGCTAATCGAAATTGAAAAGTTATCTAAACATCCTTGAGATCGTATTCACAAAAATAGTATAAAAATCTAAAAAAAAGAAAAATATAATCTAATCTAATAAAATAATCTTCCTTGAAGTGACTTGGAAAGAAAACAAGAAAAGGGTATTGAGATCGTGATTGATCCCCCAAAGTCATAAGTACTGGGGCCCCCTTTTCTACCAAGACCGTGTGTGTTTCTTTTAGGAATAAGAAATGGGCTCCCTTTTTTATTTTCCAAGCCCAATATAGTCTCTATCCATAAGGCATGAGACTTTTGGGCCCTTATTTCTTCTTCAATTCGGCTCTTCATTTATTTTTAGGCCCAAATCTTCTATTTTCTTCCTTAATGTTATTGGGCTTTCTATTGGTTTTTGAAATTAAATCAACCTCAAATAACTTCTCCTCGTTCCATAACCAATTTTTTTTAACTCAGACATTCCAAAATTTTCTAAAATAATCAAGAAAATAATTCATGAAGTAATTGGAATTCAAAAAAGCACATATATGTAAGAAAATGATGCATTTAATCACATAAATGATTATAGAAATCCAATTTAATCCACAATAAAATACACATTTTTTACCTATCATGCATTTTGGCGACTCCGTTTTCAATCCGTATGGGGATCGCCATTTATATGAAGGTGGAGTTAACTATATATTTCATGCTCAATTTACTTAGGTGACTATTGTCGAACTCCGTGCGAGATATAATTAGGATGGGGATTTCGCGATGGTAGGGAGGTTAATACTTGGAAGATTGCAAAGATCCTCATACTTTATACCATTTTACTCGGAATTGACCCAGGTAAGACGGTCATTGATATGTGGGTGTGGGACCTAGTTGAGAAGGAAGCCTTATGGGAAATTTTTCCATGGAGGAAGATATCTCTAACGTTGTTACGGTACATCGACAACCTCCTGACAATTGTGTCGTAATGTGCTGGTATCCCCTAATACCACTTTTATGGATTCTTAGTAGCTTTTTGGTTATGTTTTATTAAATTAGTATGTGTATCACATATCCACACCAACTCATGTCGACAAGCACAAATCCATGAATTGAGTTCAAAAATAAACTTTTACTCATCGTTTGTTGTTGTTTGTAGGGTTAAAATGATTTTTTTTTAAAATATAATGAACGGAAATATAGAAGGTGAAAACGAAAGAAGAAAAATCAAATAATACAAACATAAAGCAGGAAAAAAAACATATTTAATTTCCCAAACATTTACTTCATGTAGAAAAAAAAATGCATTTCCACTAATTTAAGTATTCCTTGGCCTTATCTCTAAGCAAAAATTTCAGTATTTTACCAGTAGATGTTTTAGGGAGTTGGTCCTCGAACACCACCATTGTTGGCACCATAAAAAGAGGCAACCTTTCTTTGCAATACTCCCTTATCTCCTTCTCCGTCGCCTCCTCCTTCAAGCTCACAAACGCACACGGCGTCTCCCCCAAATACCTGTCCGGCGCCGCCACCACCGCCGCCTCGTTCACCGCCGGGTGGCTGTAAAGCACCGCCTCCACCTCCACGCTGCTCAATTTCTCCCCCCCACATATGATTATGTCCTTGGACCTATCCTTCACCTCCAAGTACCCATCCTCGTGCACCACCCCCACATCGCCGGTGTAAAACCACCCATCTTTTCTCATGCATTTCGACGTTCCTTCTTCGTCTTTCAGATAACCTACCATCAAGCTACCACCTCTCAGCACGATCTCCCCCATCGTCCTCCCATCTCTGGCCACGCTCTTGCCGGAATCAGGGTCCACCACGTCGGACTCCGCGAATCCGACGGTCCTCACGCCCTGTCTCGCCTTCAGCCTCGCCCTCTCCGGCGCCGCCAAGCTGTCCCATTCCTTTCTCCATGCACACGTCACCACCGGCCCGCCCGTCTCCGTCAGCCCGTAGCCGTGGCTCACGACGAACCCTAGAGACTCCGCTCTGCCCAGCACCGCCGCAGGAGGCGGCGCTCCGGCTGTCATTATGTGGACCGGCGCTTCCAGGGGTTTGCTCTCTGGGTGGTTGACCAACATGTTGAGGACCACTGGGGCCCCACACATGTGTGTTACTTTGTACTTGTCTATTGCTTGGTAGACCGTGGACCCATCGATGCGGCGGAGGCAGACATTAGCACCGCCTACGGCCGCCGTTGCCCAGGTGTAGCCCCACCCGTTGGCGTGGAACATAGGTAGAGTCCATAAGTACACAGGCTGCCTTGGCACACACCAATCAATCAAGGAATTCATTGATTCCAAGAAAGCCCCACGGTGGCAATGGATGACACCCTTGGGAAGAGAAAGGGTGGTGCCGGAGGTGTAGCTCAAGGTGATCGGGTCCCACTCGCTGTCGGGCCGAATCCATTCGAAACTCTCATCACCATTTTCAACCATGTTTTCGTAATCAAGCTGATACTGATCATGATCATAACCACTTACAGTACTGTTTTCGTAAACCCCATTTTCTCCGATGAGGACCAAACCAGGGCGCTGTAAATTCGAAGGAAACAAGGAAACAGCTTCGCTAACAACAGACGCAGATTGGATGTCCACGAACACAAGCTTCGACTCGCTATGCTGGAGCAACTTGGAGATTGCATTGGCGTCGAGTTTGAGATTGAGAGTGTTCAAGGTTGCACCCGCCATTGGAACTGCGAAATGGAGCTCATACATGGCGGGGACGTTGGGGGCCACCACGGAGACGATGTCGCCCCTCTTGATACCGAAAGAAACAATGGATGAAGCGAGTTTCAGACATCTGACATGGGTTTCAGACCACGTTTGCATAAACTCCTTGTAAAGAATCGAAGGGCAATCTCTATAGACAACAGCAGCTCTGTCAAGAAAATCTATAGGAGAGAGAGGGGTTTTATTTGCAGCTGATCTTGCTTGTACCTTCCCTGTGATCATAGTTTCTTGGGGGAGTAATAGTGTTGAAGAGTTGTCTATGGACAGTGATGATACAGATGGTTGGATTGTACATTCGTTTGCTGTGGATGCCAAGCAAGGTGGTTTCCGCCATGGAAGAGCTGGGTTTTCTTGGAAGCCTGAGGAAGAAGAAAGAAGTAATGAAATTGAGTGTGTGTGTTTTAGAGGAAACATGGTTTAGGTGGCACGTTATGATCTTTGTATCTGAAGTCTTATATAATGTGTTGGCTGCATACTTTTTTGCAATCCCATAATATTCTATTTTATTTACTATAATATCTCATAAGATATTAAAAATATAATATTAACTCGGAAATAACTTATTTTTTGTTGTCCCCAATGTCAAATTTTAGTCCATGTATTAATACATTTTTTCGATTTGGTCCTATAATTAGAAATTATTCCAATTTTAGTTATACATTTTCAATTTTGGTCATATAATAGAAAATTTTGTTCAATTTTAGCTTTTTCTCGTCGGATTTTTTTATTTTCCAGCTACAGATGTTGGGACGAGTGTAGTGCACTCGCCGGAACGTGGTTGGAAAATCTAAATGATCTGGCAAAAAAAGTATTAAAATGGACGAAATTATCAATTACAGGATCAACATTAAAAAGTACATTTTTACAGGATTAATAAGAGAAATTGGTTTTGGAAAATGATGGAAATATATGTTATTCACTTGGTGTTAATCTGCTCAATAATATTTCTCAAAGAATCTGTTCAATTTTGGCTTTTTCTCGTCGGATTTTTTTATTTTCCAGCTACAGATGTTGGGACGAGTGTAGTGCACTCGCCGGAACGTGGTTGAAAATTCTAAATGATCTGGCAAAAAAAGTATTAAAATGGACGAAATTATCAATTACAGGATCAACATTAAAAAGCTAGTACATTTTTACAGGATTAATAAGAGAAATTGGTTTTGGAAAATGATGGAAATATATGTTATTCACTTGGTGTTAATCTGCTCAATAATATTTCTCAAAGAATACCATTTGCATCTTTCCAAAGGGTAATATCCAGTGTTTTCTGTAATAAAGAATCGTTCCTACTCTATCTGCATGGTCATGAATAATTAATATATAGATCGATAGGTTTAATTAATTTTATTTAAGTGAAATTAATTAAATAATATGCTCAATCCTAGCTACTAAACATCAAGTTGGAACGATAGACAGCTAAAGCTAGGAATATTATAGTCATAAATTAACGTTAAATATACGCCATTTGTAAATATCTAAATAAATAGTATATAATTTGTATTTGTATTAATGATATAAAATTATTTTATGGAAGCAACGCGATTGTTCTTGTGAAACTATCTTAAAGATCAAATTTTATTATATCAACAACTTATAATTAACATACATGTGAAAATGAAACTGGACGGTGGGTTATGAATCCTTGTTTCACAAAATTAAATCTGCAACTATATCATACAAGTTTTGTGGCAAAATCAATATACAAATAAAATTATGTTGGTTATTATAAATATTTCCTTATGTACAGTGTTTTATACATGATAGTATAGATGCCGTGTAACACACGAGATTCTAAAAAAAAAATTAATTAAATTTTGTAAAATTTGCATATATAAAATATTATTTATACATTAGAATTGGATTTATGAATTTGTGCAATACATATAATCTAAATTTAACATTTAAAATGATGTACTATGACTAAATTAGAGTCGAACTAAAGGCACCACACTAATTTCTAAGGGCACCACACTCATGGGTAAAATTTATTATGGGTTAGTGAAATGAGTGTGGCGCCCTTAATCCTACTCCTAAATTATTATTTAATTGTCATTGCTAGAGGATCGTACATAATTTTATATCTTTTATTTGAAAATAATATATATCGTTAGCCTTTTATATTATTAGACACACACATTATTTTTCCTTTTTTGTTTGCTTTTTATTTTTAATGTCTCTAACAAACTTAATTTTTTCTTGTCAATTAGATGATAAAAATGAAATCTCAAATTTTACATAAAAAAATTATAAAAAAAATGTATTTAGTTTCATTAATTAATAATTTTGAAAAGTTTGAAGTATCATTTTCCATCAATTGACCTTTATTTGAGTTTTCCTCTTTTTCATATATTTATACTCTGAACTTTTATATTTAATAAATTTCAATAACTTATAATATATTTAATTAAAACTTATATTTCATTTCATTATTTTTCTTAGTAACATAAAATTTAAAATAGTTAAATAGTTATATTTAATGTGAGAGTTTTTGTGAGAAGAAATAGTTTATATTTTGTTGAAACAAAACAAGATGTAATAGTTAGAATTTTAGAGTACCTAATTTTGTGTTTAATAAGTAGTTTACATAGCTTATTTTGAAACCTTCTACTACAAATATTGATGCACAATGCAAGTAACAGATCGGAAGAAGTTTGGTTACAGCACATTGTACTTGGAAGAATTTTCGGAAGAAGTATGTTGCATGTTACAAGCTAGAAGCTGCTAAGTTTTGGATACAGCAGCACTGAAGTCAACATGCAGAAGATCAATAAGGATCATCAGAAAGGTTGATGCATGTCAATAAATATGAGGAAACATCAACTTTAGTTATCACAACAGTTCAACTCAAGCAGTTAAGCAAAGTGACAAATTCAAGGTACGGTGGACCAATGAGAAGTCACCACCTGGGCCTGGTACAACTACAGTATGATGACTATTGATCCCAAGTAATAAGAGGTTTGGGGGGGTGAATAAACATCTTCTGATTTTTTCAAACTTTTTCTCCAAAGAGTATTTCAGTTCTGGTTACTGAACAAGTAGCTAAAAACGAGGTTGTTGAAGTAACCTATTAAAAATGTTGCTGCCCAGAGAGAACTTACTTAAAGTTTTATATAACGGAAAATATATAAACACTTTTGAAAATATGCTTTTGTAGGAGTATGTAGTATGCTAAGAAGATATATATATATATATATATATGTTGGTCCCAAGTGGTACGGAGGTTCAGAGGGGGTGAATGAACCTCTACTTTTTTCGCCCTTTTTCTCTCTATCGTTGTAACCTGTTGTAAGCTATCGTTGCTTACATCAAGTTAGCGGATAGTGCTCTACTTGCAGCAAACTAAGTTACTGCAGCCTAACACTTCAGAGTTGTATGCACAGCGGAATTTGTGTGATAAACAATTCAACAAATAATATAACATTTAACTATAAAGTTAGAAGGTTATAACACATTTAAGCAACAAATAAAGTCATTTAACTATGGATGCATCAAGATATATATGAATGTAGAAAGTTGTAAGATAGAAAATAAAACACAAGGCTTTATAGAGGTTCGAAGGTGGTGCAACCCTTCTACGTCTTCTCTTCTCCTTCACTAGGAGGAAATCCACTAGGGTACTTTAGATTTACAAGACTCTTCCTAACTAAACATTCTCTAAGGATAAACACAACCTACTAAGATTCTTACTCCCTTCTTAGGTTTCAGCAATCAGACAGGATCCACACATGATATTATCTAACAGAATGGACTAAACAACACATCAAGGAAGGATTCCTGTCAAATGTGGACACCAAAATAAAAGAAAATGTTTTCTTCAACTGTGGTGAAGTGTGACCTCCCAAAGATGTTCGTTGGCTGGGTGGCTTACTTCTAGGATGAGTGGGACTGAAAATGATTAAATGTTTTTGAGCTCTGTAATGGCTAGGTATGAATATCAGTATGTGATTATGAATTTTCAGTCCTGTGATTTTCAGCTCACTCTCCCCTTTTATAGATAGTGGAATGCACCAGTTGAAGGTTGCACATTCCACGTGTCTCTGTATTAGCTCTTCATTTTTTACCACACCATCTTGATCGTTGATCCATTTCTTGTTCTTCAAGGTTGTCTTTTGGTTAATCTGGATGGCTGAAATTTCTTTTCCTTGATCCTTCTTGATCTTTATCGGGTACAACCATTAATGAGCACCTGAAAAAGTATAGGCATGTCTCCTCCTTAACCTTCAGTGTCATTAAATGTGGTTGACCTCTGTTGCAGTTTTATTGTAGTTGCTTAGGCCTGGTGACAACTTCTTACTTGCTAGCCGTCCTCAAATTTGTCTCTAAGTGTAACGGTCTGTCGAGCACTGTATTGGCAAATAAAGTTGATGTTCCTCGTACTTTATAGACCATGCAACAGATATGGATTACTTTGAAGTTGTTGGTCCCAAGTGGCAGTAAGCTTAGAGGGGGTGAATAATAAGCCTACTCAAATTTTTCAAACTTTTCTCCAAACGAATGTCTAAGTCACAGAAGGCAGGTAGCTACTGAGCTTTATCCTTCAAATAGGTCAGTGCTGAGCAGTTATCTTGAGACTTAGTGAAAACAAAGCTTTTATGCACAACGGAAATAAACTTTAAACCAACGCATTTTCTGAAAACTTTTTCAACAGGATACTATGACAGATAATATCAAAGATATAACAGATTAAGCAAAGATAGAACAGGCAATAAGCTAAGCGATAAACAGGGAACAACAACTTATAAAGGTTCGAGGGTGGAGTAATCCCTCTACGTCCTCTCTACTCCTTCTCAATGAGGAACTTTGTTAAGTGATAGTTTGGATTACAAAGACACTGCTTAAACAAACTAAACCTAACAAGAACTGTCAGTCTATCCCACACAGAGTTACTGTACAGTGACTAAATTCTCAATGCCCACACAGAGCACTTGCTTTACTATCTAAGCGAAAACACTTGATCAGGAACAGCCTCCGATCAAGTGACTCCTACATTCTAAAAGAATATAAAAGTGTTTTCTTCAACAAAGGGTGGCAGCAAGCTTTGAGCAATATGCTTCTGAACAGAGCATGATTGCTGCGATTTAGACTGGACTTGAAACTATAAGATATAAGAGATTTGAATGAGTGCTTGATTGCTTGTATGCGCGAGTTTCAGGTTGTTTTCAAGTCCCGGTCTTCTTCTATTTATAAGCGCGAGGATTCTGCCCGTTGAAGAGGACTTCTTTATCTACAGCTTGCTTGAGGCGACGTGACTTCTTCTAATTGGCTCGTACAGATTCTGTTACGGTTGTAGACCTCTACAGCTGCGGCCGCCATTTTCAGTCTGTGCTTCGTCCTATCGTCCTTTTTATTTTTCCACGTAGCTTATTCTAATTGGCTCGATTGTGAATGTTCCTGACGTAAACTCAGTGTGCTCACTTTGAGGTAACTACTTCAGGAGACGGTTGTTGCTGCTACTTTGTCTTATTCGGCTAGCTTCCTGCTTGGTAGTAACCTTCCAAAAGGTTTATGATTTCTTCTATACTTAGCCGATTTTTCGATTTTGTTCGAGTAGCATGCTATTGCAGCATTCTCCCAGCGTCCTTCCAGTATCCTGCTACAGTGACCTATACTTAGTTAATTTTGATCCTTTTAAGCTGCAAGGTCTTCATCCATCTTCAAGCTTTTAATCTTGATCTTCAAGCCTCCTAATTCTAGTCTAAGCAATTACAACTGAATATAAATACATAGGATCCTAGACTCTATCTATTACACGTTTTGTCCTCATCAAAATCTATACATAATTCCTTACATAAGTTGATCTTACTGTAAGTCTTCTTCAGTTGCTGCAATTTATTGGGAGTGCTGCATCCAGGGTCGACGTTGCATCTTGAGGGTGCCAGCTTCCTGGTTACAGCATGCAACAAAATCTTTTCCTTCGAAAATTCTTCTGTGTGGCGCGCTGAAAGCTTACTTTTTTTTTTGTTCCTATAGCTTGCAATGTGCAGCAAATAGATTCGATAGAAGATTTCACAGTAGGGATTCTGCTACTTATTACACCAATGGGAATATATAAAAGCATCATAGTTACATCGGTTTTATCTTATCAAAATCTATTTTTTCTTGCAATATATATATATATATATATATATATATAAAGCAGATAAGAGAACAAGCGATATATAGTGGTTCGAGAATGGAGTAACTCTTCTACGTCCACTCTACTCCTTTTACAGGAGGAACTTTGTTAAGGGCTGATTTACAAAGTCTATGCTATTACAAACTTGACTTGAACAAAAGTAGCTAGCTTCCACACAGGTTGTTTAGCCTACTGACCAAATGACCTTCACAGAATTCTTTAACCAACATAGGGTTCATACTCTTTTACAAAGAGTGTATACTTAGTAGGAAACTGTTCCTCACACTAAGTACTCCTAGCACAATCTAAGATTAAAAAGTATAGAGTTTTTCTTCAACAGGTATGCAACAAGCTTTGGAGTTTTAGCTTTCCTTAAAAATTGCTTGCCGCTTAAATTGAGTGACTGAAACTTAATGTTTTGAGCTTGAGAGTTGAGAGCTCGATTTTACGTATAAGAGTTGTAGTTTCAGTTGTTGTTTCAGCCTTTACTCTTCTCTATTTATAGCCTTGAAAATCTGCTCATTGAAGTGAGGCAAATCTTCAAAATTTAATGCATTTGATCTTCATAGTACACTTCATTAAATGCGGCTGATTTTGGAGCATTCTTCTTGTCCATATGACATATCCTTATTTGTTGCTTTTATTTATGTGTCTACTGGTAAACAGCAACATTCCATTTGTCCTTGATTTAACTCTCTAAAAGGGTATCCTTGGATCTGTCGCCAATGACCTTAGACTCCTAAACCTATGTTGCTGTAGAGTGACCTTCAGAGGTTGATGTAGTGACCTTCATGCCTCAGACTAATTTTGCGATGTCTTCAATTCAACAACCTATCTAACTTATAATCTAGCTCACTTAAATAGGGTGAGAAATGGGGTACTCTACTTTTCCTATTACTAGTATTAGTTTATGTCTCATCAAAACTAAAAATTGAATATCCTAACAAGGACAAAGCTCTAGCATGCCATTGCAGGTGCACATTTAATGGTTGTACCAGAAAAGATCAAGGAGATCAAGGAGTCGACCAAGGAGATCAAGCAAGGACGATTTGAAGATCAAATTGGTGTGACAAAGAGAAGACAGTGAAAGCGACATCATGGAATGTATTACCTCCAACTAACACATTCCTACATCTATAAATAAAGGAAGAGTGAAGGCTGAAAAACTAGTTGTGAATCTACATTTGCAAACAAAGTCTCTTGAGCTTACAACAATTCAAGAGCTTACAAAGTTCAAAGTATTTTCAGTTCACTTGTTATCAACATCGGACAAATCTTCTAAAGACTTTTGGAAAGAGGGGTCCACAATATTAAAAGATGTTTGATTGGATATTACACTTAATCCAGTGTCCATTAAGTGTGGGTTATGCCATATAATCTTGGGGTGTAAACGAGTCGAGCTCCAACAAACATGGGATTGTTCATGTTCGTTTATATATCTTATGAGAGTGTTCATATTCATTTATTTAATAATCGAACATGTTCATGAACGTTAACGAATGGTTCACGAACATGTTTATTAATTTTTACAATGAAAAAAACTGAAAATGTTTTTATAAAAATTAAATAAATGAATATTATAATACAATTAAATATAAACGAGTTATACCATAATACATTAAAATCAAAATACACATAAATTTAAATAAGGGAAAAAAAAGTTTTTTTGTCATGTATGTTTACCTCACTGGATTTTTAGTCCTCCAACTTTCAACTTTTGATTTTTAGTCATCTATGTTTATCTTATTAGATTTTCCTTTAATAATCGAACGTGTTCATGAACGTTAACGAATGGTTCACGAACATGTTTATTAATTTTTACAATGAAAAAAACTGAAAATGTTTTTATAAAATTAAATAAATGAATATTATAATACAATTAAATATAAACGAGTTATACCATAATACATTAAAATCAAAATACACATAAATTTAAATAAGGGAAAAAAAGTTTTTTTGTCCTGTATGTTTACCTCACTGGATTTTTAGTCCTCCAACTTTCAACTTTTGATTTTTAGTCATCTATGTTTATCTTATTAGATTTTCCTTTATGATTTAACTTTTGATTTTTAGTCCTCTATGTTTACCTCATTAGATTTTTGGTCATCTATCTTTCAACTTTTGATTTTTAGTACCCTTTAATTAAAAATTAACATGTTTTAGTTATTTTACTTGCAATAGCATATTACTTTTTTTTTTTACACTTAATTTTTTTCAACAAAAAAAAAATTCATCAAGTTTAAAATAATTTAATAATTAAAAGTTATATTTTCGTCTCATGTGATTTAGAGTTTTGTAAATATGAGAAATGAAAAGGTTAACTTAAAGTTGATATTAAGCAATTAATAATTTTCTATTCGTAAATTATATACATTTCGTGTCGTAAACGGATAGCACAAAATTTATTATATTCGACTAGTTTTCAAATTATACCAAATGATCTATGAACTATAGTCAATTAAGTTCTCCAATAGGGAAAAATTCAATTGTAACTAAAAAGAAAAAAAAAATGTTATTGCAAGTAAAAAGACTAAAAATTAAAAGTAAAAAAGATAGAGCACAAAAAATCAAATTAGGTAAATATAGAGAACTAAAAATCAAAAGTTGAAAGATAGAGGACTAAAAATCTAATAAGGGTAAACATAGAGAACTAAAAATTAAAAGCTCAAAGTTGGAGGATTAAAAATCCAATGAGGCAAACATAGAGGACTAAAAAACTTCTTTTCCCTTTAAATATATAAGTAAAAATGTGTCTAACTAATAAATAATGAATGAATATTAAACAAACAGTAAATGAACATGTTCATGAACATAACCGAACAAGTTTTCTTGTTCGTTTATGTTTGTTAAAACTAACAAACGAACATTAATCGAACTCGATCACGAGCATTTACACCCCTAATATAATTCATCTTCGAATCTTGGACTAGGTTATTTTATGTATTTATTTATACTATCTGTACATTTTAGTTTTTTTTTTTTAAACATAACAAAATTATGAAGGAGATTATTTTTGGGCAACCATGCCTCAATGTAAATTAAATGGTATGATCTATTAAATTGAAACAGGCTTGTTTTATATATAATCTATCAATTTTTTTTATTTTTTTTATGAACACACATACACCTCTTATTTTGGCAATTAATGGGCTTATAATTGAGTGAACGAAAGCTCAAAAGCATGTACTAATTTCTAATTAAATGGACATTTTTCCTGTGATAATCTATATATATATAAAAGCAGAATATTCTGCCAAAAATAGCTACAATAAATATCTCATTTATTAAATGTTTCCATTTTAAGAAGTCATTAATAACTTTTATTTTAAATTTATTAATAAACAAATACATAAATATTAATATTTAATATATTTAATATTATATTTATTGTATAGAAACTCAAAAGAAAAGGTAAATAGATAAATTTATCTATATATTATAGAGGAAAAATTTGAGATATTTGAGGAAAAGTTTGAGATATTTACAGAAATACTATTTTCTGAACAAAAAAGTGTCACATCAACAATATTTGTATTTTGCATTTTTTATTATTCAATTCATTCAATTTATAATATATATATATATTATTAGTTTATTCTTATTTTATTAATACTAATTATTTTTTATTGAATAATTTCTTATACATCAACAATAGATAATGTTCAAACAATAATTTCAATAAAAAATATAAATTTGTTTGGGGATAATTGTATCATATTTAATATAAATATAATTTATAAATAAGTGTAACACTATTAAAGATGCTTATATACACATATATGTATATATATAATGTATTTAGTGTGAAATTATATGTCATTCTAAGTATTTTTTAAAATTAATATTTGTAAGTGTCCCATCAACAAATTTTTTATTTTGCATTTTTTACTATATATTTAATCAATTTGATCTAATAATATAAATATTGTATTAATTTATTCTCATTTTATCGATCTTAATTAAATTAATTTTTATTGAAGAATTTATTAAAAATCAACAATAGATATCCAAACAATAATTTCAATAATAATTATTAATTTGCATGGGGATAATTTATACTATAATAATATAAATTAATAAATAAATATAATACTATTAAAGATATGTGTATATACATATATGTATACATATAGTCTTTTATTTTACACTTAGGACTTCGTATATTTTTATATGAGAGTGCACATTTTGAATTTATATGGTTCACTAGATTATTTAAATTATATGTTTAGTTTCTAATTATATTGTCATCATCATGATCGTAGACTACTACTACATTTTGATTATGTGTTGCGTTTAAATTGTAATGATCAATGTCTTGCTATATCAATTAATTTACGTGATACTTATAAATGAATAATTATTTGCCATCTTCGATGTTAAGCGATATTAATAAAATAAATTATAATTCAATTTATTTGAAATAAAAGGTTGAAAATACATAATTGACAGTGCTTGCATCAAGTTTCTACGTAGAATTTCTAATTTTATTGTGTCATGTTTCTATATATACATACTCTCACACACATGTATTTAATTTTAATAAGTGAATTTGATTTTTTAATTTATAATTTCTTTAATTTTTTTAGTATATTTAATTTAAGTGACTAAATATATTAGTTTGCAACACAGATGATAAAAAAAATGTTTCGACTATAATTGTTGTGTATAAAAAAGTTTTTAAAAAACTTACAAACTTTACAGGTAGAATTTCCAATTTTGATTTGAAGATCATGATATTTATACTTTTGTTTTTAGTATTAATCATAGATTAGTTAATTGGATGTGTATAATATCAATATATTAGTATATTACTATGAATTGAATTATCTTAAACAAATTTATACTTTCTTAGTTATTAAATATTATATTATCTTTTATATACTAAAATTACTTACACTATATTATGAAATAATTAATATTTACCAATATTATATCACAAAACGCGCATCGCGCGGGTGTGAGTACTAGTAAGAATAAAGATAAAGAGAAAATTACTTTCTCAATCTCAAAACTAAAACTGCTTTTTCGGGGCCAAATTCTTTTTTTTCTAATGAATACAAATACACCTATTCTTTTAGTAATTAGTGATTGGCTTGTAATTAGGGATGTGAACGAGCTCAACCGAGCCGAACATTACAAGGCTCGAGTTCGGATCATTTGGCTATATTTGGGCATGAGTTGGGCTCGAGCTCGGCTCATCCGAAAAACATAGAGCTCGAGTTTGGTTCGATAAAAGTTTGAGTTCGACTCAAATAAAGTTCGATAATAAGATAAACGAACCGAGCTTGAGTTCAACTCGATAAAAGTTCTAATACAAGCTCGAACTATCGAGCTTGAGTTCGGCTCGAAAAAAGTTCATTAAAAGTTCGAAATGAGTTCGAATACTAGCTCGATTGTCCAAGCTCGAGTTCGAAAGCTAGTTAACACTAATTTTGGGCTTCATTTCAATATTTATAAGAAAATAGACATAGGAATGTAGAATGTAGAAGGTACAAATTCATTATTTTATGAACAAATTTATTTAAAGACTCGTGATATATTAATAATATATACATTTTTAATATTTTTTATAAAAAACATGATGCTACAGACTTGTCCCATATAGGACAGGTCATGGGAAGGACAATTAAGACCCGTGACGGGTTGCAGTTAGTAAGCGCGGGACCGGCCTGGATAGTTAAGTACCCGACCCGTCCATCGCCATCCCTAAACTCAAATTCCCAAATTGCTATACCCATAGCTTTTTCAAAAACCTCAGCGCATAAGATGAAGATGACTGAGAACAAGGGAGTGATAGGGCTTTCATGGAAACCTAAGCTTGATTTGTTTTCTCCTCAAAATGGTAAATGCTCTGTTTGTGACGGCGCCCTTTACAAACCGAATTCTGAGCTCGTCGATGGCCTTTTTCTTCCTCCCAATGATCCCAGAAAGCTGAACAAATTGTTGAAGAAACAAGTGAAGGACACCGTCGGCAAAAATTGGTTCTCATCCATTTGCTTCTTTCTTGTATTTAATTTTTTCATTTAGTAATGTGAATTGGTGTTCCTTTTATGAGAGGTTTGATATGCCTGCTCAAACTATAACTCCGGAGCTTAGAAAAGATCTCCAGCTATTGAAGGTTCTGTCAAATATAGGATAAAATCACATTTGGTCCCATAACTATAGTCTTTTTCATAATTGGTCCCACAACTATTTACTTTTTTAAT
Organism: Scutellaria baicalensis; assembly: GCA_005771605.1. Classification (NCBI taxonomy): domain Eukaryota; kingdom Viridiplantae; phylum Streptophyta; class Magnoliopsida; order Lamiales; family Lamiaceae; genus Scutellaria; species Scutellaria baicalensis. The sequence goes on from CM016727.1 coordinate 16,857,988, forward strand.
TTAGTCCCGTAACTTGAATAATTGCTCGATTTTGGTCTCAATGTCCCTGAAAATTTCAAATTTGACCGGAAAATTGTCACGTGACATCTATTTTGGATGTTTCCGGTGAAAAATAATTACGCATTTAATAAAGATGACATTTTTTAAGAATTTGTTTTAATGTTTGGACCAATACAATAATCATCATATCTCATGTCATGTCATTATTTTTCATCGGAAACCCCCAAATTGGATGTCATATGACTATTTTCTGTCCAAATTTGAAATTTTTGACGACATTGGAATCAAAATAGAGCAATTATTTAAATTATGGGACCAAATTAAAAAAATAAATAGTTGTGGGACTAATTGTGAAAAAGACGATAGTTATGGGACCAAATGTGATTTTATCCCGTTAAATATTTGCTTCTCCACTGTTTCTTCACTACTGTTTTTTTAACCTGCACTATCATATGAAACTGGGTATTTACTATGATTTGTGTTTGAGATAGCTTCGAGTCTAATGGTACTCCTATGTGCAATATTTTTGTAGGAATCCATCTTTTTAAATACATATACATTTATATAATAATAAATACTGATACTACTGTACTAGGCAGTGTAGCTTTATATTTTGATATGTGTTAGTTGTTGAAGAATCCTAGAGGACATTATCACGATCACAAATGCTCTTGTGATCAGGTGCACAGATTTGAATTGATGCAACTGGGACGATCCGACCCGAATCTGTGCACCTGGGTCACCTGAGTTTTTTTTTTTTTTTTCCACTTCAGTCTGTTACCTTTATGTTTTAAGGATGTGACCTTTATGTTATTTAAGTGTAACCTTTATATATAAATGTTATGACATTTATGTTCAGTAACTTAGAAAGAAATGAAGATTTTCAGGTTTTTTCGTTTTAGATTGAGACCTTTATGCTGTATGTACAAATATTATGACCTTTAGAGTGTAAAATTCATCTTTTTTTCTAAGTTAGAGTATATAAAGGTCATTACATTTATTCATAAATGTCACACTTATATAACATAAAGGTCACACCCATACAATATAAAAGTAACAGTTTGAAACGAAAAAATGAAATTCAAAAAAAAAAAGTGTGCAGATCCGGGTCGACCCGGACCCGACCCGAATTGTATGTGTACCAGTTGCACAGGAGACTAACTCTATCACGATATCATAATAGAGAAGAATTGTGCAAAATTGACAGTTGTACAAGTTCGGAACAGTATGAATGACAAAATTTGAAAGATAACATCCATGGTCTAATAATTCTATTTTCTCGTCTTCCTTTGCCTTTATCTGGTTAAGGAGGTGGGAGGTAAGGAAGGAAGGCTTCCATGTAATTGCTTCATTTGTAGATATCAATAGGGTTAGTTATCCAAGTAATGACAGATTAATCTTTTCTGCATCTGATAGTCTTTCTGTGGTTTGTTTGCTTGTCATGTTAGATACATATAGACTAAGTGAATTGTTAATCTTGCTAATTGCTAACAAAAAATATTGTTTTCAATACCTCTTTTTTTTTTGTTTTTTTAAAGTCGTGTCCATTATGTTTGTCTGGTTGTTTAGTGTAAAATCTGGAAACTATAGTGCTGCTAATAAGCTGGGACTTGGGAGATTGAAATGCGGGTGCTCAAATGTACATTTATTGGAATAAAATCACATTTGGTCTCATAACTATTGTCTTTTTACAATTAGTCCCACAATTACTTTTTTTTTTAATTTGGTCCCATAATTTAAATAATTGCTCTATTTTGATCTCAATATCGTCAAAAATTTCAAATTTGGCCAGAAAATAGTCATATGACATCCAATTTGGGGATTTCCAATGAAAAATAATGACACGATATGAGATGTGATGATTATTGTATTGGTCCAAACATTAAAAAAAATTCTAAAAAAATGTCATCTTTATTAAATGCGTAATTATTTTTCACCGTAAACCTCCAAAATGGATGTCACGTGACAATTTTCCGGTCAAATTTGAAATTTTCAGGGACATTGGGACCAAAATCGAGCAATTATTCAAGTTACGGGACTAAATTAAAAAAGTAAATAGTTGTGGGATCAATTATGGAAAAGACTATAGTTATGGGACCAAATGTGATTTTATCCCTACATTTATATATGTGGATAATATTAGAGTTGATGTTGCTCAAATGTGGGCTGGACTGCTTATGAAACTACTCCCTCCGTCCCCTCTTATTTTGCCTACTTTGACCGGCACGGTTCCTAAGAAAAAACTGTTTGACTTTGATGTGATGTGTTATTTTAATATTTTTGAGTGGCAATTTTGTAATTAATGTGTGCTTTTTGAGTGCAAAAGTTGTAAAATGAAAGAAATGGAGGGGTAAGGAAGTAAATTTTTCTTTGCCATTTTTTGGTTGGCAAAATAAGTTGGGACAAGCAAAAGTGGAAAGTAGGCAAAATAAGGTGGGACGGAGGGAGTATTTTGCTAAATTGCATAAATACTAGTGGAGACCCAAACAATGTCATATCTATTACCTATATAAAAGTACGAATATTTTTTACAAAATATGGATTGCCTAATATATCCTTATAAAAGATTTTATTTAAGGTTATAATAGTAATTTTACATTAGGATTTTAAACCAAAACTATATAGAGTTCTATTATGAGTAGGACTCTAATTTACTATACATTTTTTTGAATTTAATTTAATTTAACATATATTGTATATCCTTATAAAAATATTATTATTTAAGGTTGATAGTAATATGATAGTTTTGATTTTAAAAAATATCTTCTACGTGCGACGCACGTGCTGATACTCGTTACAGTAAAATTATGTATCTAGACAATTCACTCGCATAGAATATGTGAAATATTCATTTGTTCTTGCTGTGGTACCATTGGATTTTTTAGATTCACATTTAACTTTATTTTAACTATGAAAGACCACAGACAATGCTCTCATCTTGGCTAGTAGAATCGAATTAAGAGACACAAATTTTCTTATCAATTGATATCTTCTATTGATGTTCTTGGTACCTCTTGTTTTTCTGGGGCTAAGCTTGTTGTGTACAAGCTTCTTGACATACTAATTCTTGCTGATTGTTGCAGTTGAGAGATGCGTTGGATCCAAAGAGGCACTATAAGAAGGGTGATTCTAAGTCAAAAACACTTCCCAAGTATTTCCAGGCAAGTCTAACCCCTGATGTTTTTTGATAAGTTCCGATCAATGGAGATATAGAGGGTGTTTGGCTAAGTTTATTTTCAGAGCTTATAAGCTCTCATATCTTATAAGATGTTTTTAGAGCTTATAAGATGTTTAATTTAAGTTTGATATAAGTTGTTGAAGTGTTTAGGTAAATAAGATGGTGAAGCTTATAAGTTGTTAGTAATGACATTTGTGTAATTTCAATGATCAAATTTGAAGGTGTTTTGAAAAATAAGCTCTTATTTTAGAAATAAGTTGGGATTTCCCAACTTTAAAAAAAGAGCTTATAAGTTCCTCATATCTTATAAGCTCATAAAATAAGATCTTATTTTTAGAAGTTATAGCCAAACACTTTCAAGGAGATTATAAGCACTTAACATCTTATAAGCTCTTTTAAGGAGTTTATAAGTTTAGCCAAACACCCCTATAGATAAATGATTCTTTCATTTGCTAATTACCAGGTAGGTACTGTAATAGAGTCGGCAGCTGAGTTCTTATGTGCGGATGTGATGCAGGAAACGCAAGGTTAGAGAGATTGAGGCAGAAAACCGGCCAGGCGGAGTGGAGAAGTGGAAGAGGAACAAGTCTTGGAAGAAGCATGCAAAGAGCAACGGAAAGAAACGAAGACACTGATGTAGCCAGACTTTGGAATTGCTCCTTGTTCATTCTCAATATTATCTCACAATTATAACTCTTAATTTATCCAACAACACTCACCATGGATGACTTCAAGTTTGCTCTTAACAACTGTGTGGGTTTTTGTACCCTTCATCTATCAGCCATGTGCTGAAAATCTTAGGAGAGAATTGAGACACTTAGGACCAATTGGCAGTCCCACATGATATAAAACTTCCATTTTTCTCTCCAAGGAATTTTTTTTTTTGGTTCAAATATGAAATACTAGTCGATAATCTCATGAGCTGTATTATTCTGCACTCTTTTTGAGATCAAACTTCAATTATTTTAGATCAATAATACTACCTGCCTATGTTACCAAATAAAATCAAATCACATACTCCCTCCGTCCCGCTCGAAGCTACCTACTTGCCATTTTCGTCCGTCCCAATCAAACTTGCCAATCCCAAAATAGCAAAGAAATAATATTTTTTAATCAAAAAGTAACCAAAAAGTCAAAAAGTAACCAAAAAGTCAAAAAACAACAACAAAAAGTATAAAAAACACTTTTTTAATCAAAAAGTAACTTAGTCAACTGCATTTTCTTAGGTTCCGTGCCCGGTCCAAGTAGGTAGCTTGGACCGGGACGGAGGGAGTACATTATAATTATACATTAAAACTGACTTGAACAAGTAAAGATAAAACACAAAACACATACTATAACATAAGGTATATACTCAAATATATATATATATATATATATATATTACTTTAATTTAAAAGAAAATGAAAAAGATTCATCAATTAACCACTCAGCTCTAAGCTGAATCAAAATAACGTTACATGAAAAGTAACAAATAATAAATAATCAGATACCACATCAACAGATTCACCAAACACAAGGAAAAATAAAAGTATTTAGTAAAATTTCACTGACCATAACATCAGTAACAAAGAAAAATCATTTTTCCAATTGAGCTCCATTCCACCTTATAACCCCAATTATGACTATATTAACACAGCAATTACATTAAGTCAATAACTCAGCACAAATTACTTCTATTTATGATTCAGTGTATATAAGGTTTAATTAGATCTCTTTTCAAACAATCCAAAGACAAAAGAGCTGTGCAAAAGTTAAAGGTTATAGCCAAAACTAATAATTCAACTTCAAATGTTATATTTTTTAATCTGTAAGACATATATACATCTTAGCTTTGAACTTAATTGACTCCAGAATATGAGAGGATGCTACCAAATATTTATGTAAATTTGTGCATATTAATCCGATTCAGTATGTCAATGAGGGAATAAATTCTAGCTCGATTGTTCGAGCTCGAGTTGGGCTCGTAAACAATTAGGGCAGCATCAACCATATAAGCTCTATTACCCTACTGGAAATCTAGCTGATCGATTTTTTATTTGTTTTTTAACATCTAGCTGATCAATATCACCGTTGTAGAAATATGCAGTGTTCGACTTTCTCATCTCATAATGGAAAAATCAAAAGAAGATAGCGAAATCCAAAAGACGAAGATAAATCAAAAGAAGTTTAGGTTGCATTTAACCCTTTTAATATAGATGAGTAAAAATCAAAAGACGAAAGATAAATGAACAAAATCCAATGAACTAAACTTAGAGGACCAAAAATCTTCTTTTACTTATTTTCGAAACATAAAGGACCAAAAATCAACAGTTGAAAGATAGAGGACTAAATATCTAATGAGATAAATATAGAAAACGAAAAAAATTAAAAGTTTAAAGATAAAGGACTAAAAATCTAATAAAGAGGAGAAAAAATTGAAAGCTAGAAACTAGAAAATTAAAAATATATTGAGGTAAAAATAGAAAACTGAAAAACTTCTTTTCCCCTTTATTTATTATTTGCTTCAAAAATCTGGGTTTTAATGTTGAAGAAATGAAGATGAGGGAATTGGGGATTTTAATATGAGTAACCGACCATTACACAACTTCATCAACACACAAGCAAAAATGTGTAAATGAGAAAATTGGTGGGTTTTTCACTAGCCCAAATGTATCTGGTCTGAGATTGTGGGTGTGAGGGGGCACGACATTCAAGAACCAGAGAGCTTTGATGTTCTTCTCTGATAAGCGGCCAATGAAAATGGGTAGGGTTTGGTGGATGGATCTCATACTATATTGTTGGGATAAAATGAATGATGTTTTGATGAAACAAAAAAAACAATAAATAAGATATGAAAGCACAGGTTGCTAAGCAGAAGAAAACATCAAAATTGACTAAGGCATGAAGGTCACTGCAGTAACCTATGAAGGTCATTCTACAACAACATAAGACTTCAGAGCGTCAATGTCACTGCAGCCAAGAAGAAAAGTTGCTAAGTTAACAGTAGAAATAAAGAGAGCAAAGCCAATCAAGAAAAGACACGTGGAAAGCAAAGACATCTTAAACGGAAGAAAAGTTAGTGTCATTAAATGAATTGTACTATGAAGATCAAGCACATTAAATGCAGAAGATTTGCCTCCTTCAACGGGCAGATCTTCTAGTCTATAAATAGAAGAAAGCGAAGACAAAGGAAATGCTGGTGAGGCTGCCAAAAAAAGAGTATATGTGGCTGAGCAAAATGGACTGGAAAATCAGATAAAGGAAAAGCCACGAAGCTGAAGAAACTCCAAGAAATATGTGTTATCAAAGTTTTTAACCCCCAGCCAAACAGTAAAGCAGCAAGCTACATCAGAGTAACCTGCACTTAGAAGTTTAAGCTTGATGCTGAACAGTTGAAGGAAAATGTAAACACATCTTTTATAAGAATGTGATTAGGAGTGCTTAGTGCTAGGAAGAGTTCCTGCTAAACTTTTCGCTCTTTGCAGAAAATAGTAAGGATCTTGTGTGGGTCAGTTGGATCCTGTGTGGGTCGTTGGTTGAGTAGGCATGTAACCTGTGTGGTAGAATCTTGCTATTCACTTTGTTAAGTTTGAGTTGTAATAGTTAGGATTGTGTAAATCAACATATTAAATAAGTTCCCTCTCGATGAGAGGTAAAGTGGACGTAGAAGAGTACATTACTCCACCTTTGAACCTCTGTATATCATGTGTTGTGTTTATATTCTTGTTTTCTGTTGATATATCTACCTGCTGCATTCTTGCATATCTATATCTTAAGTTGCATCACTCTGCACTTGCATTAAAAGCTGTCTTCATATCTTGTGTTTTCATCAAAGTAATTTCCGCTATGCAAAACTCTAAGTTCAAGCTGTCTAGTAACCTTCTAAAAATGTTACTGTAGTATCGCGAGCAGTAAGCTTCCTAACAGCCTGTGCAGTGAGCTGAACTTCATATTTATAGAAAAGTTTAAAAAATAAGACAGTTTATTCACCCCTCTAAACCTTCTACCACTTGGGTTAGGGTACTCTGAGAGAGGTTTAGAGGGGACATGAGTTTATATATATATGATGGTAGAGTTGTTATTTATCACAAATATAAGGATAGTTTAGTAATTTAGAGATCAATGATAGAATTGGAAGTTCAAAATTGTTACTGTTGGGTTAGAAGCAAACCCACTAATGGTGGGTGAACAAAACTTATATGCACCTGTGGCACGGATCCTAGATCCATGCCCTGACCTGACTCGGCGCGTGGGCTGCACCCAGGCGCACCCATGCGCCCCCACAAGCACTCCCACCTGATCTGGTGTGCGCCCACGCACACCAGATTTCACACTATGTGATTCAGTAATATGTGTTATATATGTACTCTATAGGTGTTATATATGTACTCTGTAGGTGTTATAGTTATATTATATGATTCAGTGATAGGTGTTATAGTTATACTCTATAGGTGTTATATATATACTCCTTAGGTGTTACATCTATGTTCTTGAGGTATTACATATATAGAAGATTTCATATTATGTGATTCAGTGATAGATGTTATATGTATACTCTATATGAGTTATATATATACTCTTTATGTGTTATATGTATGTTCTGAGGTATCACATATATAGAAGATTTCATATTATGTGATTGAATGATAGGTGTCATATATATACTCTATAAGTGTTATATGTATGTTCTTTAGGTGTTATAATATTTTCATAATACCTGAAGGAATTGTGTTTATCATATATCATAGATGCATGTAATTTTATATCACCTATAGAGTATCTTTGTAATACCTTTAAAATATTTTCATAACATTTGAAGGAATTGTATTTATTATATCTTATAGATGCATGTGATCTTATATTACCTATATAGTATATTTGTAATACCTTTAGAATATTTTCATATTGTGGAAATACCTCCGTTTACCCATTTTTGTATGTCAAGGAACTTATTTACCCATTTTTAAAAAAATGTACTTCTTTACCCATTTTTTTGGCCGAAATATCAATAATGCCCTCAACTTAAGTTTATATTTACATAAAGTGGAAATACCTCTGATATCATATCAACATATTGTGAACACGATATCAGCATATCAGCATATCATGAATACGATATCAGCATATCGTGAACACAATATTATATTTCGTGTTCATGATATGTTGAACTTTTCTGCATATCGTGAACACGATATTATTTTCCGTGTTCACGATATGTGAATAGTTCTGCATATCGTGAACACGATATTATTTTCCTTGTTCACGATATGTGAACAGTTCTGCATATCATGAACACGATATTATTTTCTGTGTTCACAACATGTTGAACCTTTCTGCATATCGTGAACATGATATTATATTTCGTGTTCACGACATGTTCACCTTATCTGAAAGGTAGACACGGGTAGAGTTTCTGGACATGAGTCGAGTTTTCTGGATGCGGGTAGAGTTTCTGGACATAAGTAGAGTCTCCTGGATTCTTTTCTTATGTAAATATAACTAAAATTAAGGGTATTATGGAGATTTCACTTTAAAAATTGTGTAAAAAAGTTATTTTTTTAAAAAATGGGTAGATAAGTTCATTGGCTTATGAAAAAGGGTATTTTATAAATCCTCTCTTTTCATATTATATGTCTGATATGTTTAATATATACTCTATAGGTGTTATATATATACTTTTTAGGTGTTAAATGTCTGTTCTTAAGATTAAGTGATATGTATATATAAATAATAGATTGTGAAATGTGATTTTATCATCTTCTTCCCCAAATTTTCTGTAAATTCATATTACTCAATCAGATTTCTACAATTTTATATCTTCATTCAATAACAAACAAAGTTGCATATCAAATTACATATATATACAATCCTGAATATATAAACCTTAATGAAGATAAAAGAACAATAGAGATGAAACAGAAAATTTGAAATCTGAAAAAATTAGAACACAAAACTAGTGGAAGCATCAATAGTGCTAGGGTTAACAGCAAAATATCCTCCCTCATTAATCGGAAAATGAGGATTTGATAGACAAATGTTGTGTTCCTTCCTCCTTGACCCCATAGATGATTCCCCATATGTATGTATGTATGTATATGTGTTCGGATCGGGTTGAAGAAGAAGAATAAAAAGAAGAAGAAGAAGAGTTGAAAAAGAAGGAGAAGAAGAAGAAGGAAGCAGATCGGGTTGAAGAAGGAGAAAGAAGAAGAAGAAGAGGAAGAAGAAGAGGAAATGTGCAGCGTGAAGAAGAAGAAGAAGAAGAAGAAGAAGAGGAAGAAGAAGAGGAAATGTGCAGCGTGAAGAAGAAGAAGAAGAAGAAGAAGAAGAAGAAGAAGAAGAGGAAGAGGAAGAGGAAGAAGAAGAAAAAAAAAATTGAATTAATGGGGGCGGGTCGGGTTGGGGGCACAGATCCTGTGCCCGGGGCACATAAGTCCTACTCATGGTGGGTTTGTAAATGACCCAATAATCCACTCTAATCCCACAAAAAGAAACTTGAGCCCATTTTATAATTCATACTCCAAACTGAATAGTGGACATGAGTTTAGGTTGGTTAACAATCTCAAAACAACCTAAATTCATGTACCAAAAAAGACCTAAGAGTAACTTTAATATCCCAAATGGGGATATTTTTTCAAAATATATACGAGAGAGTATCAATAACTTCTGGGATGCAAATAGCTGTAGCCTCACCCATGTTACTATTAACTATTACACTTATCTAATTTACCACAAAATCTTATTATTAATATAAACGATTTAAAATTTATTATTCAAAGTTAAAAATTTCATTTCTACCGTATATATTTTAAATATAAGTTCACATATGTCGTTTTAAATATAAGTTCACATATGTAATCATAATATTTAGTTCTCGGTAAATGCTGATGTGCACCAGGTGCACGGATCTGGATTGGTGCAACTGGGGTGACCCGACCCGGATCCGTGCACCTGGATTTTCCTTTTTTTTTTCTTTTTTTTTTTTGTTTCAGGCTGTTACCTTTATGTTATAAGGATGTGACATTTACGTTATATAAGTGTGACCTTTATATATAAATGTTATGACCTTTATGTTCAGTAACTTAGGAAAAAATGAAGATTTTCAAGTTTTTTCACTTCAGATTAAGACTTTTATGTTGTATTGTTGTAACATTTATGTACAATTCTTGTGACCTTTATGTATAAATATTATGACCTTTATAATCCATAACTTTGAAAAAAAATTGAAATTTTCAAAATTCAGTGCATTTTAAGGAAGGATATATGTGCAGCTAATATTACATAAATGTAAATATGTACAAATTTTGCTAAATTCTTCATTTGTTTCTAAGTTAGAGTATATAAAGATTCTTACATTTATACATAAATGTCACACTTATATAACATAAATGTCACATGCATATAACATAAAGGTAAAAACCTGAAGCGAAAAAATAAAATTCAAAAAAAATAAAATAAATAAAAGTGCACGGATCCGGATCAATCCAACTGATTCGAATTGTATGTGCACCAGATATCAAATGCAAAGAAAATTAACTCTTAGTTCTTTTAAAATATAAATGATTCACGTTTCGCTACCGCTCTTAAGTCTTAATCGACCAGCATAATGTGACCACCCGTTTTTGGTGGCAAAATCCTTGAGAAATAAATGCAACTGTATTGCTTATGTTGATCCTCCTGCCTATATATTAACAAAACTACTCTTCGTACTTCACATTAATGCCTCTTCAGTGAGACTATCCAGAGAGAGAGAGAGAGAGAGAGAGAGAGAGAGAGAGAGAGAGAGTGAGCAGTTGTCAAAATTGATGGAGCAGCTGAAACCAAACTCCGGCAACTCATGTCCCCTTACCACTCTCACATTCCTCCAGAGAGCCGCCCTCGTCTACCCCGACTGCCCCTCTCTTGTCTACAGCCACACTACTTACACTTGGTCCCAAACCTACCGCCGCTGCCTCAGCGCCGCCTCCGCCATCGCCGCCCTCCGCCTCCCCCCCGCCTCCGTCGTCTCCGTCGTCGCCCCAAACATCCCCGCCATGTACGAGCTCCAGTTCGCCGTCCCCATGGCCGGCTGCGTCCTCAACAACATCAACACCCGCCTCGACTCTAGAACCATCGGCGTCCTCCTCCACCACAGCGAATCCCGAGCTGTCTTCGTCGACTCCCTCCTCCGATCTCTGGTTCTGGATGCTCTCTCTCACCTCCCTCGCAATGTCCACCCACCCATCCTCATTCTCATCGAGGAAGATGATCATGATAATCCCATCTTGGGTCTTGAATATTTCTATGATACTTACGAGGGAATGTTGAGGAAGGGGAATCCGGAATTCAAATGGTTGGTTCCCAAGAACGAGTGGGCTCCGATGACCTTGAATTACACATCGGGGACTACTTCTTCTCCCAAGGGTGTTGTTCATTCTCATCGATCCATTTTCATCGTCACATTCGATTCTCTCGTCAATTGGTCGGTCCCTAAACAGCCTGTTTATCTATGGACGCTGCCGATGTTCCACTCCAACGGGTGGAGCTACACCTGGGGCATGGCGGCCGTCGGCGGCGTCAACATCTGTCTCCGGAAGTTTAACGCCAGGGTGGTCTACGACGCCATTGACAGACACAAGGTCACTCACATGTGCGGGGCCCCAGTGATCCTAACAATGTTGGGGAACTACCCACGTGCGAAGCCGCTCAAAGCTCCGGTTGAGTTCCTCACCGGCGGAGCACCGCCTCCTGCGGCAGTGGTGCTGCGGACGGAGTCTCTGGGGTTCAACGTGAGCCATGGATACGGGATGACAGAGGTGGCGGGGGTGGTGGTTTCCTGCGCCTGGAAATCGAAGTGGAATGCTTTTCCGGCGGAGGAGAGGGCGAGGCTGAAGGCGAGGCAAGGCGTACGGACGCTGGGGCTGACGGCGGCGGACGTGGTGGACCCAAAGAGTGGAGAGAGAGTGAAGAGAGATGGGGTGACGATGGGAGAGATCGTACTGAGAGGCGGCAGCTTGATGATGGGGTATCTGAAGAACCCGGCGGCGACGGCGAAGTGCATGAGAGACGATGGGTGGCTCTACACCGGCGACGCCGGGGTGATGCATCCCGATGGGTACCTGGAAATCAAGGACCGATCCAAGGACATTATCATCACCGGCGGCGAGAATGTGAGCAGTGTGGAGGTGGAGTCGGTGCTGTACACGAATCCGGCGGTGAACGAGGCGGCGGTGGTGGCGCGGCCGGATGATTACTGGGGGGAGACGCCGTGTGCGTTCTTGAGCTTGAAGGAAGGGGTGAGTCCGAAGCCGCCGGAGTATGAGATGATAGAGTTTTGCCGGGAGAGGCTGCCGCATTACATGGTGCCAAAGACGGTGGTCTTCATGGCGGAGCTGCCCAAAACCGCCACCGGAAAAGTGCAGAAGTTTGCTCTCAGGGATATTGCCTACAAAATGGGAACCCTAGCAACGGCGAGTCGGATCTAGCAGATGAAACTAAACCACATTGTTTTCTTTGTTTGGTAATTTCTTGGATTATTTATTCAATTCTTTATAATTATAGAAAGCCTTTTAAAAGTGGGGAAAAATAGAGATATTTCTTTAATTATTAATTTTACGACTTTATAACTGTACAATTCAAATTTACCATATTGATTAAGTTTTTTTTTTTTTTTAACTTTCTTTTGTGATCCAAAATTATTTGTACAACTTTAATTCTTTGAATATATATAAGATGTTTCAATGAGATTAATGTTGAACTTTAATGTTCAGATCCGTGCTCGCATCTAGACCAGCCCAGTCTATAGTCCCCTTTTTTTTTTTTTTTTTTTTTTTTTTGCGTGTTTTAGTCATGACCTTCATGTTATGTTAGTCATATATTTGTATTATGTTAGTTATGTATTCATCTTATTTAGTGATACCTTTATTTCTAGATTTCATACTCTTAGTTCAAAACCAGTGTGTTTCGGTCATGACATTTACGTTATGTTATTCATACCTTCATGATATGAATGCATGACAAACAAACATGAATGTAGAAACACCTAAAACGAATATTTGTGGGTTTGAATGCACCCACCAGGAGCATGAGTATGTGTGGGAGCGCATTGAAATGTGTGAAAATGCACGTGGGAAGCGCATGGGCCGGATTGATCCATGCGCACCAAGTGCATAAAAGTTTTGGTGTTAATTTATTTTTTATATATATATATATATAACACTTTTGGAGTTAGTCTCCTGTGTTTAACTGGTGACATACAATTCGGGTCGGGTCGGGTCGGGTCCAGGTCGACCCGGATCCACACATTTTTTTTTCCAATTCAGGCTGTTACCTTTATGGTATATGTGTGCGATCTTTATGTCATATAAGTGTGACCTTTATGTATAAATGTAATGACCTTTATATACTTTAACTTATGAAAAAAATGAAGAATTTTAGCAAAATTTATACATATTTACCTTTATGTAATATTAGTTGCACCTATGTTTATCTTAAAAATGCGCTTAATTTTGAAAATTTTCATTTTTTTTTCAAATTGATGGATCATAATGGTCATAATATTTGTACATAAAGGTCACAAGAATTGTACATAATATAAAGGTCTGAATCTAAAGCGAAAAAACCTAAAAATCTTCATTTTTTCCTAAGTTACTGAACATAAAGGTCATAACATTTATATATAAAGGTCACATCCTTACAATATAAAGGTAACGACCTGAAGTGAAAACAAAAAAAGAAAACCCAGATGCGTTGATCCGGGTCGGATCGCCCCTGTTGCACCAATCCAAATCCGTGCACCTGGTGCACAACAACGTTTGCAATAACTTTTGTAACGAGTTAGAAAGAGTATGTTTAGATGCACATTAAATTTTCTACTTCCACATATATTTCATTTGTATTTTAAAGTAATGAGTAACTCTCTTGTGATTCAGGTGCATGGATCTTAGATCCATGCACCTGGGTGGGATTTGGGGCGTCTGATCCGGTTTTTTTTTCACGCTTACTTTTTTAAATTTGTTAGAGATATGTTACTTTTTCGGGTATGAAATCAGGATACAAAGGGTATCTTTAACATAATATAAATGTATCTCTAACATAAGGTAAAGATATCTCAAACATAACATAAATGTATGTCACCTGAAACGAATATATGTGGATTTGAGCGCATCCACACAAGTGTGTGGGCGCGCGTAAGGGCATGTGGGAGCGTGTATTTTGGGCGCATGGGTAGATATTTTACGAAGATGTTGATGTCGAAATTTGTTTTGAATAAATCTCTCGGTCCAACACCTAAATTAATAGAATTGAATTGGGCAAATCCAAATTAAAGCGTATGAATCAAAAGAGATGAAAACACTGGGCCCGGAGCCTACCCGAACAAAATTGCTCTGGGTTGGGTCTGGTCGACCTGTTAGTAGTCGATCAGAGAGTCTATATTACAGATTACTCTTGGTTGGGTTTGACCCACCTGTTGGTAGTCTGTTAGAGAGCCTCCGGGCAAGATTGAACTGGGCCCGAAGCCTACTTGGGCAAGATTGCTCTGGCCGACTTGAGCCTGTATTATGAATGTAAGAGCTATGAATGAGTAAAATATGACCTGAAATTGGATCCGATCTATTGGAAACATTTAAGTATGTTTTGATGAGACAAAACCTTAAGAAAGTAACCCTAACTCTATGTGCATAACCTACCTCGTAAGGTTACTGCAACATGGTTACTGTAGAAAGATAAGTCAGAGAAAGTGTCAAAGAAAGGACACTACAGAGAATGGTGAAAGAAATCAGGCTAACTAAAAGGATACTGATGACTGCAGGAAGCTACTAGAAGAGATCTTGCCGAAGCAGAGTGCAAAGCAGCAAGTTACCAGACAGGAAGCTACCTGAGAGACCATGTCGAAGCATACTGCAGAGCAGCATGCTACAGAAGCCTCAAGCCACCTGACGGAGCAAGCCAGGGAAGGAAGCTCTAGAGTGAGCGCGAGGAGGAAGCTACAAAGCAGGCATGGGAAGAAAGTTAAAAGTTACCGGTAGAGAGAAGTGTTTACTGGTAGAGAGAAGAGAAGAGGAGCCAATCAGAAGAAGACACGTGGAAAGCAAAAAGTTGGCGTGTGTCAGAAGGAGTGCGGCGCATTCAATGATGGAAGTCTACCTACCTTCAACGGGCAGATTTCTTAATCTATAAATAGAAGAAGACTGAAGACTGAGAAGTGAAGAGAGAAGAAGAGAAGAGAGAAAGAAGCGAGCAAAAAACAACGTGAAGATAAGCTCGAAGAGAGAAGAGCACTAGAGAGAGCTCAAAAGAGAAAAACGCACCAGAAAGAAGAGAATAGCACAAAAGAGAGCTCAGTAGAGAAAGCTCATAAAGGGGGAAGGGCACACAGAAAGAAGAGTGTACAAAAGATAAAAAGAGAGAAGAAAGTTCAAACACTCTATGCCTAGAAACGCATACTCAGTCGAGTAGTCCAGGCAGCAAGCAACAACAGTTCAACCTGCAAAAGAAGCCTAAGCTTGCTATCTCCAGTTGAAGAAGGAAAAGACAAACCTTTCAAGGACTGTCTTGGAGTGCTTAGTGCGAGGAATAGAGTCCTGCTAAGCAGCCTACTTTCTGAAAAAGAAAGTGAGGACCCTAGGTAGGTTGGGTAGAATCATGTGTGGGTCAGATAGGAGAGTAGGCAAGCAGCTGTGTGAAGGCTTGCTACTTACTTGTTAAGTGAGTGTTGTAATAGATAGGGTTATGTAAATCAACAGAGCTTAACAAATGTTCCATCTTGAGAAGAGGCAGATAGGATGTAGAATGATTACTCTACCTTCGAACCTCTATATATATATATATATATATATATATATGCATTTATCTATACTTACTGCTCTATATGCATATCTTATGTTAGATGCATGTCGTGCATAATTGGTCTTTACAGAAGAAAAAGCTTCCGCATATAACTCTGATCAGTAACCTCCCAAAAGGTTACTGCCTCCTGACCAAAGCCACCTGAGATAAAGAAAAAATTTGAAATTACAGTAGGCTTATTCACCACCCCTCTAAGTCTACTACCATCGTATTTGAGACCAACACGATCTAGATCCAAATATCCTTTCCAAAATATGTTCCTTAAGGCTCTATGTATAGATATGCCTAGATATGATCTTGAACATAAAAAATGAGATCCCATGATTTTGGGATATATATAGAAAGAAATCATATATATGTCTATCTATATAAGATATGATATGATTCTTAACGTGTTGCCTAATTTCTGAGCCCCACTGCTGTGCAAATTGGGTTGTCTGCTCAAGCCAACTTATGTAGCTCGGTTTATGCTGAATTTGCTTAGACCGGTGTAAGCGTAGCTTGACTCAGCAATTCACTTAGATAATCATCTAAAAAAAGCGAAAT
The DNA here is from genome assembly GCA_005771605.1 of Scutellaria baicalensis. Lineage (NCBI taxonomy): Eukaryota > Viridiplantae > Streptophyta > Magnoliopsida > Lamiales > Lamiaceae > Scutellaria > Scutellaria baicalensis. Next base: position 16,874,519 of record CM016727.1, read on the forward strand.
AATATTTCAAGCGTAATTAAGAAAATAATTGGGAAAACAATTAAATTAATGCAATGATGCCCATATTTGTGTGTTTAGTTTTCAACTTTTTTTCAGGTTTATCTCTACAAAACATATTAATAAGAATATATTGGTAAATGTCATAGATAAAGTTTAACATATATACATATTTAGGACATCCAAAAAATACAAACATATGTAATTGGAATGGAAAGAGTATATAAGACTGGAAGCTTTTAACGTATTCAAATATATTAAACCATTTGATATTTTCAAAATTTTGTCTTTTATAAATCAAAAGAGCAGACATGTGTGTCTTGGGATACTCTCTGTCCCCAAGTGAAATTTTAATACATTTAAGTAATATGATTAACATTTAACATGTAATAAGTAATACCTTGAATAATATTTTCATTAAAACATATATTTCAGTTATACAAATAATACTTTATGAATATACAATTAATACTTTGTGAGTCTACAACTTATATCTTTATGGATATACTACTAATACATTGTATATGAATACATCACTAATATCTTATGAATATATAACTAATATCAAATTAAAAAGATTAATTTGGGCTATGTACACCAGGTACATAAGTTTATGTCAATTTAAAAACAAGTATTTATTATTTGCTTTTTTTTAGAATTAATTGGAGCATAGTTCGGGTACTTGGTTTTGTAAAAACTTTTACGAAGAAACACAACACCCCAATAAATTTTTAAAGAATATTACAGTACCTTTTAAAGTTTATTGCCTATTCCTGTCTCTTAATATTTTGTGTTAAATTTTCTATTCCAAAAAAAATAAAAAAATACCACACACCACGTGTATTCGATAACATCATTATTTAACATTTGTCGTGTGTTAAATTTTATGAAATATGAGGCATAACACCAAAGATACAATCCGATAGATACACAACATATGATCTCATAAAACATGATTTAAAGCAAAAATAATAATACAGTACTACCTAGCTTTAAAAAAATTCATGTTCCTCTAAATAAATATTATATATATATATATAGATATAAATAGATATTTAAATGAGATCATGTATGAATGTATTTGTATGAGATCTTACACATGGTATAGATATTAGATACACAACAAGTGATCTCATAAAACATGATATTAAGGCAAAATAAATAATACAACACTACATAGCATTAAAAATCACGTTCCTTTAAATAAATATTATACATATAACTAAATGAGATCTGTAATTTTATTGATAAAAAATAAAACACAATTGATATATGTATGTGAGAACTTCTATTTCATTGTGTATATATATATATTTCATTTATTATTTTAAATAAATTATCCTATATAGCGTGTATCATATATTAACAAACAAATGATTGTATTAAAAACAAGGTCATGTTACTCTAGCTATCATGGACATATTCATATGTGTTCACAGTTGATGCGTCAGATGTCTAATTATTATTATTTTGCTTTCCATAATTTCAAAAAATGTGATCATTATATATTATCATTATTATCATTTAATATATATTAAGAGTTGTCTATTATAATATTATTTTAACATTTCTAATTTTTCCTATTTCTTATAAGTTCTTTCTAGGAAGAAGAAATAAAGAAGAAAGTTTTGTAGAGCTCTTTAGTTAAATAGTCATAAAGTAAATTCAAGTAGAAGGGGGTCAAGGCAGTGAAGTGTAGCAATTATATTTCATATTAGGAAGCCATTAATACACACACAAAAAGGTTTCTAGCTGTAACAACTTATCGTCTCCATAAAGTTATGAGCATTTATTTTACACAATATTATAATATTACGAGATAATTGACCCCTCCATTACAAAGTACAATAACTCACTAACTGATCAAATGTAATAATTGGTTATCTATATTTAATTATTTATTTTTCAAAGGTTTATCAACAACTATTAATTGTGTACAGTATGTGGGACACTTATCATTTTCGTATGGCTGTACTTTTACAAAACAACGAGTGGTTTTATTATTACAATGAGGTGATCAATTTACCAATATTTGACATTTAAGTTTTATTATAGATTTTTTGAATCAATGTACGTTGTTGATTTTAAAATAACAGTCAAATAATTTTAAAAATAACCTAGTTTTAGTTGTAGTTTTTTTTTCATATGATCAATTGATAAAATAGTGGAAATTATTGGCACGTAACTTTAAGATTTTCTATCACTTAGATAAGATGGCAATGCATCTGTAAATGAAATAAAAAAAATTAAAATACTTTTTAAGCTAGCAAAATGGTGTGATCATGTCTTGATTGGAAATACATAGTTTTTGTATTTATATAACTAAAATGTATAGTTTAGATTCGGTAAGTACTATTTTGAGAGAGCCAACCTCGTTAGGATGACTAAATTTGTCCCAAAAATTGTTTGCTAGTGTACGAACTTTTTGACCTTTGATTATTCAGTGTTTGATATTATCTTATTGTTAACTGAATTCTGATAACAACGGTCTGAAAATCAACTTAATTACAATTTGATATGGAAAATAGCACATAATCTAAATTCTTCAGTACCTTTGTGCAATATTTTAACGTTAGGAAAAAAGTCATTATATTTTTACGTACACATCCTGGCATATGGGCATGAGTGAAGCCGCGACTAGGGGCGTGTGAGTCGGATCGGGTCTGGTGGATCTGTCCATGCACCTAATGTATAAATTTTTTGGTTATATAAAATATATGAGTTCAAGGAAAAAAAATAATGATCCAAAATTATATAAGTTAATTGTGAACCTTAACGTTTAAGTCGTATCTCCATTTTTTTATAAGGATGCAAATTAGGTTGATTAAGGTTCGGACCTAGATCACTCAAATATTCTCGTATTTATTGTCTTCATTTCTCCCACGCCCACCAACATATTAAAAAAAAAAAAAAAAAGGGTCGTTCCGCTAAGCAATGTTTGGTTTACAGGATTCAAATCTAATAAATTATTGCATAGAAAAAACGTCTACAAAGTTCTTATACTCTCACACAGGTTTCATCACACAAAGTCTTTTCAATCCACAGGGTATTGCCTACACAAGACAAACAGACATCAAGGAAATACTTCCTATCAGCCGCGGACATCTTAAAATAACCTAGCACGCATCAAAGTGGTTAAAGATATAAAATAAATTCTTCAACTGTGCGTAGTAAGTCTTCTTAATCTTTTTTTGTATTTGGTAGGTTGCTTCTGGAGTTTGAGTGACTGAAAACACTTGAATTTGATGTATATGCTTTTAGTTCTTCAATTCATATAAATGTTTTGAAATGTCGGTTTTCAATAACTTGTTTCATTCGCCTTCAGCCTCCTTTTACAGATGGTGAAACATGCTAGTTGAAGTTAGAACATTTTTTAGACGTCCTTGTTCTCTTGATCTTTCATCTCTCCAATCTTGATTTTCATTAAATTCATTTGATCTTCAGTTGTCATTCCTTGATCTTCTTCATCATTCCTTGATCTTCATGGTACACCATTAATGTGAACCTGTAAGTTACATTAAAATCGACTTTGTCTTTTTCTTGTGGCGTCCTTAATGGTGTGTACTTCTTGTCGCAGTTTCTGCAATTATCCAGGTCGTGTGTAAGTAGTGCATTGGTCTTCCGTACCTACTTGTTTGTCTTTTTCTTCAACGACTTGATTTGACTTTTGAGGTTACTGCAGTTGTAACTGAACTCCTTCATGGTATTTCTTGACTTGCAGCGGCTTTTGTTGATCCCTGATGTGCTTTTCTACAAGTTTTCTCTTCGGTCACTCCAACTTATTTAGTCGTGCTACAACTTAGCTCTTTCTACAACTTTCAGCTTACAGCGTGCAACTTGCAACGTGTAGTTCTGTTCTCCTCATCTGTCCTTCAGCGGCTACTACTTCATCTTGATTTCAGTGATTTCCTTCAATACAGCTTGCAGATGAACCCAATAGACGACATATATATTCTAGTGCATACGATTTATTAAAAAATAAAACATACAAAAATGGGGTACTCTATAGTTGTTTTATCTCATCAATATAGATTCTAATAACCCGCCAAATAGGCCCACCAAAGATCAACATATTAGACTTTAGATTTGATGTATTTTATACTATTGAACAAATCATAGTTATACATGTGTCCTAAATCAGCATTTTGTCTGATACGGTAAAATACATCAAATTATAAGTCCATACGACAAAATGCAACATTTCAAAAGTTATATTAAAAACGGTAAAATTAGGTATAGTTAGCACTACAAGAAAATCGCTGATAGAAAGCAGCGTTGTCGTAGGGGTCAGCAAATTTTCGCTCATAGACAACGGTTTTTAACCGTTGTCTTAGACCCCTACGACAACGGTTGTGACGCACATAGACAACGGTTTTTAACCGTTGTCATAGGGTTGTTGTTCCAAAGAAGCGTTGTCTTCTCTATCTACGACAATGCTTTGACAACGGTTTTAAGCCGTTGTCGTAGAACCCAACGACAACGGTTTTTAACCGTTGTCCCGCCGTTGTCGTATATAGATTAGACAACGCTTTTATAACGGTTTTTTATAGACCTATGACAACGGTACAAAATCGTTGTCAAAGTGTTGTCATAGCTAAGAAAGACAACGCTTTGACAACGGTTTTTTGCCGTTGTCATAGATGCTTACGATAACGGTTTTTAACCGTTGTCCCACCGTTGTCGTAGATCAATTACACAACGCCTTTTGTTTTATTTTGACCGTTGTCGTAGATACTTATGACAATGGTTTTAAACCGTTGTTGTAGGTTAATTTTACCGTTGTTGTAGACCCTTACGACAACAGTTTGGAAACTGTTGTCGTAATTTATTTCAGTGTTGTCTTTTACAAGTCATATTTATTACAGTCTAATAAAAATTCAGATATATAGAATAAGACATTCAACTCAAAATAGTCATACCAAATTCATCTAATACTTCATACAACAAATATTCATCTAAGAATTCATAACAAAAATTTAACGTCAAAATAGACAAGTTATCACCCACAAGGTTATCATAAGTTCATCAAAACAAGTAACGTACATTCATCCCACAAAGAGATCCAATGACAAATGAGTATATGATTCAATCCTCTTATCAACTAAGTCTCTCATTACCTAATATTCATAAATATGTTCTTGAACACGTTCCGCCCACTCCTTACGCACTTCATTGATATCCCCTTTAGTGTATTTCTCTTCAATAAACTGTTAAACAGAAAATATACATTATATGTACATTGAATGAATATATATTTTTCTAATAAAACGTTCAAGATTAACATATAAGAAGTTTTATAATCTTACCAATGACTGCATCGAACTAATCTTCTCAAAGGGATCACTCTCAACTATTTGCTTCATGTATTTCATCACATAAAACCCACATTGGAATGCGTCAGTTTGTTTAGGAGCCTACATGTATTTGAATCCAATCATTATGGTTTTCCTTTAAAGCAACATGAGATAAAGTGATTACATACCTTTATTATTGTCCACGCAGGTTTCTTCCTCCCTTTGCTCGTTTTGACTGCACTAAACATCTTCAAGGCCCTTCAGAAGTGATATAAGTAGTATAATTTAACAACAATCGTGTATAAATTAAAGAACTGTATGAAAAGATAGATTTGATAATAGTAAAAAACATCGATTAAACTTACAACTCAACAACTTGTTTCCAAACTCCATCATGAATACCACTATAAAGAGGGCCCAACATTCCAACTTCCTCCTTGTGAGGATCAATAACAGTAAGGATCCAATGAGCACTACATATATACACAACTACATACATCCAATGAGTGTAAGAAGATCATCGAAACTCTTATCACTCCAGCTATATTTGGCCTTCAGGTTGTATAGTTTCACAATTGAAGATAACTTTGTGAATTTAGTACAACCTAAATACAATGGTTTTTCTGCATCCTCAAGTAGCTTTACAAACTCATTTGGATTGTCAGTTTCTTCATATGCAACATGTACCATATCAATTGGGTCTTCTGAAGTAGACTTACATTCATCATCCCCACATTGATTCAAATCATCTATTGAGTTGGTATAGTTTTCCCCATGCCATATCCAAGTATGGTAAGTTAAATCCATACCATGAGTCAACAAATGCAACCTCACAAGCTCAACTTTTTTCCTAACTAGGTTTCCACATGTTGAGCAAGGGCATGACATTACATTGTGGTTAGCTACATTTTGCCGAGCAAAATGCATGAAAGACTTTACTCCAACTTTATACTCTTGTGACAATCTATCTTTTGACATCCATGATTTATCCATAATTAACCTACTAACACAAGATACTAGTAAATAAAAAATATAGTCTTATGATATATATTTTCTTATTTTGCATCAATTGCTTAATAATAGAATCAATATAAAAAAATTAGTGCACAATTCACAATTCAGGACCAAACAAACTACTAATTACTCAATAAACAAATAGAACACCAACTAAAAAATGAAATTCCATCACCCTTCTCATAATTCAGCTACTAGAAATCAAATTCGACACAAAACCTATGGCGTAATAGATACGGAATGAAATCTACAAAATCATAATATAGGCAGTAATCTTCTAAAAAATAATAGTCATTTCACAAGAGATGAATTCACAAAATTCTGCCCAAAATTAAAACGATTTAAGAAAATCAAATAACATTATGTTAAAACACTTCACTTTTAAAAAAACTGAATCAAACTCACCGAAATCCGGTTGATTGGTGATTGATTCTTCCCTTTTCCTCTGTTCTCCTTAAATCACAGCTTCTTCTTTACCTAAAAACCATATATATATATATATATATATGTATCTTTAGATGAAGGTTTGTAGTTAATGAAAAACCTAGGCTTAATTAAGGATCAACAGGGACAAAAAATAAAGGAACATAAGAAACACGCATAAGAAGGGAGAAAGAAGGGAAAACATTAAAGAACCATTTACCCTAAACAGAAGATATAAAAACGAGAAGACAAGCTTATGAAAGGAGCAAAGTAACATGAACAATAATCCACTTTTCTTAACTTTTCACTACTGCAAATTGTGAGTCTCAAAATTATGAGAATTAGTATCTGAATATGACAAGTCCAGATTAGCAAGTAATATAATCAGTTTATTCACATAAGCATAACTATTTAATATGCTCAACATGAAATATATTGAAATCTCTAAATTAATTAACTAATTCAAAAAATTAATACGCAATAATATATCAAGAAGAGAAATTCCTAAATTCATCCAATTGATTAAACAAAAAGCAATCTCCCCAAATAATAAACAATTAGGGCCGTCAATTTTACCCTAGAACATCAACTAATCATTTCATTATTCAACATAATGAACTAAAGATTTCACTACTGCATTGAACAGAACACAAATTCAAAACATGATTTTGAGTGACAACTTGAACAAATCACAATTAGCCTGATCGTATAAAGACCCTAGATGCACTTGTATATGTGAAATGATCAAGTGAAATTCCAAGCAAGATTGAATAGAATTAGTGAAAAGGAATTGAAGAGCAGCACCTTATGTATCTGTGGCAATTGCACAGAGATTCAATGGAGTCGATGGAGGCAGAGAGACAGCGGCGAAGGCAGGTCCAATGGAGTCGACAGAGGCACAGAGAAGCAGCGATGAGGGTGCGAGTGGCGCAGAGAGGCAGCGCGCGCCGAAACAGCTGCTGGAGAGAAGCGGCGCAGAGAGGGAGAGGCGGCGGCAGGCAGCGTGGCTGCGCGCGCCGAAACAGCTGCTGGAGAGAGGCGGTGCAGAGAGGGAGAGGCGGCGGCAGGCCCAGCGGAGGATGGGTAGGCGTGGGACAGCGGCGGCGATCTCACGGGGGATGGGTGGGCGTGGGATAGCGGGGATGCGACGGGCGAGGGTGCGGGGATGGGTGGGCGTGGGACAGCAGCGGCGATCTCATGGGGGTGGGTGCGACGAGCAACGGTTCAGGGATCGGTGGGCGTGGGACAGCGACGGCGGCGGCGGCGAGAGCTAGGGTTCCAGCCGATTTTGACACATTCAAGGGTAAATAATTTGGGGATTTTGACTTTGGGGGTAATTTGTCTAACTAGGTAATTAAATTTTACATGTAATTTACATATAGTAAAAATAAATAAAAAATAAGTTTTTTAGTCTACGACAACGCTTTGACAAGGTTATACAACGCTATAAATTTGCTGTTGTCTTAGGGATATATGACTATGCCTCAACGACAACCTCATATAGTACCCGTTGTCTTAGGGATCAACGACTACATGTCTACGACAACCTTGTATCATAAGCATTGTCATAGGGTTCATTTTGTACCTAAGACTACACTACTACGACAACGTCATGTCACCAGCGTTGTCTTAGGGCTAAAATTTATCCTACGACTACGCCTCTACAACAACGCCCAAAAACTGCCGTTGTCTATGAGCGGATTTTTGTGCCCTAAGACAACAGTTTTGTCTACGACAATGCTTAATTTGGCTACGACAACGGTTTTTTCAAAAAACCGTTGTCTTAGGGGTGTTGTCTATGTGCATTTTTCTTGTAGTGTAGAGATGGAAAATTATTTTTAACCCAATCTAATAGTAACATCCTGAAATACCTAAACATCTTTTTCGACGATTGTACGCATCTAAAATTCCATATTTACAAATCATCCTTTATTAGTAAGTCCAAAGTGGTACTTTAAGTAAAGCCCTAGTTGCTTCACCTGATAACTAGTTAGTACATGTTAAAATACCTAACTTAATTAGTGCAATGCTTACACATATGAGGGCTTAAATAGGATTTCATTCCCAACTCAATTATTTGTTAGCACGAGGCGCCCCACCTACGGGATGAGATGAAATAATGCCATTTGGGATTTTCAATTTGCTTATGTGATATTTATAGAATTTAATGTTTTAGGTTTGTGTTTTAAATTCAAACCCTAATAAATATATTATTTCATCAAGCCCATCATACTATGTTTACCTAATTCGTTTTATCCATTACACATTTTTTGTAGGCTATTCCATATATAACAGAAATATTTATCTAGTATTAACATTCGATTTCGATCTCCATAAACAGGAAAAGTATATAAGAGAAATTGGATAATGGATATATATATATATATATATATATATATATATGACAAGACCGTCTCACGGATCCGTGAGACAGGTCAACCCGACCCAGTCAAAAGTCAACACCGGTCAACGACGTTAACCAAAATTATTATATATTATATGTAAAAGTAGTACACGACATACATAAAAGTATTACATTATGAATGTATTACTTTTACTTTTATAAGATAATACTTTTATGTGTATCATGTGTGACAAAGTTTTGAGAAATTATGTAATATTTTTGTGTGTTTTAGGTATTACTTTTCAATATATTATGTAATACTTTTGTAAAATAGTATGACTTTGGATTTGGTTAGAGTGTATGAAAATATGTAATACTTTTATGTGTAGTAGGTATTTTTCTATATATCATCTAATACTTTTGTAATATATTATACATTATATATATAATATAAAAGTATTATACGATCTATTGAAAAAGTATCACCTAATATACATAAAAGTATTACATTATGAAGTATTAAATGATATATAAAAATATATTACCTAATACACACAAAAATATTATTACATTATAAGAACATAACATCATGCAATACTTTTATGTGCAACATGTAATACTATTGAAATTAACAAGTAATACTTTTATATACATCATGTGATATTTTTATGTGTAACATGTAATACTATTCAAATCAATAAGTAATAAATATTAGATGATATATGGAAAAATATTGTCTAATACACAAATATAATATTTTTATGTACAACATGTAATACTATTGAAATCAACAAGTAATACTCTCATAATGTAATGTGTTTGTGTGCAACATGTAATACTATTGAAATCAACAAGTAATACTTTTATATATATCATGTAATACTTTTATATGTAGTATGTAATACTACCTCCGTCCCGGTAGAACTTGCCTACTTTGACCGGCACGGAGGTTAAGAAAAAACAGTTGACTATTGTTTTTTAAGATAATTGAGTGGTATTTTTGTAATAAAAATGAAATATGAGGATATTAATGTTTGATTTTGTGACTTTTTGTTTTTTAAAATTGCTTTGTAAGATAATTGAGTGATATTTTTGTAATAACGATGAGATATAGAGATATTCATATTTGACTTTTATTGTCATTTATGGGCTGTCAAGTTGAGTTGGGATAAATCGAAATGGCAAGTATGCAAGTTGAGCTGGGATGGAGGGATTACTAATTAAAAGTATCATATGATACACATAGAAGTATTATGTGAGTAGAATAACAGTATTACATTATGAATGTAATACTTTTATATATGACATGTAATATTTTTATGCATGACATGTAATACTTTTTTGTCAACGGCGTTGACTGGACTTTGACCGTCGTTAACCAACGTTGACCGACCGTTGACCATTAAACTTTTGACTTGACCATTGACCTTTGACCGGATCAGGTTGACCCGTCTCACGGATCCCGTGAGACGGTCTCACACAAGACTCACTCTATATATATATTATTCACAAAAAAATTATATATGATGGTTTAATGAATAGTGTTCATAGAAAGACCATTTTTATACATAATTAAGTTGGATCCAATTTCATAAATTTTTATATGAATTGTTAAGTGTGGGTTATAGGTTGACCCATCTCATATAACAAGATTCGTGAGATGGTCTCAAATAAGACATATACTCGTATATTTTATCTTATAATAAAATGAATTGAATAATCTCGTGTTATAAACTTTATAGTTGATTTCAGTTTTGGTCATGTATGTAAAATTCTTTTTATTTTTTGGACAACCAAGTACACGTTTATCAATTTCGGTCCCCTATATTTCAAAAAAATAATAATCGGATTTTGGTCCTATATGTTTTAATATTTCTCCAGTTTTAGTCAAGTTTCAATTTTTGGTTATTTATATTTCAAAAATTTCCAATTTCAATCTAATATTTGGTTTGATATGACTGTCGGAAAATCTCACGTGGCATCAACGATTTCAGAATTCCCATTAAAATTGGACAAAAATTGGAAAAAATGTACAAGTTCAAAATTGGAAAGCTCGACTAAATTTCAAAAAAAAAATGTTGAAAGATACAAAACTAAAATTGAAAAACGTATACTTGTTGATCGTCCAAATTTAAGAAAAACATGATACACAATATCAAAATTGAAATTAATTCAAAAGTATATCTTATGTTGTGCCCATGACTCATTAATATTTGTTGATAGGCAAAATATTTTGTGTACCCAGGTGCATATACAATTGGTCAACGCGTTGACCAACGCGCCCCCACGCGCGGTCAATGAGCTCCCACGCGCCTGGTGGGCACGCTCAAGCCCACCAAAATTCACTCTACATAGTGCTACCTTCATGATATGTTAGTGTTACCTTCATGTTATGTTATGTTAGTGATACCTTCATGAAGGTAACAATAACATAACATGAAGGTCAGTCTAACAAAACATGAATGTATGATTAACATTGTTTTTTACTTCATGTTATGTTAGTGTGACATTTATGTTATGTTAGTCTGACCATCGTGTTATTTTAGTTCAATGTTTTTGAACTAAGGGTATAAAATTTGGAAATGAAGGTCACACTAACATAACACAAATGTAACACTAACATAACATGAAGGTAACAACCAAAACATACGAAAAAGTAAAGAGGCGTTGGCTGGACCGGCCCGTGTCAGCCCCGCGCCACTCGATTGCACGAATCTCAGACCAGCCCGTGTCAGCCCCGCGCCACTCGATTGCACGAATCTCAGATCCGTACAACTGGTGTATAGGAGAGTGACTCTTATTGATAATGATGTGACAATCAATATGTCACATATCAATAAACCTGAAATGAGAAATACAATCTCTTTTCGGAAAAGAAAAAAAAAGTATAATTGGATCTTGGATTTTAGCGAATATAACATAATTCGCTTTCTTCTTTCCTTCTTTTTTTCCCCTTACTTCAAAAGGATACAAGACCTTTTCTTGTAATTTTCTATTATTTTCCTCAAATTTTCCTAATAAATTCTTTAATGCGAAACCAAGGTTCATTGATGGTACTCTATAAAAAAGAATTGTGGAGAAATTTGAATGAATTCTAGTTTTTAAAAGTGTTATTTGATTAAAAAGGGTCATGCCCTTGTCCCAAAATTTTAAAAAAAAAAAATTATTTACATGATTATAACTCATAATTAGTTATCACGAAATCTACGGTTTTATCTCCTTAAATTTATGGAAATATCATAATCGTTAAAAGTAAGTATCCTCATCCAATTCGCCCCAAAAACTCTCAAGAATTGTATGACCACTCCAAAAAAGTAAACAGTACTGTATTTAATTGTTCTATCTGTTAAACATTAAATTATACTATATAATTAATATCAGATATATTTCTTTCTGGCAAAAAAGATTGAATTTAATTGTCAGAAAGGAAGTTGGAAAGTAGATATGTTTTGATAGTTTCCCATCCGAAATTTGATGTTGTCCACTCATTTTCTTAAATAAAACGTGAAGCTACTACACTAATAAACTGACAGATGAACGTAACAGCTCAATATGAAACATACAACATTGATACATTTAAATAGGGATGTTAATCGGGCTAGCCCTATCGGGTTTCGGGCTAAAAAAGACCCGATTTTAAATGGGCTACAATATTGTGAACCATTTCTAACCCTGTCGGGCTTCGGGCTAAACGGTTTACAATCGAGCTGTAAGTTAAAAGTTCCAAAATTATATATTTAATCTCAATGTTTCAGTTAAAATGCATATCATAAGAAATTAGACATACAATTGTATAAAACTAAATGATTTATCATAATAAAAAGATCATAAAGTTTTAATAATAAGTAAAGGTACTCCAAAAACTATATTTTAGTACTAAACAAATGTTAGTTCATACTCATCAAAATATTAGTCCTGAGTTTCATAGCATAACGCCCACAATTTCATCAACATTAGATCCTTCAAAAAGTAGAAAGTGTCACTACCCAAATCCTCTTCATCTAAAATTTATAAAATAATTAAAATTAGTGATCATAAAAAACTTATAAATCCTAAGTGGCGTATTTTAAATATGTAACCTAACTTTTGAAAAAGTAAATTAAAATAAATTACTTAGCCCGTGGGCCTACCCTGTTTGCCCACGGGCTAAACGGTCCGGGCCAAACAAGCCCGGTTTTTAAACAGACTCTAATATTTAACTCTAACCCTCTCTTTTTTCGGTTTAAACGGGCTGACCCATCAGGTCGTTGCCCTTTTAACATCCCTACATTTAAACCTTTGTGAGTTGTTACTCTTCTCACAAAATATTTAATGTTGTTTATCCAATTTTTTTTTTTTTTTTTTTGGTAGAAATGTAGGAAAATCTGCAATTTCAATCCATAGTGGAAAATAAGGGTTTTATTCAATCAGAAAAGAAAAATCAACGGGAAATGAAAGAGTGAAGCTTTATACTCCAACTCAGCTCCTCTCCATCAAACTGCCGTAACCTTTCCAACGGTAACAAAGCACGAGGAAGAAAAACAGAGAACATGCATTCACAAGTGGAAAAGCAATTATTACAAAATGACTAAAATACCCCTGACTAACAAAACCGTGAACACTAGAAAATGCATTTACAAACAAAAACATGTTTTCTTCTAAAATCCACAAACTTGATCTTCATGCATGTAAGCCATTCAAACTTCAAGCTTGTAACTCTTCTTTCACCTTAATCTGCAACAGCCCCCTCAAGTGGGAATAGGGTAAAAAAATCACCATTTGTGACTTGGACACTAAGAAATATAATCGTGTAGGCCCAAGGATTTTAGTGAACAAATCAACAAGTTGGAGGCGTAAAAACATGTAAGAAAATGATGAACCCTTCTTTGTATTGATTGTTTATTTGCTTTTATTGAGTATGATAGTTATTTTGGTTTGTTGTTCTAGATCTGCTCAGCTATGTCTTCTACTTTTGTGTCTGCCAACTTTAACAACATACCAATGTTTAATGGGTCGAACTTTTAAGGATTTGAAAGATAATGTTCTGATCACTTTGGGTTGCATATATGGATCTTAACTATGCATTAAGGCTAGAGCAACCCACTTCTCTAACAGCTGAAAGTTCTCCTGATGAAAGGAAGAATTTTGAGAAATGGAAGCACTCGAATCACGTTAGTCTAATGATTATTAAGTGTAGCATTCCGAAAGTTTTTCGAAGCACTGCATGTGAGGAAATCATTTTAGCCAGTGAGTACCTTGCTCATATTGAACATCTTTTGTGTGAAAAACAATAAGGCCGAGACAAGTACGCTTTTGGAAAACTTGATCCCAATGAAATATAAGGGCAATGGAAACATAAGGGAGTACGTCATGTAGATGTTTCAATATACTTCAAAATTAAGTGCACTGAAGCACGAGGTGTCCGAGGACTTACTCGTCCAATTAGTGTTTATATCTCTCCCTGCACAATTCAGTCATTTTATGGTCAGTTACAACCGTCAAAAAGAGAAGTTGACTCTTAATGAGCTCATTTTCACATTGCGTGCAAGAGGAAGAGAGATTGAAGCAAGAAAGAGTTAAGTTCGGGCATGAAAAAGAAACCTGTTGAGAAAGCTGCTACAAATCAAGGTCCAACATAAAAGAAACAACAAATCAACACTGAGGATGAAAATTGTTTCTTGCGTCATAAACCTACACAAAAAGGAGTGTGCCAAATATCATATTTGACGTTCAAAAAAAGGTACTAATCTTACTTTAGTTTGTTCTAAGTTTAATTTAGCTTCAATACCTAGAGACACTTTGTGTTTAGATTCTGGTGTTATTACTCATATAAGTGTTTCAACGCAGGGTTGTCTGAGCTATTAAAAGCCAAGTGATGGTGAAAATTAATATATGTGTGAGAGATGACAAATCGGTAAAAATTGAGGCAATAAGGCATTTTTTATTGTCATTACAGGCTGAATGTTATTTGGATTTAAAAAATACTTTTATTGTACCGTCTTTTAGTTGGAATTTGGTTCCTATTTCCATGTTGGAGAAATTTGGTTTTAATTGTTCGTTTGGATATTGTCAATTTCCGCTTTCAATTAATTCCGGTATTGTGGGCACTAGTTTATTCAAGTGCATTTGACAATCTATATTTGATTGATATTGTTCCTTCATATACTGAATCATTGTTCGTTTGAAGATTGTCAATTTCAGCTTTCAATTAATTCTGATATTGTGGGCACTAGTTATTGAAGTGCTTTAGACAATCTATATTTGATTGATATTGTCCGACCTTCATATAAATCATTGCATGTGGAATCTAGAGGTGCAAAGCGAAAATTAAATAAACAAAATTTAGCTAACATATGACACAAGAGTTTAGGTCATGTATATGTTGAGAACCAAAATATTGAGACTTGTATCAAATGGTATATATATATTTTGGAAGACGTTTATGATCTTATTGTGTTGAATGTATTAAAAGAAACAGACAAAACAAGAAATTATGTGCAAATTAAACTATTTTTTATATTGCTATACATTTTGTAGGAAATTTTCAGATTATTATTTAAACTGATTTTTTGACATATTATTTTGTCAAAAAACAGTCATTAGAAAACTACGGATGCAATTCACCTTCGTAAAATAACTCCCTTTAGTAACCAAATTATAATCTAATTACATTTTATGATTCTCGTTTGATTTGAGTCTAACAAAAATGGTTCAAATCTCTAGAACAATTCATGTTTCATCGGCCTCATAATGAACATAAATCATGAAAATGACTTAGGGTGATGATGTGGATTTTGAAAGAGGTTCATTTTGACATACAATACATGCATTTTGCATTTCGATTTTTTAATGGTTTGTTTTTTTCTTAAAAAATGTGTCAAAAATTGAGTTTGTCAAGTAATCTGAAAAACTCGTAATTAAAAAAAAATCTTGATTTAAGCACCAAATAAATTAAGATAGAGATACTATCATACCTGCATGTTATCGAATTAAATAAGTGGATGCATAAATAAAAACAGCATGTTATATATATAAATGCAGTATTAAGTTCCCCAACTGTCATAGATTGCCTAAATAAAATAGAAAAAATTCCCCAACTGTCGATCCTCTTCCGTTGCAATTCCTATTATGTGATCTTTGATTGAACTTATCATATTTGATTGAAATGAAATGAAATACGATAGATATATATTTCATGATCAGATTATTTATTGGTCCTCCAATAGTAGTTGTAAATAAATTCGATAGGGTATGGGGGCCTTTAAAATCGAATATGTTATACTATTGTAAAGATATGTTTAATGTGATGTATTTAGATAACATAACAACTTAAGTTAAATCATTGGGTTAAGAGTAAGTCTCTTGTGAATCAGGTGCATGGATCTTAGATCCATACACCCGGGTCGGATCCAGGTAAGGGGGGACTGCACCCTTTTTTTTTTTTTTTTTCGCTCATGATTTTTGAAAAAAATCACATACCAATAATATATGTTAGACATATATTTATGTTATGTTAGACATACCTTTAAGCTATGTTAAACATAGCAGTTCTGCCCAGATTCCATGTCTTGCCTTTTTTTTGGCTTGATTTTTGAATTTTGACACATACCACTACGTTATGTTAGACATACTTTTACGTTGTGTTAGACATACATTTATGCATACTTAAACATACCTTTATATATGTTAGACATACCTTTGCATACAGTTAAACATATCTTTATATATGTTAGACATACCTTTGTATATAGTTAGACCTACCTACACATCGTTGGTCTAACTATACACAAAAGTTGGTTTAACTATACACAAAGGTTGGTCTATTTGAGCGAATTTTGGATGAGCTTCAGCACAAGCCTTCAGCGCGTGGGAGGCACGTTTTGGGCGCGTGAACGGGTCAGATCAGGTGCATGGATCCTCATAAAAGTTTTTGCCTTGGGTTAAATGCTTAAATCAATATGTACTTTTCAGGTTTTTACACTTTCCAATCTAAACTTTATTTTTTAACAGATTGCAATTTGAAGTCCACAAATTTTACAAATTGCAACCTCCAATAATTTTTTCCAACAACATTTTGGGGTGTTTTTGGATATTTTCGTAATTGTTGCAACCTCCAATGAATTTTTCCAACAAAATTGGGATGTTTTCTGATATTTTCGTAATTGTTAGAGTCATTAGAAATACAAAAATTGAATTATTAGAATTCATTTGTAATAAAATATTTTTTATCCATAAATCAATTTCTTCAATTAAGGTAAACTGTTGTTAAATATGAGTTCCAAAAATTTAATTTTGGGTTTTTCAAAATGACCATAAAAATGATGGAAATATATATTAAAAAAATCCACTATTTTGGCCCCGAAAAATTTATTGGAGGTTGCAATTATAAAATCAAGTTACAATTCGTCAAAAAATAAAGTTTAGATTGTAAAGTGTAAAAATATGAAAAATATAGGTTGATTTAAGTATTTAACCCTAAAATATTTTATTTGCATAATTTTATGAGATGAAATTCAATACCTTACAACTCAAATGTCAATTACCATAAGTCAATCATTAGATTATATATCATGAATTGTCTATTGACCGATCTCTCAATAAAAATTAGATTTGTGCTACGGTTTAAATATTGTTATAGTTTTTTTTAAATTATTTTTTCACTAAAACTTAAACATTGTTTCGTAGATATAACTTTTGAATTGAGACCCGCTGCCCACATGCTTAATTAAATTTCACAAGTCTATATAATGAATTATTGGGTGTGGGTTAACCCATCTAATAAAATTAGATTTATGAAATTGTTTCATATATAAGAATTGTAATATTTATATATACTTCAAGATACAATTCATCTTTCCAATAATATTTGTTTAAACTATTGGTTCTGGAACCTGATTGGACCTAGGGCTTGACCAATCAATTCTTTAGCCTAAGTCAGATTTTCAAATTAAAATAAGCACTAATATGTATAGTACAAAATCAATTAATGTGAATTAAATCTATATATTTACAATGTTGAACATTTCTATATCATCGTAGAAAAAAAAAAAGTAAAAAAGTTATTGAAATCGAGTTTAACTTTGAATTAATTTTCCAATCATTTATTTTCATTTCGTTTCTAATATTAGGTCTAAACATGCTCATTCAGCTCGTCGGTTCTGGTTCAAAATCGGCGGTTCACGGTTTCGGGAAGGCCGAACAGGAATCGAACCGGCCTAGGTAAGGTTACGGTTCCAGTTTTGAAACCGTCGGTTCCGACCAGTTCCACCTTTTTTTATTTTATTTTTATTTTTGTATATCCAATTTTGATTTTTAATACTTGTTTTCGAAGTATACTAAAATAAATTGATATTTTAGAATACAAAATATTAAATGGGAGAGACAAACAATAATTAAGTGAACAAACATTTGATTTAGAATTGAAAATTTATTACAAGTTAGAACTTTAATTTTGAATGAAGAAGAACTCCATCTAATCTATCTATCTTTTACAAAATTATATATCTATCTATCTATGTAGTACAAAAGTCTATCTATTACAACTTTTCAATTATCTATTACAATTGCAAATTCACAAGTCTAAAAATTGATATTACAATACAATCAAACAACATTAAGGAATGAAAATAAATGAAATGAAATAAAATATATAAGGGGGAAGGGGAAAAAATTGAAAGAGCTTGCGTTTCATTTTAAGTTTGGAATTCAAATTCATTTCCAAATTTATAATTAAATTGTCTACGTATCCTTAATTTGTATCAAATTAAGGAATCAAAGCTCACGTAATTCTCTTACCTCAACTAACCTTCTTCAAAAATCGTCGAGGTTGGTTGTGCTTGTGACGCCGGAGGATGATTTGTTTGAGTTGTAGCCATACAAATCGGGGCCACCTTCATCCAATGGTGTGGAATTGAGATGTTGTTGAGATTTGGCGGTTTTGACCCAATCCTCAAGGGGCATAATGTTTTGCACATTCTAATTGGCAAATTTGCTCGTTTCGGAGTCAATGTGTGGCCCCTAATGCTAAAGGCATGTTTAATCGAGACCGTGGAGGCGGGACTTGCAAAAAACTCCTTAGCAATAATGGTTAAAATATGATACATGGTGGTCCTTCGTGACCACCACTTCAATAAATTTGAAGGGTTCTCAAAAGGAATCAATTCAAAAGTGGCACCTAAATATGAACTAATTTTTTGTGAAGGGGTTACTACTTCTAGCTCGTTTTTGTGTCCTAATGTCATACAAAGTTATAAAATTGACTAAGGACATGTCCAAAGTTAGATGAAGAAGATGAAGAACTACTAAATCCTACATTTTGAGCACCTACATTTTCACTACTACTAGATTCACTACCATAAATTGTTTTGTAGTCTAAAAATAAATCATACAAAAATCTTTTAACTTTAGCAACTACTTCCCTAGGATTAGGCACATAATCTACAAAATCATACTTCCCTAGGATTAGGCACATAATCTACAAAATCATACTCACTTATTAGCCCATTTGAAATCAATGCATTATAATACATAGTTAATAATTCTTCTAAGTCATCTTCTCTAATCCTAAAATCTAATAATTTAGCACACAAAAAGAGGGCATATTTCATGAAAATATTTCAACCATTTTAACCTTATCATTATAAGTACATTGCACAAAGTAGGATCATCATAATAAGAGTTAAGAATCAAAGCAATTTACACACATTGATCTAATGCTATAGGAGATATATGTAGGATAATAACATCCACTAAGGTCCTTAGTTGCCTCTTCAAAAAAAATTAACATCTCTATCATGTTTATACAAGAATTTCATGAGTTGCTATATAACATATATTTACTATCACTCATTTCCAACAACAAAAAAAAAAACACATAAAAGTTCTTTATAAACATAAGAATCGTGAAGCATATAATATGTAGAGTTCCACCTATGTTCAACATCTCTTACAAATTTCTTAACTTCCATAACTTTATCCTTACAAAACCTAGCTCATGTTTTACGTTTGTTAACGAAAGAACATAAAAATTAATTGATTTCCTAATTTTATCTAAATCTTTTTGTATACATGTTAAACCATCTTGCACACATAAGTTAAAAATGTAACACATGCAACGGGTATGTAAAAGTTCACCATTTCGTGGAGGTTTACAAAATTCAAGAAGAGTAGGCATGCTTGCATTACTATTTGTTACATTATCAAAGGCTATGACAAATATTCTAGTTAATATTCCATATCATTTAAAACTTGTATCATTTTTTGAGCAATATGAATACCGGTATGTGTTTCATCAAATTGTAGAAAATCAATTAAATGTCTTTGATGATCTCATGCATCATCAATCCAATGACAAGTCATACCCAAATAATTATGATATCCGTAAGGATCCTTCCAAGAATCACAACAAATAGATAATCTTTGTCTGAGTTTACCTAACTCTTGAATTAATTTATATTTAAATTTACCTACTCTTTTACCAATATCACGTGTTTGAGTATTCCTAAATACGACTCTAGCATGTGGTTGTAAATATGTTTGCACGTAATCTTCATACCATTCACTGCAAGGATAACCTAGTGGAATATGTTTTATGGCAACTAAATCACAATTGTCTTTCCTAAATTCTAATTGATTAAATTTAAATGTTAAAGAATCCATACCTTGTGATGAGTCGCTAAATCCTCGTAGTTGCATTTGAGAGCGCTCCACTCCCATCTTGTCTGGATGCTTCTTTAAGACATGGTTGCTAAAGGTTTCATATCCCCTTCCATGCTTAAACTTATATTGCTTCGAACAATGGTTTCAAGTGACTATATAGTCGATATCACTATTAGGCATTGCTCCTTCTTGAAGTGGATGGAGAAAATGTCACTTCGAAGTGATGAAGCGGCTCTAGGTGTTGTTGAAGTGGTTTGAGTAGGGCAATTTCTTGTGTTGTAGGCGGCAACATCTCTTCTTCACTTTCGGCTAAGACGGCTTGGATTTCGGGGTCCAAATCCACATTTTGATCACACCATTGATCAATGTAAGTATCATCATCTCGTGGAGGACGCATGAGACTCTTTCCCTCCCCATGAGATGTAGATGATGATCCTCTTCGAGGCATATTTGTAAAATATGGAAAATATAAAACTTTTTAAAAAATGTAGAAGAAGTATAAATGTAGGAAGTAAAAAGGTTTAGGTAGGAAATAGAAAGGTAAAAGTAGAAATGTAGAAGCACAAATGTAGAATAAGAATTTAATCTATAAGCTATGAATTAGATTCTAGAAATTATCTACTAACAACTTGAATTTTGCTACTAAAGCTTGAATAGAGAGAGAGAGAGAGGTGCAAGAATTGAGAGAGATGGAGCAAGAGAAAGGTGTGAAAAAATACCACATTTCAACCTCTATTTATAGATTTCAAAAAAAAAAAAGGAAATGGGCACGCTCTAGTTTGAACCGCCGGTTCCGATTTGGTTGAACCAGAGGTTTGGTGGCAGTTCGTAGATCTGGACCGTTGATCTCCAACGGCCACTTGATCTCGGCCATTGGATCATTTCTGACTGAAAACTGGCGGTTCGAACCGATGGTTTATGTCCTAGTTCGAATTGGCCAGTTCACAACGGCTATTTCATATATATCGTTGATCTCAATCGAATACTTCCGTTTGAATGAGAGTTGTCCATGTGTCATCACACTTTAAAAAAATAAATTGACCGGCGGTTCAATACCACAGGTCGGTTCCGAGGTTTAAAAAATCCGAACCGAAACCGAAGCGATGAACTCTGGTTCTGGTTTTGAACCGAAATCGGGTCAACGGTTCGAGGGAACCGTTGACCGCCTGTTTGAATCAACCCGGTTTCGGTTTTTCGAACTGGATGGACATGTTTAATTAAGTCTCATATTTAAGAGAAATAATACAATAATAGTGAAAATTTGAATTAAATTAAGTTTGAAACTTAAACTAACCAGTAAATGTTTTATTAATAGAGATTTATAAATTAAAACATACACATATATATAGGTTAAAGAAAAATATTATATGTAAGTGCAGGAATTGTGCGTTGAATTACGTAAGTGAATAGCTTAACGAAATTTTAACTTTTTTTTCGTAATAATTCCTATTCAATTTTCAAATAATTCCTATTCAACTTTCTACCAATTTTCTAAAGCTTAATGGAATTAATTAATAAATATACAACAATCCAAACAAAATAACAACAATCCAAACAAAATAAAACAATCAGACAAAATAATAAAATCAAACAATAACACAACACCAACCAACACTAACCTGTTCAGCCATTGAAAGGGGAGTAAAGAAGAGAAAGAAAGAGGAGAAAGGCGAGGCGCCGCTGCTGGAGGGAGTAAAGGAAGAGAAAGAGGAGAAATGGGAGAAAGGGATGTGTTATTCGTTAACCCTAGTATTAAATTGGCTTTGTGTGGGTAGGTGTGGCAGGTGAGATAAATATTCATTTCTTTCATTTATGCTCTTTATTGTTATTTTTTTAAAATTTATTTCGTTGCCTTTATTTAATTATTTCGTTAATTCTTAAATTTTTTTTAATTAATTTGTACTATTTCGTAAGTAGTAAACTTTTTTAAAATTAATCATTTTTGTTACTTTCGTTAAGTCTATTAATGTTTCTTTTCTTTTAATTTATTTCGTTAATTCTTCAAATATTTTTAAATCTATTTCGTTAATTCATTAATTAATTGAGCATGAACTTTGTTAATTCGTTAAATTTATTTAGTTAATTAGTTAATTCTTAATTTATCTATTGCTATTTTTTCGTCATATTCCTTAATTATTCCAATCAATCAATATATATTATAATATAGATGATTTAGTACTTTAAATTCTAACTTTCAATTTCTGACATTCAGTACAAATGTGTTTTTTGGTAATTGGGGACATTATTTTAAATTTCTGGGTATAAGGGGTATAAATATTATAATGATGGGTAAAATTGTGATGTCTTATATGAAATTGGGTATTTTGGTCATAGGACTCTATATATATATATATATATATATATATATATAGCATGACTAAAAACGGTGCATTTATGTTGCGACCAAAGGGTGTTGTATATTTTTATTATACCTACTTTATACTATATTAGTCATACACTAAAAGGTAGACTAACATACGACTAACATGACAAAAAATATTATACAACACTCGGATTAGTCATGTTATATACAACCACTTTATTTTGCAACCCCCTTTATACAGTCATGTTGTATGTATATTCAACCCCTTTTATACTTTAAAGGGGGTCAAAGGGTGTTGTATATTTTTGTTATGTTAGTCGTACATTTATGTTATGTTAATCTTACCTTTAGGATTTTTGGTTGTACCTTAACATATTTTCAAACAACCATTAATACCTTTTAATTTATATCTTTTAGTTATATCAGTCATACATTTTACTTATGTTAGAGTCATACATTTTAATTATATTAATTGTACATTTATATATTACATAAGGATATATAAAGGTATGACTATGTTGATATGAAGGTATATATAATTGTATAAGTAATATCATATAAATGTATGAATAATATCACATATAATGTAGCATCTATAAATTATGCAAAAATTAGAGTTTTCTTTTATAGATAAAAACATGACTAATATAATATAAATGTATGACTAATATAATATAAATGTATGACTAACATAATATAAATATATCAGTAGTATAATATAAAGGTCAGCAGATTTTTTTTTTTAAGTTGAAGTATTACACTAAGGGTATGATATCTAGATATAAATGTATGATTAATATCATATAAATGTACGACTAACATAACATAATGGTCGAGCCAAAAAAAAAAAAAAAAGGAAAATGCATGAATCTGTGTCGACCCAGACCCAACTCGCGAGTTGCATGTGCACCATGTGCATAGAAAACCTGCTATATATGTGTGTGTGGGGACTAGAAATTCATCATGTAAAGAAATTTGATCAAAACTCATTTGCAATTGTCGCACCCAGCGACAACAACAGTTATAACAGAAAAAGACATACTTATAGATGTAAAAAGTATACTTGAAATATAATATAACTTGTTTATAAACACAAATTTATAACTGAATAATATGTACTTATAAAAAAAACATTCTTGAATTTCTTGGCATGCGATATTTGTGAGAGACCAATTCAAGAAATTCACGGGATATATACAACATTTATAAACCTGAAACATATCATGTGTCATGAGTTCTCCTTTTGAGACATCCATAATTTAGAAGTAGCAAAGACACATGACATAACGACCTCATTGTTGGGACTTGACACTTAATTAAGGTTTGTTCACTTTGCACCTTCTATTTATTGTTTGTGCTACTTTGCTCCAATTATATATAGTCCCAAAATTTATTTAATTTATTAACAGTTTTTCTAACTTAATTTAGATAGCTCAGTTGATGGGATGTACTAAAATTGAACCTAAAAATATTCATTAATATACATTACCAGATATAAATATATCTCACATGAGTGAGTCTTGTCGGAGACCGTCTCACGGATTATGTTACGTGAGACGAGTTGACCCACAACCCAAACTTCCCAATTCACATATAAATTAATGGATATGGATTTGATCCATGGATAAAAATGATCCATTTCACGGAAATTATCCGTAGGACCGTCTCACACAAATTTTTGTGATCTATATGTGTTGATTTAAAGTTTAGTAACTGTTTTATTTTTAAAGATAATAGTTTTTTTTTAAGTTGGTCTCATATGCATAAAGTGCACACGTACAATCGAGTAGGATCTAGGTCGATTTGAATCTGTGCACCTTATTTATTTTATTTTGTTCCACTTCAAGTGCATCAAGTGCGTACAAGTACAACTGAGTAGGGTTTGGATCAATCTGGATCCGCGCACCTTCTTTAATAGTATTTTCATTGCTTCAAAGTGTGATCTTTATGTTATACTTGTGTGGCCTTTATATTATATAAGTTTAACATTTATGTACAAATGCGATGACATATATGTACTCTAACTTAGAAAGACTTTCACTAAAATTTGAACATATATATACTTTTATGTGATATTAGTTATACCGATGGACGAAAATATCTATTTCAAAGGATATATCGGTATCTTAATTTTATGAAAATATTGATGGATATATCAATTTCGGTGGAAATATCGGTCATTTAGATAAAAATATTAAAAATTTCAGAAAAAATAATAGTCAAAAATAGCTAGTAGTATAGAAAATATTATAGCTAATCTTAAAATTTCAAATAAAATGACATATACAATAAATTAGAGATACAATATTATTATATACATCATAATCATTCTATTAAATTTCAAAAAAATTAACTGAGCTTAATTAAATTATGAGGAAAAAATTAAATGATAGTGTATTAATTTATTCAAACAATTTAATCAAATTTATATAAAGTAATTATTTACTCCATTCTTTTATATAAAAACTCTAAATATATTGTCTATTATGTATTATTATTATATGGGTTTTCAATTCTAATTTAGTTTAAATATAACATAGTTAATGTATATGTGTACTACAAACTTTGCTTAAAGATCACATGAGTCATTAATAAAATGTTCAAAAGTATTCCATTAAAACATTTTAATTTAATCATTATATTCTCTAAATTATTGTATTTTTTATTTAAATTTTATTGTATCTTGATGTTAGTTTCTGTAAATTATTTTTTTTGCATCAAAATCTCTAGTAGCACACGAGATTTATATTAGTAATATAATATAATATTGTGTTTCCAAAAAATGATGTAAAAAGAAGAGAATTGGTTGTGGGGGTGGTTTGGGCCTAATTTAACCGAGAAACTAAGAGAGGGCCCTATGCTAAAGGGTTATATATTCAAAATACAAAGCAAAATATATATAAATCGGCCCGGCCCACTATTCACTCAATCTCGTGTAGAAGAGTAGGTATTGCGTACTCTCAGGGCACCGTGCCCCAAAATATTTATTGTTGTAATACCTTTAAATAATATGATTAATATTTTAACATGTAATAAGTAATATTTTGAATAATATATTCACTAAAACATATATTTCAGTTATACACGAAATACCTTATAAATATGTAATTAATACCTTATGAGTATATCACTAATACCTTCAAGGATATATCACTAATACCTTATGAATACACCAATAATATTTCATGAGTATATAACTAATATCAAACTAATAATACCTTTGAGGGTACGATGCACCGGGATACGCAAGTTTTTGCACGCGTAGAATTATCAATTGGAGCATTTGGTTGAGTAATTTCTAAGTTTCTGTTTTTTTGTTTTCTTCTAAACTCCCAAATATAAATTCTTGAAGATCATATTCTCTCTTTCTCATATCACGATAAGAGATTCATAAAATAGTCTCATAAAATTTCTTGTACTAAAATATATTTAGATAATCTATTGAAAAATACATTTAAAAATAAAGATCATCGATCAGTTCTTCACAAACAACATTACCTAACAATATGATATATTATGTGACATAAAAAGGTCAGTTAATACTTCACCCATCTCATGTGTAGAAGGATGAAAATATCGGTTTCGATGAATATATTAGTACCCTAACTTTTTGTAAATACAGTGCACATATCGGTTTCGGTGGAAATTTCGGTAATTTTTTTTTAATACGGAAACTTTCTAAAAAAAATGGAAAATATATCTGGCAATTTACATAATGTTATAACTAACATTAATACGCCTTGTAGGTTGCAGCCTTTCTTCATGCAGCATGCAACAAAAACTTTTCCTCTTGAAATTCTTCTAAGTGTGGTTCGCTGTAGGCAGACTTCTTCCGATCATGTTGCTTACAGCTTGCAGTGTTTACTTCCAATAGAAGACTTCATAGTAGGGTTTTTGCTACTTATCGAATCACATTGGGAAATATACAATTAAAAGCAGTAAGATTACATCGGTTTTGTCTCATCAAAATCTAAAACTTCTTCTTCTTACAATACTCGTAACGAATCATTTGTAAACCCTTAAGATATTAGTGATATTATTTGAAATACACTCATTTTAAATTTTGAGTTTCAAATCACTTTATTCAATCTTAAAAGATATCAATCAATTTAATTATGAAAGATGTTGTCTTGTCTTTTAATCTTAAATCACCTATCAAAATGGCTTAAATGTATCACTCTTGCATTAGTACTAAAAAAATAATTATTAGAGGACACATGTTCCATGTTCTAACTCAATTTTTACCTTCATTTATATTTTTTTTAACTTACAGTTTCAATTCATTTAATGATAATTTCAAAGATTGTAACCTAATAATATTTTAATATAGGAATTGATTGCTATTTAATGATATCTTTAAATCTTCAAACATTAATCTTTATATATATAAAAGGGAAAATGTTCAAATAAACCACTAATATTTACCCTTAGGTTCAAGGATCCCACTGAAGTTTTTTTAGATACAAAAATGTCACTAATATTTACTTTTAAGTAGATATGACCCCGCACTTAACATTTATTTATAATATAATATATCAATAATGTTTTAAATTTAAAATAACTTAAACACTTTAATTTGTTTTCTTTTTTGACCTCATATTTTAACATATCTTATAATCAAAAGCTATTTCATGAAACATAAATATAATAGATTATTATATGAACGTGTGGATATATATTATTATTATTAATAATTCTCATTTACACTTTTCACTTTTATTAATATTAAACTATTAAACAACTAAATTTATTAGATAATAATTACACTATGATATTAGAGATATTATTTTTTAATTTAAATACAACTTAAATTTCTACATTTAAATATAACATAAATATTAATTATTATTAATAATAACAATTATATTTGAATAATTATTTTTTCTAACACACACATAGACATATATAATAAGCTATAATATTTACGTTTTCATGAAATAGTTTTTTTATTCTAAAATATGTAAAAAGTTTATTTTATGAAAATTTAAATATGATAGGTTATTATGTGTGCGTGTGAATACATGTTGTTATTAATAATAATTCATATTTATGTTGTATTTAAATATAGAGATTTAAGCTATATTTAAATTTAAAAATTATATCCCTAATATTATAGTGAAATTGTTATCTAATAAATTTAGTTGTTTAATAGTTTAGTCTTTATTTAAATGTAAAGATTTAAGTTGTATTTAAATTGAAAAATAATATCCATAATATCATAGTGAAATTATTATCTAATATATTTAGTGGTTTAATAGTTTAGTTTTTATTTATATATAGAGATTTAAGTTGTATTTAATAAAAATAATAATATCTCTTATTATCAAATAAATTTAGTTGTTTAATAATTTAGTAGTGTAAATGATAATTATTATTAATAATAATATGTATTCATACATATATATAATAATCTAATTATATTTATGTTTTCATGAAATAGTTGTTTTAATCTAAAATATGTTAAAAATATGAGATCAAAAAAGAAAATAAATTAAAGTGTTTAAGTTATTTTAAATTTAAATTAAACATTGTTGATATATTATATTATAAATAAATGTTAAGTGTGAGGTCATATGTACTGAAAAATAAACATTAGTGGCATTTTTGTACATAAAAATACTTCAATAGGATAATTGATTCTCAAGGTAAACATTAATGACTTATTTGAACTTTTTCCTTTTAATATAAAGAAATGTAACCAGTTTAATCAAGTAAACTTACTGAAACCTTTAAATTCTTTGTAAGTGGTTAATATAAAGAAATGTAAAGATGTTGAAAGCAAGTAAATAGACACATGGTTTTATAGAGGTTTGAAGGTGGTTTAATCCTTCTACGTCATCTTTTCTCCTTCACAAGGAGGATATCCACTAAAGTACTTTAGATTTACAGGATTCTTCCTAACTAAACAGACTCTATGGATGAACAACAGCCTACTAAAACTCTTGCTCTCTTCTTAGGTTTCAACAGATGGATAGGATCCGCACATGATAATATCCACTTTAATTGATAGACTTAAACACACAGCAAGGAAGGATTCCTATCAACCGTGGACACCAAAATAAAACAACCTAAGCACACAACTAAAATAAGGTTAAAATAAAATGAGTTCTTCAATTGTGGTGAAGCATGGCCTCCAAGATATCTTCAATGGTGGGATGACTTGCTTCTAGGTTGAGTGAGACTGAAAATGCTTAACTACTTTGTAGCTCGGTAATCGCTGTATTCAGAAATTTAGAGTGCGATTATGGATTTTCAATCTTGTGTTTTTCAGCTCCACTCTTCCTCTTTTATAGATGGTGGAATGCACTAGTTGAAGGATGCACATTCCACGTGTCTTCTTGTAGACTTCTCTATTCATGTTGCATCATCTGGATCGTCGATTCATTTCTTGATCTTCAAGGCTGTCCTTGTGTTGATCTTGATGGCTAGCATTCTGCCTCCTTGATCCTCTTTGATCTTCATCGGGTGCACCTGAAAAGGTATAAAAATTATCTTCTCTTAAGCTCCAATGTCATTAATGCAACTATCCTCTGTTGCAATCCTTTTTGCAGTCGAGCAGGTTAGGTGGCAGCTCCTCATTTGCTCGCCGTCCTTGATTTCGTCCTTTTGTAATTGTTTGTCGATTGCTGTAATTGCACCAGAAAATTGATGTTTCCTCGTATTCATTGATCATGCAATGGATGTTGATGACTTCGTTGTTGATTCCACTTGCATGTCTAACTTCAGTGGCTGCAACTTATTGGATGTGTTGCATCCAGAATTGCTATGCTTCAAAAGGTGGCAGCTTCCAGCATGCAACAAAATCTTTTCCTCCAAAAATTCTTCTAAATGTAGCGTGCTAAAAGCAGACTTCTTATGTTCTTGTAGCTTACAACGTGCAATGAATAAAATAGTATAAGACTTCATAGTAGGGATTTTGCTACTTATGCACTAAGGTTACAACGGTTTGTGTCATCAAAATCTAATTTATTTTCTTACATTAATTTTAGATTTTGGTGTGTTAGAATTTTTCTTCGAGAAGATTCTCATCTCTCTTATCATGTGGATATGATGTGGGCCGAATCACTATCTCTGTCAAAAGGGCACAATTAAACAGCAGCATGCAAGGCCCAAACGGAGTTGGGTCAAAGACTTCCAAATGTGATTGATCTAATTAAATTATTTAGAGTTGTTATTGTGTTTTCTGTTGATTCCTTATTTTTAGTAGGTGTTGTTAGTTTGTTAGTAGGTGGGATTATTCACACCCCATAATTTACTTAACACACCTCATTTCCTAACAAATAAAAGATATAAAAGTATATTTTTGGGGTGTGTTAAGTAAGTTGTGGGGTGTGTATAACCCCACCCTTTGTTAGTGGGGTAGTAGTTTGATCAATTAAGTGTGATTATGTGTCCCCAAGTTTCACAGCAATCTTATGTTAAACATATATTTATGTATGTTAGACATTCCCCTAATGTTATGTTAGACATACTTTTGTGTAACGATTTCATATCTTTAGACTTTTTAACTATGGCAAAAACTTATATACCCCTGGGGCACATATGGGCACAGATCTAGGTGTTACATATGTGCTCTTAAGATGTTATATATATACTCTATAGGTGTTATGTTTTTTGGTGCTATTCATATACTCTATGGGTATCATATTTATATAAGAGTATACATGTGATACCTGAAGAGTATACACATGATACCTGTAGAGTATGTATTTAACACCAATATGATGATTAATTTGGGGACACCGTGCCCCCGGGGCACACAAGTGTCACTCTTTAACTATAGCTTCATACCTATTAGTAATGTTAGACATACATTTTAGTTATACTAGTCATATCTTTTAGTTATGTTAGTTATACATTTATATATGACATAAACTATGTCTAATATATTATAAATGTATGGCTAACATAACATAAATGTATGAATAATATCACGTAAATTATATGTATAAAATGTGTCGAAATTATTGTTTCTTTTAAAGTTAAAAGTATGAAATCTGAACATAAAGATATATCTTTATGTATTTGCAAAATTAAAAATCAAACGCGAAAAAAAAAGGGGAGAACATCCATGCACATGATTCCTAATAGAAATCAACAAAACTCGTGTGCAACCGTCGCACATGCGACGGAATTCCAAATCACATACTTATAGCTGAAAAAGAC
Source organism: Scutellaria baicalensis (assembly GCA_005771605.1). NCBI lineage: Eukaryota > Viridiplantae > Streptophyta > Magnoliopsida > Lamiales > Lamiaceae > Scutellaria > Scutellaria baicalensis. The sequence goes on from CM016727.1 coordinate 16,905,717, forward strand.
ATACTTATGAGTGTAAAAGACATACTTTTAAAACTCATGTTTATACCTGTAAAAATATACTTAAAAACACATACTTATACCTATAAAAGACATACTTGAATTTGGTCGCATGTGAGACAGTCTCACAAGAGACCAACTCAATAGAAATTCTCATACATCAATTCCAAATTTTGATAGTCAATGCACTATAAAGTGCGTCTTATGTTTACATATATTTGTATTTCCTCTTTATCATGTTCCCAATCTTGTGGATAGCCATAAGATTTTTTGATTTAATTTTATTTTCCATTTATTTTACTACCAATTGATCTTTTCCAAATTTATTATCCGAAAATATCATCGAATCGAATAAAAATATCAATAACCAATATCATTAGGACAAAAACCAATATCACAAAATTTCGATATTATATTGATACAATATTACAAAATATTATCGAATTGAATAAAAATAGCAATAAAAATATTACTAAAACTATCAAATCCCTTGCTTGCGGTTATGGATAGTCAATTGGATGAAGTTAGTGACCCTCCCTATCATAGGATGTTTGATGGATTTGAGAAGCATTTGGGATTTTGACTCATCCGACATTGTGATTAGATAGTTTTATTGTCATTTTTATTCTATTTGATGATATTTTGTGATTTTGTATCAATATAATATTGACATTATATTAGTTTTTTTCCCAATAATATCTATCAATTATCCGCAATTAATACCGATATTTTGTGATATTAATTTTTGTTCAATAATATATATCTATAAATAACAAAATAATAATATTGAGATATTTATATTTTCGTTATTGATTTGTGCACAATAATATATATATATATATATATACACACACACACATTGACCGTCTATAATTAATATCAATATTTTACAATATTGTATTTTATATAATATCAATAACTTGACGATAATTATTTTTGTTGAAAATATATATCAAAAAAATATTTGCATGATTATAATTTTCGTTGATTGAAATATATATAATAGTAATTAGATTGAAATGTGTATTGAAAGTATATAAAAATCAGTCAATTTTGTATATTAGATATTTTAGCGAATATTATAATTAATAAGAGAAGGAAATATTTGTTTTTCTTATTTCTTATCTACATGAGATCTGATATCACGTAAGCATCATTTGAGAGCCAGCTGACAGAGAAAAAAATAGATGACGGCATAAGAGAATAAGATAGTTTTCAATCTTTCTAACCTTTGATAGATAAGTTTTTTTTTTAGCTTAATCGATAAATCTCTTGATTTTATTATAATTTGTATAAATTTAATTATCTTGATAATAGAATAAATTCTAATACAATATTAAAATTTTCTCAAAAGCTTATAAATAACCGCCTCATCATTTGTATAAATTTGATTATCTTGATAATAGATAGGGCTGGGTAAAAATATCGAATTACCGAAATATCGCACTTACCGTATCGAAATTTACAGAAAAAACCGAAATTTTCGGCATACCTAAGTTTTCGGTACGGTATGGTACCGTACCGAAATTTTCGGTACGGTATCGGTATGAAAAGTTTGAATTTTCGGTATTTCGGTATATACCGAAATACCGAAATATAATATTAAATATATACATTATATATCATATGAGGGTTAGATTTGGGAGTAGGGTTTCAAATTCTCAATATTTCTCCCTCTTCCCAATTAATTAGGCTACAATTAATTTTCAATTGCATATATCTATTTATGTATCTATTGTTACTGTAATTAGGAAATATTGAGTGTAATGAAATGTTATTGTACTTTCAAATAAATGCAACAATTAATTCTCTCTGTTTTTTTTTTCCAAAACCAGTAATATAATATTTAGTTCTTTCTTTTTCATGTTATTAAATTTCGGTAAGTTTTGGTAATTTTGATACTTTTCGGCAAATTTCGGTATAAGATTTTTCGGTAATTTCGGTACAACGGTAAAATTTCGGTATATTGAAAATTTCGGTATGAAACGGCATAGACTATTATCGTACCGAAAATCCGGTATACCGAAATTCGGTATACCGAAAATTTCGGTATGGTATCGGTAAGAATTTTTCCATACCGAAAATTTCGGTACGGTATTCGGTATGACATAAAATTTTCGGTATACCGTACCGACCCAACCCTAATAATAGAATAAGTTCAAATACAATATTAAAATGAGTAGCACTTACATGCACCTGGGGCAGGGACCTGGGCATGGATTCTTGGATCCGTGCCCATGACCTGCTCCGGCCGACCAGATCCGAATGGATATTATATGTATATATTTTTTATTTTTTTCACTATTAGGCACGGACCTGGGCACAGATTCTTGGATTCGTGCCCATGACTTGCTCTGGCCGACCAGATCCAAATGGATATTATATGTATATATTTTTTATTTTTTTCACTATTAATGCATTCAGCTAAGGAGGTGAACGATGTGATTTTTTTCTTCTGTTCTTCTCTTCTTCCTTCTTATACCCTAATTTTGTGTCTCTTCTTCTTCTCATCTCTTTTTCTTTCTTAAACCCTAATTTTATGTCTCTTCTCCTCCTCATCATCATCATCTTCTTCTTTCTTTATTCTACGTGTTTCTTCTTCTTCTTCATCTTCTTTTTCTTCACCTTAATGGCGGCGGATTGGAAAGAGAATCTCTGTTGTTCTCTTCTCTTCTTTAGGGTTTATATATCCAGGATTGTACATGTATCATGTATGTAATTTAATATGCAATTTTGTTGGTTATAGAATGATGGTATGAAGTTGTAGAAATCTAATTGAGTAGTATGAATTTTGCAGAAAAATTGGGGAAGAAGATGATAAAATAACAATTCACAATCTATTATACATATCACTAAATCTTAAGAACATACATGCAACACCTAAAGACTAATATATATATATATATATATATATATATATAACACTTATAGAGTATATATATTACACTTCACATAATATGAATTTAATATGTGATACCTCAAGAACATACATGTAACACCTAAACAATTATATATAGAACACCTATCACTATATATATATATATATATATATATATATGATACCTCAAGAACATACACCTAAACAATATATATATATAACACCTATAGAATATATATATATATATATATATATATAACACCTATCACTATATATGTGATGTCTCAAGAACATATATGTAACACCTTGAGAGTATATATATAACACATATAGAGTATATATATTACACCCACCACTATATATATAATACCTCAAGAACATACATGTAACACCTTAATAGTATATGTATAACACCTATGTAGTATATATATAACACCTCATATGACTATATATGTGATACATCAAGAATATACATGTAACACCTAAGAGTATATATATAACACCTATAGAGTATATATATAACACCTACCACTATATATGTGATACCTCAAGAATGTATATATATAACACCTATAGAGTATATATATAACACCTATCACTAAATCACATAGTACGAAATTTGGTGATAGTATGAAATTTGATGTGCACCAGATCGGTGGTGGTGCGTGGGCACGCGTGGAAGCAGCCCACGTGCCGGGTCGGGTTTGGGGCACAGATCTGGGTTAGGGGCACGAATCTAAAATTTGTGCCCCAAATGCATATAAATTTTGTTATATTAAAATTGTCTCAAAAGCTTATAAATAACAGTCTCATGGATAGTTACCGTCACATGAATCATTATTATTCACAAACAAAATCTAATTACACAAATTCATTTGAAAAAACTATTTAATTCAACCGTTTTTTTAAGAACTAAAGGACAATTTCCGAGGCTTCTATGAAAAAGAACGTCATCGACATCGTTGAAAAGCACTGAAGATCAAAGATCATTCCACAAAGATCATTGTGGAATGATGTTGATGAAGAGTCATAATCGGACTAGAAGAATAATTCTAATAAGTTTAGAATTTCGAAAGGTGATTAGATTGGTCCATCACAGCCAGATATCATATTCTAATAGTTCTAGAATTCTAATAGATTTAGTTTTTTCACAATGTAGAAACTGTAATAGCTCTAAAATTCTTAATAGATTTAGGATTCTGATATTAATGGAGTGATTTTAAGTCCATCATGATTAGATATATAAGTAGAATTCTATCCATATACAATCGAAGACAGTTAGAAAAAAGAAAGAAATAAATCCACTGCGCGTTGATCACATCGAGGCCAACAAAGCACACTACCTACACAAACCAATACCCAATAGAATTCTACGCCCCCTACCCCACCTCTTATATATACAACTGGACCTCATGCCAATTCCCAAGCAACCTTAGGAGCGGAGAAGCCATGGATCGATCTTCCAGCATGACGAAGAAATCTGACGACGATGACTACGACAGAAATTTAGCCGCGCACGATGAGGTGAACGGCGTCGTTGATGATGAATCTGTGGAGAAGATATTCGAGAGCAAAGAGGTGCCGCCATGGCAGAAGCAGCTCACTTTCAGGGCCTTCTTCGTCAGCTTTATTTTGGGTATTCTCTTCACTTTCATCGTCATGAAACTCAATTTGACCACTGGAATCATCCCATCCCTCAATGTCTCTGCTGGCCTTCTCGGTTTCTTCTTCGTCAAAACGTGGACGAAATTTCTCGAGAAATCCGGCCTTTTGAAGCAGCCCTTTACTCGCCAGGAGAACACTGTTATTCAGACCTGTGTCGTCGCCACCTCCGGCATAGCCTTCAGTGGTTAGTACATTCCCCCTCTCTTCTTTCTCTCTCTCTCACACACTGTGTGTGTGCGCTTATATGCAATTCTCTTTGATTTTGAGTATATTTTTAACAGGTTTTGAAATCTGATAATCTTACCTAATTTTTGATGTGTTGAGTGTGTAAATTGGCAATCCTTTTTGTTTAATTAGGGTTTTTTCAGGTGGATTTCTCCGCCATAGCTGTCTTTTAAACACATAATAATTCATCTCTTATATGTATTTATGTGCTTATTCCTCTATAACAAACAATGTTCTGTCTGTATCTCTTCTTCCACAACTAGCATTTGATTGTATTAATTGCATCTTAAAGCATTGATTACAAATGTTGGTAATATCGAAGATAAACATTGTTTAACAAATAGTAATCCAAATCAAGATCCAAAAAAGGGGTGCGTGCTACTACTGCGCTGGGTGGGATGGACCAAAGAATTAACGATTATGAATTTGGACCACTAGATTTTTATTGTTATTCTTCCCATTCTTACGGCTCTGTTTGGATTAAAACTCTTTGGGATTCTAAATTTTGGAATTCAAAATAATAGATAATGACAAGCTAGTGAATTCTGGAATAATAAGAACCTTTGTTTGAGAATACCTACTCTTTTAGTATAGATGTGAAATATTATATTTGTATCAATTGTGTAATGGTTGTAGAATAAGTGGAATATATAGTAATGAAGTGGGATTTTGGAAAATGTTAGGTGGGTATGGTTATTGGATTCTAGGACTTTGGAATTGTCAATTCTAAGTCCAAACATGACGTTGGGTTGTGATGATAATGATATCATTTTTGCGACAATAATTTTGAGACAACCGCTTAAAATTGCCCTTTTTATAAAAAAATACAGAAAGATAGATAAAGAAAGTGACAAGCTGGTTTCTTTATTGCTGTCATAATTTACACTTAGTGTGGGGATTATCATCACATGACAAATGCTGCCTTTTGGGGTTAAAATACAACTTTAAATTCCTGTTTGATGTTGACTCTATGAACTATCCTTTTTTCATTTTTATTTTTTTTTGAATAATCTTGAGGAGTGACTTCTTTTATATTTTTGAATTATTATATGGTTTCATGTATTTTCTTTGAGTAATAGTTGATTGTCATGTGATTTCACTCTTTAGTTATGATTCTTGGTTGGTAGTATTTAATACTAATGCAAGTTGGCCTGCAATTTATGGATTCTCACGAGATTCCTCCTTCACTTGCTGCGCCGTTTTTGCTACAAGTTTTTGACATTATATATAAAGTAATATTTTGACTAACTAATTTCATATGGTTTGATTAAGGGGGTGTTGACAAAAATTTGTAAGATGTTATATCTTATTTTAAAAATAAGTTGTTGAATTAGTTGAATAAAGTAACGTGGTTGAACTTTTAAGACGTTAGAAACAACAGTTGTATAATTTAAATGATAAAATTTGAGAAATTAGTTAAAATAATATTTATATTTGAAATAAGATGAGTTCTTTAGAAAACTTTATTGAACACTTAACAGTTCAACAAACACTGCCCACTTGTAATGTGAGAATAAATGACAAATCATCAATATCTAACAACACTATATAAGAACAGCAAGATCCTTTTCTCTGACTAATGGATTCAACTTGTTGGCAAGAAATTTTCCTATTATTGTAACACCAAAAAGAAAAGTTACCAACAGAATTCCTACTAATTCCTTAACAAAAACTGAAAAAGTTGCCTAGAAAAGTGGCTAGTTGATGGAAATCATGTGATCGAGATCAGCATAAGATATCCATCCATACATCAAATTATGTTGGCATCTTTCATAAATTTTTTACTTTTGTTCATCAATACATCTTTCTCATCTTTAATCTATTTCCTTTTATTTATATATCTTGATTTTAGAAATTTTGTTATTTTTCTTGACATAAATCAAAATGTCCTTTCTGGACTAGTAAATTGTAGGAAGATGGTGAAAAGACTATTATATGGTGATATTGCCTTGAGATTATATTTATTGATTTTTTTCAGTTGCTTTATGAATTCAGATTGAAGCAATGAAGAATAAAAGGGTTTTTTTTTTTTTTTTTCTTGTTTTAGAGTTGGCATGTAATAATATATAACTAGCAATAAAACTGGAAAATTTTCAAATTCATACTATGATTTCCCTCTGTACCGAGTTTTTGGCAGCAGCTCTTAACTTGAATTGAATCCTCAGGTGGTTTTGGAAGTTACCTTTTCGGTATGAGTGAACTTGTGGCAAAACAAGCTACGGAAGCTAATGATGCTATGAATGTTAAGAATCCAGGACTGCCATGGATGATTGGGTTCCTCTTCGTTGTTAGCTTTTTGGGGCTCTTTTCTGTTGTGCCCCTACGGAAGGTACGGAGAACCTTCATACTCAAAGAGATTGTATGTGCATGCTATTAACTTATCAGTAGGAATTTCTAAGTTAGGAGAATAATTTTCAGTCATTTCTTTACTTCAATTCGGTGAATCTCTGTGGATTAAATTAACTGTATGCTTTTAATGGTTCAGATAATGATCATTGATTTCAAACTGACTTATCCAAGTGGCACAGCAACTGCTCATCTGATTAATAGCTTTCATACTCCTCAGGGAGCCAAGCTAGCAAAGTAAGTAGTGATTACCCATGTTCACCCATGTTCGATGCCTGCTACTATATTCAAAGTATATATCTCATAATATCCTCTCATTGGTTTACTGCAGGAAACAAGTAAGAACTTTGGGGAAGTTCTTCTCTTTCAGCTTCCTGTGGGGTTTCTTTCAATGGTTTTTCACTGCAGGGGACGATTGTGGATTTGCTAGTTTCCCTACTTTTGGACTTAAAGCCTACGAGCACAAGTGAGTGACAGATAATAATTTCACATAGCAATTTTTTTCTTCTTTATTCTTGCATATCTCAAATTCACATAAACACCATTATGTACTTCAAGCCATCTTAATTCTCACCTTCTTTCCTCTCTGCCACTAGGTTTTACTTTGATTTCTCAGCAACTTATGTTGGTGTTGGCATGATATGCCCCTATCTTATCAACATATCGTTGCTGATTGGAGCTATCCTTTCGTGGGGCATAATGTGGCCACTGATACAGAACAGGAAAGGTGATTGGTACTCCGCTGAATATAAATCTGACAGTCTTCACGGCTTGCAAGGTTACAAGGTAGTTTCTTAGCTATCTGAGTAAATCCACTCAATCTTGCTCATTTTGAAAGTCTCGTGATCCTTTTAATCCCTTCAGGTCTTCATAGCCATAGCCATGATCCTTGGCGATGGCCTCTACAGCTTCTTAAAGGTCCTTTGCCGCACTATGATCGGGTTGTACAACCAATTCCGTAGTAAAAATGCAGGTCCTGTCCTACCGGTTGATGGCCAGGCCTCCTCTCCGTCAGCTCCCACTTTATCCTATGATGATAAACGCAGAACCCAACTTTTTCTCAAGGACCAAATACCTACATGGGTTGCCTTCACAGGGTACATCATCATTGCAATTATATCTGCAGTAACAATTCCACACATCTTTCACCCACTCAAATGGTACCACATTGTGGTCATATATATATTTGCACCTGCTCTAGCCTTCTGCAATGCCTATGGATGTGGGCTTACTGATTGGTCATTGGCATCAACATATGGGAAGTTGGCAATATTTGTAATTGGTGCATGGGCTGGAGCTGCCCATGGCGGCGTTCTTGCCGGACTAGCAGCCTGTGGGGTCATGATGAATATCGTCTCTACTGCCTCTGACCTCACACAGGACTTCAAGACGGGATATATGACCCTTGCATCTCCCAGATCCATGTTCGTGAGCCAGATCATTGGTACAGCTATGGGATGTGTGATTTCACCTTGTGTGTTTTGGCTCTTCTACAAGGCCTTCAAAGATTTTGGTGTCCACGGATCACAATATTCTGCACCATATGCTCTCATCTACCGCAACATGGCAATCTTGGGAGTCGAAGGCTTTTCATCTTTGCCAAAACACTGTCTTACTCTGTGCTATGGGTTCTTCGCGGCAGCAGTAGTCATCAATGGCATCAGAGACCTCGTTGGACCAAAGTGGGCGAGATTCATTCCTCTTCCAATGGCTATGGCAATTCCGTTCTATCTTGGAGGATATTTTACCATTGATATGTGCGTCGGCAGCTTGATACTTTTCATTTGGGAGAAGATGGATAAGGCGAAGGCTGATGCATTCGGGCCAGCAGTAGCTTCTGGATTGATCTGTGGGGACGGGATTTGGACGTTGCCTAGTTCGATATTAGCTTTGGCTGGTATAAATCCACCCATCTGCATGAAGTTCCTCTCAAGAAAAGATAATGCAAGGTTAGGTTTTTAGTTGATATATAGATTCAAAAGCTGTAACCAGATCACCCCCTTGTTACAGATCTTAATACTCTTTTCTTTTCTTTTTTTCCTTTTTTTTTTTCCATATTTCTTGGAATTGCATAATGGAATTACGATGTTTATGTAAATATATTTTAAGTTCTATGATACCAATAGTTGAGTTTTTATACATTTGGCTTCATATTGCATTATTGTCTACTAGTGTGGAGGTTCCATTGTTGTTGGTTAATGGTTATTTGGTTGTATGTTGCTGAGAAAATTGTCAATCTTGGCATGATTGTATGCTTAAACAGTAAAGCTCAAACTAATATGATATGCAAGCCATTTATATCCATTTCTAACAACAAAATTTTATATTGACTAGGGTGGAACACGTGCGTTGCACGTTGAGGCCTTTTTTTTTAAAGTATCAATCTTATTTTATACTCATTTGTCTTTTTTTTTTTTTTTTTCCTTTCAATATTTGTTGGCCTTTAGTTTGTTATAATATACTAAAATAAATAATTCATTAAATTTTTTTTTAAGTAAACCAACATATAGTTATAGGTTGATGTTTAACTCAAACTAAATTAATAAAGCAAGAAACTTCAATGTTTAATTTAAATTTAAGTAAAATAAAACTCTAATAATATGATTATATGATTTTATCAAATGAGCTCTGGAAAATAAATCAATTAGTAATCCATAAAACGAACAAAAAAAAAAAAAAGAATAAGTCACTTGTGCATCAGGTGCATGGATCTTAGATCCATAGATCCATGCAACCGGGTCGGATCCGGGTAATATGACCCGCTTCTTTTTTTTTTTTTGGCGCTAACTTTTTTTCAATTTTTGTCATAACTTTTAGTTATGTTAAGAATATTTTTATGTAATGTGTAAGAATACCTTTAGGTTACGTTAAGGATACCTTTATGCTCAAATTTCATACATTTACGTTAAGTTAGACATACCTTTAGGTTATGTTAAGAATACCTTTAGGTAATGTTTAGGGAAACCTTTAGGTTATGTTAAGGATACCTTTATGCCCAAATTTCATACATTTACTTTACGTCAGACATACCTTTAGGTTATGTTAAGGATACTTTTATGTTATGTTAGAGATACCTTATCCATAAGGTAGTTGTGTTACACATTTTGTACACAAATGTATCTCTAACGTAACATAAAAGTATCATTAACATAACCTAAAGGTATCCTTAATATAACGTAAATGTATGTGACCTGGAGCGAATTCTAAGGGTATCAAATCAGGATTTCAAAGGAACCTAGAATCACGATCAAAGGTATTTTTAACATCACCTAAAGGTATTCTTAACATAACCTAAAAGTATGCTTAATATAATCAAAAGGTATTCTTAACATAACTAAAGGTATCCTTAACATAACCTAAAGGTATCCTTAACATAACTAAAATGTATTCTTAACATAACGTGGTATGCATGTAACCTGAAATCAGGATTTCAAAGGTATCCTTAACATCACCTAAAGGTATTCTTAACATAACCTAAAGGTATGCTTAATATAATCAAAAGGTATTCTTAACATAACTAAAGGTATCCTTAACATAACCTAAAGGTATGCTTAACATAACTAAAAGGTATTCTTAACATAACGTGGTATGTAACCTGGAATCAGGATTTCAAAGGTATCCTTAACATAACTGAAAGGTATCCTTAACATAACTAAAAGGTATCCTTAACGAGCGAATTTGGGTGCATCCGCCCAGGCGCGTGGGAGCGCGTGAGGGCGCGTGGAAGCGTGTACACGCACGGGTCGGGTCAGGTGCATGGATCTAGGATCCATGCATCTGATGCATAAAAGTTTTTGTCAAAAAAGAAATATTCATGCTAAAAAAAAAAAAAGTTGGATGTTATATAAATCATCAAGAAACAAAAAAAAAAAAACCCCTGGAAAAAGTTTTTAAAAAAATCAAAAAATTATGTTTAATAGAATTTATTTTCTCAAATTTTTTTCTTTGTTTTTGTTGCTTGTGGTCCTTGATTTTTTCTTTCTTTTGGTCATAAGTTCTTTAATCGTCTCATCTTCCTCAACCTCTTCTTCAATGAGATAATCTTCATGCCTCTTTTTGTTATTGCTTGCGGTCCGTGCTTTTTTCTTTCTTTTGGACATAAGTTCATTGATTGTCTCATCTTCTTCATCCTCCTCTTCAATGAGATAGTCTTCATGCCTGGTATTCTTGGTATGAAAACATGTTTTCCTGCATGTTGTCCCAAGACAATCTCTGCGTCAATAACATTATCTTTGAAGTCTCTGCACAACATTCTTGTACCATTGCACAAACCATTTGATGGGTCTAAATTTCTTAAAAGAATAATGGGATAATTTCTTTTCAATACCAACTTATGTGGAGGCAAACCATTTGGAGTTAGAGAGTTCAAAAATTCTTCATAAAACTTTTTTGTTTCATCGATTGCTTTATCAAAGCTGGTGTATGTTTTTCCTTCCCCTGGAAACATAATTATCAACTTGTCATTCAGCAAATCGACGTGCTCATTTCTAGCTATTAGTATTGCACGATTTGATATATTTGGAGTTGAATATGCATTCACAGATAAGTTTGGGTAAACCACTTCAATAAGTCTGTTGTATGGAGTCTTCTTCATTGTCATACTCAATGAGCATCTCTTCTCATGGAATTTTGATATTCCCTTCTCCATCTGTTGGTTCCTCCCCATTTCCAACTCTAAGTAAGAATTCACTAAATGCTGGATCTTCCATTGATCTCATGTTTTTTGGGAGAGTAATCTTTGTCTATCCGCTGGCAGTACGTTGAGGCAGCATTAAAAGCCCACGAAGATCAATCTTGGCTATGGCAGCGAAAGTTCGGGCACTTCAACTTCCAAGGACTAAAAGTTCTCCACCAGAAAAATATGATGAAAGATCTTCCAGCCATACAAATAAAAGATGACATCTGCGGCACATGCATGGAAGGAAAACAACATCGAAAGTCATTTCCCTCCGGACAAACATGACGAGCTAAGCAAAAATTGGAGCTAATCTATACAGATGTGTGTGGCCAAATGAGGACACTAACAGTCGAGAAAAACAGGTACTTCATTCTCTTTATTGACGACTATACAAGAATGACGTGGGTATACTTTATGAAAGAAAGAACAGAAGTCTTTAATATATTCAAGAATTTGGTCGAGAACCAAAGCGGTCGCCGAATCATAGTCTTACGAAGCGATAGAGGTACAAAATACACCTCTAACACATTCAATAAGCTCTGCGAGGAGGAAGGAGTCAATCATCAATTGACAGTTGGCTACGCTCCAGAACAGAATGGCGTGTTAAAGAGGAAGAATAGGACCGTGATGGAGATGGCTAGGACAATGCTAACAGAAAAGAGCATGCCAAAGGAGTTCTGGGCAGAAGTAATATACACCATTGTCTATCTACTAAATAGGTGTCCAACAAAAGCAGTACAAAATAAAACACCAATAGAAGCATGGAGCGGACGAAAGTCGTTAGCACAACATCTCAAAATCTTTGGGAGTGTCTGCTACGTGCACATCCCAAAAGAGAAGAGACATAAACTGGAGGAGAAGACAGAAAAATGTATTTTTCTTGGCTACAGCTCTCTGTCTAAAGGCTATAGAATTTATAGTCTTAAGAATAAGAAACTAATCATTAGTCGAGACGTCGAGTTCGATGAGAATGCTACATGGAATTGGGAAGAAGAAAAAGTAGAAAAACAAAATATAATGCTACCACCACTACGACATCCTACCGAAAACCAAGGACTAGGTGCTCCAGAATCTTCTAGTGAAGCTCCTAGTGAAGCAACAGAACCTTCTAGTCCGAGGACACCATCACCATCTTGTATCTCAATTGAAGAAGAATCTTCTCCAGATTCTACTCCCAGAAAAGTAAGACTACTATGAAATATATACGAGAGATGCAACTTTGTGACCCTAGAGCCCGAAAGCTTTGAAGTTGTCGTCAAAGAAAAAGAATGGATAAAAGCCATGGAAGAAGAAATAAAAATGATCGAGAAAAACGAAACATGGGAGTTGGTGGATCTACTGAGCAACAAAGAAGTTATTGGATTTAAGTGGGTTTATAAGACAAAGATTAACCCAGATGGCTCAATTAACAAACATAAGGCAAGACTAGTAGCAAAGGGTTACTCACAGGTACAAGGGATCGACTACAATGAGACTTTCGCTCCAGTAGCCCGACTCGACACTATTCGAGCACTTGTTGCGCTAGCTGCACAAAAGAGATGGAAGATTTACCAACTTGATATGAAGTCAGCCTTTTTAAATGGATATCTTGAAAAAGAAATCTACGTGAAATAACCTCAAGGGTTCGTGATACAAGGGCAAAAAGATAAAGTTCTCAGATTAAAGAAGGCACTCTATGGTTTAAAACAAGCCCCACGAGCCTGGTATAGCAGAATCGACAATTACTTCACAAAGCTTGGATTTAGGAGGAGCCCAATCGAGCATACACTATACATCAAGACCCAAGGTACGAAAAATAAACTCATTGTCTCTTTATACGTGGATGATCTAATGGACACAGGAAACAATGAGACAATGATTAAGGAGTTCAAATAAGACATGATGAAGACATTCGAGATGACCGATTTGGGCTTGAAGCATTATTTTCTCGATATCGAGATAAACCAAAGAGAAGATGGTATATTTATCTCACAACAGAAATATACCGAAAGCTTATTAAAAAGATTCAAGATGGAAGGGTGCAAGACCGTTGCCACCCCACTTGACAGCTCTAAAGCACTACAAAAAGAAGATGGCTCACCAAAGGCAGACATCTCAAAATTTTGAAGCTTGATCAGAAGTCTACTCTATCTAACAGCGACTCGACCTGACATCATGTACTCAACGAGCTTCTTATCAAGGTTTATGCAGGATCCAAGTCAGATTCACTATGGAGCGACAAACCGAGTACTCCGATATCTTCAAGGAACTAAAAACTTCGGCATCTGGTATGAATCAACACCTAACTCAAAGTTATTTGGCTATACTGACAGTGATTAGGCAGGCTCCGTTGACGACATGAAGAGCACATCAGGGTACGCCTTTACAATGGGTTTAGGAATATTTTCTTGGACATCTAAGAAGCAACCAATAGTTGCACAATCATCAGCCGAAGCAGAATACATAGCAGCAGCAATGACTACAAGTCAAGCTATTTAGCTTAAATACATACTTGAAGACATGGGAGAGCCGCAGGATGATGCTACCAAAATCTATTGCGACATTATATCAGCAATGGCTATCGCAAAAAAACCCACTATTCCATAGCAGAACTAAACACATAAAGATCAAGTACCACTTCATTCGAGAAGCAGAAGCAAACAAAGAAATCGAGTTGGAGCACTGCAAGACTGAAGACCAACTAGCAGATATTTTTACAAAAGCACTAACTCGAGGAAAGTTCGAGACACTACGAAGAAAAATTGGAGTCACAGAAATATGCATCAAGGAGGAGTATTAGAAAGTGATGCACATTTCTAGAATTTTCTAGAATTTTATAGAATGATCTAGAATTTTATAGATGTATCTAGAGTATTCTAGGAAGTGAAAAAATAATATAGAAAAAAAGAATATTGTTGGTCCCAAGTGGTAGTAGGCTTAGAGGGGGGGTGAATAAGCCTACTCAATTTTTTCAGAAAAACTTATTTGAAGGTCGTTGCTTGAGCAATTACCTTTAAGTTTGAAACTAAAGAGTGTTATGCACAGCGGAAATACTTTTTCAAATCAATACTTGTTTTTCTGAAAACCGTGATTATGCTTAGGGATGATATGTAGCAGATAGATTCAGATATGCAATATTATGATAAAGGTAATCAACAGTAAAGAACACAACAATTTATAGAGGTTCGAGGGTGGAGTAATCTTTCTACGTCCTCTCTTCTCCTACACAAGGAGGGACCTTCGTTAGGTAAAACGATTGATTTACACAAGTCTTTCTTACACAACCTAAACCTAACGAGAACTGCTGCCAGTCTCTTCCACACAAGGTTACTGCACAGTGGCCAAATCTCTAGCCCACACAGGACTCTTGCTCTTCTACCAAGAGCGAAACCCTTAGCCCACACAGGACTCTTGCTCTTCTACCAAGAGCGAAAATACTTGATCAGGCAAACCCTCTGATCAAGCAACTCCACACAGTCTAACAAAGAGAATAAAACTCTAGTAACACAGGCAGCAAACTTGAACTAGTTGAGCTCTTTAAGCTGAGTGTAGCTTGCTGCATAGACTGGACTTGAAACTTCTTTGATGTTTGTATATGATCTGATGTGTATTTCTTTGAGCGTTTAGATTGTAAGAGTTTTAGGTGCATTTCAAGTCCCAGTCCTCTTATATTTATAGGCGATTTGAATTTTGTCCGTTAGAGAGATCATCCAATTTGTTGCTTCTTTGGGGTGATGTGACATTTCTTGATTTGATCGTGTACTGCATTTTCAGGCTGTCACTCAGAAGCTGCAATCGCCGTCCTAGTCTGACACTTTTTCTGACTTTACTTTTTGCCTTTTGATACGTGGCGCTTCTTGGTTGGTTGCAACTGCGGCTTGTGCCTACCATAAACTTTTGTGCACGTTTTTTGAGATAACCGCTACTCCTCAGGTAGCTGTAGCTTCCTGATGCTTCAGTCTCCTCTTCATTCATCTCAGCATTCTTGGTTGATTTGCAACCAGCATCCTATCCGAAGCAGCCTGCTGTATTATTTTTGACTTCGCGGTTTTTGTGCAACAAGGTCTTCAATTTCCAGTCTTTAATTTTCAAGTCTCCTGATCCTAATCTATAGAATATTATAGCGGAATCTAATATACAGGATCCTAGGCTCTAAAACTATTACATGTTTTGTCATTCATCAAAATCTTACATAATGTTCCTTAAAAATACTCTAGAATATTCTAGGGTAGAATAAATAAGGAGAGAAGTAGAGGATTTTAGAGTAATCTAGAAATAGAATATGAAAGAATACTCTAGAAACTTCTAAGACCTCCTATAAATATGAGAGTAGCTCATTTGTAAGTTGTGAACTAGAAACCAAAGCAATAAAGTGAAAGTATAGCTTTCAAAATCCTTATCATCCTACCTCAAAAACTTCCAACTATTTCCTACTAAATCTTTCCTAAAACCCCTCTCCTATCCTAAGTTCATATATACTAAAACACATCTCTCACCAATATCCAACCTTCAAATATCATCACATAAAATTGTTAAAGTGTTTATATCATTGTCTTCGGCTTTGTTACAAGTCATAGATTGATCTCTGAAGTAGGCAGACCTTCTCTTCATTTCCTGGACTTTCATATCCTTCAGGTTGCCTCATGTACAAAGTTTCATCTAGAGTTCCATGTAAAAAGGTTGTTTTTACATCCATTTGCTCTAACTCCATATCAAATTGGTTTACAATAGCTAATAGGATCCTGATAGAAGTGTGTTTTACTATTGGTGAGAAAACCTCATTGTAGTCAATACCCTCTCTTTGGGTGTACCCCTTGGCCACAAGTCTGGTTTTATATCTCACTGTTTCCTTTTCTAGCATTTCTATCTTCCTTTTGTAAATCCATTTGCTCCCTATAACTTTGTGCCCTTTTGATTTATCTACTAATATCCATGTTTTGTTTTTCTCTAGAGATTTTAACTCTTCTTCCATAGCTGTTTTCCATTTATCTTTATCTCTAGATTTCATTGCAGCCTTATAACTTTGAGGTTCTTAGTATTCAATGTCTTCAGCTACTGCCAGAGCATAGGAGATGATATCTGCCTCTCCAAACCTGCTTGGTGTGTGTATCACCCTTCTCTGTCTATCTCTGGCTAAGTCATAATCCCTTTACTCATTTTGTTCATCCTCATCTTCTTCTAAAGACTCATGGTTTTCACCCTCATCTGAGTTAGCTTGATGAAGGTCATTTTGGTGACAATCAGGTTGAGTGTTTGTATTGGTTTGCTCTTCTTCTGAATGTGGGATTTGATTTAGATGTAGCTCCACCTCAGCTTGATGTTCCTCATCATAAATAGTAGAGCTACTACTTGAACTGTGTGTTTTATCTCTTTAGGCCATCTTAGACTCTCTGAAGATTACATCTCGCTTTATCAAACATTTTTGGTGTCCAGGCTCAAGGCACCATAGCTTGTGTCCTTTTATTCCCTAAGGATACCCCTATGAACATGCATTTCAAGGCCCTTGAATCCAGCTTATCCTGTTTAACATGAGCAAATGTCTTGCATCCAAATACTTTTAATTGAGAGTAATCAGAAATCTTACCATACCATAGTTCATCTGGAATTTTAAAACCAATAGCTGAGGATGGTGACATGTTGATCAAATGAGCAGCTGTATTTACAGCCTCACCCCAAAACCTTTTGGATAAGTTTGCATCAAGAAGCATACATCTCACTCTCTCAAGCAAGGTTCTATTCATCGTTACAACAATCTCATTTTGTTGTGGATTTGCCACCACTGTTCTATGTCTGGTAATCCCTTTTTCTCTACAGAAACTTGTAAATTCTTCATAGAGATATTCTAATCCATTATTCGTCCTAAGATGCTTAACCTTCCTTCCAGTCTTATTTTCTTCTAAGGTTAACCAAACTTTAAACATGGTGAAAGCCTGATTCTTATGTTTCACGATAAACACCCATACTTTTTTGGAGAAGTCATCAATGAGAGTCATGAAATATCTCCCCCCTCCATGAGTTTCTACCCTTACAGGACTCCAAACATCTGAATGTATATAGTCCATGCATGCTTGAGTAGTATGTTTACCTTTACTGAAACTGTATGTTTACCTTTACTAAAAATGTGCTTCTTTGCTTTGCCTAATACACACATAGATTTTCCATCTCTTTGCCTCCAAGGACTGCCTGCTCTGCCAAGACTTGCATTGCTTTGTTTCCCAAGTGAGCCAATCTTTTTTGTGCCACGTTCCTGTATCATCTTGACTCATGGCAATAGAGATATTAGTAATAACCGTTTCACCCATGAGAGTGAATAAACCATTTACCTTTTTCCCTTTCATAACCTCTATTCCTTTCTTGGTGACAATGATATGCCCCTTTTGAGTGTTAAACTCACAACTTGCAGCAGTTAGAGCACCAAGAGAAATGAGATTTCTTTTAAAATCAGGAATATACCTGACATTTGTTAGGGTCCTGAGTTTTCCATCATGCATCTTGCGCTTGATGTTCCCAGTTCCCTTTACTTTGTAAGAATGATTATTTCCCAATAGAACCAAGCCTCCATCTTCAAGCTTTAAGTCTTGAAACCAATTCTTCTGTGGACACATATAGAAGGAACATCCAGTGTCCAATACCCAGTCTTGATTTGATTGTGTTGTTGATATAAACAACATGGAAGCACTATCATAACCACCTTCTGCAACAGTTACTTTTTGCTTAGTTTTATTTGTTTTCTTTTCTGGACAATTCCTTTTAAAGTGTCCCGGCTTATGGCAGTTAAAACAAGCCTTATTAGCTATATCATCTTGATTTTTGTTTTATGAATTGGTCCCCTTTTCACCTTTCTTCTTTTGAGACTGATTTTTTTCCCTTTACTCTTGACATATAGACAATCTCTTGGATTTTGAGACTTTACCTCACTAGACACATTCAGGATCTTTGATTTGATAAAGGCAAATACATCCTCCAATGTCAAAGTCGTAGTCCTCCCATATATCAAAGTGTCTCTAAAGCTTTCAAAGGACTTTGGTAAGGAGTTCAGAAACATTAAAGCTTTGTCCTCATCTGTCATCTTCTCACCAATGCTTTCAAGATCATTGGTGATCTTTGCAAATTCATCAATCTTGTCAGCAATTCTCTTCTCATCGTTGATCCAAAATGTAAAGAGTTTGTTATTCAAGAAAAGTCGATTTGCCAGACTTCTTGTAAGATGATGGCCTCCAACTTCTTCCATACTTGGAGAGCTGTCTCTTCCTTGAAGATCTCTCGTAAAACCTTGTCATTGAGACATAGTAAGATGGAGCCATGAGCCTTCATGTCCATCTCTTTCCATTTCTCAGCAGTCATGGAAGATGAAGCTCCATCTCCTTCTTCCTCAATCAGTGCCGCTGCAACTCCTTCTTTAATAAAAAGAGCTCGCATCTTAGCTCGCCACAAGTTGAAATCTGCCTTACTGTTTAATGTTTCGATCTTCATTTTGGTTGAAGCCATGTTTGCCAGCGCCTAATCGGTTCCCACAGACGGCGCCAATTGTAAATATCACCACCCAGATCACCGGCCGTTCTTCAACTCTGGAATCGAACACCACAACACTTCCGGTGTGATAGACAACAGTAAGAGCACAAACAAACAACAAAGCATTTACGTGGTTTGATCACAGTCGTTTAATATTATTTTGATATTAAAAGTTTCCCCTAATTTAGACATGGTGTTAGCTAAATTGTGATTGTGGGGAGATCTATTTATAGAAAATATAATTATCTATATCAACATATTGATATTGTAAATGATATAGAAGATATCATTCTGCTAAGAGGTTTGATCTTTTCTTTCTTTTGATTTTTCAATGATGTTATCATGTATGATGTGATGTATTGGAGATAGTTAAAATAGAATCAAATCAGTTCAATCAAATTGTATCTTAAATATAGATAATATTTTTATTTGGAGTTGTTTCATATATTTATAAAATTACCTATATATCCTTAATTTTTAAAATTCAATGGGAATATAATAGGCGTTTCAAAAATTGGTCAATAAGACACTTTTTATATACTATTAGATTTAAGTGATTCAAATATGTTCTATTGATTAAACTATTTTCTTACATTACTACATGTATGGTAGTGTCAAATTCAAAGCATGTTTCTGTACAACAGTTTTTAATACTTAGGCCTCAATCAACTCTCTGATAGATTTGGTGTTTACATTGTCTGATGGGATATCAGTAAATTCAGATAATATAGCTCTAAACTCCTCCCCAGTGAGAGTTTCTCTCTCCATCAACACATCCACTAACTTGTCAATAGCCTCCCTGTTGTTCCTTATATGGTTCTTTGCGACCTCGTATGCTCTGTCGATTATACACTTTACACAGTTGTCGATGTCTTCTGCTAGTTTCTCCGACATCTGATTCCTAGCCAGCATCCTCAACACCACGTCGCTGCTTTGCACACTTTGATCAATTAACGCCCACGGTCCGATTTCAGACATTCCATAGGTTATAACCATCTGAGGATCAGTGTCAAATTAGAAACATGGAACGTGATCACTTAGTGATCTGTTAGTTAAATCAATTAAGTTTGTGTTAAATGGAAGCTGCAAGAAGAACCTACTTGTCTGGTGATCTGTGTGACTTGTTGTAAGTCTCCGGATGCACCGGTCGTAATCTCTTGTTCTCCGAAGATAACTTCCTCCGCCGCTCGACCTCCAAGACCTCCGACAATTCTAGCGAACAATTGCTTCCTAGAGATCAAAGTCGGATCATCTCTTGGTATAAACCATGTTAAGCCGCGAGCTTGCCCTCGTGGGATCAACGTGACCTTCTGTACCGGATCATGTCCGGGAGTCAAGGTCCTATTCGCACAATTAGATCCATGAAATGGTCTCAAAACATGTTCGTTAACATCAATGAACTAGTTGAAACGAATATGAACTAGTTGTCCACTTACGCGCAGACAGCATGCCCGACTTCATGATAGGCGACCAAGATCTTGCTCTTTCCGTCGGTCATCGTGGTTCCTTCCATTCCGGCCACAATCCGGTCGATCGAGTCATCAATCTCTTTCAGAGTAACCTTGTCCTTCCCTCTCCTACCAGCAAGAATAGCAGCTTCATTCATAAGGTTTGCTAAATCTGCCCCACTAAATCCAGGAGTTCTCATTGCAACAACACTGACATCAACATCCTTAGCTAACTTCTTGCCTTTACTATGAACTTGTAGTATTTCTTCCCTCCCTCTGACATCTGGCAACCCTACACTAACCTGCTTCACAAAACAATGTTTTGTTAAACACTGTTGTAATAAAGACTCACAAGATTGATCGAAACCTGGTACTAACTAACCTGTCTAT
This sequence comes from Scutellaria baicalensis, assembly GCA_005771605.1. Taxonomy (NCBI): domain Eukaryota; kingdom Viridiplantae; phylum Streptophyta; class Magnoliopsida; order Lamiales; family Lamiaceae; genus Scutellaria; species Scutellaria baicalensis. The sequence continues at coordinate 16,926,835 of CM016727.1, forward strand.
CAAACCTCCCTGGTCTAAGCAAAGCAGAATCAAGAATCTCAGGCCTATTAGTAGCAGCAATGACAATGACTCCACTGTTCCCATCAAAACCATCCATTTCAGTTAGCAACTGATTGAGTGTCTGCTCCCTTTCGTCGTTCCCTCCACCAATCCCCGTCCCTCTCTGCCTCCCAACGGCATCTATCTCGTCTATGAAGACAAGACAAGGCGCATTCGCCTTCGCCTTGTTGAACAAATCCCTCACTCTCGAAGCTCCAACTCCCACAAACATTTCGATGAATTCTGATCCTGAGAGTGAGAAAAAGGGCACACCAGCTTCACCGGCTATGGCCTTTGCTAACAATGTCTTCCCAGTCCCTGGAGGCCCGATTAAGAGCACCCCTTTCGGGATTCTTGCACCCACTGCAGCAAATTTCTCTGGTTTCCTTAGAAATTCAACGATTTCTTGAAAATCTTGCTTTGCTTCATCAACTCCAGCTACATCATCAAATGTCACTCCTGTGTTTGGTTCCATCTGAAACTTAGCTTTGCTCCTGCCAAATACACACATTCAGCTTCTTCCCATATACATATATATTCGAAACAAAATTTCAATACCTTCCTAGCCCGAAAGGCAAGTTAGGGCCACCAGGGGTGTTAGAAGAGGATCGGGTCAAAAGAAGAGAGCCTAATAGTATCAATGGAAAAGCCAAGTTTCCCAACAAATCAAGAATAGACCCTGCAAGATTAGGTTCCATTGGATGTGCTGCGAAATCCACATTTTTCTCTTCGAGTTTCCTCAACAGATCTTGTGGCAATCCAGGGAGCTGGATTCTAACTCTCTGGATTTTGTTCACTACTGGATTCAATATCTCAACGATCGCTACGGTCCCGTTTTCAAACAAATCCACCTTCTTGACAGCATCTTGATCCAAGTATTCCAAGAATCTTGAATATGACATTCTACTTGATGCTGCTTCAGCTGGACTCTCTGCTGCTGCTGCTGCTGCTGATCTTTCCGGCCCCGATAAAAGAGTAAGCCCGGTGGAAGCCATTAGCTTTCTCCGGCTGAGCTTCCATTTCTGGCATGGATTGATGTCTCTGAGAGAGTGATCATCTTTGGGAAAATCTTGGAATTTGGAAATGGGAATGTGGGAAGCATAGACAGAAACAGAAGGGGACATTTTTCTTGCCAGCAGAAAAGCTCAATCTGAATGGCAAAGTGTAAGTGTGTTAAAGATTGCAGTTTTTGGAGGGAACTGTTGATGAGGAAAGCAAAGTTTAAATAGAAGAATGATAGATGTTTCTAGTGGGATTTTGTTTTGGATTATTTATGCAATGGATAATTTCATCTTTAACTTTTTTTTGTGGGGTTTTCACGAAGAATCTAGAGTGGTGAACTAAGTATTGCCAAATGGAGTTTTAAGGTGACATGTTTTTAGAGTTTTGTTTGGAGCCACACACTTGGGAAAATTATGGTCCCATCTTCTAAAATCAGTGCTTCTCGAACTACCTGTAAATGGAAGCATATAGCTTGTTTTGAAAATGAGTCCGACTCAACTAACTTTCATTTTACAAAATAATATTCATGAAACGATAACATATAAATTTTTATTTATACTTATCCATGATTTGTTTAACATTGAGTAAAATAGTATCTTGTGCACCAGTTTTACATCCGTGGGTCGGGTCGAGTTTGGTGCGGTTCAGATCAGCGCTCCAACTTTTTTTTAAATATATATGTTAACTTTTATATTATATGAGTATAGTCTTTATGTATATGAGTATAACCTTTGAATCATATTTAGATTTATTTCAATATAAAATGAAAGATAATATAGCTGAAAATCTATTTGTAATAATAATTTAACTTTTACATTATATTGATATAACATTTATATATAAATATCATAACCTTTATATAGAACGTAAGTTTTATGTTAATATAACATAAATCTTAATATTTATCATACATAAAAGCTATATTAACTTACAGGGCTTAAAAGGTCTTAATATGTGTGTATATGATTAGAGCTCTCTTATTGAATATCTGATAGAATGAGCATCATCTAGAAATACTAATATGTGTGTATATATACACTTATATTAAAGCAAGAAAGTTGGCCAAAATTATAATACCACTTTCTTTCTTATAATTGTCAAGTAAATAAAAAATATTTGAATTTCTTGATAAACTATTAAAGATTATAATAGAAAAAAAGGGAAAATAAAACATATATTCAGAAAGAAACAAACATGTGTTTTATGTATAAATATATATTGTGCTATAAATTACCATTTTAATCAAATTATTAAATTTTATTTGAATAGCTATAAGTTGTATAAAATTGAAACTAAAACTTTCTTAATTTATATGCATCTATAATGTAATCTATTATATAAATATTACATTTTTATATCGACCCACTTATGGGTCTTACTGTCATTTCCATTTTAATATAAATTGTGTGATAAAAATATTTAATAGAAGAAAATTATTTAAACATAAATTTTTAAAGTTAGAAATTTATACATAAATATCTTACATTAAAATAGTATGTAATTGTAATTTGTAGTTCAAGAATTTCTCTATAAAAAAAAAAAAAAAAAACTACAAGTATTCAATTTTTTAATATTATAAATATATATGTAAGCTAACTAAATAAGGTATTTTATAGTATAAAAAATAATTTAAAAAAGAAAAGAATGTTACTTATAAGCTATCATGACCTACACTAAATACTTAATCCTTACACATACTGTAAGACTTAATTCAATCAAAATTCTACTATTTTCCAATCAAAATTCTATTTTATACCATGATTTCAATAGAAATATGAAAACCGCGCGCTTTTGTATATTGTGTATGTTTTGAATAATGAAATATGATATGATCAATAGGCATCTTCATTTATGTAACTTCGATATACTATTACAAATTATATATATTACTATGATAAATAATAAATTGCACATCGCGCAAATGAATTAAGGGTATTCATACAAAATATAAAAGATTTCAATAGAACTTCCAACAAGGCATCACAAACCTAATTTTAAAAAATTAACTCATAACTCTCAGAATATGAAACATACTACAAATAGCTAATCGCAAAAACTTATGCGAGATAATATGGATCTGTGAGACGAATCTTTTAACCCAACAATTATCCAGTGATCCGGCCCAGCCTATATCCATGAGACGGAATAACCCAACCATTACCCAGTGATCCAGCCCATCATTTTCCCATGACTGGCCCAGTCTTCTCCCATGATCAATTTAATTTCTTCGTCCAGCCCAAGCCCAATACATTTTCCCAAAGAAAAGTGATTGGAGGGATGAGTTGATGCTATGACTCGACTCTTATTTAGATTTTTTTCTTTTTTTCAATTAGTTTGAATAAATAAATTGGGTTTTGTCACCAGTGTTTTTTGGCTGGTTATTTGTTTTCAATAATTGGTCTGAATACAACATCATGGCCAAGAAGCCTTGATTTGTTATTTCTTTTCAATTGTATCATTTATTTGTTAATTTTGCAGTCACATGTGATTTGGATTTACTAGAGTTTATGATGTTTGTTGGTCCCAAATGATATAGAGGTTAGGGGGTGAATGAACCTATATTGTTTTTCAAAAACTATAATTTTATCTTCTCAAACCTGCTATAAGTTATCACAGCAAGTTTAACAGTTTAGTGTTCTGTTTGCAGCAATGTGCAATGCAACAGCCTAACACTTAGAGATTTTGCACAGCGAAAATGTGTGTGATAGAGTTTCAGCAAATTATGTAACTTTTAACTATTAGAGTTAAAAGGTTTTAACAGAATAAGCACATATAAAAGCGATAAAGCATGCATACAAAACGATATAGATATTGAAAACTGTAAATGCAGTAAGTTAAAAACACACAAGACTTTTATAGAGGTTTGAAGATGGAGTGATCTTTGTACATCCTCTCTTCTTCTTCTCAAGAAGAATATCCACTAGCTATATTTGTTTTACAGGATATTTACATACAATTCTTCTTTGCCTTTTTTTTTTTTATGATAACAAAACATATATAAAAAAGTTGTTATAACTTTATTAGGTTCCCCCTTAGGTAAACATAAACAATTTATTTGGAGACTTCTGTTTTTGCTCCATTTTTTTTTTCTCGAGACTTTTGCTTTTGCTCATTTTTTGTTTTTTTTTTCTTTTTCGAGACTTCTGTCATTTTCTTTTTTTTCCCTTTTTTTTTCTTTTTTTTTTGAAACGTCTGTTTTTACCCGTTTTCTGTTTTTCCCTTTTTTATTTTTCTTTTTCGAGACTTATGTTTTTTCTTGTTTTCTGTTTTTCCCTTTTTTTAATTTTCTTTTTGTTGATGTTTTTGCTGAAAGATAAAAGGACACGAAACTGAAATGTGTTTGCTGGAAGATGAACATTTATTGAAAACTGAAAAATAGGATACATTGAAGGGGTCGGGCTTGCTGCATTCTAGTTTTGAAATAAAGGTCTTCTTGCAGCAGACTCGTCCTTCTTCTCTTCGACTTTGTTTGGGGTCTTCCACCAGTTCAGTATGGATTCCTGGTATGATTTTTCAAACTGTTGCTGCATCCTAAGTCTTCGATCCATCGTAGCCAAAAATCTTTTCAGGAAGCCAACTGTTTTCCTTTCTTTACTTGATTGATAAGTCCAAGTTGCATAGGTGACTCTCCTCTTTTAATAAGAATAATCGTTGAGATCTACCAAGCAATTGACGCACTTCTTGAAGAAACCAGACTTGCAGAGATATTTGAAATATCTTAAATACACAGATCTTTTATACATTGTGATTTCTTCAAAATTGGGATTTCTTTCATTGGGAAGGGGGAGTGGTTGAATATCTTCAAATCCCATTGTGCAAGATCCTTTGTTAGCCTTAGGTCCAGCAGCAATGAAATCTCTACTGACTTGCAGTATGGATCAAACCTTGGAACCTCTTGTGGGGGAAATTTTTGCAATGCTGAATCCACTTGTTGCATCAAGTTAGATTTTTGTTCTCCCACAACGCATGTCGACTGATCCATCTTTCCTCCTCCAGCTTTTTTTCTCCTTGCAGCAGCATACTTGTCATTCTCCATTCTCTCGATAGCAGCTTTGGATATTCTCTTCTTCTTGGGAGGTGATTCCCCTCTTCCGCTGCTACCTCGAGTTCTCTTCTACTTGTTCTGTGGTTCTGCCGCGTCCTACTTCTTGCAATTATACGGTGTCTTGAAGAATAATAATGCAAGAAAAGGTAGCAACAAGAGGAGTTAGAAGTCTGTTTCTGATTCGACTACATAAAAGAATTAAAAGATTTGAAGATACTAATCGTACCTTCATAAGTAAATGTTCTCTCTCTCTCATCTCTCGTTAAGGTTAATAATTTGATCATGAGAAGCACAATTACATGCACATTTTCTACATTTAAATTTGAGTCTCCTTGAGGTAAATATTTGCAATTTATATTTGTAGCTATCCTTTGATGCAAGAGAGTTGGGCACTCAACAAGCAAGTTTTGCTTGTTTACAATCACGGGTTTAAAGTTCTACAAATTCCTAATGCTTCCAGCAACAAGAGATCTAAATTACCTTGAAAATGCTATTACATTTGCATGCAACTAGAATAAAGAAAAGCATACAATTATAATTTAGCATGCAATTCATTTTTATTCTATCTCCGTACTCTAATCATATATCCTAATAAAAAGGGATAATCAAAACAATTGTCTAATGAGTCATTGAATGATTAGCAATTATTTATTCACTTATCATGTGTTAACTTAAACAAAAGTAATAATAAAGATTTAATTCTTGACATTTTGTAGGCAAACAACAAATGAAAATAAAAATTATAAAAAGTAGTATTTTAGGGAAAAAGAGAGAACAATTATATAATTGATCATAAAGAAAACTACACTCGAAATGTAAGATATACAAGTCAATAAATCTGTATTAAAAAAATGCATGTTTGTATATTTAAGGATAGTCATACAAATAAGACAGGGTATATTATAACTACAAGGGTAAATGACAAAAAACCACCCCACCTATTGATTTTTTGCAAATTGCAACCTCATCATTTTTTTATTTTTTTCAGATTACCAGTCAATCTTTTAGATTTTTGTCAATTGCAACCTCTGTTTGAAATTTATATACTTTTCCAGCAAATGTGGATGTATTTTTCCGGCAATATAGGTGGGGTGGTTTTTTGAAATTAACCCTAACTATAAAAATAAAATAATTGATTTGTAAATGTACCCCAAAAGTTAACATTTTGAATAATATGATTAAATTTATAAAGTTAAGAATTGTGAGGATGCATATCTGTTTAGGGATTCCTCATATTTGGGCAGATTATGTGACATGGGGGACAGACACTGTTGTGAATGGTGAACAGTATCCTATCATCACTTCCTATGTGCTTTGGACATATCAAACGTCTCTCTCTCTCTTCTTAGAATCCAAGGTTGGATTTTAAGAAGAGAGAGAGAGAGAGAGGGGGATGCAATGGAGATGATGAGGGATGGCTTGTTAGAGGGAGCAAAAGAAGAACTGGAAATACTGGAATATCAACACCCCAACAAGTTTGAGTCTATGAAGATGGACCTCAAAGCTCTCATTTCACATCTTCAATCTCACACCACTTCCCCTTCTCCTGCTCCTTCTCTAGGTCAACATCTCTCTCTCTCTCTCTCTAATGTTTCTCTCTCTCTCTCTCTCAAGTTTAATAGTGGTTTTCTTTTTTTTTCTTTTTTTGAGAACAGAGTCATCAAGTAGAAGAAAGAAGAGAAAGAGAAGTGGTTGTGTTGTTGAAGATGTCCACATTCAGTGCAGGACTGATGTTGTTTTACACAGAGCTCAACTATGTCTCCATAAAATTCAACTCCTTAAAACTTCCTTCTTTTAGTACTTCTTTCTTCTATATAGATTAAAATCATGTATGTTTGGTGACCTACATTTTTTTGTTATGTTTTGATGTGTCTATCTTGTATTACATATTTGTGATGTGGCATGTGATCGATAGATGAATCACCTGATAAAATATAGAATTCTAGTTGCTATACAATGGAAGTGCGATTATCTGTTATATTTAGATGTTTCATCTCGCATACCACTGCATGTAAAATGCTTGTTTTTGGTTAGTGGTTCAACTTTTTGTTATGCTATTGATTCTTACACTTATAACTTAAAGATAGAAGTGCATTTGAATATATATATATATATACTCAAAACTGATGGGTTGAAGATGGAAGTGGATTGGATGAGGAGAGTTACATCTAAAATGTCTTTCTTGATGCAAAAATGTATGCTAGTTTGAAAACAACTACATCACTGAAATGGAAGAGAAAGGAGCAATTATGTGAATCAGCCTAAATAGAAAAGAATTAGACAGCAAAGGAGTGATATGATCAACAGCTCTTCACTTAACATTATGATGCTCATTACAACATTATGTGTTGTTATTTGTGTTAAATCAGAAGTGAATCCAAATGTATTGTTGTTCCTTTTACATAAATCCATCGTACTCGAAACCATAGGCTGCCACGCCTCTGCCTTCTACTCACACTTTTGCCGACCACACCATTGAAGCCAATTAAGCAAGCACTAGACAACCAAACCTTTTGCAGTGAGTTTCGAACAATTTTGCAACATTTTCATAGGCCTCTATCTGTTGCTATCGATCATATAATATCCATCACTATCAATCGTCTACACAAACGAGCAATCCCCCGATCAATATCACATATGCCAACATGTAGAGCAGATGTAAATGAATAGAGATACACAACTCAGGAGCAACAAACAAGATCATAACCTGCAAGCAACTCCAAACATGTCATGCACACATTCAGTGTTTGTAAGATCAGTAAAGTCTTTTTGATGAAACATCCATCTTTGCATTGCCATAATCCTCACCTCAGTCTATGCACATTACTCACACTTCTTCTCCTTCACTCTCAACCACAGTCCTCGACTCGCTACCGCCTCTATCCAAGCCACGACGCCCCAGAAGAACAAGTTCAAGAAGCCTCCTCCGCGCCTCATAAACAGGATTCGGCTCAATCAAACATCCCCTCTCGTACGCCTCCCTCAAAAACACCGTATGCCTCTTTCCTTTGGTTGATAAATAGAACATCCCTGGATGATCAAGAAAAACATCCCTTATATTCAAATCAATCCCAAACCACTTCCTGAAATGACTGATCTTCTCCACCTCCACCATCTTCTCCACAGTCAAGCTCAAGAACTCGTGCACGATCCCCACAGCCCGTTTCTCCATTCTCATCAGCCCCATTCTAGTCCTCTTACTTTCCTCCACCCCCATCTCCTCATATGGCCCAATGTAAGGCAATCTCTGCCATTCCTTAACCTTAGCCTTAAAGTTCTTCTCCAATCGCATCCCTGGTGGAAATCCCTGTTTGAAGCTGTAGTTTAGCTCAATTCTATCCACATTGCAGTCCTCTTTACAACACTCCACTACCCTCCAATTCTCAACACAGGGAACCAAACAATCCTTAAACTCTGCACTATCTTTCAGCACCAAAAAATGAGTGTTGGGTTCATTACCATCTTCGAGCAAGAAAACGTCGGAGTTTCTTGCAATAACGGAGTCCTCGAAGTTATCAGGCAGCCCCAATTCTCTCCACACCTTGAAAATTGCTCGAAGTGGTAGCTTTTTGGTGAGGGACATCGACAGAAGCTTAACCAATCGGGTGATTGCAAGTGGCAATGATTTATCAGTGACTTCGGATTCTTGGCGGACGATTCTGAGAGCGGCGGGGGTGAGGGCGCAGAAGGGCTGGAGCTTTACAGGGTGGTTGTAAATGTGGAAGATGTGGGGGTAGTTGCGGAGGAAGGCGGCGGCGCCGCGGTTCAGGCTGAGCCTCTGAGAGAGACGGCGGAGGAAGTCGAGGGAGACCGACGGTGGGTTGGATTTGGAGGCGAGGATGAGATCTTGTATGGAGATGACCTTGAGGAGATTCTTGTATTTCTCCATGAACTTTTCGAAGGTGGGGTCTCGCGCCCTTGAGGCTACGAATTGGGCGGAGGTGGTCTTCGTGCGCCGGGGGTTTACGGCGGCGGCGACGGTGGCGCTGAGTTTCTTGAAGATTTGGGCCGCCATTGACGGTGGGTTTGGGTTTTAGTGGCGTGAGAGTTTTGCATAAAAAGAGTGTTTTGTGAAGTTTCAAAGCACTAAACTTTTTAGTGATGCTCTCTCTCTTCATTCTGAATCCTCAACTACAACGTCGCAGATTCCCCCTTTCTCTCTCTTCATTTCTTCATCGCCATAGCCACACACAATCTCTCCTGCCCCAAAGAAACAAGCCCAAGAAGCATTCTACTGCTGTAATTGCATGGAACACAACACACAGGTTTGTACTCTCACACCCCATTCTCTCTCTCCTCGAAACCAAGTGCAATTCTATGATCCATCTTTACCAAATCCACTCCCAAATCATTGTCTCTGGCCTTGCTTTAGACCCTCTTGCTTACAGCCGCTTGGTAGCTTTCTCCGCGCTTTCTCCGATGGGCGATCTCGGTTATTCGAAAAGATTACTCTTTGCAATGCCCTGTCCTAATGCATTTTCTTGGAACATTGTCATTAGAGCTGTCGCTGAGAGCCAACATCCATCGCAAGCTTTTCTTTTGTACAAGCGCATGTTGATTTTTGATAATGTATGGCCTGATAATTATACTTTTCCTTTGTTGCTCAAAACTTGTGCCAAGTTGTTGCTTTCTCACTTGGGGTGTCAGATTCTTGGTCATGTATTTAAGATGAGTTTTAATGGAGACATATTTGTGCATAATTCTTTGATTCACTTCTGTGTGTGTTGTGGGGAGTTAGACTCTGCCCGCAAAGTGTTTGATGAAAGTCGTGTGAGGGACTTGGTTTCTTGGAATTCTTTGATTAATGGGTATGTTAAGAGTGGGAGGGCAGTTGAGGCTTTGAGGATATACGAGGAAATGAAGATGGAGAGTGATGTTGATCCAGATGAGATCACAATGATCGGAGTTGTTATGGCGTGTACTCAATTGGAGGATTTGAAGCTCGGGCGTGAATTCCATCGAGATGTAAGACGCAGAGGGTTGAATACGAGGAGCATCCCACTTGCTAATGCACTTTTAGATATGTATGTCAAGTGTGGCGATCTTGAGGAAGCAAAAGAGTTGTTTGAGAGTATGAAGGAGAAGACGATGGTAACTTGGACTACAATGGTGATGGGGTATGCTAAACTCGGGTATTTGGATGTTGCTCGGAGACTGTTCAATGAAATGCCGGAGAAGGATGTTTTCCCATGGAATGTAATGATCAGTGCTTATGTCCAAGCCCAACATGGCAAAGAAGCACTGTCTTTGTTCCATGAGATGCAAGCAATGGGAGTCGAACCTGATGAGGTGACCATGAATAGCTGCTTATCCGCTTGCACACAGCTAGGAGCACTCGACGTTGGGATATGGATTCATCATTACATTGAGAAACATAATCTCACTCTGAACGTTGTTCTTGGAACAGCATTGGTCGACATGTACGCCAAGTGTGGTAATATCACCAAGGCCCTTCAGGTTTTCCATGAGATCCCAGTTAGAAATGCACTGACTTACACTGCTATAATTGGTGGATTAGCTCTTCATGGGAATGCACAAGATGCTATATCGTGCTTCCAAGAGATGACCCGTGCTGGTCTAATGCCAGACGAAGTAACCTTTCTGGGAGTTCTCTCAGCATGCTGCCATGGAGGTCTGGTCGAAGAGGGCCGCAAGATATTCTCCCAAATGAGCTCCAAGTTCAACATTTCACCCAAAATCAAACACTATTCTTGCATGGTGGACCTTCTTGGCAGGGCAGGTCTTCTCCATGAGGCCATACAGCTCATTGAAAGCATGCCCATGGAAGCAGATGCCGTGGTCTGGGGAGCCCTGTTTTTCGCCTGTCGAATCCACAAGAACATGGAGCTGGGGGAGAGAGCGGCCATCAAGCTTCTTGAATTGGATCCTGATGATTGTGGGATATACGTGTTGCTCGCCAACATGTATGTAGAGAGAAACAAGTGGGACGAGGCTGGTGAGGTGAGAAAGATGATGAGAGAGAGAGGAGTAGATAAGACCCCTGGTTGCAGCTCCATTGAAGTTAATGGAAATCTGTTTGAGTTCATAGTGAGAGATAAGTCACATTCTCAATGCAACCAAATATATCAATGTTTGGTTCAATTATCAAAACAAATGGAGCTTGTAGAATGTGCAGCTGGGGATGAGCTTCTGTTTCCTTTATAGTTTAGTGTTTTGTCACTTTGGATACAGTGAGTGATACTTATGTGCGGTGGTGCCGGAGCTTCGCCGCCGTGGTGACGGTGGTGCTGAGTTTCATTTGTGACGGGAGCCGTGGGTTTTTAGATGAGTATACTCTTTTGATTACAAACAATCCTTCAGATTTTTATTTTTAGTTATTATTTTTTTAACTTTTGAAATTATACAGATTAATGAAACAAAAATGGATCTCAGATTAAAACAATCCTAATTAGCTATTTATATAGTCCTGCTCCCCTTTTCCATATAATCATTATACATCATGTATCGTTCAGAGTTGTCCACGATGGACATTATAACATTTTCCGCTATTAAAATAAATTTATGCAAAAGAAATCCAAAGTTTTATAGTTTTTCTTTTTATATTTTAACCAATGATTTTGAATTATCAATTTTAACCATGAATAATTGATCAACTGACTTCAATTTTCATGAATTCATTAATTTGGTTAAAATCGGAATGTGTGTTGTGATGTAGATGTCATCTAAATTATATACGTGAAAGCAAGTCTAATTAATTCATGGGTTCAAATCTTGGAGCTATTGCTTTTGTTGTTTGTTTGATTTTGTATATAAAACTCTCTTTTATTATTCTAAATTATTTAGGCTAAAGTGGGTTAACGCATGATTTAGACTTCCTTAAATAGTGATGGTTAAAAACATATTCTTATTCCAACTATATTCCAACTATATGAGATTTACATTTTTTATATAAATTTTGAAATATTGCACTTTGACGTATGAACTTTAGATCGGATGTATTTAATTGTGTTAAAAAAATCATAATCGTATACACATGTCCTAAATCAATAATTAGGATTTGTTTGATATCGTAAAATGTATCAAATTTGAAATTTATACTGCAAAATGCAATATTACAAATTTATATCAAAGTCTAATTGGGATGAAAAAATATTTAACCCTTTGTTAATAACATTTTCCTACCACAAAATTTGACCCGCAACTTTTCAACCACAATAAATGATATAAACTCCTCCATGCTTCACAACCACGAAGCTAAAAAACTGCTTTTATCTTTTTATGAATTTAGGATAAAGTAAAAAAGTTCGTTTTTACTTATTTATATTTAAAATATTGATTAACTTTCCTCTTCGCATCTATATTTTTTAATGTAATTGCTTTGGAATTTGTATTACTTTTATGCTAAAATTTTGAATTCGTTTGTACAAGTGAATAAAGCTATAGTTAATTTTCTTGCTTTGAATTATTGTCATTGCATCCACATTAATCATTTCTAAGAATATAATAATAGTAACTATCATGTGCATTGGTTGCATGGATCTTAAATTTATGCAACCAAATCGGATCCGGGTTACTCGACCCGTTTTTCCTTTTCTTTTTTTTTCGCGCTACTTTTTTAAAATTTTGGTCATGACATTTAGTTTATGTTAAGGATACTTTTACGTTACGTTAGACATACATTTAGGTTATGTTAAGGATATCTTTATGCCCAGATTTCATACTTTTACGTTACGTTAGACATACTTTTACGTTACGTTAGACATACTTTTACGTTATGTTAGAGATACATTTATGTTATGTTAGAGATATCTTATTCATAACATAGTTGTGTTACACATTTGTACACAAATGTATCTCTAACATAGCATAAACGTATCCCTAACATAACCTAAAGGTATCCTTAACATAACGTAAATGTATGTGACCTGGAGCGAATTCTAAGGTTATGAAATTAAGATTCAAAGGTGTTTTTAACATAACGTAAATGTATCTTTAACATAGTATAAAAGTATATTAAAAATCTAAGGGTATGAAATCAGGATATCAAAGGTATTTTTAACATCACCTAAAGATATCTTTAACATAACGTAAAAGTATGTGACTTGAAGCGAATTTGGGTGGATTTGAGCGCATCCACCCAGGCGCGTGGGAGCGCATATTTGGGGCGCGTGGGTTGGTTGACCCGGTTGGGATCCGTGCAACCGTTGCATAAAAGAATTCGTTATATAATAAAGGGTAATTCTACTATATACCAGTGATATTAATACACCAACATTTTTTACTATGATATTTTTGCACAAGATAATTTTTATCTTTTGAGTTATGACTATAGGCTGGATTGGACCTGCTTACTTGGGCCACATTCAATTAATTTTTTTCATTTTATTATATATTTGGTATTGTTGAGACATAAATTTTAAATAATGTAACTATAATATATTATAGGAAAATAAAAAATATAGAAATTTATGTTAAAATGTATAAATTTCATGAAAGAAAATATTAGTTAAAAGATTATACATTCTAAATAATTGAAATTAGTAAGAAAGAATTGTGGTTCATTAAATAATATGATATTAATTTTGCTAGTAAATTTAATTGAAGTAGAATGAAATTATAATTGTAGAATCTTTGTTTGAATCTTGATTTTCTTGATAATTGCTTATTTGGATTTTTTTTTTGATTTTGTTTATTTGGTTCCATATTTAGGTTAATTTAAATCAATTCTCTGAATTTGGTCACCTAAATAAAATTAGACATTATTTATTTTATTTATTTGGTTTTATATTTAAATTAATATAAATCAATTCTCTCAATTCGGTCACATAAATAAAATTAGGTAATTTAATTGGGCAATTAACTAGGTTTTAATTCACTAATTCTCTGGGATCGACCGTGCTCATCCTATTTATAGTTGACACCACTTGTGGTATAAGATTAAAATAGACAATAGAATAACACTTTTAGAATATTTAATATTTTTTAATTTCAGATATCATGAGATATAATTTAAACTTGCATTTTATATTTAAGAAAATACTAATTTGAGATTAATGAAATTAATATTTACAAATAACTAAAACCAATATAAAAATTTTTGAGTGTGATGAATAAATGAGTTCTATCTCTTTATTCTCAATTTTTAATATGATTTTACATTATATAATTATTTCTATGAATATATTAATAATTAGCACAATATATATTATATAATTACTTTATGAATATAATAATAAGGGAAAATGTTCAAATAAGCCACCAATGTCGTTATTGTTTACTTTTAAGTACATATGAATCTCCACTAGTGGAATCCTGCAACCTCGAAGTTTGAGTGCAAGTGTCTCACACAAGATGATTGTCTAACCTCACCATCAGAATCTTTGTATTCATCAAAATTGTGTCTAACATGAACTATATCCTCATCACTTTTAATGCCCTCACCCTCTGCCCCATCTATTCCAAGCTCCTTACCCTCTACCCCATCTACATTTTCATCACTTACTGTCCCTCATCACACTCATTTTCATCATCACTATTCATGGCATAGTCATCTTCATGAATTATATCATTTTCATCAGTATCATTTTGTTCATCAAAATTCAGTTCATTCATTAAGTCATCAACATGCTCATTCAAATCTTTGTCAATGCCCATTAACTCAGGAAATTCAGCATACATCACCTTATGTAATGCATCATGAACTTGTTTCTTAAGTTTTTCAGCATACACATTTAAATATTTAACATCTACATCCCTAAACAAAACATCACAATGTATGAGTCTAAACTCATTGTTCTGAATTACATAGAACCTCCTATCTCATTCTTCTAATTCTAATTCAGCCCACCTATGCAAATCCTCTAGTTCAACATAATCATATTTCAAGTATGTCCCCACCCATATATTCAGCCCCCTTTGAAGTGCTAAACTTACCTCCATAGTGAATGACAAGAGTGATGAAATTGTACTCCTTGTCTGTAAATTTGCAAACCAAAAGAAAATTGAATTAACTACCATACAATTTATTATACACATCACAATTATATGACTTTACAGTGGACCACCATCTTAGAATGAAAACAGTGGACCACATTAAAGAAACATTGTCTAACTAACTGTAACTTCAATAAATACCCTACGTGGACCAACTCAACAAAGAAACCCCACCCACACCCACCAACAGAATAAAGAAAACTATACCTTACCCCACATGCTTAAAAAACAAGACACTAAACCCTAAACCAATAAACAGGACATTATACACTATCCATATTTAAATACCCACCAACCAATAAAAGACAAAAAAATTGTGGAATCCGACTAATAAACAAACCAAAAAGTCCACTATATAGAATGAGAAAGCATAAATCTCTCCCGTTTTCATAAACACTAAACACCAAAAAATTTCCACTCAACAACAAGAAAGTCCAATATATAATGCTAAACCCTAGAGTATAACCTTTTTCTAAACCATAAACACCGCAAAACTTCGACTCAACAACGCTGAAAAATCGAGGATAACTCACCATATCCGGGAGGTGGAAAGCCCAGTAGTTTCCTATCACGTTTCTTCACCATCGTCGAAAAGTATATCAGCTTCGGTGTGGCGATCTCAATTTTTGGGCGAAATTTTCTAACTCTGTTCTGTGGGTTGAGGGTGAAATTAGGGCTACTGACTATTTTAATTTGGGGGGAAAATTTTCATCCCATTATTTCTCTTTCAATTATTTAGGTGGAAATGTTTTGTGTTTTAATATATGCCACGTACACAGAATAAATCCACGTGGCGGATTTTGGTCCGATTTGGGTCCAATTAATAATTTTTATTATTCATAAATATTTTAGCAAAATATTATGCCTTTGGATGATATAATGACAAATAAATGTTTATCGTCACAAACTATGTACATTGATGACAAAATACTTTTGTCACAACTTTTTTCAATTAATTCATGACAAAATTATCATTGTCATTAAACTAAACTATTTTTGACGCAAAACATTGTCACCAATTGCAATAAATTTGTCATTGAAAGATTTATTTCTAAAATTTCGGAGTGGTAATTCCACCTTAGAAGAATATAGTGACGATTTTTTTAATCATCATGAAATAGACAAATTAATGACGAAAAATAAATAAATGATGACAAACGATAAATAACATCACAAAAATACATATATAAATGACAAAATTGAAATTCGTCACTATTAAGTAAGAAATAGTGACAAAATATCATGCGTCGTAAAAATAATCGTCATGAAAAATGTGATTTCTTGTAGTGACAGAATAAATCCACGTGGCGGATTTTGGTCTGATTGGGTCGAATTGGAGGCCACACGTGCCTAGCACGTGCAATTTGGGTCCAATTAAGCAGTTCGGGCTGAAATTGGGCCACATTTGCACATTTTTAATCAATACGAGGTAAAATTGTCAGCCCGAAACATTACTGTTTCAAAATGCCAAACCCCTTAATTTACGGGGCAAAAATAATAATAAACTCTAATAAATTATGTAATATTTTTTGTGTATTAGTTAATACTTTTTAAAATAATACATAATACTTTTATATTATATTATGCAATATATGTAAATAATAGTTACCTGATACATAGAAAAGTATTACATAATATACGCAAAAGTATTACATATTGCACGAGAGAAGAGTGTTAGCCTAGGATCCCCGTGTTTTTTGAGTGACACAACCCGATTCAATTTGAATCATGCAAAAGTTTTATCTGATATATATATATAAGTTTTATATGATACACATAAAAATATAACATATTTTGTTATAATGTAACTTAACTGAAAACTCATCTTATAATATCAAGTACTACCTAATAAAATACACAAAAATATTACCCAATATATACAAAATTATTGCATATGTTTTATGTTCGAACAAATCCGATTCATCTCATGGAATGAGATCCGTGAGACGGTCTCATGCAAAACTTTTCCCTTCAAATTATATTGATTTTCAGTATTCATAATATCGACAAATAGTATTATCACGCTTCCGCATGTGTTACATACTCTCTATATATTATATAATGATATCTTACTCTATATATAATTATTTATATATAGCAAAAATTCGAAAAATATATCATTAAGATGATGTTAAATAAATAAGTTATACCTTACTCTCTATATATTATTTATATATAAATTCAACAAACCAAATTAGAAAAATATATCATTAAAATGATGTTAAATAA
The DNA here is from genome assembly GCA_005771605.1 of Scutellaria baicalensis. Classification (NCBI taxonomy): domain Eukaryota; kingdom Viridiplantae; phylum Streptophyta; class Magnoliopsida; order Lamiales; family Lamiaceae; genus Scutellaria; species Scutellaria baicalensis. The sequence goes on from CM016727.1 coordinate 16,944,104, forward strand.
ATAAATTATACATGTGCATCAAACGAGTGAATGATATATGTGATAAAGAGGATGGACAAATCAATAGAGCAACTGTTGATCGACGCACCAAATTGCAGCAAACCAAACTCACTCTCAAGAACACAAACCACAACACAAAAGTGTTTTGGAATCAAGAACACAGGCAAAAACGATAATGTAAATCAACTCGGCTTTAGCACTAGCCTACATCCACTGTGGAACACTCGCCAAATTCACTAAACAATGAGAAGAATTCGAGTACAAGAAGAAATCTGAAATTAGGGTTCTTGAAGAGAACACTAGAAAACCCTAATCACTCACAACTCATAAATCGATGATCTAATCTAGCTGAAACTACAACTATATATAGCTAATGATCTACAGAAGAAAAGCCCTCAACCAATTTACCCAACCGCCTAACGGATCTGAGCGAATTTCAGTTACAAAATCGAATTCTGCGCATAAACCCTAACTAACTCCAGCCCGGTTCATGCATGCCCAGTTTTCATGCAACGCCCGGTTCACCCACAATTAGACCGGTTCTTGGATTAATTCTTCCGGTTCCAAATCCTACACTTCAAGCTCGATTTTCTGAGTCATACAATTACATATCAGGTTTAACAATTCTCCACCTTGAATCTGAAAATGGCTTGATGTTCCACCTTGAGTTCGAAGTTCCCTACTGAGTAGCAGACATGGAGCTGAGGTTCACAAGCTCCATGCAATATCTAAATTTGTCACTTGGTAATGCCTTTGTAAGCATGTCAGCAGGGTTATCTTCAGTACCTATTTTCTTTGCCTCGATTACTCCTTTATCAATCTCATCTCTTACAAAATGGTATTTGATGTCTATATGTTTGGAACGTTCATGAAACACCTGGTGCTTGGCAAGATGAAGTGCGCTTTGACTATCACAGTTGATCACCACCTTATCTTGTTTAATTCCCAATTCCAGAACCATGCCTTGCAGCCATATAGCCTCTTTCACTGCTTCGGACATGGCTATATATTCTGCTTCTGTAGTTGAGAGTGTAACCACTGGCTGCTGAATCGATTTCCAGCTTATTGCTATTCCAAACATCTTGAAAACATACCCCGTAAGTGATTTCCTATTGTCTAGATTCCCTGCAAAATCTGAATCAACAAAACCTTCAAGTGTATCAAGGTTAGCATCACATTTTTCAAACTTCAATCCTATATCATATGCACCCTTTAAGTATCTAAATATCCACTTAAGTGCTTCCCAATGACATCTTCCAGGATCTGCCATGTATCTACTAACTACACTTATTGCATATGCTAAATCAGGTCTTGAGCACACCATTAAGTACATGATGCTACCTACTCCACTAGCATAAGGGACTTGCTGCATATACTTAGTTTCCTGCTCAGTTTTAGGCCGTTGATTAACAGATAATTTGAAGTGTGATCCTAGGGGTGTTAGTACAGACTTAGCTTCATGCATCATAAACTTTTTAAGTACTTTAAGCACATATTCAGATTGATGAAGGATCAAATTACTATTTAGATTGTTTCTCTGAATATCCATGCCTAAAATTCTCTTAGCCGAACCTAAGTCTTTCATTTCAAATTGAGACTTTAGTTTATCTTTCAAGAAATTGATTTTAAGCATGTTTTTGCTAGCTATTAACATGTCATCAACATATAGAAGCAAGTAAATAGCAGATTCACTTCCAATTTTATCAAAGTAAACACAACTATCATGCTTGCACCTATGAAAACCTATGTCAATCATGAAGCTATCAAACCTCTTGTACCACTGCCTAGGACTTTGCTTGAGTCAATATAGTGATCTTTTGAGTAGGCATACGTTTCCTTCGTTTCCTGGTTGGATAAACCCCTCGGGCTGCTGCATATAGAGAGTTTCCACCAAATCACCATGGAGAAATGCAGTTTTCACATCCAATTGGTGGAGATTTATACCTGCTTGAACCACTAAAGCAAGCAAAATTCTAATAGAAACATGTTTAACTACGGGAGAGAATATTTCATTAAAGTCAATACCTTCCCTTTGTGTGACCTTTGGCCACTAACCTGGCCTTATACCTTATGTGATCCTTGCTTGCAACTTCAATCTTTCTTTTGAAGATCCACTTGCTGCCAATCACCTTCTTATCCTTTGGTTTGTCCACCAATTGTCATGTCTGATTCTTGTCTAAGGACATTAACTCCTCGGTTATTGCTTGAATCCACTTGTCTCTGTCCTCTGACTGAATGGCTGCTTTGTAGCTTGAGGGTTCTTGGTACTCTATGTCTTGTGCTACTGAAAGAGCATAAGACACTGCATCTGCTTCTCCATATCGGTTTGGTGGGTGGATTACCCTTCTTTCTCTATCTCTTGCTAAGTTGTATCCACTGAGATCCTGCCCTATTTCTTGAGGTTGTTCCTCCTGATTCTCCTCTTCAGTTTCAGTGTTTGGTTGAGCTATATCAGTAGGTCTATTAGCAAGAGCTTCCAGCTCCACCTGAATCTGAGCATCATCTTCATGTTGGGGTTCAATTGGTGGTGCTGAGCTACTTGTTTGCTCATTCCTTTGTTTATAGCCCATAACTGATTCCCTGAAGATTACATCCTTGCTAATCAAACACCTCTGATGTCCAGGCTCCATGCACCAAAGCTTGTACCCTTTGATTCCCTGTGGATAGCCTATGAAGATGCACTTCATAGCTCTAGGATCCAGCTTATCCTGTCTTACATGGGCATATGCTAAACAACCAAAAACCTTTAGATGTTGATAATCAAATTGCTTACCATACCATAATTCATCTGGGGTTTTAAAAGAGATGGCAGAAGAGGGACACTTATTAATTAGATACACAGTAGTAGAGGCAGCCTCCCCCCAAAAAGACTTAGGCAATCCAGCATCAAGAAGTAAACATCTAACTCTTTCTAGTATGGTTCGATTCATTCTCTCTGCAATGCCATTTTGTTGGGGTGTTGCTACCACTGTCCTATGTCTAATTATTCCTTTACTTCTACAAAATTCTTGAAACTCCTCAGATTAAAATTCTAAGCCATTATCAGTTCTAAAGTTCTTTAGCCTATTCCCAGTTTGATTTTCTTGCTGGTTTAACCACTCTTTGAACTTATCAAATGCCTCATTCTTATGCTTCATTATATATATATCCAAGTCTTTCTAGAGAAATCATCAATAATGGAAAGAAAATACTTACCTCCACCTTGAGTTTCAGTCCTTGCAGGCCCCCAAACATCAGCATGAGCATAGTCTAGCTTTGCTTGAGTGGTGTGTCTTCCTGTTGGGAAGCTGCTCCTACTTGCCTTTCCTAGCACACAGAGATCACAAGCTTCCAACCTTGGAGTTTGATCTCCACCTAGCAACTGCCTTTTGGACAACTCAACAAGTCCTTTCTCCCCTACATGCCCCAGCCTCTTGTGTCATAAGCTGGATTGTTGGCTGCTCATAACGGGGTAGCTCTCCCCTTCCACTGTTGATCCAATCAAGGTGAAAAGACCATTTGATTTTCTTCCCTTCATTATGACTTCATTATTCTTTGTAATGAGCATAAGTCCTTGCTGTGTCCTTAGTTCATAACCTGCAGCATTTAAGACACCAAGAGAGATTAAATTTCTTTTGAGTTGAGGGATGTACCTCACACTTGGCAGTTTTCTGATCTTTCCATCATGTAGCTTGAGCTTGATATTGCTTATCCCGGATATCCTACATGATTGATCATTGCCAAGTAACACTGAACCAGCTTCCTCTTGTTTGAGATCAATGAACCACTCCTTTATAGGACACATGTGAAACGAGCAGCCCGAGTCCAAGACCCACTCAGAGTTTAATTGAGCATTCAAAACACAAAGCATTTCAGGATGAGAGTATGCTTCCTCAGCAACTGCAGCTTGTTGAGTTGGTTGTACCCTCTTCCTATCTGGACAATTCTTCTTGAGATGACCAGTCTTGTGGCAAGCAAAACACTTCCTTGTCTCAGTTTGTTCAGAGCTTAACTTTATTTCATTTTGATTAATCTTCTGCTGCCCCTTTCCTTGGTTCTTTCCTTTCTTGTTCCCCTTGAACTTGACTGCTAGACTCTCTGCTTGGTTTGATTGCTTGGGTTCAGAGCCTCCACTTATCAGCTTGGTCTTGATTGAGACTTGAACTTCTTCAAGAGTTAAGGGAGTAGTTCTTCCATAAACCAAAGCATCCTTGAAATGTTCCATCGATCTTGGCAGTGAATTCAAAAGGAGAAGTGCTTTATCTTCATCCTTTTGCTTCTCATCGATGTTCTCAAGGTCGTCCACTATCTTATTGAACTCCCTGAGTTTCTCCAACACCTTCTTCTCATTTGGAATTTTGAAAGAGATCAGCTTCTGCTTCAAGTATAACCTATTGGCCAAGGTTCGGGTCATGTAAATTGAATCAAGCTTTTTCCATATCGCCCTTGCTGTGGTTTCTTTGCAGACTTCCCGTAATGCAGTACCACTTAGGCATAGAATCATGGCACTCCTTGCTTTCTTTTCAATCTCCTTCTTCCTTGCGACATTATCCGATGAAGTTTCTCCATCATCTTCAAGCAGCGCATCCTCCAGATTGTTTTGCATGAGAAGTGCCTCCATCTTGACTCTCCACAGGTTGTAATCTTCATCTCCAGTGAATCTCTCGATATCCAGCTTCATGGTGCTCATAATCAACGACGTGGTAGTTCCCACAGACGGCGCCACTTGTTGATCGACGCACCAAATTGCAGCAAACCAAACTCACTCTCAAGAACACAAACCACAACACAAAAGTGTTTTGGAATCAAGAACACATGCAAAAACGATAATGTAAATCAACACAAACGATTTATAGTGGTTCGGCTTTAGCACTAGCCTACATCCACTGTGGAACACTCGCCAAATTCACTAAACAATGAGAAGAATTCGAGTACAAGAAGAAATCTGAAATTAGGGTAACACTAGAAAACCCTAATCACTCACAACTCATAAATCGATGATTTAATCTAGTTGAAACTACAACTATATATAGCTAATGGTCTGCAGAAGAAAAGCCCTCAACCAATTTACCCAACCGCCTAACGGATCTGAGCGAATTTCAGTTACAAAATCGAATTCTGCGCATAAACCCTAACTAACTCCAGCCCGGTTCATGCATGCCCAGTTTTCATGCAACGCCCGGTTCACCCACAATTAGACCGGTTCTTGGATTAATTCTTCCGGTTCCAAATCCTACACTTCAAGCTCGATTTTCTGAGTCATACAATTACATATCAGGTTTAACAGCAACAATATAGTTTACAAAGAAATTTTCAAACTTTGTAGACGACAATGTAAACATTTCACTCAATTTTTCGTATTATGTAATTGATCAACCACTTTATTTTGATAATCCATTTTCTTTTTAGATTTATCATGACTTAAATAAAACTGTTGACTCCATAATATAATATACACTTTTAGAATTTGTAAATGATCATTGTGAACATTACACGCAATATAGCATATTATAAAATTGATCATCCTTCTTTAATTTGATAATCCATTTATACAAAAACTTGCGCCATTTATGTGAGAAGGATCCTCTTTACTCACCTAACCTTTTTTTACAAATTTAATTATATGCGAATTGTGAAGTATGAGTTGTAGGTTAACTCCTCCCACATAAAATGATTTGTGATACAAAGTCACATAAGACTTATTCTTCAATTTATTTGTTTGATTTATCATGTTCTGAATAAAATTATTATTAAGTAATAAAACATATATTTCTTTTAGACTTAATCCAGTGCATCGCACGGATACAGTGCTAGTATTCCTTAAAAAACAAAATAAAAAAGAAATGAGTTTTGGTTCCACACAAGTAGGGTTGTAAACGAATCCAATCGAATCGAATACCATGATATTCTTTTCGTATTCTTTCAATTATTCGAATATTCTTATTCTTATTCTTTTATTATTCGAATAACAAATAAAATTCTTATCCGATTCTTTTAACATATTCGAATATTCTCGAATATATTCGAATATTCGTATTCAAAAATTTTAAACTTAAAATTTCAACAAATAAAAATCAAATATATATTTTTTCCCAAATTAATATGTCTACATAGTACTTAAATAAATAATAAAATTCATCAACTCAAGTTCAATAATTCATTAACCAAATTAACATTCAAGATTCGAAATCCAAGGTTCTAATACATAAACATAATTAAAATTCATAGTCATGTTTTACAATATATATATTATGTAGGCATTACTTTACAATATATATATATATATATATATATATTATGTAGGTAATTTTTAGGCATTACTTTACAATATATATATTATGTAGTTATGTTTTATGTAATACTAATATGTATTTAGGCATTACTATATACTAATATAAAAAAGTAAAATATCTAATTATTAATATATATAATTATTCGAATATATTCTCGAATACTCGAATCGAATACCATCATATTCTTATTCGTATTCGGATAATATACGAATATAAAAAAATATTCTTATTCGGATTCTTATTCTAATTTTTCGAATTCGAATCACTATATTCGAATTCGAATACCGAATCGAATCAAAAAGATTCGCTTCTTTTACAACCCTACACACAAGAAAGTAATTGAGATTTGAGAGTGGAGGTTTTATTTTTATAAGTGGGAAAAAGTTAAATAAGCCACTAATGTTTACCCCGATTGAGGTAAACACTAGGTTGTAAGAGTTCTCCCACAATCCTATCAATCTCTGAGTTAAGTCTCTTTCAATCACCTAAACACATTGCACTTCTTGAAATCAAATCAAGTTTCCAACGAATAAAAACAATAACCATGTAACATTGCACCCAAAATACATAGGATCTAATAAACCCAAATTAGATATAAACAAAACACACATGCATGATTAATAGCTAGGTAGATGAATCAGTCAATTAACAGTAGGGATGACAAAATTGCCCCGACCCGTGGTGTTTGGGGCTGGGCAGACCCGTCCTGTGCTTGAAACGGGGCGGGGCGGGTCTGGGTACTCATAGTGCCCCACCCAGCCCCGACCCGCCCCGCCTAGTTCTAATATTAATATACATAATATATATTGTGATAATTAAGTTTATATGTATTAATCTCAATTAATGTATATATATTATGATAATTAAGTGTATATGTGTGTTTATATATATATATAAGTAATTTAGGATCATATTTTAATTAATTAAGTAAAAAACTAAATTAGTAATATTACATGTAAAATAATTTGTTGTTGGGTGTGTAAAATAGTAAAATTAAATCCTCACTTCAAATTATTCAATCAAATATTATTCAAATTATTTAGTTAATGATTTAATTAAGTGTTTTTCAAATTATTCATGTTACAATTGCAAATTGTTATTTATTTATTTTTTAATTTTTTTATAAAAACGGGATGGGGCGGGCACAGGGCGAAAGTGTTTGATCGCGGCGGGTAGTTAACTACCCGCCCCAACCTGCCCCATTGTCATCACTAATTAACAGCAACATTACAAGGCTAAAGGGCAGTACACATATTTAGCTACCCGCCCCAACCTGCCCCATTGTCATCACTAATTAACAGCAACATTACAAGGCTAAAGGGCAGTACACATATTTAGGATATAATTTGATGACAAAGTCAAATCACCTTCTCATTAACTCATCCAAATCATTCCACCATAATATCCTACATAAATAAATAAATACAATAATAAACACTCATAATCTTCCACACCTGCATATTTTATGGTGATGATAATCATAGAGCTTAAAAGATGTGGAATAAGTTGCATGGAAGAACAGTGAATTCTGAGGGTGGAAAATGATGAAAGGATACCATTACTACACGAAACTGTTCGGCATCATCAACACTAGAAATTGTATAACAATTGCTTTGCCTCGAATACTTGAACTCATCTGCAGTCTTTAAGTTAGATTTTTCTGCAAAAAAGATGTAGACTAATGTCAAGAAAACCAACAGAAGAGAAAAGGGAAGAGAATTAAGACATGGACAAAAGCTATAGAACATTTGTTCATCTGGTGATTAAGAAGGCACATCTTAAGGAAATTAGTATGGAAATCTTGCAAGATTGCTGATCATCATTAGAGAGTAGAACATGGGTAATAACAATACAGTACCTCTTAGGCTGGGTGGAGCTCCAGCACAAAGCTGATAAAGTATGTGATATAACCTTTCTCAATCTCAACATTGAACAACTATGGACTGTTGCACAAAAAGCAGAATATCATATTCCAGAAACAGATGTAGATCAGTGATTAAAACTGTAGGGAAGGAACAATATTTGATGAAGAAACACAAGAAATATACTAGAAAATTTTCTGATTCTGCAATGGCATGTAATAACTTGATTGAAAAATATATATTTGGCAAATACAATCTTACAAGTTTGAATCTTGGCACCTGATATTTTTCCAGTTTCACTGAAGTGAATTTCAATCAGCTTTCCCTGCAGATAGTTCCCATTACTTTTAACTTACAAGGAGCAAAATTTCAAGTATTCACTCCCCATAATTTAACCATCAATATCTCATGCTAGCCAACCAAGAACAAACGAACTGAAAAGGGGGTTTCTTTATATTGATGATAGCATTCTTGATGAACCAATCAAACTCCTTAGTCTCATGTCCATTCAAATAAAACATCTAGTTTCGATTGTTTAATCACCCCATCTAGAACAATCACTATACTGTCGCTGACATAGTGTCGAGAAGCTTCAGCTAGGAACTCATGAACAACACCATTCACTTCAATCCAACTGCAACCCGGTGTTTTTTTAATTCTTCGACCTCTCATCATTTTCATTGCCCTTAAAGCATCCTCCCATCTATTTTTCGAGCGATAGATAGTCCAAAGTTGTATGTACACTGAGTCATCATCAGGATCCTGTATTAGTACTTCCTTCCCTGCCACTTCAGCCAATTCTAAATTGCCATGTTCCAAACAAGCAACGAGAAGAGATCTCCAGATAACAGCATCTGCCTTCATGGGCATCCTCTCCATCAACCCCATGGCTTTCTCTAACTCTCCAGCTCGTACAAAAAGATCAACCATACACCCAAAATGCACGATCCTTGGCTTTATTTGGTAGCTGTTTTCAAATATTTCAAATAACCGCTCTCCCTCAATAACTAATCCTGCATGGCTGCAAGCTGATAAAACTGAAAGAAAAGTAACTTCATTTGGAACCATTCCAGATTTCACCATTGATTCAAAAACAAGAAGGGCCTCTTTACCCCTGCCATTTAGTGCCAAACTGGATATCATGGTAGTCCACGAAAACAAATCTTTTCTCATGCCATCAAATAGCTTTACAGCTGAATCAAAACTTCCACTTTTTCCATACATATCCAGTAACCCATTATTCACCGCAACATCCATAATGAATCCAATCCTTTTATTAATGTACCCATGAATGGAAATTCCTAAATTCAGTGCCCCAATATCTGCACAAGCAGAAAGCACTGCAACGATCGTAAATGTAGTGGGAATACAGTCAACATCTTCGTGTCTCATCCTTGTGAACAATTCCAACGCCTCCATTGGATTCTTCTTGCGCACGTACCCTACAATCATTGCAGTCCAGGAAACCACATTTCTTTGCGGCATTTCATCGAACAGTCTCTCAGCAGATTCTACATCACCATTTAAAAGATACCCATTGATTAAGCTAGTCCAAATTGCAACATCCTTAAAACATACACTACTAAACACACATTGAGCTACATCAACTCTTCTAGTTTTACCATACATATCGATCAGCGCGTTGTGCACACTGGGCCTCGGGTTTTCAAGATACTTGTACACCATCCCGTGGATTACTCTTCCATTCCTTAAATCCTTGCAGCGTGCGCAAGAAGAAATAGCAGCAACTAAGGAATGAGAATCGGGTCTGACTAAATCGGACCATGTCAACTCCGAAAACATCATTAATGTTTTTCTTGGTTGTTTATTATTGAGGTAAAGATTCTGAAGAGAGGTCCATGAGCACACATCTGGGCTCGGCATTAGCTCGAATATCTTCCGTGCTTCAACGAGTTTGTTGAGTTTCGCATAAGCGTCGAGTAATCTGCAGGCGAAGTCCTGCTGAAAGATCCCGGCAGTGATGGTGTGAGCTAGAATTTCATTGAGAAGATAGTAATGGCGTCCGCATTTTCTCAGTAGATTTTTCAGATTACCAAAAGAAACAACCTCGGATTTATTAACTTGTATATTTTTCATTAAATTAATCTATAAGCTGTGTTCTTGTTTCTTCAACAAAGAAAGGAGTCGCTCTTTTTGAAGAAGAAAGAAGGGGGCTTTGATTCTTCGAAGCACTATTTCCATGGTTTTACCGCCATTTCTTCTTTATATTAATTTCTTCAAAGGGTAAAACCGTCATTTTGTCAAGATAGAACTATCCCCTTTTACTTGGGATATTTTTCAGTAGCCATTAGACAGAAGGGTGCTACTGTAATGGCAAGCTTCAATCTCGGCCGTCCATTTCACCCCGCCGCCGGCCGGAGTCTACGGCGGCGGCCTATGAAACCGACCGTTCGTATCTCATGTTGTAGCTCTCTTCTACTAAATAATGTAAGTCTACTCCAGTATTGTACTCCTTTCCTCCGAAAAAAGAGTCATGTTTGTAATTGGATTTTTTCAACAGTTTAAGAGGCCGTACACTAGTGTGATGATAGTGCCAACTGGAGTAGGAGCGGCAATTGGTGGCTACGCCGGAGATGTGTTGCCGGTGGCTCGAGCCCTCGCCTCCGTCGTCGATTGCCTCATCTCTCATTCCAATGTATTTATGCTTCAATTCCTATTTTATGCACTGTAAAACATATGGAAAAATCTAGATTTTGCAGTATACAAGATTCTTTTATGCACTGTAAAACTTATGAGCTGTTGCTTTGGATTCACTTGGCCTGAGTTAACTGTTATCTAGTTCATAGAAGCAAGAAGAAAGGGAAAAAATGCAAGCATTAATCGATGAGGAATGAAGGGACTTGCTTTCGATATGAATTGGTTGATAGATAACCACGTATCCTTGTTTGCATTGGCCTCACTGATTTCTGTGATCAGGGAATAATTTTCTCCAATATTTACTGCAAAAACTGGAAAATAGTATGATGTTCCTGTGCAAAGTTGATGCTATATGAGAACCTTTGGCTGTGCCATTTGGATGTAATAAGTTGTCTAATTTTCTGATTGGGAAGCTTAATGTTGACTATTAAGAAACTGAGTAAAACTAGTTTTCATTTTGTTTTTACTGATTATAGTAGATTAGTGTGGCATCATTTCTTTGTAAAACGTTATGATCGTTTCAGGTTCTTAATGCAGCAATGCTTTACTGGCCAATGCCAAATGTGCTATATGTTGAGGGCTACGCACTGGATAGATTCGCTGAAGGCACTTGGGCACTACAACCAGTTCATCAGAATAAGGTGCACCTTTTTCGGATCTTACATTAGTTGTCACGATATTTTTGCAGCACGTATTGATTCTTATTTGTTTAAACATGAATATTCATTCAATGTGAGCTAGGTGGGGCTAGTTCTTGATTCTGGGATAGAGGAAGACCTTCGAATTCGTCATTTACAGGTGGTGGATGCAACAAGGGCTTCTCTTGGTTTGCCTGTTGTGGAATATACTGTCACAGATGCTTCTCTACAGGTATCCACAGAAATAACTGAATTAATGTTTGATCATAGGATCTAGGTTCCTTTGCCACTTCTTTCATATGCTGTAAGATCCTTCTAAAAGTTTCTATAACAAGTGGCAACAATGAGAATCTGAAATGATGCTTCACATATTTTGTCATAGACCAAAAATTGGTGTATTCATATAAGAAGAGCTTTAGTTTTTACCTTGACAGTGGTGCTTCAATTCATGCATCTAGCATATTTTTAGGTGGAGAAATGGATTGATCCCAAGACTGGACAATCCACGGGAAGGATAAGCCGTCCTGATTCCCTATTAAGGGCTGTAAGTGCACTGGTAGATAGATAGATCTGGGGTGAATGCCATAGCTGTTGTGACTCGCTTCCCAATGATGATAGTGATGAGGAAAGGTACAATTGTTTGCTTTGCTATGCCATCTGTTTTTGCTATTGGCTATCACACAAAGGCTGCATCATGCCTTCTATAAGTTTCTCTTCTCATTCTAATTTAGGCTTTTGTGATTGCAGGGAATTGATATTTTGTCCGGCGTAGAGGCAGTGATAAGCCATTTAGTTGTGCAGAAATTCGGGATTCCTTGCGCTCATGCTCCTGCTGTATTACCTTATCCATTGAGTCCTTCTTTATGCCCAAAATCAGCTGCTGAAGAGGTATATTCTCTGCTAGTCACAGTAAACCTCTATTCTTTTGATGAGACTGCAATTGTTGTAAGAGAATTCATTTCGTCTTTTTGTGAAAATGTTGTTCTCCTACTACTAGAAATGTGTTTGTTATGTTTTCTTGTTTAAAGGTACATTTCCTATCTTTAACTACATCTTAGCAGGTCAAATTCTGAACTTCTCTATATATTTGTGACAGTTAGGGTACACATTCTTGCCGTGTGTGCTTGCTGGCCTCAGTACTGCACCACAATACTTGGTCCACGACTCCAAGTCATCGAGAACAGGTAGTATAGTAGCTAGTGATGTCGATAGTGTAATTCTACCAATAAATGCTTTTGGAGGAGATGGGGCCCTTGCTTTTGCTAGTAGGAAAACTAACAGGGTATGCATTTTCATTTTCTGCCTATGTTCTAAAACATTATTCTTGTGATTTATACTATTACACATCTGTTTCTTCTTTCAATATTTGATGTTCGTATCTATCAGCAATTGCCGTTGAAGAGAATGAAACTGTACTCAACGGATAAGCTTGGCATTCCAGTGGTACATTCTCAATACAGTTGTGCGTGAGCCTTTGTTGGCGTGATGGAACGTATTATTGATTTTGTTCCTTGTTACATAGATTAGTGTTCATTGATCCTCAAACATACTTCATAGTATGATTAACTTCACGATTTTGAATGCAGTATAGTCATTCATTTTGAGCATTATTGCAACCTCAATCAATATGTTCCATGATATCTGTGTAGGCTATAAGCTGAATTCCTTTCAGCTTTCCATTTTTTTATTTTTTTTCTATTGCAACTAGCATTATACCGGTGCATTGCAATGCACGATTTGTGATATATGATTTATTAGTTTTAAAATTTTCAGTAACATAATATGATAATATTATCTTAACTAAAATTGTATGTTAATAATAATTTAGACATTTTATCTTTAATGTGTTGCATTTAAAATAATATTATAATTTTAGAAATAAATAATAATATATAATGTATATTTATAATAAACAATGAATTATAACATCTATATTTGAAATATGAGGTTGTTAAATAAATACCAATTTTGTACATCCTTTAATATTGTATCATGGATGTTAAATGATAATTGATATATAAAAAATATTTTAACTCCTGAAGATATATTACACATTATGCAATTAATATGGATATCAGTATAGTAATTACTATATTATTATACCTTTTGATTTGTATTTAGTATATTATTTTACTAACAAAGTTGCTAATAAATATTTTCTTGCCATTCATAACTTTAGATTTTCTTGAAATTTTGGTCTAACCAATGCAAACAATTTAATTATTTCAAGTTAAAGAAAATATATATGCCCGACAAATACCTAAAACATTTTGATATATGTTTAAATGATATCTAAAACTCAATATTCAACTCACTTGAATTAATAAATAGACCAAACAATTATATCAAAATGTTTTTCAAGTCATGTATGTAAACTGTAGTTGCATGCTTTAGAATCTGAATAGGAAATGTAGCTCCTGGTGTACTCTGACTTGATCTTATATCGGCGTTTACTCTTCATACCGGCGGTCATTAAGTAGTCTATCAAAGTGATGAAAAAATTGCAACAAATTATGTTAAACAACCTTTCCAACCATTCATTACTTTGAAGCCTATACTTCTCAAACATTTTACGCCATGCATCAAAAAACTCTTCTTCTTCTTTATTATCATAAATGCATGAGCTAAAGTCTTTAGAAAAACTCGTAAATCCAGCAAACACACTATTCAAAGGGATTGCTGCATTTTGATATATATGCCATATGCACAAACGATGACATGTATGATGTATCAGGCCATTTTATTGCTAATGCTTTTGCCATCGCAGCATCTTGATCTGTGAGAATAGTTCTTGGTTGTTTCCCATTCATAGCTCTAGCAAAAGTATCAAATAACCAACAAAATGTTGCTACTGTCTCATCATACAATAGTGTTGCACCAAAAATAATTGTTTGTTTATGATGGTTTACACCAACAAAGAGAGCAAACGGCCGACCATCTTTATTTTTCTTCTAAGTTGAACCAAAACACACATCCCCAAAATGAGCATAATCAATCATCATTTGCGAATCCACCCAAACAATATTAGCTATCAAGTCATACGCATCAACTTGGATAGAATAAAAGAAGTTGGGATCATGTTATTGCTTCTGCTGCAAATATTCTAGTACATCACCAGTATCACCCACTTCTATTTCACGAGTTTTCTTTGAACGCAAATAGTTTTCATAATCTTGAAAAGTAAACCCAACATTTTCACGTCCTCCCATTTGTTTTGCCATTAAAGCAAATCCCCTTTTTTTGGTCCTATTCCTGAGCTATCCAAATCATCTGCTTGTGAAGATTGTATAGCAGTGATCAGTGACGGACCCAGAATTTGTACTCAGGGGGGCCCGATAAAAATAAATAGAAAAACATGAAAAGTTCTATAAGACGAATTCAGGGATTGTTAATTGTTATGGTAAGACAAGTCATTATTATTCACAAACAAAATTCATTTTCATAAATTCATATGCGAAGATTGAAGTGTGAGTTGTGATTGACTCATCTCAAGTTATTAGATCTCATATATAACCTTTTCTTTTTCCGAACAAAATTTCGTTAACATATAAGACCCATTTTAAAAATATTATATTACAATAAAAAATAATAACAATAAAAAAATAGTAACTTAATTATATCTCAATTTAACAAGATCAATGTAAAAAATAGATCACATACACATGAATTACAATGTGTCCCTTTTACTTTTCGTATTGTCAAATTGATATATAATAATATATTCATCGATAACAATAAATCAACACAATAAAAAAAAAGTAAAGAATAAACACAATATTTTATCCAAAAATTAGATGGATAAAAAAGTGAGAAAGATAAAAAAAAGAAAAGAAAAAAAGACAGAATATCCATTTTAATGGGCTGAAAAACAAAGGAAAAAGAAAAGAAAAATTTGCACCAACAAAGAATTCAAGTGATGGTTTATGTGTTAATGTATTTTATCTATTTTTTTTTATTAATATTATGAAATTACATAAATACCTTGGATATTTTTTTAAAATTTCAGGAGGGCCCACTGCCCCCTTTGGCCCAAGTGTAGACCCGTCATTGACAGTGATAGTCCCATGTGATCTCAAGTAGTTGAGTCCAAATCATGACTTGTATGATCAATAACAAAATCAATAACCTTATATTTATCACTATTCCGTCCATAAATCTTCATCATAGCACTACAACGACTTTTTGTTTTTGGATGGTGAGATTTGCTGACACAATCTCTTTTATCCTTTGTTCTATGCTTTTGGCAAGAACAAACAAATGTCCTGTCCATTATCCTTCCACTTATATCTTTATGGATAATGTGTCTTCTAATACTAAATCTAGTCAACTTTGCATATCCATTGTAAAACTTATAAGCTGCTTCTTCACTATCAAACTCCATTCCAATTTTTGGAATTTTTTCTTCAGGAATGACAGAATTAAACTCACTTGTAATATTTTCTCCATTACCATCATCCAGAAGTTCTTTCTCTATGTCTGCCTCTTGAGAACAACATTCCAATTTATGTCGTGGAGTCATCTCATCATCATATCCTTGTCCATTGAATACAATGGTGGAAATAAACCTGAAAATGAAAAATCAAGTATATTACTTTCCGTTCACTTATTTTTTTGCCAAAACGCATATTTGGACTCCTTAAAAACTAATGAACCACATAAGCATTTGATATAAGAAGATATGGTGGCTATAAATAATATAAATCAACAGTGAGTTGTGAAGGCATTGTCATTGAGGCATTTTATCAAACACCCGGTTCATATTGAAATGAAGAACCCTGTTGGATACATTTGTAGAATGTTTTGATGAGACAAATCATTAAATAACTCTAAATATGCATAACCAATCTTAGGATAGGTTACTACAATAGAGTTACTGCAGAAGATTAAAAGAAATAGAGAAAGTGTTAAAAGGAAGCATGCTGAAGAGAATGTTTAAAAAGAATCTGGTGAACTGATAAGGATACTATTGACTTCAGGGAGCTACTGGAAGGGACCTCGCCAAAGAAGAATACAGCGGGACAGGAAGCTACCTGGAAGACCATGCCGAAAGCATACTCCAGAGGCAGCATGCTACAAAAGCCTCAAGCCACCTAAAGGAGCAAGCCAGAAGAGGAAGCTCCAGAGTGAAGCGATAGGAGGAAGCTGCAAATAAGGCATGGGGAGAAAAGTCAAAGTTACCGGTAGACACAAGAAGTTTCCGGTAGAGAGAAGAGAAGAGGAGTTAATCAGAAGAAGACACGTGGAAAACGAAAAGTTGGCATGTGTCAGGAGTGCGCCAAGAGTTAATCAGAAGAAGACACGTGGAAAACGAAAAGTTGGCGTGTGTCAGGAGTGCGGCGCATCAATGATGGAAATTTGTCTACCTTCAACGAGCAGATTTCACAACCTATAAAGAGGGAAGACTGAAGACTGAAAAGTGTGGCGAAGAGAGAAGAAGTGAGCACATCAGAATATCCAGGCTCACAGAGAGAACGCGCATAAAGAAAGAGAGAAGATCTAATCAGAGAGAAGGCTTAAAAGAGAGAAGCGCAGAAAGAGGGGGAAGTTTTAGAAAAGAAAAGAGTGTTCAAATAGAGCAGATGAAAAGAAGAAGAGCTCGAACACTCTACACCCCAAATGAAGACGCGCACTCAGTCTACCAGTCGAGCAACAAGCTTCAGCAAATCAGTCTGCAAACAGAGGCCAAGCTTGTTGCACCCAGTTGAAGAAGAAGGAGATAAACCTCTCTAAAAGGTTATCTCGGAGTACTCAGTGCGAGGAGTAATGTCCTGCTGAGTTTACCACTTTCTAGAAGAGAAAGTGAGGACTCTGGGTGGGTAGTGTAGGATCATGTGTGGGTCAAGGGAAAGTAGACAAACATCTGTGTGAAGGCTTGCTACTTATTTGTTAAGTGAGAGTTGTAATAGATAGGTCTATGTAAATCAACTAGCTTAACAAATGTTCCCTCCTTAGTGGAGGAAGAGAGGACGTAGAAGGATTACTCCACCTTCGAACCTCTATACATCATTGCGTCTTTATCTGCTTACTGCACTATATGCATACATGTATTCTCTCTGATAAGCTGCACATCTTCTACTCGGCTCTGTAATAACCACTCTGATCAGTAACCTCCCAAAAGGTTACTGATATTAGAAATTAGCCGATAGAGATAGAAGAAAAGTTTGAAAAGAAGGTAGGCTTATTCACCCCCCTCTAAGCCTACCTACAACAGTTTTGGGACCAACAAGTGGTATCAGAGACGGTGGATTATTCATCCTTGCTCAATGGTCAATCTGATACCAACAAGTGGTATCAGAGCAGATGGATAAAACAAAAGATCTAACCAATCTATCCAGATCCCATCTGTGAAAAAACCTCTCTCTCAAATATCTCTCTCTCTCTCACCCTCACATCAGAGATCATTTCAATGCATTTTGCTCTAAAATGATATGATTGATGTGAAGACAACAAACAGCTAAAAGATGTAGAAAATCAAGTTGGGTTGTGAAGAAAAACTGTTCTTGAGGGGGAACAGCAAGCTACCGAATGAAGGACTGTGAAGAAGGAAGCCATACACAAGGAGCAAAGTCCATACTCATCACGAAGCAGATCAACATGGAGCTGATCAACAAAGAAGACATGCTGCTGAGCATACAGAAGAAGCTGACATCAACAAGCAAGTAACCATGGAGGAAAATGCTGAGGATGTCAAGCAAAAGAGCAAGAAGGGAAGCTCACTCCAATTTCCAGACAGAAACAAGAATGAAAGAGGACCTACTCCTTTTAAAGGAACAACAATGACCAGGTACCTCGTTCCAGTTCTACACTCTTTAATTCTCGTCTTAATCACGTTTATTTTGTTAAGGAACTCAAGTGACTAGTTTCAAATGTCCAAGAAGCCAAAGAAAAGAATCTTCAAAAGTGAAGATATTAGGCTTAAAATTATTGTCACTTGAAATTGAGAAGGAAGCATGCATGTTTATTTCTATATTATAATGATTCACCTTCTCATGAAAACCTCAAAGTAACCTGGAATAATATTGTTAGTGACCCCACATCTCAAGAGATAAGACATAAAGTAAGGGGGAACCTCCAGTACAAATCAAGGAAACTTTGTAGGCAAAAAGGTTAAAATCCTTGGAGTAACCCAAATATGGGCATGCTGTAAAAAGTCTGCAACAAACTGACATTCCATAAGGAATCAAGCAGAACAGCAACGCCAAAAACAAAAGAATTTTGTCTACCTTACTTGTATCATGCTTTACCCTTCTATATTTTATATAGATATAGTAAGAAAACACCTGCACACACTATCAATTTTTGCTCTTTAAAGGTCTTGAAGGAGCCAAAACTCTCTCTACAGCAACCATGGGCTGTAAAGAAAGTCTTAGATTTTGAAAGAAACATTAACTCAGAAGGAGTCATACTGTTTGAGTACCTATACAAGCACATTTGTTTTGCATGTACCTTTGACAAAGGGATAATGAACTTAGGGGGAATTAATGACAAAATGACAAACTCTGATTATAGGATGCTGAACATCCGGTTGCTGGATACTAGGTCATGGAATAACAGGACACTGTACACCAAAACACTAGACACTGAGCTACTGGATGCTAAGCTACTAGAAATCAGAGCACTTGTCATTAAGTCAATAGAAAATGTAGAAGGACTCAAGGAAAAAGATAAATTCTGACGAAAGAACGCTAGACACCAGGACATTGGATACTAGGTCGCTGGATAGCAGGATGCTGGTCATCAGGATGCTAGATACCAGGCTAACTGGAAATTAGGTCGCTGGATGGCAGGACGCCTGATATCATGATGTTAGATACCAGGGGCTGGATACTAGATCGCTAAACACTAGGTCGTTGGGCACCAGGACGCTAAATACCAGGATGCTGGACACTAGATCGCTGAACACCAGGTCACTGGGTATCAGGATGCTAGACATCAATGAACTGGATACTAGGTTACTTGACATCAAAATTTATCATCAAGTCACTGTATGGATCACTTAGAGGTTACAAGATAGAGCAGTTACTGAAAATTTCTCGGTAACGTGCGAGCATAAAAAGTGGATCATCTTTCCAGAAATAGACTACCTTTTCAGAACCCTAAAAGAATTTCAGCCGCACGATCAGAAGAATCCAAAGGTGGAGATCCTACAGTTGACCACGTCATCTCACACAAATGAGAAAAGACATAAAGCTGTGGAAACTGTCAACACATTTATTTGAAACCAGCGGAGCAGTTAATAAGATCTTTGAAGATCTAACTACAACAGGGAGTATCTCTAACCCTATAAATACATGCACTCCTTTTCTTCATAAAGCATAAAAGATATCCTCTCTCTCTCTCTAATCCCTAAGCATCATGAAACCCGATTGTTGGAAACCTTTCTCTTCATCCCTTCCTAAAGACACATTCTCTGAAAATAATCAACCAAGCACACCCCAAATCACGTATATTCACTCTTCACGTTTGACACTCGTTAAGCAAACCATTCTCAGAAGAGTTGATCTTCTAGTTATCCACTCCCATCTCACCTTCAAGAACTTGCACCCAAGTTCTTCTCTTCAAGGTAGGAGGATAGAGCTAAGGACCCCTCTCCAGTTGCCCAAGTGCGCCATCTCTGTTGATGATGCCAAAAAGGGGGAAAAAACTGCGAAGGGTCATGAAAGATCATAAGACTTCCAGAGGTGGAGAAAAAGAGATTTCACCCCTTCTATGAGGTGAATTCTCTTTTGAGATGCAAGAGAACTAGAAGGAAGGATAGTTGGAGGGATGAGTGGAGATTGAAGGAGAAGGAAAGGCGGCAGCAAGCTATTGGCGTCTGAACTTCTTTGCTTCCTTACACACTTTCCTCCAAACGAATTCTTTCTCTCACATCACCTCTCACACCTCCTAACAGCTCCCCCCTCTAGCCGAAAAGAAGAAACTACTAGGAGCAGGTGACTGCATCAAGTGAGGGGGAAGGAAAGCAGAAAGAGAAAAGAGCTAGCAGCAAACAAGAAGGGAAAAGAAAGAAAGTAAATAACAAGAAGAATGAATCTAGATAGGATGTTTATTGTGTTTTGCTTACTGCATTGTAATGTAGATGTTTTATCTAAATAAAATTTCTTTGTTCTTCAAAAAACTCATTCCTTGTGCCCTTTCTTTTAGACTTATATGTGTTTTGGGGTTGAAAGTAGTATGCCCGATTGTGCCATGCTTTATATATGTTTTCTGTGCTTAAGAGATTATATTCTTTTGATCTTCTGTAAAGGTTTTGTCATCATCAAACAGGGGGAAATTGTTGGATACATTTGTAGAATGTTTTTTGATGAGATAAATCCTTAAGTAACTCTAAATATGCATAATCAATCTTAGGATGGGTTACTGCAATAGAGTTACTGCAGAAGATTAAAAGAAATAGAGAAAGTGTTAAAAGGAAGCATGCTGAAGAGAATGGTTAAAAAGAATCTGGTGAACTAATAAGGATACTATTGACTTCAGGGAGCTACTGGAAGGGACCTCGTCAAAGAAGAATACAGCGGGACAGGAAGCTACCTGGAAGACCATGCCGAAAGCATACTGCAGAGGCAGCATGCTACAGAAGCCTCAAGCCACCTGAAGGAGCAAGCCAGAAGAGGAAGCTCCAGAGTGAAGCGAGAGGAGGAAGCTGCAAGGCAGGCATGGGGAGAAAAGTCAAAGTTACTGGTAGACATAAGAAGTTACCGGTAGAGAGAAGAGAATAGGAGTCAATCAGAAGAAGGCACGTGGAAAGCGAAAAGCTGGCGTGTGTCAGGAGTGCGGCGCATCAATGATGGAAATCTGTCTACCTTCAACGGGCAGATTTCACAACCTATAAAGAGGGAAGACTTAAGATTGAAAAGTGTGGCGAAGAGAGAAGAAGTGAAGACATCAGAATATCCAAGCTCACAGAGAGAACGTGCATAAAGAAAAAGAAAAGAGCTAATCAAATAGAAGGCATAAAAGATAGAAGCGCAGAAAGAGGGGGAAGTTTTAGAAAAGAAAAGAGTGTTCAAATAGAGCAAATGAAAAGAAGAAGAGCTCGAACACTCTACACGCCAAATGAAGATGCACACTCAGTCTACCAGTCGAGCAGCAAGCTTCAGCAGATCAGTCTGCAAACAGAGGTCAAGCTTGCTGCACCCAGTTGAAGAAAAAAGAGATAAACCTCTCTAAAAAGTTGTCTCAGAGTACTAAGTGCGAAGAGTAATGTCCTGCTAAGTTTACCACTTTCTAGGAGAGAAAGTGATGACCATGGGTGGGTAGTGTAGGATCCTGTGTGGGTCAAGGGAAAGTAGGCAAGCATCTGTGTGAAGGTTTGCTACTTATTTGTTAAGTGAGGGTTGTAATAGATAGGTATATGTAAATCAACTTGCTTAACAAATGTTCCCTCCCGAGTGGAGGAAGAGAGGACGTAGAAGGATTACTCCACCTTCGAACCTCTATACATCCTTGCGTCTTTATCTGCTTACTGCACTACATGCATACATGTATTCTCTCTGATAAGCTGCACATCTTCTACTCGGCTCTATAATAACCACTCTAATCAGTAACCTCCCAAAAGGTTACTGATATTAGAAATTAGCCGATAGAGATAGAAGAAAAGTTTGAAAAGAAGGTAGGCTTATTCACCCCCTCCCATCTAAGCCTACCTACATCAGTTTTGGGACTAACAAACCCACCGTTGAAATGAAGAGTTATAAACAAACCAACAATTCAGGCGAACTAAATAATACCTAGAAGAATCAGAATTGCAACTCGAAAATAAAAAAAGAATGGTAGCAAACTTATAAATTTTCGATTGAACCTTGAGGGTTTGAGGACGCATATTAAATTTTTTTTATTGTTCTTCTTGTTCTTAATTGAATTACTTTGAATTGCTGTAAAATTCTGTCTTAGGATCTTCATGAGATCACGGTATTTTCCTTGTCTGAAATTTGCCACCGTAGTCCTTATTCGACCCGTTTTCCAACTACCTCCGACTATACCAAAACCCCAACTTCAATTCAACCTGGCCTAGAAACACTACTTCCTTGAGATCTGACCCGAATCCGGCCACTCTGCCCTTCCAGCCGCCTCCCCTGACGCCGTCTTCGCCGAACATGTGCGTAGCGCGTGCCTTCCCTATTAGATTTTTACTACAAATTTGATGGGGCTGGACTAAGATTAACCATTGGCCAACTCGGCCGGAGCCCTACAATACAGGGCCACATTTGAATTCCGCCCTAATGTATTTTAGTGACCTTTCTTCATAGAAATTAATGACCTTTCTTCTTAAATTTCTATGACTCATATTTATAAATTAACAACACTAATAATTAAAATGTATTTAATTATTAACGATTTTACGAAAATTAGTCAATAAAATAAGTGATGTATTTAAAAAATGGTCACTAAAATTTGTGGCACATTAAATCAAATGTCACTAAAGATGGTGACATAATTTTAAAAATTAAACGTCATCAATGCAGTTAGTGACGCATTAAAAAGGTGTTATTAAAAATTGTGAAGCAATTAAAAAAATGGTCCTTAAAGATGGTGACACAAATAAATAAAACGTCAGTAAAGTTAGTGACACAATAATAAAAAACGTCAATAAAGTCCACGACGCTTCAAACAAAGTGTTAGTAAAGCTGCATTTAGAGCACCGTAAATCTTCAAAAATACGTGATGCAATTTAGCATCACCATTTTAATTTCATGAGGTATATGAAAAAAACGTCACAATTTTCGTGATGGTAAATTTAAGGACGCAATTGATGACGCTTTCAAAGCGTCGGTACATTTTTTAATGACACAAAAAAGTGTCACCATGTTCAATTTTTTGCGTCGTTAAATGACTATATTCTTGTAGTAATTAGCATATTGCATACTCCTACAAAAGCATATTTTCAAAAGTGTTTACATATTTTTCGTTGCATAAAACTCTATGTAAGTTCTCTCTGGGCAGTAACCTTCTTAATAGGTTACTCCAGCAACCTCCTGAACAGTACGTTTTTAGCTACCTGTTCAGTAATCGGAACTGAAATACTCTCTGGAGAAAAAGTTTCAGAAGAGGTTTATTCACCCCTCTAAACCTCTTATCACTTGGGACCAACAGTCCTCATACCGCAATTGTACCAGGCCCAGGTGGTGACTTCTCATTGGTCCACCGTACCTTGAATTTGCCACTTTGTTTTACTGCCTGAGTTGAACTGTTGTGTTGAAGTTGATGCTTCCTCATATTTATTGACATGCAACAAACTTTCTGATGATCCTTTTTGATCTTCTACATGTTAACTTCAGTTGCTGCAACTTATTGGTCTTACTGTATTAAGCCAGTTCCTGCATCCAAAACTTCGCAGCTTCTAACTTGCAGCATGCAACGTACTTCTTCCTAAAATTCTTCCAAGTATAGTGTGTTGTAACTAGACTTCTTCCAATCTATTACTTGCAGCATGCATCAATATTTGCAGTAGAAGATTTCACAATAAGCTATGTATTGTATACTACTTATTAAACACAAAATGGGGAACTCTAAAATCCTAACTATTACGGTTTGTTTTGCCTCACTAAAATATAAACTATGTCTTCTTACACAAACTCTCACATTAAAAATAACTATTTAATTATTTCAAATTTTATGTTACTAAGAAAAATTATGAAATGAAATAAAAGTTTTAATTAAATATATTATAAGTTGTTGAAATTTATAAAATATAAATGTTCAGAATATAAATATATGAGAAAGAGGAATTAAAACTTAAAGGTGCATTGATGGAAAATGATACTTCAAACTTTTCAAAGTTACTAATTAATGAAACTAAATACATTTTTTTATAAATTTTGTGTTGTAAAATAAATTTTATAATTTTTTATTTAAAATTTGGGCGGCTTTCATTTTTTTCATCTAATTGAAAAGGGACATTGAAAATAAAAGGCAAACAAAGGAAAAAATAATGGGCGTGTCTAATAATATAAAAGGCTAGCAATATATATTTTTCAAATAAAAGATATAAAATTATGTACGATCTTCTACCAATAACATTTAAATAATAATGAGAAATTCTTGTATGAGACCGTCTCACGGAATCCATTCCGTGAGACGGGTCAACCAGACCCGGTCAATGGTCAAATCAAAGTCAAAAGTCAATGGTCAAAAGTCAACACCGGTCAACGGTCGGTCAACATTGTTGACCAAAAGTATTACATATTGTATGTAAAAGTAGTACACGATATACATAAAAGCACCACATTATGAATGTAGTACTTTTACTTTTATAAGGTAATACTATGATGTGTGACAAAATTTTGAGAAATTATGTAATATTTTTGTGTGTTTCAGGTATTACTTTTCAATATATTATGTAATGCTTTTGTAAAATAATCTGATTTTGGATTTGGTTAGAGTATATGAAAATATGTAATACTTTTATGTGTAGCAGATAATATTTTTTTATATCATCTAATACTTTTGTAACATATTATACATTATATGTATATAATACAAAAGTATTATCCGATCTATAGAAAAGTATCACATAATATACATGAAAGTATTACATTATGAAGTATTAAACAATATATAAAAATATATTACCTAATACACACAAAAGTATATTATTACATTATAAGAACATAACATCATGCAATACTTTTATGTGCAACATGTGATACTATTGAAATCAACAAGTAATAATTTTATATACATCATGTGATACTTTTATGTGTAACGTGTAATACTATTAAAATCAACAAGTGATACTTTTATGTGTATCATGTAATACTATGAAGTATTAGATGATATATAGAAAAAATATTATCTAATACACAAATGTCATATTTTTATGTTCAACATGTAATACTAATGAAATCAACAAGTAATACTCTCATAATATAATGTTTTTGTGTGCAACATGTAATAGTATTGAAATCAACAAGTAATACTTTTATATATATCATGTAATACTTTTATATGTAGTACATAATACTAATTAAAAGTATCACATGATACACAAACGTATTATATGAGTAGAATAACAGTATTACATTATGAATGTAATACTTTTATATATGACATGTAATACTTTTATGCATGACATGATGTAATACTTTTTGGTCAACGGCGTTGACCAACCGTTGACCAACTATTGACTGGTCGTTGCCGTTAACCGTTGACTTTTGACTTTGACCGTTGACATTTGACCGAGTCGAGTTGACCCGTCCACAGAATGGAATCCGTGAGACGGTCTCACACAAGACTCACTCAATAATAATTTAGTCAAAGTACATCATTTTTAATGTTAAATTTAGATGATATGTATTGCACAAATTCACAAATCCAGTTTTAATGTATAAATAATATTTTATATCTGCAAATCTTACGAAATTTATTTTATTTAGAATCTCGTGTATTACACGTCATCTATACTTTCATATATATAAAACAATGTACATAAGGAAATATTTATAATAACCAGCATAATTTTATTAATTTGTATATTGATTTTGCCACAAAACTTGTATGACGTTGCAGATTTAATTTTGTGAAAGAAGGATTCATAACCCACTGTCCAGCTTCATTTTCACATGTATGTTAATTATAAGTTGTTGATAAAATGAAATTTGATCTTTAAGATAGTTTCACAAGAACAATCGTGCTCTTCACGTTGCTTCCATACAAAATTATACACTATTTATTTAGATATTTACAAATGGCGTATATTTGACGTTAATTTATGACTATATTCCTATAGATAGCTTTAGGTGTCTATCGTTCCAACTTGATGTTTAATAGCTAGGATTGAGCATATTATTTAATTAATTTCACTTAAATAAAATTAATTAAACCGATCGATCTATATATTAATTATTCACCATGCAGATAGAGTAGGAACGATTCTTTATTACAGCAAACAGTGGATATTACCCTTTGGAAAGATGCAAATCGTATTCCTTGATAATTATATATTGAGCAGATTAACACGAAGTGAATAACATATGCTCTATCCGTTCCAACTCAACTTCTCTATTTGTCATTTTAGTTTGTCTCAACTGAACTTGTCAGTCCACAAATGACAACAAAAAGTCAAATATTAATGTCTCATATTTTATTCTTATTACAAAAATGTCACTCAAAAGCAAAAAATAATCTTAAAATGTCACAAAAGTCAAACACTTATATCCCTATATTTCACTCTTATTACAAAAATGTCACTCAATTATCTTAAAAAACAATAGTCAACTATTTTTTCTTAACCTCCGTATCCGGTCAAACTAGACATGTTCAACCGAGACGGAGGTAGTATATGAAAACACATTTTCATCATTTTCCAAAACGACTGTCCGTTATTAATCCTGTAGAAATGTATTTTTAATTTTAGTCCTATAATTGATAATTTCGTCCACTATAATCCTTTTTTTCGTCAGATTTTATATTTCCAACCACGTGCCGGTGAGTGCAGGCACTACACTTGCCCCAATATCTATAGCTGGAAAATAAAAAAACCGACGAAAAAAAGACCAAAATCGAACAGATTTTTCTATTATAGGACCAAAACTGAAAATGTATAACCAAAATTGGAATAATTTCTAATTAAAGGACCAAATCAAAAAAAAAGGTATTAATACAAGACTAAAATTTGACATTGGGGAGAACAAAAAATAAGTCATTTCCAAGTTAATAATCCCTCCGTCCCGGTTAATTATGTCGCGTTTGACCGGCACGAATACTAAGAAAAACTGTTGACTTTGATGTGATGTGTTATTTTAATATTTTTGAGTGACAATTTTGTAATTAATGTGTGTTGTTTGAGTGTAGAGTAGTATATTGTTGACTTTTTTTGTTGTCATTTTTGGACTGACAAACTTAAGTGGGACGTCCAAAAACGGAAAGTAGGCAGATTTAACCGGGACGGAGGTAGTATTATATTTTTAATAGCTTATGAGATATTACGTACAGTAAATAAAATAGAATATTATGGGATTGAAAAAAAGTATGCAGCCAACACATTATATAAGACTTCAGATACAAAGATCATAACGTGCCACCTAAACCATGTTTCCTCTAAAACACACACACTCAATTTCATTACTTCTTTCTTCTTCCTCAGGCTTCCAAGAAAACCCAGCTCTTCCATGGCGGAAACCACCTTGCTTGGCATCCACAGCCAACGAATGTACAATCCAACCATCTGTATCATCACTGTCCATAGACAACTCTTCAACACTACTACTCCCCCAAGCAAGATCAGCTGCAAATAAAGCCCCTCTTTCTCCTATAGATTTTCTTGACAGAGCTGCTGTTGTCTATAGAGATTGCCCTTCGATTCTTTACAAGGAGTTTATGCGAACGTGGTCTGAAACCCATGTCAGATGTCTGAAACTCGCTTCATCCATTGTTTCTTTCGGTATCAAGAGGGGCGACATCGTCTCCGTGGTGGCCCCCAACGTCCCCGCCATGTATGAGCTCCATTTCGCAGTTCCAATGGCGGGTGCAATCTTGAACACTCTCAATCTCAAACTCGACGCCAATGCAATCTCCAAGTTGCTCCAGCATAGCGAGTCGAAGCTCGTGTTCGTGGACATCCAATCTGCGACGTCTGTTGTTAGAGAAGCTGTTTCCTTCGAATTTACAGCGCCCTGGTTTGGTCATCATCGGAGAAGTTGGGGTTTTCGAAAACAGCAGTGTAAGTGGTTATGATCATGATCAGTATCAGCTTGATTACGAAAACATGGTTGAAAATGGTGATGGGAGTTTCAAATGGATTCGGCCCGACAGCGAGTGGGACCCGATCACCTTGAGCTACACCTCCTGCTCCGGCACCACCCTATCTCTTCCCAAGGGTGACATCCATTGCCACCGTGGGGCTTTCTTGGAATCACTGAATTCCTTGATCGATTGGTGTGTGCCAAGGCAGCCTGTGTACTTATGGACTCTACCTATGTTCCACGCCAACGGGTGGGCCTACACCTGGGCAACGGCGGCCGTAGGCGGCACTAATGTCTGCCTCCGCCTCATCGACGGGTCCACGGTCTACCAAGCAATAGACAAGTACAAAGTAACACACATGTGTGGGGCCCCAGCGGTCCTCAACATGTTGGCCAACCACCCAGGGAGCAAACCCCTGGAAGCGCCGGTCCACATAATGACAGCCGGAGCGCCGCCTCCTGCGGCGGTGCTGGGCCGAGCGGAGTCTCTAGGCTTCGTCGTGAGCCACGGCTACGGGCTGACGGAGACGGGCGGGCCGGTGGTGACGTGTGCATGGAAAAAGGAATGGGACAGCTTGGCGGCGCCGGAGAGGGCGAGGCTGAAGGCGAGACAGGGCGTGAGGACCGTCGGATTCGCGGAGTCCGACGTGGTGGACCCTGATTCCGGCGAGAGCGTGGCCAGAGACGGGAGGACGATGGGGGAGATCGTGCTGAGAGGTGGTAGCTTGATGGTAGGGTATCTGAAAGACGAAGAAGGAACGTCGAAATGCATGAGAAAAGATGGGTGGTTTTACAACGGCGATGTGGGGGTGGTGCACGAGGATGGGTACTTGGAGGTGAAGGATAGGTCCAAGGACATAATCATATGTGGGGGGGAGAAATTGAGCAGCGTGGAGGTGGAGGCGGTGCTTTACAGCCACCCGGCGGTGAACGAGGCGGCGCCGGACAGGTATTTGGGGGAGACGCCGTGTGCGTTTGTGAGCTTGAAGGAGGAGGCGACGGAGAAGGAGATAAGGGAGTATTGCAAAGAAAGGTTGCCTCTTTTTATGGTGCCAACAATGGTGGTGTTCAAGGACCAACTCCCTAAAACCTCTACTGGTAAAATACTGAAATTTTTGCTTAGAGATATGGCCAAGGAATACTTAAATTAGTGGGAATGCATTTTTTTTTTTTTAACATGAAGTAAATGTTTGGGAAAGTAAATCTTTGCCACGGTTTGACCGCACGGAGTTTAAGAAAAAACTGTTGACTTTGATGTGATGTGTTATTTTAATGTTTTTAGTGGCAATTTTGTAATTAATGTGTGTTTTTTGAGTGCAAAAGTTGTAAAATGAAAGAAATGGAAGGGTAAGAGAGTAAATTTTTCTTTGTCATTTTTTGGGTGGCAGTATAATAGTATAGTGAGGTAGTATGGGACAAAAAATAAATCCACTTGGTTTCCGACTTGGTACAACCCAAAGTCATCATTCCCTTTGGTTTGCACAACCAAAAAATTATTCTGAGGGTCTACAAGAAGATCAAAAAATAAGAGATTTTATCAAAAATTATGTTCAAAAGAATATGAGAATATCCTCCGGTGCCGAGGGAATTGCCCGTATAGAGATTCAAAAAAGAATCGATTTGATCCAGGTCATAATCTTTATGGGATTCCCAAAGTTATTAATAGAAAGTAGACCGCAAGGAATCGAAGACTTACAGATGAATCTACAAAAAGAATTTCATTATGTGAACCAAAGACTTAATATTGCTATCACAAGAATTGCAAAACCTTACGGAAATCCTAATATTCTTGCAGAATTCATAGCCGGACAATTAAAGAATAGAGTTTCATTTCGAAAAGCAATGAAAAAAGCTATTGAATTGACTGAACAAGCAGATACAAAAGGAATTCAAGTACAAATTGCAGGGCGTATCGACGGAAAAGAAATTGCACGTGTCGAATGGATCAGAGAGGGCAGGGTTCCCCTACAAACCATTCGAGCTAAAATTGATTATTGTTCCTATACAGTAATCAACAAGGTTTTCGTGTTGTTGATTACTAGGTGTAGTGCTTCTTCCCTTATGCTGTCCATTGGTACTAGTGTAGTAGGATTGCCCCATAATACAGAACCTCTAGGTGTAACCTTTCGCTCAATACTAGAATCAAAAATTGAAACATAGCATCTGAGGTTGCATTAATCGAGGATACACGATAGAAGGAATTGTTCTATTTTCAAACTTCACCTTCAACAGGCGTAGATTTATTTCAAAAATTTTCCCGGATCGTGTGTCTTTCTCGTAAGACCGAGAGATATGAAAAAAAAAAGAATCAAATCACACCATCTCTGTAATAGGTAAATGCCTCCTTTTCTCCTGAGGTTGTCGGAATTATTTGCAATAAGATATTGGCTACAATTGAAAAGGTCTTATCGATAAAATTTCCATTTATCCGCGATCTAGGCATAGCTAGCAATCCATTTTATAATTCTTCTCATTCCCTTCTCGTGAGAAAATTATCCCACAAGGAAAATAGACTTTGAAACCTCGCCTTCCCTTTCGATGTCCGATCCCGGATACCATGACTTGCCTTCAAACGGGCTTCTCCTTCAAAGGAGAGTAACCGATCTGCGGACAGCAAGGCCAATGAAGATCCAATTTCCGGGAGCTTGGGTTATCTCTATCTAAGGATAGTCTTACTAATATGGCAAAAATCAAGTATAATACTCTAACTGATCAAGCATCGACGATCTATTCTCGTAGGATGGACAGGGCGGCGGCTATCAAGTGTTGCCTGAAGAGGTTCACGAAAGGAGACAAACAAAAAAGGAAAGTAGACAAAGTTAGCAGGGACGGAGGGAGTATATTTTTTTCATGGTTTATATTTGTATTATTTGATTTTTCTTCTTTTGTTTTCACCTTCTATATTTCTGTTCATTATATTTAAAAAAATCATTTTTAACCCTACAAACAACAACAAACGATGAGTAAAAGTTCATTTTTGAACTCAATTCATGGATTTGTTCTTGTCGCATGAGTTGGTGTGGATATGTGATACACATACTAATTTAATAAAACATAACGAAAAAGCTACTAAGAATCCATCAAAGTGGTATTAGGGGATACCAGCACATTACGACACAATTGTCAGGAGGTTGTCGATGTACCATAACAACGTTAGAGATATCTTCCTCCATGGAAAAATTTCCCATAAGGCTTCCTTCTCAACTAGATCTCACACCCACATATCAATGACCGTCTTATCTGGGTTGATTCCGAGTAAAATGCTATAAAGTATGAGGATCTTTGCAGTCTTCCATGTATTAACCTCCCTACTATCGCGAAATCCCCATCCTTATATCTCACACGGAGTTCGAAAATAGTCACCTAAGTAAATTGAGCATGAAATATATAGTTAACTCCACCTTCATATAAATGGCGATCCCCATTCGGATTGAAAACGAAGTCGCCAAAATGCATGATAGGTAAAAAATGTGTATTTTATTGTGGATTAAATTGGATTTCTATAATCATTTATGTGATTGAATGCGTAGTTTTCTTACATATATGTGCTTTTTTGAATTCCAATTACTTCATGAATTATTTTCTTGATTATTTTAGAAATTTTTGGAATGTCTGAGTTAAAAAAAATGGTTATGGAACGAGGAGAAGTTATTTGAGGTTGATTTAATATCAAAAACCAATAGAAAGCCCTATAACATTAAGGAAGAAAATAGAAGATTTGGGCCTAAAAAGAAATGAAGAGCCGAATTGAAGAAGAAATAAGAGCCCAAAAGAAATAATGGAGACTATATTGGGCTTGGAAAATAAAAAAGGGAGCCAATTTCTTATGGCAAATGCTGCTGTGCACCAGGTGCACGGATCTGAATTGGTGCAACTGGGGTGACCCGACCCGGATCCGCGCACCTGGATTTTCTTTTTTTTTTCTTTTTTTTTTCTCTTCAGGCTGTTACCTTTATGTTGTAAAGATGTGACCTTTACATTATATAAGTGTGATCTTTATATATAAATGTTATGACCTTTATGTTCAGTAACTTAGAAAAACATGAAGATTTTCAGGTTTTTTCGCTTCAGATTAAGACCTTTATGTTGTATTGTTGCAACCTTTATGTACAATTTTTGGGACCTTTATGTACAAATATTATGACCTTTATAATCTATAACTTTGAAAAAAATTGAAATTTTCAAAATTCAGTGCATTTTAAGGATGAATATATGTGTAGCTAATATTACATAAACGTAAATATGTACAAATTTTGTTAAAATTTTTCATTTTTTTCTAAGTTAGAGTATATAAAGGTCATTACATTTATACATAAAGGTCACACTTATATAACATAAAGGTCGCATGCATATAACATAAAGGTAACAACCTGAAGTGAAAAAATAAAATTAAAAAAAATAAAATAAATAAAAGTGCACGGATCCGGGTCGACCCGAACCCAACCCGAATTGTATGTACACCAGTTGCACAGGAGACTAACTCATTTCTTATTCCTAAAAGAAACACACACGGTCTTGGTAGAAAAGGGGACCCCATGACTTGGGGGGATCAATCACGATCTCAACACCCTTTTCTTGTTTTCTTTCCAAGTCACTTCAAGGAAGATTATTTTATTAGATTAGATTAGATTAGATTTTTTTTTAATAGATTTTTATACTATTTTTGTGAATACGGTCTCAAGGATCTTTAGATAACTTTTCAATTTCGATTAGCACAATGTTTGAATCCATACATCTATTTACGTTTTGAATTATCTCATTTCTCATTTCTTAAGGTGTGATTGAAATTGATTATGTTATCTGTGTCTTGATCTCAATTGTTGATACTTGATTTAAATTGATCATGTAGGTTAAATTATTGATAATTGATTGCTAGAATCTTAAATCATGAAATCCTAGTTGTGATTTAATTTTCATTAGTAGTAAATTAGAGGTCGTGCATCTCTAGCGTAACATAATTCTAGATTATCAAATCAAGCTTGTGTATTGGAGCCTAGTTCATCCTAACGTCTTGGTGATTAATTAATGCATTTTAATGAATTAAATCTACAACTTATACAAGGTTGTTCAATTAAAATAGAGTTAATTAGTGATCTTATCCTAATTTAGCTAATCTTAAAAGACGATTCGATTTAACAGAATTTGTTGTTAGACTAATGATGTTAATTGATAATTTGAAAGAGCGGTGTAACATTGATTAAAACATAATTGATATTGGGGGATAACTGAACTATTTAGTGGAGGCCAAAACTTATATACCCCTAGGGCACATAGGGGCACAAATCTAAGTGTTATATACATGTTCTTCAGGTGTTATATATATATACTGTATATGTGTTATGTTTCTTGGTGTTATAAACATACCCTACAAGTATCATATGTATATAAGAGTATACATGTGATATTTGTAGAGTATATATATGATACCCTTAGAGTATATATTTAACATCATATGATAATTAATTTGGGGGCACCGTGCCCCGGGGCACACAAGTGTTACTCTTTAGTGGAATGTTTCATCCTTTGATATTTTATTTAATTTGCTTTTGTGATTAATTAATTAATTAGGTGTTACTAACAATCAATCTGAAACCCCCATATTTTATGTTTCTTTAAATTGAACATATATACTGACATAGTTAACTATTCACTTCTTGTGGGATCGATTTCGACTTGCCCTATCTATTAGTTAGTTAGATGAGATTAACTCAATTTTAGTCCCCCTTAAAAGGTCACTGTCCAATTTTTGTCCAGTTAAAATCATGTTGTCAATTTTAGTCTCGTAAAAGTGAAAATTGACCAATTGTAGTCCTTTTTTCGCCGAAATTTCAAATTTTCGACAGGTTTCATGCGAATGCAACACTCTCGTCCCCAATCTTAATTTTCTGATGAACTAACACTGAGGTGTATTTTCTTGCCCATGTGACATTTATTTTTCATGACAAGTAATGCCAAATAATGCCACAGATGATTTATCCAAAATGAAAAAATGAAAACAAAAAAATGAATTTTAAGAAATCATAAAATAATCCTAAAATCTAAAATATAAAACAAAAAACCCTAATAACAGATTAACCCCCAATTTGAATCGATCAAGAGAACCCCCAAATCGCTCAATCGTGAACTGGAAAATCCTCAAAGCCACAAATCACTGTGAACTGGAAATGGAGCCCCCAAATCACGATAAACCCTCCAAAAATCAAGCCTACAAAGCCCTCAATCGTGAAAACCCCCGAAATCACTAAAAATGGAAGAAACTTTCAATTCTTGAAAAACCCACCAAATCTTGACAACATGGAGCAATTCCCCCCAAATTCTGATATCTGTTGAAAGCCCGTCAAATTCTTGAGTTCCCTGCAAAAAACCAGGACAGAATGGTGCAATTAAGGGAGTGGGACGAAAATGTGAAAGAAAAGGCTCCCTGTGGTGAGTTTTCTATTTCTGAGATGTACATACACATCTTAGAAAATTTTGGCATTGATGTGTGCGGTTGATTGGTTGTTGGACCATGCATAACTTTGATATGTGTGGGGTACATGCTTTTTGATTCCTTTTTTTGTGTTGTCCATATGTTTCCACCATGAAAAATAATGTGTGGCCTGTGTGCCTTAAAAAAACAGTGTTTTTCTTTTATAGTGATTTGTGATGTTTTGTTTACTTTATTTCTTTTACATAGATTTCAAAGAGGAGTGTTTGACCGTGGAAATTCATTATGAGGTGAGTTTAGGATTTTACCATATGCACACTATATTGGGGGGGGGGGGGGGAAACAATTGTTTTGAATTATATGAAACCCTTTGTGTTAACACTGATGGATTTGAAGAGGTATGCTGTCATTACAAGAGCTCTTGAAGTAATGCATTATAAATACCACACCATTATGTACTAAGGATTTAAGTTGATACTTAGTGATGAAGAACTTACGATGTTGTTAATGTAAAATTTGAAAAAAAAAAAAAGGAAAAATGCACATATACTTAGAATCTGATACCGTAGACAATGCAAATGAGCATCCTATAGAAGTATGAAATGAATCTGATGAAAGTGATGGCTTATTTGAGGACAATGAATTTGTTATTAGTGATGATGTGAGTGATGATAATGACAGTGATGAAGTGTCTGAGAATTTAGAGAATATAATTCATGAAGCTTATTTAGAGACTAATATTGATGTGTCTGATGAAGATGGTAGTGAGTTCAATGAGGATGATGTACTTGAATATGCATGTGATGATTTTGATGAGTGTAGGATTTCTGATGATGAAAACCATCAAGAACAATATCTTATTTTCAATTCGAAAACAATGATTAACCCATCTTTTTATTTAGGAATGTTATTTAGTTCCAAACATGAATTTAAAAAAGTTGTACATTTACATGCTACAACACTAAAAAAAGCTTGAAAGCTGTTAGGAATGATACCATCAAGCTTTATGTGAGATATGAGGGAGAAACGTGTGAGTGGAGTATGCATTCAAGGAAAATGGATGATACTACAACTTGGCAATTGAGAGAGTATCACAAATAACATGAGTGTGCTGCTAGTTACAAGTGAAAATTTTGAAATTAACAGGGCTTGGTGAAAGGTTTATCCAAAGGTTTCAATCTCATCCAAATAGAAAACTAAGGGCTTTTAGGATCGATATGATCAAATATTTAAGATGCAATGTGTCTAGACAACAATCATATAAGACAAAGAAGAAGACAATTGACCTTATCCAAGGGAATCCTGATGATCAATACACAAAACCGTGGGCTTAGGAGATCCAATCCAGGTTCAACCATTCTTTAAGGTACTGAGGATGAGAATAGGTTAAGTCACTTTTGTGTATATTTTGATGCATTGAGAATGGGTTTTCTTAGTGGATGTAGACCTTTAATTGGTGCAGATGGATGTTAGTTGAAAGGCAATCACAGGGGCCTGCTACTTAGAGTTGTTGATGTTGATCCAAATAACAATTTGTAACTCATAGCTTGTTAGTCCCAAGTGGTTATAGAGGTTCAAAGGGGGGTGGGGTGAATGAACCTCTTCGCTTTTTTGTCTTTTGCTTTCTTTTGCTGCAACTTGCTGTAAGCTATCGATGCTTGCAGCGAGTTCGCAGATAATGTGTTTTGCTTACAACAAATTAACTGTTGCAGCCTAACAACTTAGAGTTTTGCACAATGGAATATGTTTGAAAGAGAGTTCAGCAAATATACTTAGGCTCCGTTTAGATAGAGTGATTTGAAATTCAGGATTTGAAAGGAGTGGATTTCAAATCCTCTCAAGTTGGAGTGGATTTGAAATCCACTAAAATGACTCCAAAATTAGTTCAAATTGAAAACCATGGATTTCAAATCCACATGCATCCAAACATTACCGGTGAATTTGCTACCATAGATTTCAAATCCATCTATCCAAATGGACCTTTAGTCTTTTTAACCAGAAAGTTAATAGACCGGTTTTAACACTTAAGCACAAAGAGACATAAAGTTATGATGATGCATGCAGCAAGATAAAAAGATGAATGCAGAAGGCAGTAAACAGACACAAGACTTTATAGAGTTCGAAGGTGGTGTAAGCCTTCTACATCCTCTCTTCTCCTTCACAAGGAGGATATCCACTAGAGTTTAGATTTACAGAACTCTTTTCCTACTAAACAGTCTAAGGATCAACCTAATCCTACTAAAGTTTTTACTCCCTTCTTAGGTTTCAGCAACTACAGGATCCACACAGGATGTTATCTACACAAGACCAAAACACAGTAAGGTGATTACCCTTCAACCGTGACACCTAAAACAACTTATCCACACAGTGATAAAAAGGTTAATAAACACAAATATTCGACTATGGGAAACAAGAGCTAGCACTCAGAATCTTCAATGGGTAGAATGCTATGCTTCGGTTGAGTGGGGACTGAAAAGAGTTGATATTTTATTTTAAGCTCGGATTGTTGTATGCTGGAATATCAGTGCGCGATCTTCAAATTTTCAGTCTTCTCTTCTCTTCGTCCTCACTCTTCTCTTTTATAGTTGTGGGAATGTAACAGTCGAAGGGTGCACATTCCACGTGTCTTTGTGTAAGCCTTTGTCTTCTGCTGTTGCATCCTGACCGTTGATCCATTCACGCACAGGTATATTCCATGTTGATTCGATGTGGACGCACAACATTCTTCTTCTTGATCCTCATGATCTTCAAGGTACAGGCATTTAATGCGCACCTGAAAAGGTAGGAGACAACCTCCTCCGTTGGCATTAGGTCCATTAAGTGCGGCTGTCCTATTTTGTTGCAGGTTGTAGGTGGTAGTCCAGGCCAGGTGGCAGCTGCTTCCTATTCGCTCGCTGTCCTTGTTTTGTCCTTTGAGTTCAGGCCTGTCGCACAATGTATCTTCAATTGAAATTGATGTTCCCTCGTACATTAAGAGCTCATGCAGCAGTCTTTTAAGACTTCGATATTGATCCTGCTGGACATGTCTCTTCTTCAGTTTCTGTAACTTATTCTTCTCGCTGCAACTAGGTCTCGCTGCATCCTTGGCTTGTGGAGCCTAGTTGTCCAGCATGCAGCAAAGTAATTCTCCTTCGACTTCTTCCAAGTTGAGCTTGCTGAATACAGAGTTCTTTCTTTCCATGTTGCATCCAGCTTGCAGCATCTAAGTGCAGTGGAAGACCTTGGGTAGAATCTTTGCTACTTATTAAAATATAAAAACAAGACATGAGGAATAAAGCTAAGATAATAGAATGAAGTAGGTTACAACGGGTTTTGTCTCATCAAAACAATCAAGGGTTCTTCTTACAATTTCTCCATTTTTTATGATGACAAAACCTTATAGAAAAGTTGTTGTAACTTACTTTGAAAGAATTTTCCCCTTAGGTAAATTAAAGAGACTTCTGTTTTTGCTCTTTTTTTTTTATTTTCCTTTTTTTTCTTGGAGTCTTCTGTTTTTGCTTCCTTTTCTATTTTTTTTATTTTCTTGGAGTCTTCTGTTTTTGCTCCCTTTTATATTTTTTTTATTTTCTTTGAGTCTTCTGTTTTTTTTTTGCTCCCTTTTCTATTTATTTTTTATTTTCTTGGAGTCTTCTGTTTTTGCTCTTTTTTCTATTTTTTTTAATTTTCATGGAGTCTTCTGTTTTTGCTCTATTTCTTTTTTTATTTTTATTTTTTTCATATCACTTGAAGGATCTTTGTATCAGAGCATCTGCAGTTTTGTATCAGAGCTGATCTATAAAGAACTAAAAAAAAAAGCTTAAAAGTTGTGTTCTGAAGGGTTGAACACTTATTGAAAAGAAAGAAAGTGCAGTGCAGAAAAATTAAAAGATACAGAAGGGGTGCAGTCTGTTGCATTCATCTTGTGAACTCTAATATTCTTGAGGTTGCAGCAGACTCTTTCTTCTTCTTTTCAGGCTCTGTAGTCGGTTTCTTCCACCAATTTAGTATTGACTCTTGGTAAGTCTTCTCGAATTGCGCCTTCATTCTGGAATCATCAATCCACGGCAACCAAAAATCCTCCCAGAAATGTATTTGCACACCCCTCTTTACCTCTTCCAACAGCTGCTTCTGCAAGGGCAGTTTTCCATCTCTGAACATTTGCTCATAGACTTCCATTGCTGCAGCGCAAGTTGGATAACCTTTGATTAAGTTTTTCTCGCACAACCTCGTTGGTTTGAGGTCGAGCAATACTGAAACTTCGACCGACTTGTTGAATTGATCCATCCTTGGAACCTCTTGTGGCGGAAACTTCTGCAGTGTTGCATCCACATGCTGCATAGCTTCAGATTTTTCCTCGCCCAGAATGCCAAGTCTCTGAATCCACTTTTCTTTCTCCTCCTTCTTCTTCTTCTTCCTTTCAGCGTCCCTAGCAGCATAGAATTTCTCATCCTCCATCTTCAACAAGGCTCATTTAGAAATGTTGTGCCATTTTGAAGGTGGTGAGTCTCCTCTGCTTCTGCTGCTTCGGCTAGCTCTTTTTCTTAAAAAACCTGTTGCATCCCTTATCTCTTTGGATACAACAACCCCAGCAGTAGCAGCTCCTGTTCCACCTGTTCCACCAGCATCGTCATCATCTTTCTTATGTCTTCTTTGCTGGGGTGGGGGACTTGTTCTTCTCTTCTTCATCTGAGGATGTAGAGTGTCCTCATCTTCATCCTCTTCTTCTGCCTCAATCTCCTTTGCAGTGTCCTCCGCAGATTGCAGTAGCTTTTGATCTTTAGACAGACCACTTGAAGTTGGAAGCTGTAACTTTTCAATGACAACTTCTTCTCCCTTTTTTACATCATCAAAACTTCTTTTGGTTCATTTGCCAATATGGTCGCCTATTGCAGTCTGCAGTGCAACCATCCTTCTGAGAGTCTCGCTCATCTCCCCCAGTAGCAGCTTTATGTTGGATAGTCCGTCATCCTCCTTCGTACTTTTGCACCTTGCTCATTGACATCACTCTGTATGGTGGTCAGAGTAGTGCCATGAGCTGCGAGAGTGTTGTTGATAGACCCAAGAGCTTGCTTTGTTTCATTTTGGAAGAGATTGACATATTTGTCCTTGGTGCCTCTGAAAGAATGTTGTTTCGTCCATTCTTCGATCAGTGTGTCTTTCAGGGCATTAGGAACTTTTTCAACTTTTCCACAATCTTCGTGAGATGAACGTTAGGCTTAGGAGTGGTTGCAGTGTGTTCCTTCAGGACATTTGTAAGGCTCTCAATGACAGTAAGAGTCTTGCTGTATGAATCTACAGGGGTCACTAAACTTGCAGCTGCTTGTGGTGGAACAACAAGATGTAAGTCCCTTTCATTCCCATGTTCTGGTTGCTGCATAGAGCTTTTGATGGACAGTATAATCATGAACAGTATAATCCCTCCTTTATTATCAGTCTCTATCAATCCCGACCTTGCTACAGAACGGACCCTTACTACCTTGCTACAGAATGGACCTATACTGATTAATAAAAAGAAAAGTACAAAAAGGTGGGATAAATCCTCTCCCCTCTTTACATCCCTTTTCTCTCTTTTCCTTTTTTTTTATATTTTCATTTTAATTACTTAGTATTATATAATTATTTTTATTTTATTTTTTTATATTGCAACTTTTCACAAATATCCAAAATTCTACTGACTTCCAAAATTCCTCAAATAACCAAATTTTCTCTTTCAAATCTATACTATTTTTAGATTCAAAATCATAATAAATCAATATCAGACGCAACATGCTTCCGTAAAATTAATAAATTCCTAAAAATTTATACCTTTCTTTGTCCGAAACAACACCGGGTGAGATGGTTCGCAATGCCACCAGTTGGAAAATTACTGCCCCTAGACCGTTTTACGCACAGTTCGCACCGTTCAACTTCAACCCACCGGGAAGATGATCTACAAGTTATCCAACTCCTTCAGTAATTGTTTAGCACAACCTTGGTTCATTTCCTATTCCAGGTGTATAAAATAATTCTTCTAAGAGATAAATTAATAGAGCATTATGAACACATGTTGAAGCCAAAAATCTCATCTTTATTATGAACTTAGAAGAAATATTTATTACATTAGTAATCTTCTTTTGGAAGGAGAATACTTGTTTAGCCTCTCATGGATGAGGCTTGCACTCGAAAACACATAAACTTTTAGACACTCAAATATTACAAAGATTTTAATTTTAAAGGAAGCTAAGGAAAATGTTCGATGATCCTAGCTTCCTTCTGCTCTTGCTATTTATAGATGAGAATCTAGACTTGAAATGTAGATTCCAAAAGCTTGAAGAAAGGTTAGATGTTGATATCCTTCTTTTCCCCTTCTGGCTCCACCCATATGATGGTGGTTGGGGAGTCCTTATATCTCTAGTTGTCTTCTCTTTACTTTCTTGTGACTCATCCCATGTGATGGTGTCGGGGAATCTTCTTTTTCTTCCGTGACCCTATCCCATGTGATAGTTATTGGGCGTGACTCAGCTCATGTTACTCTTGTCTGGGATCCTTTTGAAAATTTGGTTTGCGTGGTCCCTGTGGATAATTTTTCTATTGGGTTGGACCTTTATCCTTGTCAACCCCTCGCTCTCGTTGTTCGGGTTTGGATCAGAATCCTTTCACAAACTTGGGCTTCTTTGATCCGGGCATGCTTGGCTTATTCGGTCAGTCCACCGGCCAACATGCACCATGTTACTGAATTTCCGATAGGCTTTGTTGCTAACCGGGATCTTGTTTTCCCAGAGGATTCTTCTCTTTGTCTCGAAGAGGACCTCTGCAAATCATGCAGTTGCTCCTATCATTGAATTCAGTAGGAAAGATTCATTCGCTGAATTATGAAAGAACTTAAAGGGATACTTGACTTTGTCAATTTCATTTAGACAAACTCAAAGTCTCATGCTCGTCGGGTAGAAGTTTCGTCTTCTGAAAATGCTCCTACCAAAATGAGAGTCTCTTCCGGAGAAGCCACCTTGATGGTTTTTAGGGCTTCCCATCCAGTCTCCTGAGCTTGATAAAATGAAAAGCTTCATGGAAGCCTTTCTTCGCAGGTTCTGGAGCTGCATTGATGAAATACAATTCCAGAATATATCCTCTGGCCAAGTGTTGATTGTTGGCCCAAGTCTCGTACACAGCTTCGCCAAGAAAAATAGGGTAAATAACAAAAATCACGCCAAATTAGAATTTTGGAACTCTACAACTACCAACATTTGTGAATGATACTTATAGACCGATACAGAGAAATATTGTCCTGAAAATCCTTATTCTTGAACGTATTTTTGTCTTTTGATTAATTAATTTATCAATTATATTTGGTGCTCGCTTATGATTGTCACATCATCGCTAACGAAAAACCCTCAAAACTCTTATTTTCATCTCAATTCTTATGGTTATGGGTCAGATTCAACTACACATCATTTCATAATATGACAAGAAGCACACCAATGCCATCAAATAATCCTCATCTTAGTCGTTGAAAAACTTCATGACTATCCCTCAAGTTGAAAACTGAATTTCCTCTAAATCGTAACCGAATTTTCACTCGTTTATTCTCGAATTGAAGACATGAATTTCAGAAGTTGAAATATAATAAGAATATTGTGATTTCAATAAACTTTTTAAAATTCCACCCCAATACTTTTAAAAGATAAAAATACCCTTCGAAATAAATATTTTCAGTGGAATTTTCCACTGTCGACAACATTTGGTTGCCTATTAGTATCATTCGCTAATATTGGTCATGGTATTATAAAATTCCAAAGTTCAAGTATCTATAATACTTAATTTTAGTTTGATAGATTATTTGAACCAAAGTCTCTATATCTTACAAATAAATCTCCATGGTTATTTACTATTATTTCCTTTGGACTTTGGTAATTCAAACTTACTGATTCTTATATAAGGATAATTAAATTTTTCTCCAATTTTGGTGGCGACGTCAGCAGTTTTAAAAATTTAGACA
Source organism: Scutellaria baicalensis (assembly GCA_005771605.1). Classification (NCBI taxonomy): domain Eukaryota; kingdom Viridiplantae; phylum Streptophyta; class Magnoliopsida; order Lamiales; family Lamiaceae; genus Scutellaria; species Scutellaria baicalensis. The sequence continues at coordinate 16,986,597 of CM016727.1, forward strand.
AAAATTGACTGAAATTGTAAGAAATTAAAACATAGAGGACCGAAATTGTAAAATGAATACTTAATTTTCAAAAAAATGGAAAATTGTCTTACATATAAAACTAAAATTGAAATTATCCCTAACTTCTAATAGTACAATACTTTAATAAAAATATTAAATTTATAGTATACTTTTTTTTTCATAAACTTTTAATATATCATTGAAAAGTTCTTTAAACATATATCATCGAAAAACTTCATGAATATCCCCCAAGTTGAAAACCAAATTTCCTCTAAATCGTAACCAAATGACTCAATTTTTCTTGTTTATTCTCGACTTAAAGACATGATTTTGAGAATTTAAAATATAATAAGAACTAATGTGATTTCTATAAACTTTTCAAACTTACAGTTTCCACCCTTACACTTTTAAAAGATAAAAATATCATTCGAAATAAATATCTTCACGGGAATTTTCCACCATCGACAACATTTGGTTGCCTATTAGTATCATTCGCAATGGATTGGTTGGTGATGGTATTATAAAATTCCAAAGTTTAGGTACCTATAATACTTGATTTTAGTTTGATAGATTATTTGAACCAAGTTCTCTATGTCTTCCAAGTAAATCTCCATGGTTATTTAATTTTATTTCCTCTTGATTTTGGTAATTCAAACTTATTGATTCTTATATAAATATAATTATATTTTTCCTCCAATTTTGTAGCTACGTCAGCAGTTTTAAAAATCTACAAAAAAATGACTGAAGTTGAAAAAAATTAAAACATAGAGGACCAAAATTGAAAAACGAATACTTAATTGTCAAAAAAATGGAAATTGTGTTACATATAAAACCAAAATTGAAATTATCCCTAACTTCTAAATAGTACAATACTTTCATAAAAATATTAAATTTATAATATAACCTTTTTTTTAAGCTTTTAATATATCATTGAAAATTTCTAAATATATATTAATATAAAACTAATTTTAGTCTCAAATTTAGAATGTTATAGAAGAATAATTTTAATTTGATAGATTATTTGAACCAAGGTTGTTATATAATTTTATTTCCTTTTGATTTTGGTAATTCAAATTTACTGATTCTTATATAAAATATAATATAATTTTAGTAGCTACGTCAGCAATGTTGAAAATATAGACAAATAAATGATTGAAATTGAAAAAATGTTAAAACATAGAGGACCAAAATTGAAAAACTAATATTTGATTGTCGAAAAAATGGAAATTGTCTTACATATTAAACAAAAATTGAAATTATCCCTAACTTCTAATAGCAAAATACTTTAATACAAACATTAAATTTATAGTATAACTAGCATAAGTCCCGTGTATACACGGTTTACATAAATTAAATTTATTAAAATCAAAATTTTAAATATTTTTTTATATTGAAAATTATATATATATATATATATCATTTTGTATGGTATCTATCATCGAGTTATCAAATTAGTGTAAGATTCATGTGTCACACGAATATTTTAATAGTACTAATTAAAAAAATGAAAATTATTATTTATTTATCATTAATTCTTAATTTAATTAGTATGTAAATTAAAGTTAGATTTATGTAAAAAATTCAATTATCATTTTATGCAAATATAACAGTCAATTAACTTCAATTAAAATATTTTGCTAAAAGTTTCATTGGCAACCATTATCATCAACATTTTGGTTTTCATTTATTAACTCCTTTTAAATATTTTAATTATAATAAATTAGATGTAAAGTGATTTAATTAAAATTTTGAGTGAGAAATACGATTAACCAGATGACGACATATGTCCCTCATGATTGATTATTCCTTCAGTATGAATACATAAAGATTTAAATTTAATCGTGTAATTTTTTTAATAATCATTTAATACAATTGCAAACATCAACTTAAGTTAAAACATTCATAAGTTACAATTTTATTATCATCATAATTATTGACATTTTGTTATTCATTTATTATTATCTCATTAAATATTCTATTATAATAAATTATAAGTATTAAATTAATTAATTAAAAATAAAATCTATATATATATATATAAACAGAATATTCTGCCAAAAATAACTGCAATAAATATCTCATTTATTAAATATTTCCATTTTAAGAAGTCATTAATAACTTTCATTTTATATTTATTAACCAAAGTATAAATAAGTATTAATATATTTAAGACATTTAGTTTTATATTTATTGTAGAGAAATTCAAAAGAAAAAATAATTAGATAAATCTATCTATATATTTTTATACTATAATAGTAGAAGAAAAGTTGGAAATATTTATAAAAATACCTTTTTTCCAACAAAAAGTGTCACATCAACAATCTTTTTTTATTCTGTATTTCTTATTATTTAATCCATTCAATTAATAATATAAATATTTTATTAGTTTATTCTTATTTTAATAATTTCTTAAATACCAACAACAGATATTTTCCAACAATCATTTCAATAATAAATATTAATTTGTTGAGGGATAATTGATATTATATTTAATATAAATATAATTAATAAATAAGTGTAACACTATTAAAGATGCGTGTATATACATATATATATATATAAATTATTTATTTAGTGTGAAATTTTATGTCATCCTAAGTATTTTTTAAATTAATATTTGTAAGTGTCCCGTCAACAATTTTTTTTATTTTGCATTTTTTACTATTTAATTCATTAGATTTAATAATATAAATATTGTATTAGTTTATTCTCATTTTATTGATCTTAATTAAATTAATTTTTATTGAATAATTTCTTAAATACCAACAATAGATATCCATACAATAATTTTAATAATAAATATTAATTTGCATGGGGATAATTTATATCATATTAACAAATAAATATAACACTATTAAAGATGTGTGTATATATGTATATATATAATATGTATTTAGTTTGAATAATATGCCATCCTTAATATTTTTTAAATTATAAATATCTCATAATCGAATAAAATTTTCACCTTTTACTTTACACTTAGGACTTCGTATATATATTTTTATATGATAGTGGACGTTTTGAATTTAGATGACTCAACTAATTATTTATATTATATGTTTAGTTTCTAATTATATTGTCATCATCATGATCACTACTACTACATTTCAATTTTGTGTTGAGCTTAAATTGTAATGATCAATGTCAATCTATATCAATTAATTTATGTGATACTTATAATGAAATAATTATCCGTTATCTTCAATGTTAAGCGATATTAATTAAAATATTTTTCTAATTCAATTTATTTTAAAATAAAAGGTTGAAAATATGACAGTGCTTGCATTAAGTTCCTACATAAAATTCTAATTTTATTGTTTGTTGTTTCTATATATACATACTCACACACATGTATTTAATTTAAGTAATTAAATTTGATTTTTAATTCATAAATTTGTTTTGTTTTTTTAGTATATTTAATTTAAGCGACTTATGATATTAGTTTGTAACACATATGATAAAAAAAATGTTTCAACTAGAATCGTGGTGTATAAAGAAGTTTTAAAAAAAACTTACAAACTTTGCATGTTAAAATTCCAATTTTGATTTGAAGATCATGATGGATATTTTTGTTTTTAGTATTAATTATCATAAATTAGTTAATTGAATGTGTATAATATCGATATATTGTTGTGAATTGAATTATCTTAAGCAAATTCAGATTTTCTTAGTTATTAAATATTATAATGTCTTCTATATACTAAAATTACTTATACTGTATTATCAATAATTAATATTTACCTACATTATATCACAGACCGCACATCGTGCGGGTGTGAGTACTAGTTATAATTAAATTAAGAATAAGATTAACCAGAGAGTGACATGTGTCACTCTTGGTTATTCCTTTAGTAAGGATATAGACTTTTTTTTTCATAAGCTTTTAATATATCATTGAAAAACTCTTTAAATATATATCGTCAAAAAACTTCATGACTTTCTCTCAAGTTGAAGACCAAATTTCCTCTAAATCTTAATCAAATGGCTCAATTTCTCTCGTTTATTCTCGAATTGAAGGCATGATTTTGAGAATTTAAAATATAAAAGAACTAATATGATTTCTATAAACTTTTCAAACTTATAGCCTCCACCCCAATACTTTTATAAAAGAAAAAATACCCTTCGAAATAAATATTTTCATGGGAATTTTCCACCGTTAATAGCATTTGGTTGTCTATTAGTATCATTTGCAATGGTTGGTGATGGTATTATAAAATTCCAAAGTTAAGGTACTTATAATACTTAATTTTTGTTTGATAGATTATTTGTACTAAAGTCTATGTCTTCCAAATAAATCTTCATGATTATTTAACTTTATTTCCTTTTGATATTGGTAATTCAAACTTATTGAGATAATTATATTTTGTCTATATCCAAACTTACCAAAATTGAAAAACAAATACTTAATTATCAAAAAAAAAAAAAAGAAAGAAGGAAATTGTCTTACATATATAATACCAAAATTGAAATTATCTCTAACTTCTAATAGTATAATACTTTAATAAAAATATTAAATTTACGCAAATGCTCTTGTGCACCAAGTGCACAGATCTGGATTGGTGCAACTGGGATGACCCGACCCGGATCCGCGCACCTGGGTTTTTTTTTTCGCTTCAGACGGATACCTTAATGTTGTAAGGATGTGACTTTTATGTTATATATGTGTGACCTTTATATTATAAATGTTATGACCTTTATGTTCAGTAACTTAGCAAAAAATGAAGATTTTCAAGTTTTTTTTTTGCTTCAGATTGAGACCTTTATGTTGTATTGTTGTGACATTTATGTACAATTCTTGTAACTTTTATATACAAATATTATAACCTTCAAACTTTAAAATTTCTTCCTTTTTTTCTATATATAAAGGTCATTACATTTATACATAAAGGTCACACTTATATAACATAAAGGTCACACTCATACAACATAAAAGTAACAGTGTGAAGCGAAAAAATAAAATTCAAAATTTTTTTTAAAAAAAAGTGCGCGAATCTGGATCGATCCGGATCCGACCCGAATATATATATATATATATATATTCCCCATAAGTTTTTAATATATCATTGAAAAACTCTTTAAATATATATTAATATGAAACTAATTTTAGTCTCAAATTTAAAATGTTATAGAAGAAAAATAATCAATTCATATAAAAAAAAAATCTACAAGAAGAAATAAACACTAAATTATGTTATTATCCTTAATAAAGAGTTTTATTTAATTAGGACTTTATTCCACATCAATTAAATTTAATCATGAGGGTTAAATTTGACATTACAAAAGATAGACGAAACATCCATACTTATATAGTGTTAGTGTCCAATTTTAGTCTACCATAGAAACGATTTTCAATATTAGTGCCAAAATCATCACTATTTCGTACATTTTTCGCCGGAAAACCACTCTCTCTAGCGATTGTATACAATCGCCCCAAATTTTTAAAAACGTCTATATGGCATGTCGGATCCCACGTGGACAATCCTCGCCTGGACCAATCAGAATTATCCGAGTCAACCATAATTATATATATATATATATATAAATTAATCAAAAATAGAAAATAATTAAAAAATTAAAAAAAAAGGAGGAAAAAACTGCAGCTTCTTCCCTCCTCCCCTCTGCAACACCAGCCCCCCATGTCGGCGACGGGCTCATAGCCGACGACCACCACAACCGCACACGCACACGACACACCACCACACACGTGCTAACACACACCACAAGATGCACACACACACTTCATCACTTCATGCGCATAAAAAATTAACTCATAATTCCTTCATCACTTCTTTCGATTATTGAATGAAACATTCCTCAATATGTGAGGATCAAAACCCCCATTCAGTTTCATAAATGCATGTGTGAATTTGGAAAATAGTGAAGTGGGTTTGTAAAGAACGATTTCGGTAAATTGAGCTTCGATTTGAACAAGAAATATGAAATTGATATGAGATTATGTTTGAGCTCTAGGAGATGATCATTTTGGTATATCATTTGATCATTTTGGTGGGGAATTGGAAGAAATCAATTTTTTGAGCTTGAAGTGGTGGCTATGATGTTTTCCGGCGAAGTAGGCGTTTGTTTTGGGCTGTTTTCGACCAGTTTATGTATCATTTTGAAGAATTTCTTGGTGGGATGAGATAGAAAACATGTTAGAATGAAAGTGGGATGATTTGAAGGTGATTTTGGCAAATATGACAACTTTCCGGACCAGTTCCGGCGGTCGACGATGGGGGCTAGGAAAGAAGAAGCTGGGGCTGTTTTTTTTTTTATATATAATTTTTTAATTATTTTTAATATGTGCCACGCCACGTAAGCGTGAGTGGTGCGAAAATTAAAATTGGGGGCAATGGTATTACAGTAGCCGACGAAAGTGGTATTCCGGTGAAAAATGGACCAAATAGTGACGATTTTTGGTTTAATTTGACTAAAATCGAATAGCGCTTCTATGGTGGACGAAAATTGAAGAATAACTTTTTAAGTGGACTGAAATTGAATTTTTCCCATAATGTTATAGATATAGATATAGATATGTTGAACTCAACTCGTAGTTCTTGAATTATTGCTAGAGAATGAAGGTGGTGGATAATACAATGAAATTATATCCTTAACAATTTTTACAATCCCCGAAAAAAGGAAACCCGTATATTGAATGGAAATCACTGTAACAGGCTAGTTTATTGTTCACTGGAAAAATGAAGAAAAGAGAAAATGGAGATGTACAAAGTTGATGAAGACATTTCGTTAATTAGGGGACATTCGCAAGATACGTATTCCATGTCGTCGTCCGCCGAAGAGTCGAAGGCTTGGATTACTTTTGGTTATGGATTTCCAATCCGAGCCATCCCCGTTCATGTAATGTTGTCGTAGACCTATTGAATTAGAGAAATTCAACTTTTCCAACGAAGACACCTTACGCAACAGGCCGAATGGCAGGGCTTTCAAAGACAGGCAATCAGTGATTTCCAAATTGGCGAGACGAGGCATGAACGTCATGCCTGCACATTCTTCTTCTTCGCTCGTTATGTCCTCCCACTCTTTCCAACTCAAACATCGGTTAAATGTCAGCTGTTTCAATCTTGGAAACACAACAATATCTCTTTCGACTGTTGTTGTTAAACCCAAGAATTCTCGTCCCACAAATTGCAACCCATAGATTCGTTTCATCGTAATCTGCTCCAAACAGGGCAGTTTTCCAAGTGGAGGCAATGACGACAGGTTGCAGCTGTGCATAGTAATCTGTCTTAATTGGTTGAGGGGTGACTCAATCCAGCTAAGCGGAAGCCTTTGGCCCTTATAGTACTCGACATTCAGAGATGTCAAGTTAGGAGGGGGCTGGAGAGCATCCATTACGTCCATCCACACCAATGACAACTCCTCATTTTCATCCATAGCGTCCTCAAATCTTATTACGAGTTCATTCATGTCTCTCTTATTCCTCAATTCTGCTTGCCTGGCATCCTCAACAATGTGTTCCAAATCATCTTTAGCTAACCTGATTTTCAACATCAGAGATCCACTAAGATGGTTCAAATTCTTCAATAATCCCAACTTGCTCCGACCACTTCCTCCATGAAATTCACCCAATGTTTGAAGACCTCTTAACTCCCCTAATCCTTGTGGAATTTTATGTAGTATGTCACAATATGAAACATTCAAGGTCTGCAATGCATGCAAGCTACCTATGCTCTCTGGCAACTCCTTCAAAGACTTATTCCATGACAATTTGAGGTGCCTTAACTGAATCAAATTTCCAATTTCCTCGGGTAACTTCTCTAGAGAATCATTGTCACTCAAATCGAGGTGATTCAAGTGACTCAAATTTCCAATTTCTTTCGGCAGCTCTTTCATTGACTCATTTTCGGACACAATTAAGTCTCTCAACTGAACCAAATTCCCAATTTCTTTTGGCAACTCTTTCAATGACTTATTTTTGGACAAACTCAGGTGTCTTAACTGAACCAAATTCCCAATTTCTTTTGACAACTCCTTTAGATTACTATTACCACTCAAGTTAAGATGTCTCAAGTTAATCAAATTCCCAAATTCCCTTGGAATCTCTTCTAGGTTGCAATCAATTAAGCTAAGAGTTTGCAAGTTATAAAGTTGAAAAATGATTTTAAGAGCTGCAGGGGACAATTGTTCCATTCCATCCAAGTTCAACATTCTCAAGTGAATCATGTTTTCAATTCCTTGTGGAATACTTTCCAAGCTAGGTTTTCTCAAATCTAAGACCCTAAGACGTTTGAGGCAATCACAAAGATTTAGAGGAGATTCGCTGCAGTCCAAAAATAGAGTATAAAATTCATTCGCACTGAAAACTTGTAGATGGTCACAAGCTTGGCAACTTGTCTTATTCATTGGTGTGGCTTCCACCTTACCACTCTTCCTAATAAATTGAGCAAAATCATGCACTATATCATGCATCATACAAGATTTTATTTTCTCACTCAAGTCATCTTTCTCAAAGTTTTGAAACAGAGAACTCATTGCTAAAATATCAAAACACTCTTGTCCTTTCAATTCCATGTTGCCAATATCAGAACCCAAATAACCAAGTGCCATCCAATTTCTTATTAGGCTCTCAACATTAATCTTAGAATCTTTAGGATAGACTGCACAATACGAGAAGCAACGCTTGAGAGTTTGGGACAATTCATTATAGCTTAAAAGCAAATGAGGAAAAATGTCTATTTTTGCTTCTTTCAATTGCCATATTTCACTTTTAAGTACACTCTCCCACTCTTCCAAAGTATTCTTAAAACGTAAAAGACTTCCCAAAGTTTTTAATGCAAGAGGCAAACCTTTGCACTTTTCAGCTATTTTCTTACCAATGTCCTCAAATTTCACATTATATCTTCCGGAAAGGGCTATGCTATGCAATAACAACCAACAATCATCATGAGATAGCTTTCCTGGACGATGGATGTCCTCATCCATTGCACCAGTGATTTTAGCAACCTTTTCATTTCTAGTGGTCACCAAAATTTTACTACCAGCTCCACCACATTTAAGAGAAGTTTCCAAAGGGTCCCACTTGTTAGAATCCTCTGTCCAAACATCATCTAGAATAAGAAGAAATCTTTTCCCTGAAATAGAATCTTCTACAGAACGTAATAGAATTTCAGTGTCATCGCTATTTGGAGATTTTACTTTTTTTACGCTCTCGATAATCCCTTTGGCAATGGCAGCTAGATTGAAGGGATTTGAAACACAAACCCATATTTTCAAGTCAAAAAACTCCTCCACCCGATTATCATTATAAATTAGTTGAGCAAGAGTGGTCTTCCCAAGTCCCCCGACACCCACTACAGACAAAGTCTGTAAGGAGCCTAATTCCTCTCGTCTACCCATAAGTTTGGTCACAAGTACATCCCTATCAAAGTGTTGAACCTCAACGTCTACAAGCTTGGTAGAAGAAGTAGACAAATCCTGCCTAGATTTATGTGTAATCCCAGAAGTGGGCTGAGAGCTGTCAAAACTATATTTATTTTTGTCCTTCAAAACTTGATCGAGTTTTGCTTTCACATTTAGTATTTTCATGGCAATATCATGACGAACAACAACTTTCTTGAAACATAAACACGAAGATGAAGGGATGAAGGAGGATACCAGTTTTTTCTTTGGAGCAACAACAACATGATCATCATCAGATCGATGTTGTTCTATCTCAAGCTTGAGAATAGCGTACTTCCATTCGTCCAAAACATCCTCCATTTCATGAGACGTCTGCTCCAGCCTGGACAACCAGTTGTCGACAGCTTCTTTCTTAAACCGTTGATTCTCAGCATCATCCAACAGATATCTGATTCTGTTAAGCTCATCAGCAAGCTGGTGGACCTCCTTCTCAGCACCCCTCACCAGGTTAATATGGAATCGAGCCTGCTCGGCCAACAGACCTATCAGTTGCTCAGCCACTGAAGAAACAATTGCATCTGCCATGATCGATCACCTCTTTCTCTCTTGTATTCTATCTATGTATATGTGTGTGTTTATGGGATTCATTGCTTCTTTTAGTTACATATTATATATAAAAACCTACACTGCTGTACATCACATTCATCTCTGCCTTGTTGACATTATTTTATGTATCAAGTTTGATCAAATTTGACCCATGCATTTGTTGGAATCATCTCCAGTTATTTTTTTAATTTTTAGGATATACTTTTTGTGGAAATGTAATATTGTTATATTCTTCTTCACACCTAACGGAAAATTGACGTTAGAATTTATTAATACCATAGGCGTATAGAGCCAATTATTATTTTATACTATAGTTTCACACCTGACGGCTACAATTTAATTTTAATTTTGGTCCACATTTCCATTTTTGAACAATCGTGCGTACGTTTTCCAATTTTGATTTCATATGTTTCAGTTTTTTCTAATTTTGGTCCTAAATGTTTCCGGTATTTTTAGTTACGTTTTTCAATTTTAATCTTATATGTTTTAAAATTTTCCAATTTCAATTCAATTTTGAACGGGTGGTCGTCGAAAAATCTCACGGAACACTGGAGATTTACGGAATTCTAAAGAAATTTGGATTAAAATTGAAAAAAATTGAAACAGAGACCAAAATTTAAAAATTTGACTAAAATTGGAAAATGTTGAAACATAACGGATCAACATTGAAAAATAACTCTCAACTTATAAGTAATTAACCTGGACAAGATCCTGATTTCGAGTCTCCCAACTGTAATTAATTGTAACTCAATTATTTTAAAGATTAATTGTTTGTGATTTCCTACCTAACGATTGTGAGGTGAGATTGTGTGAATAAGTGTATATCATATATTTCATTGTTTTGAATTTTTCATTAAATGTGATAATTATATACTGTTTTGATTGTTCGTTAGGTGTGAATGCATATATTATATAGATTTAATTACATAGATGTCAATGCAAAAGGATGTTACACTTAAAGGTAATAATTTTCCATAATAAGATTTTTAAAATTAATAGTTGCAGTTTGAGATTTGAATTTGCTTTTGCCACTAAGTTGACGTATAGAAACCTCAGAGTATTTGGTCAAAAGAAAGGAGGAAAGAAACACCAATCATACATAGAATAAAGATAAATTCTTATACGAGATCATCTTACAGATCCCGTTTCGTGAGACAGGTCAATCCGATCCGATCTAAAGTCAACGGTCAAAGTTAAAGTTAATGATCAACGGTCAACACCGGTCAACAGTTGGTCAACACCATTGATCAAATATATTATATATTGTATGTAAAAGTAATACACGACATACATAAAAGTACTACATTATGAAATGTAGTACTTTTACTTTTATAAGATAATACTTTTATGTGTATCATGTGTGACAAAGTTTTGAAAAATTATGTAATACTTTTATGTGTTTTAGGTATTACTTTTCAATATATTATGTAATACTTTTGTAAAATAGTATAATTTTGGATTTGGTTAGAGTATATGAAAATATGTAATACTATCAAGTATTAAATGATATATACAAAAAATATTGTCTAATACACAAATGTAATATTTTTATGTGCAACATGTAATACTATTGAAATCAACAAGTAATATTTTTATATACATCATGCGATACTTTTATGTGTAACATTTAATACTATTGAAATCAACAAATGATATTTTTATATATACTATGAAGTATTAAATGATATATACAAAAAATATTGTCTAATACACAAATGTAATACTTTTATGTTCAACATGTAATACTATTGAAATCAACAAGTAATACTCTCATAATGTAATGTTTTTGTGTGCAACATGTAATACTATTGAAATGAACAAGTAATACTTTTATATATATCAAGCAATACTTTTATATGTAGTATATAATACTAATTAAAAGTATCGCATGATACATATAGAAGTATTATGTGAGTGAATAACAGTTTTACATTATGACATGTAATACTTTTATGCATGACATGTAATATTTTTTGGTCAACGACGTTGACCGACATTGACTAACCGTTGACCGATTGTTGATCGTTGACCGTTGACTTTTAACTTTGACCGGATTGGGTTGAATCGTCTCACGACAAAAGACTCACTCTAGAATAAAGAGTTACCTCATTACAATCTAGTTTAATGTTCATCTGAAAAAACAAAAGATAAGGAAAAAAAGGAACAGACGTACAGAGTTGACAAGCAAATAGGATCCTCTATTCCAGCTATATATTCCATCCTGTGTTCCACCCAAGGATGAAAATATCGATATCGCATGTCGTATCGCAACTGTGATTTTACGGATATATTGATGGATATATCGATATCGCATATCGATATCGCAAAAAATTTGAAAAAACAACGGAAATCTTATTAAAATTCTGGAAATTTAATATGAAATTTTAGGGATTATTTTTACACTTCATTACACATTTATTCCACTCAAAATCACATTAAAATAATATATTTAAAACTAACATATAGATAATAAGCATTATAAATACTGTTTTTGGAATGAAAACTGATAATATATTACATAATACAAGACAAAATTACTGAAATTACATCACACAATACACTAGTACCAAAAGGATAACCTATGAGGTTCAAACATAGTAGATGGAATGTCATCTTGATCCAAGCAGTACTGATACAAACTCATCAAATTAGAGTACTTATTAATATACTAGTATGGAGCACGTGCGTCGCACGTGGTTGATAATTTTTTTTGTTGTTATTGTTTAAAAAATAAAAAAAATTGATACATTAGACTAAAATTTCGGGTTCATCAATTCCTAACAAATCAAGTTCGAAATTCTGAAACGATTGTTAATAAAACATAACTACTTCTAGTTATATCTTTTCTTTTTTGATCTTCTTTTGTGTAATTTATACTCATCTATACTTTTTCGAGGATTGTATAATAAAGTTTTAAGTGTATTCTACTCCTCTTTTTTAGAGATGTAAATATATTCTTAATTTTCCTTATTAATTAAAATGTGGAAATGAATATTATTACATTACATTAAAAATATTGGGTTCTTATCAACACCACATATATTTGTCCAACCCAACTATGATGAAACTCTTCTATTTCCTTCATTTACGTGATATATGATCATTAACAAACTATATATTGTTTGATATTCATATATAACTTCTTGATCTTGTATTTGGTATCTCAATTCACATTTCAAAATCTATTTTTTTTAGGGTAAATCATTTTTCAAAATCTATTTTTTAGGGTAAATCACATGAACTCATGTCTTTTTCATGTTGTTTTAGAAAAACACTAAAACTCATGTGTGACTGTATCGCGTGCAACAGTTTTGCAAAATACATAGTTATAGTAGAAAAAGACATACTTATAGTTGTAAGACATACTCATTTTATACCTATAAAAACATATTTATAAAATGCATACTCATAGCTGAAAAATACAAACTTATAAAACGCATATTTGAATCTTGTCTCAAGACAGTCTCAAAAAAGACCAACTCTTAGAAAAATCGTGATTTTCAAAGTTTTCGAAACTTCTAAGGTGTCAGGTTCTCTTTTGAAATTTTCAAAAAATACTTCAAAGAATGTATTCCAAGAAACATTGACATTATATGTGCACAATACATCAAAATTATTGCAAACAATTATTCAATGTATGACCTCATTTGAAAAACGACAACTTCACTCAAATATTTTGTAATACTTTGATCAATTTCCAACAAAACCTCTTTTCTGAAAAGTTTCTTTGAAACTATAGTACATTGTCCACCATTCGTCATCAAGAAATATTCAAAAAATGTTGGTCATTTAATGATTCATGAGTAATTGAGATTATATGTTTCTCATCTATTAAATTTGCAATACTTGTACGTTCAAGTGGTACATTTTCAATCATTCATCATCAACAAATATTCAAAAGATGTCGGTCATATTTAACATGATTCATGAGTAACTGTGATAATGTGTTTCTCATTAATTTACTGGATTTACTGTACTTATATGTCCAATCACAAATCTTTCTTTCTTTTCTTACAACATATTCTTTGTTTATCCTATGTGTAACGCTTAGGAAATTTTGTGTAAATATATTTGTGTGCCTCTTCACTTTGACACATTATGAAATACGAAGTGAATATTGTTTTGGTAACATAGTCCCATGTCAAAATATTTTTCCAATTTTGATTTGCCCTATAAGTTTGGCTTTATTGGTTGGGTAGCTATAGTTGCAAGTTGATAAACGGAAGAGATATTTCATATAAATTGAATTCAAAAGTTCACCACAATAATTGCTTCTTAAGTAGAGATCTATCAAGCATCTTCGAATTTTTGGTTTCATTAATTAGATCCTTATAATCATCTTTTTGGATCATATTAACTTTCACTTGATCATGATCCTTGTAAATATATTTATACTAATACTTCACAACAGACAGTCTAAAATATGTTGAAATAAATATAACTATATGCATTGTGAGTCATCGTGATAAAGTGATTCGATTTTTCAAATCTATGTGCTAATACTAATGTATTAAGGTATCTTTATCTCATATTTCACCAATAAATGTTGATGGAAGAATAATGTTTATTCAAATTTTACCACTTCTGCTGATATCTTGATCCCTTCTTTAAGGATATTCTCCATGATTCTTTGATATAACTCAGCTCCCATATTGGTTTGTGGCATTGAAAATAATCTAATTTATTGTCTCCAATTTTATATAACTATCTATTGTATATTACTGCAATAATTCAACACGTACAAGTGTTGATTGTTTTGTGTTAGTCCCAAGTGGTAGAAGGTTTATAGGGGGTGAATAAACCTTTTCAAAATTTTAAATTTTTTACTCCAAAGAATATAAGTTCTTGTAGGGAGCAGTAAACTACAGAGCTCGCTACTTCTGATCAGAGGTTACTGCTTGAGCAGTAGGCAGATAAACTTCAAAGAGTTTTATGTGCAGCGGAAAATATTTAGAAATATGATGTATTCTGAATACACAAGTGTGCAGTATGCCAGATATGTGATATACAGAAAGCTGCAAATAAACAGATAATCAGGCAGCACAATATATAGTAGTTCGAAGGTGGAGTAATCTCGCTACGTCCACTCTACTCCTTTCAAACAGGAGGAACTTTGTTAAAGGTTGATTGATTTACAAAGACTCGACTAATACAATACACTCTAACAAGATTAGCAGCCTCCTGCACAGGTTACTGCTAGACCAATACAACAACCCACACATGACTTCTACTCTTCTAATAAGTGTGAACACACTTAGCAGGAACTATCCTCTGCTAAGAGACTCCTAAAGCAATCTATGAAGAGTAAAAGATGAGTCTTCTTCAACTCGGGGTGCAGCAAGCTTCTGGTATGATAGCTTAGGTAGTTAGATTGTTTGCTGCTGATAGATTGAGTGACTAAAACTTTAAGGATTTGAATGCTTGAGAACTTAGGAAATTTGCTTGAGAGTTCGTGAGTTTCAGTTGTTGTTTCAAGTGAACTCTTCATCTATTTATAGACTTCAGGAAATTCCACACGTTGAATAAGGTAGCTTCCTGATCAGTGAGGTGTCCAGCAGTGATTGACTCGTAAAGATCCTCTGCGCATTCCAGTACACCGTTACACGCTACCCTTCATTCTGTTGAATTGTCCTTTTTATCTCCTGAATCCTTCCAGAGGTTATTCTCTAATTGACTCCTTTTTAAATATTCCTTTGGGTGAATTGGGGGTGCTGATTCAGAAATAACGGTCCTTTAGGACGATCAAGCCTTGTTTGTCGTTTACTGGAACTTAGCTTGTTGTATGTAGTGTGCTTGATTAGCCTCCTGCAGTGTCCAGTAAGGTCAGCTAGCTTCATGTACTGATCAGCATGCTTAGGCTAGCTTCCTATATAAATTAGTAAGATCAGCATGCTTCAGCAAGTTTCCTGAAGTTCTTCTTTAGTCCACTGTGTTTTGATTAGTGAGCTTTAGCTTCATTCAGTGAGCTTCTGATCTTCAGGCAACATCCTTGACTTAACAAAAACTTTTACATTGAAAATCCTAAGTACAAGGTTACTATTTCCTATCTGTTACATATTTTGTATTCATCAAAATCTATACAGAGGCTCCTAACACTTTGGATTTCTAATTTAAATTAGCGACAATAATATTCTCTAAGTAAGACTTTTTCTTTCACTTTCTTTCTCATAGCTGACAAATTTAAACAGCTCAATAAAATTCTTAGCAGTTGTATTTAAACAAATATATTCATTTAACAATATTCATACATTATCGTTCTTGAAAATGATGTCTCCTGTTGAAGATAATGTGGTATTGAGGTATAGTTAATACTTGGAATTTTAATTGAAATCAAATAAAATATTTTAAAATAAATAAAAATGTTCAAAACCTTATATGTTTGTAAGAGAGAATAAGAATAAAATGAAACAATCAAATATGAAAACTTGTAATAATAGGAGATGTACCTTATTCTTATTATTGTTGAATTAGTGGATTATAAAGAAACAAAAAAATAAAGATGTAAGAAACATGAGAAAAAATCAATTATTATATAATATTATATATATATATATAATTAGTTCCTCATTTATTACAATTATATAAACAAAATCATGACATACATTAATATAAATTATTAAATAATAAAATTATTAAATTATAAGGTAAAAATAAAATAATAAATATATATTAGAAATTCTAATATATATTATTCAAATTAAAAATATTAAATTACTATTAAGACCTTAAATAATAATGTTTGATAAGGGTGTATAATCTATATTAAATTAGAGTCCTAGTCATAATAGAATTCTATATGATTCTAGATTAGAATTATAATATAAAATAGATGAAAATCATAAATTACTATTATAACCTTAAATAATAATATTTAATAAGGATATATTAGGCAATCCATATTTTGTAAGAAACATTCATACTTTTATATAGGTAATAGATATAGTTATGCAAATGCCATTCATAAGTTGATCTATCTCGTCCAACTGCTTCACCATGAATTGGATAGTGTACACTAATCCAATCATATTGTTGATACTCATTTTGATTTACATACCACATTTGAGGAGGTGGATGATGAAAAACATCTCGAGTACTCCAACCAAATTGTGAACTTTCAAAGGTGTCACAAACATATGAATCTTGAGACTATGTTCATTGCTACCCATATTCATGGAATCAAAACTAACTGAAATTCGTTCAATATCAATAGATGAACTTTCTTCTTGATTCCAAGCACGTCTTCTAGTGTATTCTTTTCCAATAGCCCCTATCCCTGGACCTCCTTCTCTGCTTCCATGATCCATATCTTGTGTTGCATGACTAAACTCGACCTCACTAGTGAATGGACTCACTAACACTTGGTTTGAAACATAATACTCTTGATTATATCCACCATTCCCACCATCATCATTGTCATCATTTCCACCATCATTATTTCCACTATTTCCTCTATCAGTAGAGCTATTTGATTTTGAAGTAGAAGATGTATGACCAACTTCTTGTTGTAACATTTTATCAACATCAATGCCATTATCATGAGTCATAGCAGCTACTTTTGGATCAGGGTTTCCTTTATTATCATTTAAGTGTGCTTGGATATGAAAGATTGATGTGAGGAGAATATATTCCTTCCACTATCAAACAAAATACACAATACAAAGTAAAAAAAATAAAAATCACATAGTTCAATTTTTTGAATCAAAATCGCTCATTTTGATATATACATGCGATATTTTGCGATATATCCACGATATTTCCCAATTTCCATCCAATTTTGTACTACATTGAACCGATATCGACGATATTTTGCGACATATCTGCGATACCTAGGAAAAAAAACATTAACACTCAATATTCGTATCGCAATATCCATATTCACGATATATCCACGATATTTCGCGATATTTTCATCGTTGATTCCACCTGCAGATTGCCACCACATATCGCTGGAGTACAAACACAATGTACCAGATTAAAATTTAGAAATCATAGCGCACAAACAATCCAGAAAATCACGAGCGAAAGGATTTTGCGCCAAATTTCATACATCGAAAATACCGTGATCTCAGGAAGGATCAACGTAAACTACTATGAAGATCCTAAGGAAGAATTTTACAGCAATTCAAAGTAATTCAATTAAGAACAAGAAGAACAATCAAGAAACTTTAATCTGCGTCCTCAAGCCCTCAAGGTTCAATCGAAAATCTGTAAGTTTGCTGCCATTCTTTTTCTTTTTCGAGTTTAAATTCTTATTCTTCTAGGTATTATTGAGATCGCCTGAATTATTGGTTCTTTATAGTTATTAATTTCAATGGTGGGTTCTTCATTTCAATATGAACACTAGGTGATTGATAAAATGCCTCAATGACAATGACTTCAAAATATCCCAACCTGTTGTTCTCTGATTTTTTTGATAAGTTCAATTTTGATTTTTCAAGGGAGAATTGAGTTCAAGTCGAACTCAAAATGAAAGATCATATGCTTCATCCCAAAAGTAAGGATCATACTTGAAAGAACTGCATTTGAGCTGATCCACACCATTTTTCCCATTGGAGCTCTCCCCCTTACTTATTCCCAGAGGCTTCAATTTTGGTTTAGGATTTTTCCATGCATTCTGTTGCACATTTTCAATTTGATACACATTATCAACACCCTTCTGATCTATTCTTGAACAATTTATAGGCAACTCCTTTAAGAAACGAATTTTCAGTCTATGTAGGTGCAATAACATAGCCATTGTTTATTTCCACCCACATTTAATTTATATTGTATTAATAAATTTGGAAGATTTTCAGTGTTGCATTTTGAGTTTGTTATTGTCTAGTTAAGGGGATGTAGCTCAAATGGTAGAGCATTTGCATTGCATTGCGAAAGGCACGAGGTTCAATTCCTCGCATCTCCATTATTCATAAATACATGCTTGATTTTGCAACAAGATACATATTCTATCTATAGTTCCAAATTTTGTACTCCCTCCGTCCCACTTAAAACTGTCAAATTGTCATTTTCGTTTGTCCCAGTCTAATTTGTCAGTCTTAAAATGGCAAAGAAAAATTTACTCCCTTACCCTTCCATTTCTTTCATTTTACAAAATTTGCACTCAAATTATACCTTTAAATTACAAAATTGTCACTCAAAAACATTAAAATAACACATCCAATCAAAGTCAACAACTTTTTCTAAATTCCGTGCCGGTCAAAATAGACAATTTTAAGTGGGACGGAGGTAGTAATTTTTGGAGTAGTGGTTTGAAAAGGTTAATGTATGACATTAGTTAGAGATTGATCTTGATCATGATGGATCCAATGATTTTAAAAATTGTGCAAGGGGTCAGCTATTCACTCATGCAATTGGACAGTTTTGATTGAGTTAGTAGAATAGTTCAACAAGTTAAGGATTATTAAATAAGATTATGCATTTTATTGATTTAATCTATTGTGAAAAAAACATCATCCGATATCTGCAAAGAATAGAGAACATTTAATAGACACTGTTATTTAGAACTAAAAGCAATAACCATTATAACACAATGCAGATCACCAATCTGGGTATTGAAAGAGTATGGAAATGGTATTTGTTACTCCACTTATAATAACCCTTCAACCTTTTCTTACTTACCTGGGATATGTGTTACAGATTACCAAATTAATGGTCTTTTAATAAACAAACATGAGCTGGCTGTTAAATAACTACTAATCAAACAATATTGTAATTAGCAAAATCCAATATAATCTCCATATGACAACCAATTTTTTATATAAGAAATCCCCAATTAAATATAAAGTAGAAAAAAATTATGAGAAAAAATCTACAATTCAACATAAACAATAAATTATTTGTACATCAATTCGATATTCAAGTTATAGAAAACCATTCGGAAAAGAAAAATAAAACAAAATAAAAATGGTTCCACTTTTTCACACTCTAGATATATACATCCCCAAATCCATTGTATCTTATTGTGCGTTGACCATCAAGTGTTGCATTATTCAAATTAAGGTCTTTTGATCCTTGCGAGTTGATTAATTGTTGCTATATACAAAAGTGTAAGGTAAATATTAGACATATATCTCATAGAAATAACATATATAAAATAATGTTATTCAACTAAGTATATTCACCACCTGTAGTAACTGTGTTAGGCTCACTTCATTTCGATGATCTCTTCTCGAGGGAAAATGAGCAGAACTGTGTTGTTGGTTAGCAAACAAACTTACAACCTACAATAAAGAAAACACAATTTTTTGAATATTATAATATAATTACAACATAAGTTTATCTCCAAAAAATAAAATGGCTCCAAGTATGAAGTAAAGGTCCTTCACTAAGAGAAGATGTGATTGTAGTGTTTTATACTGATATCATTTTCCAAATTCATCGATAAGTAATGAATACATTCAAAACACATACACAGCAACGAAGGTAATATATTATGCTTAATGAGAGTGCTCATACTAAGAGGATTCTCATTACGTAAATTATGCACCTACAATTTCAAGTCATCAAATATGAAATCATACACTTTCACAATATTCTGCTTCTCACACACTTCAAATCCAGATTTTTGATTTGCCTCAACTCTTGACACATCTTTTCTTACAGGATAGTTTTGTCTACAAGATGATGTAACGTCTTGTTTTTTCTCCAAATTCATTGAAACTTCTTCCATTAACTTCAGATAACCATAGCAATACAAAATGTCTCTTTGGCTAAGGCTGCACGAGTTGCTGACTGATTATTCAAGTCGCACAATTCTCTGAATCGAAGTCCAATCACTTTCTTTTCATCCATTTCATTCATTGATGGAGAACATTGTATACATCTCTCGAGGAAAGCACTTTTAAGACATGAGAGCATACTATCCCTGCAAACTCAAACTTTTGCAATTTCTCCACGGAGCACCAAATTGGAATCATATGCTTTTCGCAACTCATCCTGAAAATTTTTCAAAAAAGCTAATACGTTTTATTTTAAAATTAATTTCTAAAATTATATAATCTATAGTTTCATTTAGTCATTTTTTTTGTATTTGTAATTTTATTATGCACCAAAATTTAAATATCAAATTTATATTGTATATTTTTCTAAATGCAATGTAAATGAAACATATTAAAATTCCTAAAAATGATAAATGTGATATATCATGTGTAAACAACAAATTTTAGATGAAGAAATTATTTAATTAGAAATTATAATTTGTTTAATTAAATTAGATGAATAAATAATTTAATTTGAAATCATGATTATTTATTTAATTTGCATTAGGTATACACTAGTTCACTCTGACCGCACTTTTTTAAATAATTGTAACTACTTTCTTTCTATTAATAGTATATCAATTTGGGAAAGAAAATAAGTTATTACTCTTTTTATTGAAGGTCTACTTTATATATACATAGATTGTCAAGTAGATTTCTAAAAAAAAAAAAGTTACAAATTAAGGAAAGGTTGATTATTGAGGAACAATAAAAGCGATTGTTTTTAAGATAGAAATACATATTATTGCACTATCGTGAGCTTATGGTATGTATGAAAACATGGGACAAAAACTAAAAATAAAGCATAGCTAGGAAGCAAGAAACCCATCTGCGGCTGAGAAATAAGAGATTTAAAAAGAAAAAAACAAAGAAATCTTATTGCAAGTCTCGTGAATTGGTTCATAAATTAATCTCCAGTTATCAATATCAAGGAAAGAAGAAGAGGAAAATCATATCCCAAATCCAACAATTAACAATTAAGGAACTCTATGAAGAACGAGTAATATAACAATTTGTATTGAATAACTCCTAATATGTCATCGCTAAGTTCACATTGTCTCATTAAATGAAAAATAAATTAATTGATATTTTAGATTTTTGACCGGCAACACATGGACATGTTAGTTTCCCATGGTTAAATTTGACTATGTTGTGTAACATTAGAAATGAAATGTTTGTTGAATCTCAATTATCCACTTACGTTGTGCTTCAAATTGTTGGCAATCTGATTATGTTGTTTGTATACACCGAATGTTGTGTTTTTTGAAAATTTTTTTTTTTTTTTTGGTAAACAATGATCAGATTAACTATATCTTTCTATCTATTTAAATTATTTTTTCTTGAAAATTACCTATTTATATTGTTATTAAACACTATCTCAGTCTTTTTCTTGATTTTAACATTTTTATCATACTTATTATTCACACATATATAAATTAAATTACAATTTTACTTGTTTCACAAAAATTGTCTACACTTAAAATTTTCATTTTAATATGTCATTAATGAAAAAATTGCTGGAAAAAAGGCAGCCCAATTGCTATTTCAATTAAAGGGGTCCAATTGTGTTAAGTTATGCTTCACAAAAAAATTGAAGTTTAAAAACATAATGTAAGAATGTTGAAGAGGTGTGTGCAAATATAACCTAACAAATCAGACTAAATAACAGCTCCTGCAAATTGAATACTGTAATCAACTTTTATAATCTCTAATCCGATCAGCAGACATATCAGAAATGTTTTACTTGAAATCGAAAGGATTTGTTACCCCTACTGTGTTGTACTTCTAGTATGGATTCTGCTGCTTTTACAAGAAATTCATTTCCACCATCCACCTCAAGCAGTTCAAGTTCAAAGCCATATCTAATTTCATAAGGAATATCCCTTAGATATGGACAACGATAGAGCAGTAGGCACACAAGCTCACCAAAGTAGTGATGCCTTGAAAACGACCAGAACCGGAGATCTGATTCATCAATTAGAAGATACTTCAGATTGGAAAATTCTCCTCCTTTTATTTCCCATTTGTCTCCTTGGAAAGCGTAATTTCTGAGTTTAAGCACTTCAAGACTATGCAATGAACCAAGAATTGTCATATCTTTCCAAGGAAGTCCACAACCACTCAAGCTTATCTTCTTCAGCTGAACAGGAAATCCTGGACTAAGCTTTCGCCTAAAACAAAGATCCTTATGTACCTCCAATTTCAAATTTTCAAGCAAATGTAAATTTGCAAGATTGTTGAGCTGGTAGTCTTGCTCGGATGTGTCGTCAGAATAACAGATCTCCAAGCTTTTAAGGTTGGGAATCATCTTCTGGATCGTTTTACTAATTTCAAAGTTAGATGCCAATGAGAGAGTTTGCAGGCTTTCTAGGGGAGAAGTTGCTACTTTTGGATGGGGTAAAGGATGAAACGAGAAGGCGATGAGATGCCTTAATCGTGTTAAACTCCAAATTTCCTCAGGCAAATGTACATTATGTCTATAAATAATTAATGTCTGAAGATTCTCAAGTTTGGATATGGATGCAGGAATAGAGGAGGAGAGAATGTTGGAAGCAAGGTACCTTAAATGAATGAGCTCAAATATATGATCAGACTCCCAACCCAAGTTATCACTCTTATCCACCACATGCAATATTCGGAGCAGAGGAAATTTTTGTGCAGATGCCCTTGGCAAGTACTCTCCTTGCTTAATGCATATAATGGTACGCATTGGTGAGTTGTCGATTGCTTCTTTGAGATGTAGATCATAGGAGCCAAGAATTACGCGGCGTTGGGTTTTTAGGCATTTGGGAAGAAAAAACCTTCTGAGGGTTGTATCAGATAAGTAATCCATAACAGGCAGTAGAAACTTGTGTTCTTGGATCTTTCTCATGCAGAAGTCCCGCACCAAATTTGGAAGGCTGTAACTTTTGATTTTCCCATTTTTCTTCTTCCTACCAATAACCTTAACAAGATTTCTTTTGACAAGATCTTCTACGTACTCTTCTGCCACCTCTTCAAAGGTTTTCGATCCATTTGGTTTTATGAAGCCCTCGGCTACCCATAGTTTGATGAGTTCCGGGACACCCAACTCATGATTCTTCGGAAAACCTCCCATATATAACAAACACTGCCTCAAATGATGAGGCAGTTCATTGAAACTCCAAAGCATTATCTTCTCCAGTTTGCTATCCTTTGTATAAATAGCGGAAATGATATCTTCAGAAATTGCCTCCCACAAATTTAGATTGATGGGGATCGAGGATAGTAGATCTGCCATGGTGACAATCGAAAGGGGCAGACCTTCACAACCTCTTGCAATCTTTCTTCCAAGGGGCTCAAATTCAAGAGGACATCCTTCCTCTCCAAACACCTTATTGCAAAGTAAATACCAACTTTGATCATCATCCATCAATTTCATCTCGTGACGTAAGGGATCATATCCATACCTACGCAGTAGAGATTCATTGAAATGCGCAGCCACATCCAGATTTCTTGTGGTCAAAATGATTCTACTTCCCTTCCAGTTATGCGGAAACAAAGACTCTGCATAATCCCAAACCTCTGTACTGTACACATCATCCATTACGATGAGATACCTCTTCCCATAGAACAACAATTGTCTAACTAGCGATTCCATTCTCCTATAATTGTTACTCTGCAATCCAGATAAAATGCCAGATAAATCTAATATCTGTCCCAGAGAAAGTAGGAGGTCTCTAAGAAGATCTATTCTGCTATAATCTTGTGACACTGTCACCCAAACACGAATCTGAAAGTGTTTCACAGTCTCTGGATCATTATAAATATATCTAGCAAAACTAGTCTTACCACTTCCTCCGCTCCCAACTATCGAAAACCGACAGAGTCTATAAATATCGCTGTCCAATAGCATTCCCTTTATCCGCTCCAAATCATTATCAAGACCAACAAGCTTATCAATTGGAGCAAAAGTTGATGATGAATTAGTACCAACTATTGAAATCTCTCCCTTACCCATCGTCAACATATTCATCATCATCTCTATCTCTCCAACAATCGATTTCATTTCCTCTCCTACTTTTCTCATCCTCCGTTTCAACTTAAACCTTGACCATCGACCAGCACTAGACTTGATCGATCCAATAAAAAATTGGATAATATCATTTGCTTTGTTGCTAATTCCCTCACTCGCATTTCCCAACTCAATATTTTTGCTTCAGGAACTTCGATGAGCCACCAATTCAATCTTTCTGAATCTTCAAACACTGCTTCAATGACATCCTTCTCTATAGACATTGAAATACTTTCATCATTTCCCAACCATATATATCCAATATTCTCTTCTGCTGTGCGTAATAATTTCCTCAATCTGATGGTTGAAGAATATTCCCAGAATGGTAGCAAGGAAGTAGCGTAGTCATTGATAGGTTTCAATGATTCTTCATATTCACGAACAGAAAACAGATTCTTGATTTCATCTATGGCTTTTGCAAGTGAAGCTACGGAATTATATGCTGACATCTGATAAAATTCAGGAAAAGGAAAAGGAAAGGGCTAAGTTTAGAAGAAGATGCAGGTGTTGGAGTTTACCTTGCCCAGAGAAGCTCGAATTTGTAGAGAGAGAGGGAGAAAACTCTTGGACTGCCACAGAAACAGAATGAAAGCGCTCCACTAATTACGAAGCACAGATATTCTTTTTTTTTTTTTTTGAACTTTTCTTTTGTTTTTGTTTCTGATTTGTTTTTTAATTTTTTAGTTGACAATTGATTAAAACAATGCAGATAAGAAGCCCTAATACAATTAATTATTCCATATGATTTTTTTTCCTAATACATTCACTTACAAAGTTTAGGTATATATTAAGAGTGATTCTTAACGTAACCCACAATTCATGTATATATATATAATATAAATCTGTGAAAACGGGTTTGATTTATGGGATCCGTCTCACAAAAATTATCCGTAAAACCGTCTCACACAAGTATTTATGTTACAGTAAATACAATAATATCTGAATACCGATCTCAACTCTGGTTCCAACTGAAATTATGGTCAAGACAGAATTAAAACAATGGAATATATAATCTTGATCTAATATTTTATTACTTCCACGACTGTATATTATCAACACATACAGTCACACTGAGAAATCATTGAATATCCTTTTAAGTTCGCTGGCCCAAAAATCTCAACAGATAATGAATATGCATTGCTGATTTTCATATTAAATATTCTTTTAGTTCTACAAGATAATATTAAGCGACAATTAATTTTAAAGATAAATTCTTGTATGAGACCGTCTCACGGAATGGGATCCGTGAGACGGGTCAATCCGATCTGGTCAAAGTCAAAAGTCAACGACCAATGGTCAAAAGTCAACAGTCAACGGTCAAAAGTCAACGTCGGTCAACGATTGGTCAACACCGGTCAACGGCCAGTCAACGTCGTTGACCAAAAGTATTACATATTATATGTAAAAGTAGTACACAACATACATGAAAGTATTACATTATAAATGTAATATTTTTATGTGTATCATGTGTGACAAAATTTTGAGAAATTATATAATATTTTTGTGTGTTTTAGGTATTAGGTATTACTTTTCAATATACTATGTAATACTTTTGTAACATAGTATGATTTTGGATTTGGTTAGAGTGTATGAAAATATGTAATTCTTTTATGTGTAGTAAGTAATATTTTTCTATATATCATCTAATACTTTTGTAATATATTATACATTATATGTCTATAATACAAAAATATTATCCGATCTATAGAAAAGTATCACCTAATATACATGAAAGTATTACATTATAAAGTATTAAATGATATATAAAAGTATTATTATATTATAAGAACATAACATCATGCATTATTTTTATGTGCAACATGAAATATTACTTATATGTGTAACATGTAATACTATAGAAATCAACAAGTAATATTTTTATATACATCATGTGATACTTTTATGTGTAAAATATAATATCATTGAAATCAACGAGTAATACTTTTATGTATCATGCAATACTATGAAGTATTAGATGATATATATAAAAATATTGTCTAATACTCAAATGTAATACTTTTATGTACAACATGTAATACTATTGAAATCAACAAGTAATACTCTCATAATGTAATACTTTGGTGTGCAACATGTAATACTATTGAAATAAACAAGTAATATTTTTATATATATCATGTAATACTTTTATATGTAGTACATAATACTAATTTAAAGTATCACATGATACACATAAAAGTATTATGTGAGTAGAATAACAATATTACTTCATAATAATACTTTTATATATGACATGTAATACTTTTTGGTCAACGGTGTTGACCGACCGTTGACCGGCGTTGACCATTGACTGTTGACCGTTGACTTTAACCGTTGATCGAATCGGGTTGATCCGTCTCACGGAATGGGTTGAAACGAAAATAGAAAATCAAAATTTGAAAATACTTTGGCTGAGTGTAGTCTATTAATCAAATCTCTTTTGTTTGGTATTGGATACCTTATCCATTGTAAGACTTTGTTTAAGGGTTTATAATTTATAACTAACCTTGGAACACCTCTTTCTAATTCAACTTGCTTAAGAACATAAAAGCCTGAACAGCTCCATGGTGATTTTGATTTTCTTATTAATTTTTTCTTTATTAGATATTCTACTTCTTTCTGACAATGTCTTAAGAATTCTTGATTCATTTGAATCGGACGGGCTTTTGTAGGTATATTTTTGTTATTAAAATTTGTTTCATAGGGTAAATCAACTATATGTTG
Organism: Scutellaria baicalensis; assembly: GCA_005771605.1. Taxonomy (NCBI): domain Eukaryota; kingdom Viridiplantae; phylum Streptophyta; class Magnoliopsida; order Lamiales; family Lamiaceae; genus Scutellaria; species Scutellaria baicalensis. Next base: position 17,014,071 of record CM016727.1, read on the forward strand.
TTTTCTTTCCCAAAAAGCATTTGGAAATTCACTACATAAATCTTTGGTAATAAAAATTTTATTTTTTTAATCTTCTGAACAATGATTGGTTCCTTTAGCTGTTCTTCTATTTTCTCATAACTTATTTCTTGTTTTAAATAATTAATTGGGATTCTTCTGAAGTCTTTTATACAAAGGTTGAAATAATTTTCTAAGATCTGGAAAAAAATCTGCTATATAATATAGACATCCTAGAAATCTTTGAAGTTGGGTTTTATCTTTAATTTAATCAGGAAATTTTTCTGTAAAACTTATAGATCTGTTAATAGGTTTGATTAATCCTTTACTTATATCATGTCCTAAAAATCTTATAGACGTTTGAAATAATTTCATGTAAAAATAATATGTAAGAAGGGAAATTAGATTCTTTAATCATTTGAGACTCGAAAAACTGCGCACGATTCATAAAAACCCTAAATTGTAGTCGTATGGATTTTTGTTTATTTTTTAAAATTGGAAATTTTAAATTCTAAATCATTATATAGACTTAATATGATGTAAAAATAATATGTATGAAGAGAAATTATATATTTTAATCATCTGAGCCCCGAAAAACTGCGTACGATTCATAAAAAACCCTAATTGTATCCCTATGAATTTTTGTGCATTTTTTTACAGTGGAAATTTTCAATTCTAATTCATTAGATAGACTTCATATGATGTAAAAATAATATGTATTAAGGGAAATTTGATTTTTTAATCATCTGAGCCTCGAAAAACTGCGCACGATTCATAAAAACTCTAAATTGTATTCGTATGAATTTTTTGTGCATTTTTTGACAGTGTAAATTTTCAATTTTTATTCATTAGATAGACTTCATATGATGTAAAAATAACACGTATGAAGGGAAATTAGATTCTTTAATCATCTAAGCCCAGAAAAGATGCACACGATTCATAAAGACCTTAAATTGTATTCGTATGAATTTTTTATGCATTTTTTGACAGTGTAAATTTTCAATTTTTATTCATTAGATAGACTTAATATGATGTAAAAATAATATGTATGAAGGGAAGTTTGATTTTTTAATCATCTGAGCCTCGAAAAACTGCGCACGATTCATAAAAACTCTAAATTGTATTCGTATGAATTTTTTGTGCATTTTTTGACAGTGTAAATTTTCAATTTTTATTCATTAGATAGACTTCATATGATGTAAAAATAACATGTAAGAAGGGAAATTAATCATCTAAGCCCAGAAAAGCTGCGCACAATTCATAAAGACCTTAAATTGTATTCGTATGAATTTTTTATGCATTTTTTGACAGTGTAAATTTTCAATTTTTATTCATTAGATAGACTTAATATGATGTAAAAATAATATGTATGAAGGGAAATTAGATTCTTAATCATTTGTGCCCCGAAAAACTGCGCACGATTTATAAAAATCCTCAATTGTATTCATATGAATTTTTGTGCATTTTTGACAGAAGTATTTTTGTGGATTTTGGACATGGAAGTCTTAGTTCCCTCATAATTGGATTTGCTCATAGTTTTTTTTCAAAAATGCCTACAAGAACCCCGTCTATATTCCCTTTTTGGGTCTTTCCGTATAAAATGGTGGGGGAAATTTGATCAAAGTATTTGCTCTGAGAATGCTTTCAAACAATTCATTTCGACTGGAGAAAAAAGTCAAATTTCCTTCTCTTCCAAAAAAGGAAAATAGTCTGTGGAAACTGGTAGAGGACTATCTTCAAAAGAGAAAATTTTATTTGAAACATTCAAAAAAATATCCAGATCTTCAAAATGAATTCTTTGAATTCATGTCACAAAAATAGGAAAATCCGAATTAGACGAGTCCACTTCCAAGATCCAATTGGTGTACATTTGATTTTTAAGTCGAGTGAATACCGCAAATGTCAAAAGTAGTGCTCCCAAAAGACAAAAGTGATAAGATAAAAAAGTGACAGAAGTGGTGGCAGACAAGTAGCCCGAGTAGTCAAAAGAAAGTTTTGCTGCAAAGATATCAAAAGCAGTGTCACAAAATAAAAAAGGTGAGTGGAAGGAATTCAAAAGTACAAAAGTTAAAAGAGGAACAACTGGCAGATGACAGATAAATTCAAATGAAGAAGAAATTTTAGTGAAATGTAATTTCATATGTTTATTTTCGTTTCCTATATATAGATAGTTGAGAATAAGGAAAGGCAGAACTCTTTTAGTCGATTCTTCTCTCCTTAGTTTTATCTTCCATGTCCAAAATCTTTTCTTTTGTAAACCCTTCTTTGAATTATCTATCAATCAAAGTATCTACCAAGCTTCCTTTAACTTGAATTATTTCAAATTAGTATTTCACCCACGCAATCCGTGGTTTTATTATTTATTCTAATAGTTATATTAAAAGTTATTTATATATTTTTTATTAATCCAAATGTTGTATGATATAGAAATATATTTACCATAACTTTATTAATTTTTAAAGTTATATTTTATTATTTAAAAATAATTATTGGGTAAAGTAGTTTTAGTTGAAGAATATGATTGACCCTATCTCTCGTGTGTTTTTCAAACTTTCCTGTGCATTCGTTTTCTTGAGACGTGTTATTTTAAATTCTAATGACACAAATTAATATGCTATTCTACATTATATTTGACAGTATTAAAAGGCTGTAATACAAAATTATAAATAATCTAAACAACGAAATTGAAAATCTACATTCTATTTATTTGTTTTTTGAAAAAAAAATTATGGTCGTTGACTCGATAGATAATTTGATAAGTCAATAATGAAGTTAGTTAAAAATGACCATTTAACAATATAAGTTTTGAATCTCTATTTATGTACAAAATTTATCATAATTACAAAAATTATATTAAAATTTATTTTAACTTCAAAATTGATAATATGAATAATTATAAACATTAAGTAACTTTAGTTTAAAAAAAAGGAAGAAAACGATTAACAACTTGAAAGATTACATTATATTTGTTTTTGTTTTTCATTGAATTTTTATCATGGCTTGATAGATAATTTAATAAGTCAATGATTTTCAGAATTAGTTAAAAGTGACAAATTAACAATATAAGTCTTGAAATATTTATTTATATACAACATTCTCATAATTACAAAAAGTATTTTAGAATATATTTAACTTTAAAACTGATAATATGAATCATTATAAACATTAAGTAGTTAAAGTTAGCAAAAAAAAAAAAAAGAAATTTAATATTTTGAAACTTACAAAAAGTATTTTAGAATATATTTATCTTCAAATGATTTTTGGAATTGGTCAAAATTGATCAATGATCAACAATATAAATTCTGAAATATTTACTTATATACAACATTTTTTCAAAATTACAAAAATATCTTAAAATTTCTTTAATTTTAAATGAGAATGTGAATAATTTTAGACATTAAGTAATGATAGTTAATACAAAAGAATTAAATTATTGTTCAACATTAAACATTATTCACCAACAACAACAAATAATAATAATAAATAATAATAATATATATATATATAATAATAATAATAATAATAATAATAATAAGTTAATTGAAAATATTACAACATAACATAATTAATTCCCTTGAAAATACTAATAGTTTTTACAATTTTTTTATTAACTAAAATCTTGATTTGACATTTTTAGGAGAGAAAGTGGCAAAATTGTAAATTTTGCCAACTATCCTCCTTTTATATATATATATATATATATATATATATATATATAGATCTGTAAATTTCAATATTTTATTTTGTTTTACGTAAATTGCATACTTAACTGCATTCATGGCTTTCATATTTAGATTTTCTAATAAACTTAGACTTCCATGTTTCTTCCGGTCATGAGGAAACAATAACATTGCATAATCCCAAACATGTGTATTGTACACATCATCCATTACGATGAGATACCTCTCCTCATATAACAATTGGCTAACTAGCGATTCCATTCACCAATAATTGTTACTCTGCAATCCAGATAAAATGCCAGATATATATATAAATCATTTGAATACGCTTGCTTATATGATTAATACACTTATAATACATGTAATCTTAGAGGGTAATAAATATATAATAAATTTAGCATATATAAGATATATTAATAAAATTGAATTAAAATATTTAAATACACAAAATTTTGATGGATTTTTATGTTATCAGTTTACGATTATATTCTCATTTTGATGAATTTTTATGTTAGAGGTTAGAGTTTCTAGATTTCGATTATGACTATATCGGTGCTCTACTTTTGGAGTTAAACAGAGTACTACACGCAAGAGGTCACTACACGTGGTGAAAGTATATATAAAATTTTAAGAAGATGTACAAATATTGAAAGATACATGTATTCTTAATTGTTGTTTATGAACTGAACTAACCCTTTCTTTTTATTCTTTTGTTGATATATATTTTGCACAATATTGTTCTTGTAGGGAAAATATTGTTGAAATGCTTATAAATTTAAGTTACTATAATCAATATTTCTGTATTCATTAGGATATAAATTAGTATTTAAGTTATTAAATAAATTTATTTATGGAGATTACATTAAGAATATCGGATATAAAGATAAATATTTTTTTTGGAAGATTAATGAAAATGTAATTTATGATTATATAAGATAGTTATTGTTAGTCGCAAGTGGTAGAAGGTTTAGAGAGGGTTGGATAAACCTTATCAAATTTTCAAACTTTTCTCCAAAATATGTTAAGTTCAACTCACTGCCCAGGTAGCTACCAAGCTTACTAGTCAGATGATACTGTAGTGACCTTTCTTCGAAAGGTAACTGAACAACTTGAACTTGTAGAGTTTTATGCAACATAAATTCTTTTTATAAAAACCTTTGAAAACATAAGTATGAAAAGTTATTTTCAATGCACATGGGATACGATGCTTTACAAAAAGATATCCAACAGGATTGAAAAACATCCAGATAGAAATGCACGCGATTACAGAGGCCGAAGGTGGAATAGCCCTTCTACGTCCTATCTACCCCTATCCAAATGGGGGACTTTGTTAGAATAGTTGATTTACACAGTGCTAACTATTACAACTCGAACTTAACAAAGAGTAGCAAGTCTCCCACAGAGGTTACTTGTCTACTCAACCAAATAACCCACACACGATCCTTACTATTTCTTGAAAAGAGTGAAAGGTTAGCAGGAAATTGTTCCTAGCACTAAGCACTCCCTAAACAGTCTAAGTAAAAAGATGGTTCTTCTTCGTTTTTCAACTTGGAGCAGCAAGCTTGATCTTTAAGTGCATGTAGGTCTGTGGTTGTTTGCTGCTAGATTGAGTGACTGAAACTTTAATTTGAACGTTGAAAGCTTAGAATTTTGAATCACGTAATATGCTTCGAGGTTCAGTTGCTTGTTTCAATCTTCACTCATCTGTGTTTATAGGCTTGAAAATCTGTTTGTTGAAGGAGACAATCTTCAGCATTTAATATCTTAATCTTCATAAAACAATTAGCTAACAACTACTTTACAATCCTGCTAACCTAGCCACCTTGGGCACATGTTAGTGTGTCTACCACTGATATAGCGAAGATCTAGCATATCAATTAATTTGACTTTCTATATTATTAGAGGATGATATCTTTACACGTCAGCGGTCGGAATAGTAAAAGTTGCCCTCCGTGGGCATTTTAACATTTTTCATCACCAATCCTGCTAACCTACTCACCGTGGGCACATGTTAGTGTGTCCACCGCTGACGTGGCGAAAATCTAGCATATCAATTAATTTGACTTTCTATATAATTAGAGGATGATATCTTTACACGTTAACGATCGGCATATTAAAAGTTGTCCTCCGTGGGCATTTTAGCATTTTTCCTTCACTCACATATATATACACATATATATATTATATATCTAAACTATCTAATCTATTTAATTAATCTAATCTTCTAATCTAATCTAATCTATATATATATATATATAAAAGCAGGATATTCTGCCAAAAATAACTGTAATAAATTATTTACCTATTAAATAATTACTATTTTAAAAAACCTATTAATTGCTTTCATATTGTATTTATTGTAAGAAACTCAATAAAAATAAATAAACTTATTTATTGTATTTTAAGAAATTCAACACAAATAAATAAATATTTAATTTAAGAAATCAGTTATGATACTCAATTTAGTATTTACTAGTACTCACACCCGCACGATGTGCGATCTGTGATATAATCTTAGTAAATATTAATTATTTGATAATATAGTATAAGTAATTTTATTATATATAAGACATTATAATATTTAATAACTAAGAAAATCTAAATTTGCTTAAGATAATTCAATTCACAACAATATATCGATATTATACACATCCAATTCAATAATCTATGATTAATACTAAAAACAAAAGTATCAATCATGAGCTTCAAATTAATCAAAATTGGAACTTTAACATGCAAAGATTGTAAGTTTTTTTTTAAAACTTCTTTATACACAACGATTCTAGTTGAAACATTTTTTTTATCATCTGTGTTACAAACTAATATCATAAGTCACTTAAATTAAATATACTAAAAAAACTAAAAAAAATATGAATTAAAAATCAAATTCAGTTACTTAAATTAAATACATGTGTGTGTGAGTATGTATATATAGAAACAACAAATAATAAAATTAGAAATTTTATGTAGGACCTTAATGCAATCACTGTCAATTATATATTTTCAACCTTTTATTTTAAAATAAATTGAATTAGAAAACTATTTTTAATTAATATCGCTTAACATCGAAGATGACATATAATTATTTCATTATAAGTATCACGTAAATTAATTGATATAGACCGACATTGATCATTACAATTTAAGCTCAACACAAAATCGAAATGTAGTAGTAGTAGTGATCATGACGATGACAATATAATTAGAAACTAAACATATAATTTAAATAATTAGTTGAGCCATCTAAATTCAAAACGTGCACTATCATATAAAAATATACGAAGTCCTGAGTGTAAAGTAAAAGGTGAAAATTTTATTCCATTATGAGATATTTATAATTTAAAAAAAAATTAGGATGCCATATTATTCTGACTAAATACATATTATATATATCCATATAGATATATGTATATACACACATCTTTAATAGTGTTATATTTATTTGTTAATATGATATAAATTATACCCATGCAAATTAATATTTATCATTGATATAAAAAAATATTAATTTAAAAATGACATAAAATTTAAAAAATTAAAAAAATATTTAGGATGACATAAAATTTCACATTAAATACATATTATATGTATATGTATATGTATATACACACATCTTTAATAGTGTTACACTTGTTTATAAATTATATTTATATTAAATATAATATCAATTATCCCTCAACAAATTAATACTTATTATTGAAATGATTGTTTGGACAATATCTATTGTTGTTATTTAAGAAATTAGTAAAATAAGAATAAACTAATACAATATTTATATTATAAATTGAAGTGGAAATACCTCCGATTACCCAATTTGACAAGTTAAGGAACTTGTTTACCCATTTTTATGGGAAGTTAATTTTTTACCCAATTTGAGGGCGAAATGTCAATAATGTCCTCAACTTAAGTTTATATTTACATAAACCACAAATATATCAGCATATCATGAACACGATATTATATTCCGTGTTCAGGCATGTTGAACCTTTCTACATATCGTGAACACGATATTATATTCCGTGTTCACGGCATGTTGAACCTTTCTACATATCGTGAACACGATATTATATTCCGTGTTCACGACATGTTGAACCTTTCTGCATTTCGTGAACACCATATTATATTCCGTGTTCACAACATGTGAACCTTTCTACATTTCGTGAACACAATATTATATTCCATGTTCACGACATGTTCACCTTATCTGAAAAGTTGACTCGAGTCCAGGAAACTTAACTCGAGTTCAAGATATTTTCTGAACTTTTCTTATGTAAATATAACTTAAGTTGAGGGTATTATGAACATTCAACTATCCAAATTGGGTAAAAAAGTTACTTCCCAGAAAAATGGGTAGATAAGTTCCTTGACTTATGAAAGTGAGTACTTTATAAATTGACCCTAAATTGAATGGATTAAGTAATAAAAAATACAAAAAAAAAAAGATTGTTGAAGTGACACTTTTTGTTGGAAAAATTGTATTTCTATAAATATTTCCAATTTTTCATCTATTATTATAGTATAGAAATATATAGATAGATTTATCTAATTATTTTTTCTTTTGAATTTCTATACAATAAATATAAAATTAAATGTCTTAAATATTAATAATTATTTATACTTTTGTTAATAAATATAAAATGAAAGTTATTAATGATTTTCTTAAAATGGAAATATTTAATAAATGAGACATTTATTGCAGTTATTTTTGGCAGAATATTCTGTTTTTATATATATATATAGATTGTATAGAAATTTCAAATAAAAAAATAAATAGATAAATAAGATGAAATAAGGGATTATATATTTATTATCGCTCATCTTATTTTTAAGTACTTATTTTAAAGGGTAAATTACAAAAAACAACTCCACCTATCGACTTTTTTCAAATATCAACCTAATCTTTTTTTTTTTAGATTGACACTTAGTCTTTATGTGGTTTTGTCGATTGCAAATTTCCGGCGAAATGGAGATTAATTTGTTCACTTTGCAACTCAAACTTTGTTGTCTTTTTTTTAAATTTTAACTAATTACAACCTGAACTTTGTGTTTCTATCAGATTGCAACCAATAATGAAAATTTCGATTTCGATGGAAATATAGGTAACTTAAATTCACGAAAATATCGTGAAAATATCGATATCGATGGAAATATGGGTACATATATTTATTGTTAATTTTCCTATATTTAAAAATATATTCCGATATTTTCTCGATATTTATTGATATTCCATCGATTTTTTACCGATGTTACATATATTTAACCAATTTTTACCAATATTTCCTTAATATTTATTTTATGAATATCGATCACATTTATATAACATAAATGTCACACTCATATATATAACATAAATGTATCAGTGTGAAGCAAAAAAAAAAATCATGATTTGCGATTGGACAAAAAAAATTAAAGTTTGGGTTGCAATTGGATTAAGAGAAAAAGTTTGGGTTGCAAAGTGAAAAAAAATAATTTATTTGCCGGAAATTTTGCAATCGGCAAAACCACAGAAAGACTGGTTGACAATCTTAAAAAACATAATAACAGATTAGGTTGCAATTTTTAAAAAGTCGATAGCTATGGTTGTTTTTTGTAATTTACCGAATTTTAAATATATAATATATAAAATCAATCATTATTTAATGATCTTAAATTTAATATTCATATAAAATTTATCAAACTGAAATATGGAAATGTATGTGTGTGGGCTTCAATGATTTTTCATTTTTAAATGTTTTTATGATATATAATATTAATTTATTGTAAATTGATATTAAAATGTAGAAATAAAAAAAATATTATAGGTGTACCTAAAAGATTACACATATAAAACATATCAAATAGAAAAAAATTAGATTAAAATTATTATTGCAAGTTAACCAACTTATTCATTTGAAATATATATACAAATATTTTATTTTATCTTTCTTATTTTATATGAATTTGTTGTCAAATTTTATTTATATTTATGTTCTGATTAATTGAGGTGGCATAAGGGATTGGACAGAGGTAATTTTTCTGGTTTTTCACAAATTAAAAATTCATCATTCTTAGTCCCTGATATATTTACTTATCAATCTTATAATTATTATTCATAATTTTTTTATTCAAAATGTGTAGATTAAGTCCAATTTTGAATTGTTTCATTTAAATAGATAGCAAGAGAGATTTTCATGTATTTGATAAGCTGATATAATTTTTTATTTGATTTAGAATAAATGAGTTATATGTGGCGTTGAACCAAATTAAAAAATTATTAAAATACGTGTGTATTTATATGCCAATAAAATATAAATTTATTTATCTCAATACTTAAATCATAACGTTTCTAATACATATAACTTATTTTTTAGATATTAAATTTATTTTTTAAAATTTCACTACCCATTTAATGTTCTGACACAATTTTTTATTTGTTAGTTTAATCCATATATTAATATATTACTTTATATATTTCAAATTTCTAATATTTTCGAATATAATTATTTGTAATGACATAAATTTAAAGTTAAATTATTTAGCTTTATACTAATACAAATTAAAAAAGTATCAATATATTTTTGTTAATAATAATCATTATATTTTATATGTTATTATATTTTTTTAATAATTATATATATAACATATTGTGCAACGCACGGGTACACTGCTAGTATATATATAAAAGCAGGATATCATGCTAAAAATAACTGCAATAAATTATCTACATATTAAATAATTACTATTTTAAGAAACCTATTAATTGCTTTCATATTGTATTTATTGTAAGAAACTCAATACAAATAAACGTATCTATATATATATAAAAGCAGGATATTCTGCCAAAAATAACTGCAATAAATTATCTACCTATTAAATAATTACTATTTTAAGAAACCTATTAATTGCTTTCATATTGTATTTATTGTAAGAAACACAATATAAATAAATACAAATAAATCTATTTATTGTATTTTAAGAAACTCAATACAAATAAAAATAAATAAACCTATTTATTGTATTTTAAGAAATTCAATACATATAAATCAATATTTAATTTGAGAAATCAGTTATGCTACTCAATTTAGTATTTATTGTATAGAAATTTCAAATAAAAAAAATAAATAGATAAATAAGATGAAATAAGGGGTTATATATTTATTATCCCTCATCTTTTTTTAAGTACTTATTTTAAAGGGTAATTACAAAAAATAACTCCACCTATCGATTTTTTTCAAATTGCAACCTAATCTTCTTTTTCTTTTTCAGATTGCCACCCAATCTTTCTGTGGTTTTGTCGATTGCAAATTTTCGGGCGAAATGGAGATTAATTTGTTCACTTTGAAACCTAAACTTTGTTTTGTTTTTATATCTAATTGCAACCTGAACTATGTGTTTTTATCAGATTGCAACCAAGAATGAAAATTTCGATTCCGGTGAAAATATATGTAACTTAAATTTACGGAAATATCATGAAAATATCGATATCAATGGAAATATGGGTACATATATTTATTGTTATTTTTCCTATATTTACTAATATATTCCGATATTTTCTTGATGTTTATTGATATTCCATCGATTTTTTACTGATGTTACATATATTTCACCAATTATGACCAATATTTCCTTGATATTTATTTTATGAATATCGATCACACTTATATAACATAAATGTCACACTCATATATATAACATAATGGTGTGAAGCGAAAAAAAAATCATGATTTGCGATTGGACAAAATATTAAAGTTTGGGTTGCAAAGTGAAAAAATTTATTTAATTTGCCGGAAAAATAACCGGAAATTTTGCAATCGACAAAATCACAGAAAGACTGGGTGGCAATCTTAAAAAAAAACATATTAGGTTGCAATTTTAAAAAAGTCGATAGTTGGGGTTGTTTTTGTAATTTACCCTATTTTAAATCAATTTTAAATATATAATATATAAAATCAATTATTATTTAATGATCTTAAATTTAACATTCATATAAATTTATCAAACTGAAATATGGAAATGTATGTGTGTGGGCTTCAATGATTTTTCATTTTTATATAGTATTAATTTATTGTAAATTGATATTAAAATATAGAAACAAAAAAAATATTATAGGTGTCCTAATAGATTACACATATAAAACATATCAAATAGAAAAAATTAGATTAAAATTATTATTGCAAGTTAACCAACTTATTCATTTGAAATATACAAATATTTTATTTTATCTTTCTTATTTTATATTTATTTGTTGTCAAATTTTATTTATATTTATATTCTGATTAATTGAGGTGACATAAGGGATTGGACATAGTCCCTGATATATTTGACTTATCAATCTTATAATTATTATTCATAATTTTTTTATTCAAAATGTGTAGATTAAGTCCAATTTTGAGTTGTTTCATTTAAATAGATAGCAAGAGAGATTTTTATATATTTGATAAGTTGATATAATTTTTTATTTGATTTAAAATAAATTTATATGTGGCGTTGAACCAATTTTTTTTATTAAAATACGTGTGTAGTTATAGTTATAAATGCCAATAAAATATAAATGTATTTATCTCAATACTTAAATCATAACGTTTCTAATACATATAACTTATTTTTCGATATTAAATTTAGTTTTTAAAATTTCACTACCCATGTAATGTTCTGACACAATTTTTTTTATTTGTTTGTTTAATCCATAGATTAATATATTACTTTATATATTTCAAATTTCTAATATTTTCGAATATAATTATTTATAATGACATAAATTTAAATTAAAATACCTAACTTTATACCAATACAAATTAACAAAGTATCAATATATTTTGTTAAAATAATAATCATTACATTTTATATGTTATTATATATTTTTAATAATTATATATATATCACACTGTGCAACGCACAGGTACACTACTAGTTTATTGTATTTTAAGAAACTCAATACAAATAAAAATAAATAAACCTATTTATTGTATTTTAAGAAATTCAATACAAATAAATAAATATTTAATTTAAGAAATCAGTTATGATACTCAACTTAGTATTTATTGTATAGAAATTTCAAATAAAAAAAAAAGATAAATAAGATGAAATAAGAAATTATATATTTATTATCTCTCATCTTATTTTTAAGTACTTATTTTAAAGGGTAACTTACAAAAAAAAAATTCCACCTATCGAACTGAATATGGAAATGTATGTGTGTGGGTAAAGACGTTCAAACGGTTCCGAAAACCTAAACCGGGGCGGTTCGAACCGCCGGTCAACGGTTCCGGGAACCGTTGACCCGGTTTTGGTTCCGAACTGGAACCGCAAACCGTCGGGGGTGGTTCGGTTCCGGTTCCAATTTTTGCAAACCGGCGAATCGGCAGTTCAACCGGCGGTTCGAACCCTCGGTTCGAACGCCGATTTTTACAATTTTTTTTTTTTGAATTTTTTTAATTTTTTTAAATTTTTTTAAAAAAATTTTATGACACTAGGACACAAAAATGATCTAGAGGTAACCCTACCCAAGAGTTAGACTCTTATTTAAGTACTACTTATGAATCTATTGCTTTTGAGACTTCAAGTGATTTGTTGAAGTGGTGATCACGAAGGACCATCATGTATCATATTCTAACCATTATTGCTAAGGAATAATGGTTTTGATTCCTTAATTTGATTCCTTAATTTGATTCGAATTAAGGATACGTAGGCAATTTCATTATAAGTTTGGAATTGAATTTCATTTCCAAACTTAGAATGAAACTCAAGCTCTTTCAATTTTTTTCCCCTTCTCTTTAATCTTTAGATAAACTTTTGTAATTGTAATAGATATATTTAGTTTGTAATAGTCTAATAGATTAGAATTAAGATTATAAATTCATTAGAATTGCAATCATTAGGTTAGAAACTTAGAAATTGTATAACTTGTAATAAATTTGCAATTTATAATGAAAACATTTGTGCCGGTTCGATTTTGTGTACTCTATTAGTCTATTTCAGTCATGAATTATATCGAAACAAACATTAATAAACAAATTCGGAGTTGCAAAATCAAAATGAACAAGAAAAATGCAAAAAAAAAAAAGGAACCGGCCGGTTCGAACCGGCCAAACCGCCCGGTTTCGGTTCAACCGGCGGTTCGGAACCGAAACTGGAACCGGTCACCTACCGGTTTGGTTTCGGTTCCACCAATCCGGAACCGCCGAACCGACGGTTCGAACCGAAACCGGAACCGCCGAACCTTTTGAACATCCTTACCCCCAGGTTCAATTATCCCTTTGAAGTATTTTTAGGTACAAAAGGGCCACTAATGTTTACTTTTTTAAGTACATATAATAATATTATATACCAATAATGTTTTAAATTTAAAACTGTAATTTATTTTCTTTTTTGACCTCATATTTTAACATATTTTAGAATAAAACAACTATTTTATGAAAACATAAATATAATTAGATTATTATATATATGTATGAATACATATTATTATTAATAATACTTGTCATTTACACTACTAAATTATTAAACAACTAAATTTATTTGATAATAAGAATATTATTATTTTTTATTTATATACAACTTAAATCTCTATATATAAATAAAACTAAACTATTAAACAACTGAATATATTAGATAATAATTTCACTATGGTATTATGGATATTATTTTTTTAATTTAAACACAACTTAAATCTTTATATTTAAATAGACTAAACTATTAAACAACTAAGTTTATTAGATAACAATTTCACTATGATATTAGAGATATTATTTCTAAATTTAAATACAACTTAAATCTCTATATTTAAATACAACATAAATATTACTACCTCCGTCCCGATTGAACTTGTCTAGTTTGACCGGGTATGGAGGTTAAGAAAAAGCAGTTGACTATTGTCTTTTAAGATAATTGAGTGACATTTTTGTAATAAGGGTGAAATATAGGGATATAAGTGTTTGACTTTTGTGACATTTTAAAATTGATTTTTGCTTTTGAGTGTCATTTTTGTAATAATGATGAAATATGAGGATATTAATTTTTGACTTTTGTTGCCATTTATGGGTTGACAAGTTCAGTTGAGACAAACTAAAATGGCAAGTAGTCAAGTTGAGCTGGGACGGAGGGAGTAATTATTATTAATAACAACATGTATTCACACGCACACATAATAAGCTATTATAATTACATTTTCATGAAATAAACATTTTACATATTTTAGATAAAAAAACTATTTCATGAAAATGTAAATATTATAGCTTATTATATGTGTGTTAGAAAAAATAATTATTCAAATATACATGTTATTATTAATAATAATTAATATTTATGTTGTATTTAAATGTAAATATTTAAGTTGTATTTAAATTAAAAAATAATATCCCTAATATCATAGTGTAATTGTTATCTAATAAATTTAGTTGTTTAATAGTTTAATCTTCAAAAGTGAAAAAGTGTAAATGATAATTATTATTAATAATAATATGTATTCACACGTATATAATAATCTATTATATTTATGTTTCATAAAATAGTTTTTTGATTCTAAGATATGTTAAAATATGAGGTCAAAAAAGAAAATAAATTAAAATGTTTAATTTATTTTAAATTTAAAACATTATTGGTATATTATATTGTAAGGAATTGAACAAGTAAGTTTTGATGAGACAAAAACCTTCAAAGAAAGCCCTCAATAACCTATATGCATGTGTTATCATGCGCGCTTTTATCTACTTTGAAAAGGTTACTGGAGGAAAAGGTGACTACCTGAGGATGCATCAAAGAAAAGACATCACTCAAATTAAAGAAAACTACTGGTCAACAAGTCATGCAAAGGTTATTACAAGCTGAATGAACAAGTCACTGCCTGCCTGCATATCTATATCCTGTTGCATCATTCTGCACTTACATTAAAAACTGATTTTCATATCTTGTGTTTTAATCAAAGTAATTTCCGTTGCATAAAACTCTAAGTTCAATATGTCTAGTAACATTTCAGAAAGGTTACTGCAGTATCGCTGAGCAGTAAGTTACCCAGCAACTTGCGCAGTGAGCTGAACTTCATTTTTGAAGAAAAGTTTGAAAAATCCGAGAAGGTTTATTCACTCCTCTACACCTTGTACCACTTGGGACCAACATATATTATAAATAAATATTAAGTGAGGGTCATATCTATATATATATATATATATATAAACAAAATATTCTGCCAAAAATAGCTACAATAAATGTCTCATTTATTAAATATTTTCATTTTAAGAAATCATTAATAACTTTTATTTTAAATTTATTAATAACAAATACATAAATATTAATATTTAATACATTTATTTTTATATTTATTGTATAGAAACTCAAAAGAAAAAGTGAATAGGAATAAAAATTGTATATGGGAGTGCACATTTAATTCATATGAAATATTATATTAAGGAAACCTCTTGTAATTTATATATTTTGTTAGTAATGAGAGAAATTGATTGACTAATTTTTGGTGCAACTCAAAAAAATGATATTTCCTAATTTATAATTGTCAATGATTCCAAAAATATTGAATTATAGTTAATGATATTATTAATGTATACAATCATACCATAAACAAAAACGTAATCCTCTATTATATTGGCTAGAAATATATTAATTAAGTTATATGGTAATGCTAATTATATAATCACATTAATTTATTTTCCATTTTTGTATAAAGAATAACTTCTTTCCAAAAAAAGATTTCATGATTTACACCAATAAAAAAATCATTTACATTAATTTTGATATATAAATATTTCTTTCGAGAAGTGGAATGCAACTTTAGGCGGGAAAATCTTACATTACTTTTTTAGCAATGTTTGTGTTTTTATATATATAAAGATAAAGATGTCAAAATGTTAATTATGATAGTCAATTATTATGACACATTTTGGGTATGGAATATTTATAAACTTTTAAGTTGATATAAAGTGTATTATTTTATTCAGCTAAATATATGTATATTGAGAGTTTCCAAAAAGAAAAAACTCAAAATTATACAATCATAATAACAATCAATTATGTTCATACCATATATAGTACACTAATTTCATATTTAATATATATATACATATCATCCACAATAAATATGAGATGATAAACTCATAATTTACTCACACATTTTCCATTTAGAATTTCTCAAATTTTGTCTTCCAAACATTATGTTTTCATGGATCCATGGATTAATCCATCATTTTTTTATTTGTATATTTATTTCGCTATGAATTAATTTATTTGTTAGACCTTTGCGTTCACTTTTGAATGATTTACATTTATGTTGTTATTTATGTTTACAAGATGACTTCTTTTGAATATGTATTATTTATTGGTACTGTATATTGAGTATTCTTATTGCTAACAATTCTAATTATTTATGTAGGAATTCGATGAAGACACTTGAATCTTGATTAAGAAATGAGAGCTTCAGATTTTGGATTAGAGATTTCAAAGATTTAAGATTTATATACTAAATTATAAATTTATTTTTTATATAAAATTCTGCAAATGAATCTCAATATTTGTTTTTGTGTTTTGAGAACATTACCAAAAAGTAGATACGGTTAGTCAACTTTAATTATAAATTTCAATTCATATATTTATGACATATATATATATGAGATTTAATATGCATGTAAATATATACAAAAAAATATATTATATACTTCTTACCATTGCAAAATAATACAATATATAAAAGGATAACCAAAATTTAGATTCGATTTTATGTAATTTTGTTGATGTATAAAATAAAATTGTTATATAAAGGAGTAGATATATACAAATTAATTCACCACTTAATAAATCTATATAAAACATATTCAACAATTAAATAATTTAGATATGAAAATTAAAAGATATATGGTAATAATATATCATATAGAAAGAAATTAAAGGGCTCCATTTGATTTGATAATATATATATATATCATATGTAATAATGAAATGAATATCTTATTTAATTAATAATGAAATTAATATAATTTTTTATAATGTGATTTTATCTATATATATATATATATATATAAAAGCTTTATATGTTTATCTTTAACCTACTATTTCATTAAAGTGATATTATATCTTTTCTTTTTAATGTCAATCTAATGGATTTGACAATATACATATTTATCTTTATATATTAGTAAAAATAGATTGAACCATCTTTATGAGATGACTATTGATAAATTTTAGTATTTATTAAATGATGGATTTTCCATACTCAATGTTATTGTTAGTGAATGTGTCGAGATAAAACAAGAAAAGTGTAATTTTACATGTATTATAGGTTTTTCTTAATTTAATTTCTTTATTCAATTTGTACAATATTTTTCGAATGTAAAAATATAACTAAAATAAAATAAAATGAAAATTGTCAAACAATTAATATGCAATCAAACAAAATATATAATTGACTTATCAAAATTTGTATATTTTAACTTTCAATTCACGTATTTTAAGTAAACTATATGAATTATATCTTTGAGTATATTATAATTTCATCATTTAAATAAACTTAAGCCCGATGAAACACTAGTGTATTTAAAAGTAAATATTAGTGACATTTTTATACCTAAAAATAATTTAGTGGGATACTTAACTTGAGGGTAAACATTAGTGGTATATTCAACTTTTTTCCCTATATAAATCAAACAAACATTGCCTTATAATTTATCTGTTTAGTCTGACTGGCGGGTTAATAAAGGTCCTTCAGAATCAATAGAGGCGCTCTAAACTTGGAAATCGACCTCGGAATCGCTTTTTCCGGCGGTGCAGGATGGTTTGGGGCCTCTTTCCGGTAGACCCACTTCCAGGTATTCTTCATACCATCCCTAATAGTCGACTCATTCGCTGTTACGTTTGAGCATGTTTTGCCTTTTCTCACTGGGGAATTTTAACGAGCACCATGTATACGTTGAGTAGAGGATCTTTCAGTTACTGTAATACGACGTTTAATCTTCAAAACACTAGCATAACGAGTTAATCTGAGTTTTTCTTAAGGATTTTCTGTCTGCATTGTTAGTAGATCACTTGCTGAATGAACTTGCATTATTGAGGGGTGAATTTGCTGTGCATGAATAGCTAAGTCTACACTAACTAGAAAATGTACTTTCTTTTAGAACATTATTGGTGTTTAAAAATAGTGAACTTTGCTGAATTTATGTTGGATAAAGGTTTTCTGTTATGCTCAGAGAGGTGGCAAACAGGAGCTCACAATTGTTCAAAAAAGCTGTTATTAATATTTCTGCATGCTCAAAAAAATTATCTGGTGAACATTGCAATAATTGTTCGAGTTCTGATTGTTTGGACAATATGTCTAATGATATGTAAGTTATTTATAATGGAAAAAATGTAGGATTGGAGGGATAGCATTTGAGGCCAACTTGAAACCTTTATTGATATGATTAGTTTGATCATGACTTTTACTTTTGAGAAACGAAATATTTGGTTATACTTGTCTAGGACCAATATGTTGGGCATATTTGCCGTTTGGTTTATAATTCAAGAAAGGCTATTTATATACTATAAACTTATTTTTATGTCATGGTTCAGGAAGAAATGAAAAAAATTCGAGGATAACTTAGAACTCTTTGTTGATATAATTTGTTTTATCATAACTTTTGCTCGGGTGGCCAAACATTTAATTATACTTTTTTTGAGCCAATGATTTCATACTTTAATATTATGAGGAGCTACGATACCATTTCTGTATAGTGAGGAACCTTTTACTTATATTGTAATCAAGATACAGACATATAAATCAGATGATGTTCCTTTATAACTACATGTCTCTTGATCTGGCTAATATCTGTTTGTGCTGTGTATTTGGATTAAATGAATGATCTATACTGCTCTGTTGATGCTTCAATTATTTTGTACATGGCAGGTGAACATGAATACTATATCTTCAAAAAGGGAACATACAAAGTTGGTCGTAAAGGTACTATAAAATATGTATTATTTTCCAACTCATCTGCCAGAAAATGTCTTCACTACATATAAATGTGATGGGCCAAGAAAAGGGCTTTCAATGTGTTTAAATGATATACATTTGCATTGTGATTGATGTTCTTTTCAGGTCATAGGCCTCACATTGAACTCCATCATACTTTCTGCCTAAGCAGTCAAAGGGATAAGATTTGTAATTCCTTGACTGAAATAAGTTATTTTATTTGCTCTTAAATTATAAATACGATTCAACAAAAAATTCATTGGACTTTTTTAATGATTTTATTTGCTCTATCATACTTATGAGTTGCTATTAGACTCCTCAATGTAAATTTGATAATGTCTAAGGATGTAACTGTGTTTTCCTAGTAGAATTTGCTACTCATATTGTAGTTGACGTATTCTTTTTTGTCCTGATTATTTTTCACTTTAAATGAAATGAAAACAACACTCTTCTATTGTTCAATTGACATTTTTTCCCTCTCTTTAGTGACTTCTATTATATGTCAAAATCTTGTAGGATGTGATATCATCATTAACAAGGATAAAGGAGTCTCAAGGGTCCATGCGGAACTTATTGTAGATGAAATGGTTTTCTTGGATAGAAATTCAAAAAATTCCTCCAAAGTTCAGATAAGAGACTGCTCAAAGTACGGAACCTTTATTGAAAAAAATCTTGGTTCCAAGGATAAAGTTCATGAGTTTCCAAATAAAGAAACAACGCTGAAGGATGGGGACCTGGTTTCATTTGGAACTGGAAATGCAAAATATAGGTAATTGGATGCCATTCACCTTCTTTGTTCCTGCTTGATCTGTTTCTGTTTTAGTTTTAGTTTTACTCTTTGCTTCAATGATCTTTTTTAAAATCGAGGTTTCACATTTCAAAAGTTTTTTAAATAAATACTATAAAGTTACATGTTGTGAATATCAGTCATGTGGCAGGTTTTCCTGTGTTCCCCTTGTACTTTTTGCATCCTCAACCAAGCATTCAGTGATGAATCAACTGAAAGTAAAGATCTTGATGATAGGTAAGTACTGTCTTGGAATCCTGTTTAGGTTAACTGAGATTCTGAGAAGGTTTAGTGAGTGTTTTAAATTATGTATAATTGTATATATATCTTTTACCCGGCTTTTCTACTACTACTGGTCTCTTTTGAGGATCCCTTGAAAACAAACATATAAAATTCCGCTTGTCCACACTGTTAGTCTCATGTGTTACCATTTTTTGTGATTGGAGCTTAATTGATATTTGTTAATTGTCCATCACTTTACATCTGAGGGGGTGGGGGTGGGGGTGGGGGTGGGGGTGGAGGAAGAATGGTTGAGTAGTTGATTTTGTTGGTGGCATGATTAATATATTCAGCATGCAGGTGCCAGTCTTACTCAAACATGGAGTTCTAAATGCACACATATGGTCATTGATGACTTCATCTCTATCAATGATGAGATTATTGATGCCATCACTGCCAGGAAACCCATTGTTGGATTTAGCTGGATAGAGGTATTTCTGCACCCATAATCATGGATCTGGATTGGAAAATCTTGTTCTCCTATGTACCCCTCTACCTAACAATTGCTGGAAAGACAAAACATAACCTTCTTTTAATATGAAATATTAGTATTGGTCAAGATTCAGAATACACCATGCTGCGTATCTTTTATGACAAAGTAAATTAATCAAATAGCTTCATCTTGAAGAGTGTTTTTACCTTTCTCAGAAGTAAAAAATAAAATATGAAAGGTGTACTTGCTTCAATAGATAATCAAAATCCAGATCAGCTATGGTTGTTGTTATCTCTGTACCTAAAAGATGGACTTCGTATAGGGAAAATTATTCAAATTGCGAAGGATGTAGAGAAGTTATAAATACAATTGAAACTTAACTGCTTCCTCCATTACTTCTCTACAATTTGTGTAGTATGCATTCATTTGACTCATGCGTGCATCTCTGCATGTTGAATTTATAGATATCACAAGCGTACTATAAAATGCAAAGTACTTAATGATTATCTTTTGAAAGTTTTGCGTGGTCTGTAATCTGCAAGAAAACACAATAAAAACAAAATCAGAGTTCGCAGTGTTGTCTACGGTGTCGACAACACCAGCGTAACATGCAGCGGAATAATAACACAAAAATCAAGAGCAAAGATTTATCCACGAGTATACAAATACTCGTGGACCGCCTTCAGGGCAAAAACTCCTTTATTATATGATCATTTCAGTACAAGGAGATAGAGTAATCTCAAGATAAGATTCTCTTTACAAGCATTCAATACGTCTTTTGTGAATAGCTATGAAACCTATAGACGTATGCAAAGACTGACAAAGGTTCACAAAAATCCCTATCTTTACTAAAAAGTCACGAGCATGCAAACTCTATGACATAGAGAAAAGAAGACAGGGCGGTGTCGTCTATGGTGTGAACAACACCGGCATGACACTGGCAGACTCGAAATATTGAAGCTCTTCTTGTGCATATTGATCTTCAGTCTTCTCATCCTATTTATAGACTCCACATGATTCTTCAAACTTGCACAACACTCCAGCAAAGATCTCTCAAATCCAATCATATCAAAACCTAACAAAACAAGCACACAAAGATATGATCTTCTTTCCTTAAATATAAAACAATTTTGTTAAGAATTATTTGTTTCTTGAAAAGAAAGATATATGAGATTAGAATCAAATCTTAATAGATAAATCTAATATCATCAAGAAATCAAATCAACCAATTCAATGATTTAGGAAAAAGATTGAAAAAGGAAAAATAAATCAATGTTGGAAAATCCAACACTAACATCCTTAAATAGAAAAGGCAAACCAAGGTTCAGTCTTCTTAAAAATTGCTCATGCTTTCTTGTCAAGGATGGGTCCAGGGCTGGGTGCTTAAGCAATATCTAATTTCAGCTCTGGTTTAGACAGGTGGAACCGAAACTGGGGTTTTGAACCATATTTTTTGAATGGAGACTCAAGTAGTGTAGTGATGGTTACTTTGTCATGTATTTAGTGTTTGTGTTTTCACAAGAGGGATGGTCTTTTAAATAATGGGTTGTAGGAAAGGGATCGTGGTTGTGACATAAAGATGTGAATGATAATGTTTTGTTTTGTTGAATATTGTGTTCATCTTTTTCTTGTCAGAATGTGCAGAATGGAGATTATCTGCTCTTTTGGCATACTGTTATAAAGTTTCAATATTCTAGATCAAATAACTAGTGCAATGTGCATAATATTGGTGCTGTAATTAAATTTATAGGAAATGAAAATAATAAGTAGCCAGAATATTGTCTGGAAATTGAGCAGTGGATCTTCAGCCTCTAAACCTCCTGGTGGGTTAAGAGGGATGTGTTCTTGGATTGAATTGGATTTTGCACCATCCAGATGGCAGTAACTACTTGCTTGAATTATTCAAAGTTACTCTTGTACTGTGAAGTGATTTGCAGTATATGAGTTCTTGTTCTGGAAATCCAGGAAACATGGCTGTTCAATCACTACTGGTCCGAGAAAAGGATCAAGAGTTGTTGCAATAAGTTGGTTTCAGTAACTGTATATGGGTTCTATTTGTAAGTTCAGGGAAGATGAGATTTTTCATTCACTGCTAGTCTGGGTAGAGTAAGAAGGTTGCATTCAGTGATGAAATTGGTTTTCACATGAATGGATAGCATGAATTGTCCATTATTTAACTTTTCTAATATGACATCGGAGTGCTTGTCAACAGTAGATTTTGAATGAGGACAAGGTTATGGCATGTGCATCCTCTATTCAGTGCATCACACTCCTAATTTCTCTTGCCGCTGCAGTTGTGCGCCTGACATTTTTGAAAGATTCTCATGTGAACCTGAGGATGAATCTGTGTGAAGTAGACTTTAGTGACTACTTTGGCTTTTACAATAAAGACAACTATTATGTCATCTGTGCAAGTTCTCTTTCACCTAAGAGTTTAATGTTCTATTGATCTTTGGTTTAGATACACAATTACACATACATATTTTCAGAAATGTCTTGAGTGAGTCTTCGGTGGATTCAATCTAATGTCAAGATGCCAAAGATCTTGCATGAAATGATAATTTGTTACAAGCCTTATGTGACATTCTTCTGATGCTTATGCCAGGATTTCTCAATTTGTCTTTCCATTGTTGCATATTTACTAATTAGTGGATTGCCATCTTCAGTTAATTTCAGGAAAAACTATTTGCACTGAAGTACCTAGCTCTCTCTCGTGAGTATACTCTTCCCTTTGAGACAAGTAGTAGCAAGTAGCAACACCCTTGCAGGGACCTTTGTCCTTTTCTGGTTGATTAAGAG
The DNA here is from genome assembly GCA_005771605.1 of Scutellaria baicalensis. Classification (NCBI taxonomy): domain Eukaryota; kingdom Viridiplantae; phylum Streptophyta; class Magnoliopsida; order Lamiales; family Lamiaceae; genus Scutellaria; species Scutellaria baicalensis. The sequence goes on from CM016727.1 coordinate 17,037,971, forward strand.
AAAATTGCCTTTCTATATTAGGCATGCTCCAACAGTGCTATTTGAAGGTGTATCCCTGAAAGTCGCTGACCCGCAATCTCGAGAACATTGTTTGAGAGGTTACACTTTTCTGTTGGAATCTGTACACAAGGTGATACTTTAGGCACCTTTAGAATCTCGTGATTTCAACTTTGGCTAGTTTCCATTCTTCTATTTATTATATGTCTTTTGTTTATCCAATATGTTTTGCATATAGATGAATCATTTCACTTTTTACCCAATGCTGTTCGCAATGTTATGATGTATCTGTTTCTGTTGCTCATTATAGTTTGAGTGGCTCTCATTTGGAGTTACAATTTTTGACAGATTGGTAGTTTGATATACCCCAAAGAAGGACCTGTTTGGAGCCTTTTGGGGATATTCTCTCTTTAAAAAATATGGGCCACTTTTTAATACTTAGTTGGCTGATTTATGGACATGTTTCACTTACTGTTAACTACTCTGGAAAATGCTACATATACTGTTTTTATTATCTTATCTGTGGAGCACAATGAAAATTCTCCACTGGGTTGAACTTCTCACATGTTTCATTTAAAAATGTTTTTCTGAAACAATTTTATGAAAATATCTTTGATTGGCAACACTATTTTAAGCCTACTTCTTTCTTAATGCCCATTTTCATTTTTTTCTTATCCTACTTTCAGAACTTTATTTATTTCAAAAGCACACACTATTTTCAAAAACAAGGTTCCATTTTCTAAAGGCCCTTTTTTTTGTTTTACTTCTGAAAACAAGTAGATCGAACTATCTTTTCTCAGTTAACTAAATGCTGCGCGTCCAAACATGCTTCTATTTTCAAATATCGTCTAAAGTATCTTCTCGAAGTACTTGAAAAGTGAGAGTGAAAAATAATCCAAAATATACCCCCCCCCCCCCTTTGGTTTTCCATGCTATATATATCCATATATATATTTATTTATTTACATATATATTTTAGCTTCTGAACTACTGAGAAAAGAACAGATGAAATGCATCCTGTTTATTAACATTCGTGTGCCAACGTACCAGATCACAGAAAATACCTATTAGGGATGCAATAAAACACGAATATATTATGAAAGAGAATTTAACAACTTTTAAGCCCATTGCTGTTGCTACACATGATTTCTGCTTTTTTGATATGACCTTTTGGTAGTTCTGAAAGCATATTAATTATCCTTCATTCCTTCCGTATCACCTTCCCTTTTGGTACTGGCAGTATAAGTTTAAGGAGAAGTTGCAGTTGCTTTTGGATGTGGGTGGTGCAAAAGTTGTTCATGTTGAGACTTCAGATTCATGCGACCAGGTAGGCATTTACTTTACATCTTTATCTTCATCATTAAGTCATGTTAAACCTAGATTAACTCAATGACAAATAATATATCTCATCCCATGCATTCTGCTCCAAGTCTCTGGTGAGCACAAGGATCCATTATCCTGAAAATGGTCTGGTAGTCAATGGATAAAAACTTTGGCATCAGAATTGTGCACATTTTGTGCTTGGCCACCCATTTTGTAACACCTTATTACCCAAACTACACATTTTGATTCTTTTACTTAATTTTAGTCTACCCCACCAGGGTTCCTCACTTGAGTAGCACACTTGATTTTGAAGGTAACTGTCTAATTTATTTTGGTTCTTATTATCTGACTCTGAACTTTGTGCACTTTCTCTCATCACCACTCCACCTTCAAAGATGATCATAAACTGCATGACTACACATTTTCTATTTGTAGTTAGGTAGCACAAGTGGCATTGGTGTATGCATGTAATAAGCTGGTGGAGATATATGTTGCTAAATTTGGTGATTTCCAGTTACAGTAATATCCTTGTGAACAATGTTTTACCAAAAGTTCCATGTTATTTACTTGTATGTTGCTAATTTACTGTGGTCTATGTAGAATTTAGGAGACAATCTGGTCTGTGTGATGCCAGCTGGAATCACAAGCAGCACTGGGAGTTTTAAAAAATTCAGTTCTCTACCCAAGGTGAATGAGATGGAATTGATTACAGCCCTTGTCTGTGGACATTTGGATCCTTCAATTATGAAATCGGCACCTGGTAAGTGATTTTCACCTAGTATGGCTGAGATTATTTATCAAGTAAAAGGAATGATGTCATTCTGTAGCATCTAAGAATAACTATAGATGGTATCTTAAGTATACTTTTGCTTACACTATCACTAACATATAGCTATTAAGGTTCATAGAATGAGAGTAAAAAAAGCAAGCATGAATAACTTGCACTGCAAAAAATGAAGCTTGTCAGGCCTCAGCTAGTAGTTAAGGCTTTCTTCATGTGAGCTGATTTGGTTCCTGACCCTCTTTGCTCTATCAGCCAAATTCCTCATTTCCCTATTAAGCCTCAGGAACGTCCAACTCTCATTTCATTTAAAAGTCGAATTCAATAGTAAATCTAGTGTTTGAACTCAAATTGTTTTCTTAAATTTATTCATCTCCATCTACAACTTTTGGTTATTTTCTGAAATTGGTCTCTCTCTCTCTCTCTCTCTCTCTCTCTCTCAGGCAGGTGAAAATAAATCCCAATTCAAGCATTAATATCTTTGATTTATTGTTCTGTAGTTCAGATGACTCCAATATGTTTTGGATAAATGACTATTTTTATGATCCAAATGCCCTTGAAAACATGAGAGGTAGCTGCTCACTGCTAGGCAAAGATCACATTTCACTGGAATGCAAAAAATAGATGTAAACACGGTTAAGATTCTTCTCACAAATACACAGATGCTACAAGATCTCCTTAATAACCTTAACTATTGAGTTATACATCATCATCTAATATTTTTACTCTGGGGGATTAGAATTTCTCTTCTGAGGAAGCTAGGAATTTGGAAGTTCAATAAGGCATTGAGGAAAGAGCAAATGAAAGTCCCATATCTGAACATTTTGATTCTAAGGATCAAAGTGGAATAAATTTGAAGTAATACACTATTTTGACAGCTTTGCGTGAGCAACGTGGACAGAGATGAGATTGAGGATATAAGCTTATTAAATAGCTGTCTTTTTGCAGTTCTGGTCTCATCTTCATGCTCCACAGATGAGACCGATGAGACAGTGGTTGCAGATTCTGATGCAGAGTTGGAAACTGCCACATCGATTCGAAAATCTGAGACAATTAATTTAACAGAGTCTGTTGAAGATAAATGTGAGGAAAAAATAGCAGCAGTTCGGGAGACAGAACCTTCCAGAGCAGAAACTGTTCTTGTACTGGAATCTAGTGAGCATGACAGTGGAGGGATTACAGCTCCATCCAGAATAATTGAACATGTGCGCCAAGGATTTTTCCCTCCTAATCAGGATTCCCCTAAGCCTGATAGTCCTTATCAGGTTGATATGAAGTCTGAAACTGTGAACATCAGTTTGTCAAGGGATAGAGATGAAGGGATCTCAACGAGAAAGGATAAGGGTCATGCATCTGAAAGTGAGAATCTTGATATAATTTATAGCCAAAATCTAATTGTTCGAGAATCTAATGTGGCACAATCTGGTCATTCTTCAAGAAATGGTGCAGCTATTAACTTCAAACGGTTCAGGAAGGTAATTGACTCTGTGACTTAGTTGCTCAATTGTTGTTCTCAAATGATTACTGTGACATATTAATTGCTCTCTAATTTTAGCAACTTTATACCATTTCTGTTTCTTCCACACACCAAACCCTTTCTATGCATGCTAAGTTGATATTGATGTTTTACTAGACTAGTGCTCCTTCTGGGAACAGCTTCAACAACCTTATTCCATTTTCAAAGTATCCGTACGAGTAAGATTCAATTCTCCACTATTTGTCCTCTTCTTTAATTTTTCCAGATTCAAATTTATTCATGTCAAAATGCATGTCCCATCTTCTTTAGAGATGCTGACTATGGGAATGAAGATGTGTCCACATCCGTAAAAGAGGAGAAAAAGCGCAAAGAGATGGAAGCGATTGCAGATGACTTATTTAACCACGAAAAGGTCTATACATCGCGTACTCTTTGTTCTACAATTTTGTACGCACTAAGCACAAAAGATATTTACGAATGTTGTCATATGATCCAGGGAAGAAAGCGTGGTGCATCCGGTTCTCTTCATGGGCTCTTTGCTCGTGGTTAATTGAGAGGTATGAAGATGTTAAGAAACCTTGCACTTGTGGTTTTGTATACTACTTTGGTGATAATTTCGTATACAGGGGAAATCGCCTGTTCTGTTCTTGTTGCAAGTTTCATTTCTTGGGTGAGTTTGAGCACAATACTACTTTGTTTCACAATTTAAATTATCACTACATTGTAAATATCTTTGTGACAGTTTTCTGGTAAACATCTTGGCATTCAATTTCTTCTTAAAGTGCTTGGTTTTGTTTATTTATCTTGGCTTGATATGGGTATTATTATATGCAATTTAGGGAGTTTAATGAGTCGAGTTCATAAGTTCTGGTTTGAGCTCCACTGAAAAACTTGAAGCAAATTCGATAAACTCAAGCTTGATTCGACTAGAAAATTATCTAAATAAATATTCTAAGATCAAATATCTGAATTAAAAATGCTTGAAAAAGTCAGATATGATGCACTATTGATTAGTAATATGCATAAATATATGTGAATGATCGAATGATATTTGAAATTTATGGTTTATAATATTGAGTCAATAGCACCTCCTTTTTGTTTTTTTAGATGATTATTGAGTTAATGTGAGTTCTAAAGTTTCGACACTAATTTGCGATAATTTTATTCATAATATATCACATTGAAGTTTGAGAACTCGACCAGTTTAGTATTTTTGTATCGAATAAAGTAGAAATTTAGATAATGAAAATTTAACGAATTTGAATACTCAATTGGTCCATGTTTAGGTAAAATCTGAAACCTAATCGATCAAGTTTGGTAAAAACCCAAAACAGTATTTATTTGGGTAGTTCCAATTCGAGAAAATCAAACCAGAAAATGAACACCAATCATGATAGCCGTTCCAAATAATTGTTACATTTATAAGTATAAAAAAGATAATGAAAGCCTCTTTTTTAGCTAAATTGATATTATTATTCTCAATCGTATGGGCCTTAATTAACAATAGGCGTTTGATTTTATTTTTAAGACAATGATTTATTTGAAAGACAATTAATGATTCATTTAATAAAATTTTAAACAAAAGAATTAATCAAATTTTAAAAAACTTAAGAAATTGGATATATTTAACAATTGATATTAATGCACATGTTGACTAAAAAAACCTTGTTAATTCAGAGAGTGGAAATTAAAATACTATATAAATATCTAAAAACTGGGTCTTGCAACTTTAAAAAAAGAACTATATATTGAATGCAAACCTAATACATGGACTCGATTGGAAGAACATAGACTTTTATTCTATTTTAATTTATATTTTTATTAGTTATTTATTTTATTAGAAAATGTTTACACAATCCAATTTGTCCCAATCTGAGCCAAGGAGCCATGTGAGTCCACTACTCGAGCCACCCACCCAACCAATTGCTTAACCTAGTTAAAGTTGACTTCCGCGTTAGGAACCAGAACACGGACCTCAACGGGACACGTAGATCACATTCTAGTCGAGGATCTCTTTCTGTCAACAAACCCCAAATCCAATATAAGGTCACTCTCATCGGTTTAAAAGACAAAGTCTTATGTTCATGATGGTCTTATAATTAGTACAATCACCCTATCTCAAAACGACCCAACCAATCGCATTTGAAAATTGTTTATCGATAGGAAATCATCATACATATAAATACCACGTTGAATGCAATTAAAGGGATAGAAGATTTGTTGTTCCCGCTATACTTTTACACGTAAATTGAAACTCTTCAACTAGTCTTTCAGATAATTCGTAGCTGGAATAGCAATTTCGAATACAATAAAACATATATATTGCATTACCTTCCTCGTTAGATCTTGTTTTAAATCTTTAAACATAAATGGAAAGAAAAATGTTTAACAAAGCTATAGGTTCAAGACTTCAAACCTATGTTTAAACTTTATAATTTTTAGAGTTTATTTCTTTAAGAAGACTATGTTTTCAAATTAAAACTATATAAGAAAAACTATTGAAGATCAATTATGATGATGTCCAAGTAAAACAACCCTACTTCCATATCCTAATTAAATCTCCATAATAATGCACCCTCACTATAGGCATAATGTGGATACACATGACACCACTTTTTCTGATGAATGTTGAACTAATCCTTTATATTTCTCATTTTCAACATCCTTTAACTTCCCTATATTTTTCTCTATTCAAATGTAATAGTATTAATTACTTGCTATGCTTAATAATTGGTAAGGAAAAAAAAAAACTAAAAAGAGTACAAATACCTCAAATATATATCACAAATACTCATATGCAACCGTCTCACATGCGACGGCACTCACGCACGGTCGACCGTGCCCCAGGACACGACCGTGCACGACTGTAGTGTATAAGTATGTCTTTTTCAATAATAAGTATGTGATTTTTCACTATAAGTATGTGATTTTTTTTCTCGCCCACGACCGTGCCCTGGGACAGACCGTGCCTCGGGTGAAAACTAAGACAATCTGTGGCGCACGGTCGTGTCCTGGGACACGGTCGAGATAAGTATGTGATTTTTGTCTACAAGTATGTCTTTTTGTACTATAAGTATGTGTTCCCGCGGACGATTGACCGTGTCATGTGACACGACCGTGTCCCATCGCACGACCATGCGTGAGTGTCGTCGCACATGAGACGGTCTCACAGGAGTCCAGCTCAATATATATTATAGAAGATGGCCCATGTGTACAATCACATAATCTCTTCATATACTAACACACACATATCAACAATTCTCTATGTTAATAAAACATCGCAAACTTTAATTTTTTGTAGGTCAGCACGTGCCTTTTTTTATAAATGTTATGCTATTATTATAGAAGACCATTTCGTCTATTATTTTTCGATTTGATCAGATTATCAAATTGGTTTCGAAGTTTGTGAAAATTACATTTAGACTCAATCAACAATCAAATTTTCTACATATGTCCTTTTTAAACTTAAAATATGATATGATATCATTAAAACCGAGTGAGTTCAAATTAAATGATCCATAAAAATATGTTGAAATGTTGCATTTTCTTTAGTAGTTTAAAAGGATTTATCATTTTAATTTTCACAAACCATAAAATCTACTTCGTAATTTGACCCACTTGCGAGCAAGGATGAAAATATCCGTTTCGATGGATATATCGATACCTTGATTTTACGAAAATATCGATGGATATATCGGTTTTGGTGGAAATATCGGTACATATATGTTTCCGATATTTACCGATATATTTCCAATATTTCCCGATATTTACCCATATTTTCCCGATATTTATCGATATTTCAACGATATTTACCGATATTTCCTTGATATTCATAAATTTTCTTATAATTTTTACCTGAAGCCACAGACATTGAAATCGATACCGATTTTATCGATATTTATCTAATAATTATTAATATTTCATTTATTTTTTAATCAAAAAATGAAAATATCGGAGATATATAGTGACAGCTCGTTTTTGTTTCGGTCACGTGAAAAAACAGAAATATCGGGGATATATCGGTAATATATCGGGATATTTTCACCCTTGCTTGCGAGTAATAGATATAGTCCATTGATTATAATATTACAATCATAACACAAAGTTTATAACAATTCATATAATATTATTGGACACAAAAATTCATTTTCATAAATTAATCTATATTTTTTTGTTTAGACGTAGATGTCATGAAATTAGATGAATAAAGCGTGTTAGAAGTGTCGGAGTCGTAGAATGGACAAAATATAGGCCACGTCAGCAGCATTAAAGTCAAAAGAATTTGGTCAAATATTTTGCATCACTAAAGTTACAGTTTATCAAACACACACATTTATTAAAGTCTTGAATCTTAATTTACACATGCGTCACTTTTATTAATTAATATATCAACGCTTCGAAGCTTCTTTAATTTTTTTGGATATTTTAATATTAAAAAATCAATTACCTTTCAATTTTTTTTTAAACTTAGTTATTTTATATGTCATTAAATTCCAGTGTTAATTTATTAAAGTCTTTAAATTTAATGTTATATCAACGCGTATTTAATATCAAAGCTTCGAAGCTTCTTAATTTTTTTGAATATTTTAATATTATACAATTATTCTATATATTTGAAATATTGAATTTAGTGTTAATTTTAAACTAATTAAATCATTTGAATTTGATTTGTAAATTGCTAACGAGATTAGAACATGGATTTTTTTTTCAATAAGATGATCATGAGAAGCTCTAGACTGATTTTATATTATTTTATTTTAAATGATTAGTTTGTTTGTATTTGAAACTAACTAAATGCATTATATTCAATAATTGTGGCTGTTTTTTTGTATATAAGTGATCATGGTAAGAAAATATAAAATCTGAACGGTTGCACAGGGCTGCATCATCGCAACGTCATATATAGAAACTAAATAATATTTTTCATCAATCATTCAATAGAACTAATTAATTATTATATATGGATCCATACGCGTATGTAAGAAAGAAAATATAAAGTGAATAAATGTGAACAAACAATGATATTTCTAATATATTTGTCATGACCTAAATTATTCGAGATTCATTGTTGAAACGTTCATTTGATCAACTCGATTTGATAAATATAATTAATGGATTAAATTTCGTATAATTAATTGGATTATGGCTCAGGAATAAAAGCAGACTTAATAAAATTAGTTAAATAAATGTGAAAAATCAAATGTTTCACTGAATTAATTTTTTATATTTAAGTGTTCTGATAATTATTTACACATCCATATATAGATATAAATTTCTTGAATATTAGACCTCCCCAAAATCCCTCTTTCATTAAATTCAATAATAATACTTGTATGTCTAACAAAAACTTCAAAGATCGATTGTGACTTTTTACCCTGCATTCTTAAAGTCAAATTAAGGAAACTTCAACAACAAAACCATTATAAGACTTTTTCAATGCATGCTCACACACAACACACACTTGTCTACCCACATTACACCTTTTTCCAAATTTTATATAAGACCACAAATATCGTGTCCAAAGAAATGATCATATATTTTTTCCACTCATACAACAATTAATTCTTGCAACTCGAACAATGGCTGATCATCAAAGAATCCATCCAGTCCCGGAGGCGGCCGCGGTGGCGCCGCCCCCCAAGTCCACCACTCCGCTGGTGGGCCGGGGGTCGTTCCGGTCGGAGAACGGCGACCCGGAGCGGGGGCCGCCACGCCGGAGCATCCCATATGCACCCATGAAGCCACCAAGAAAGAGAAGCTGCTTCATGAAGTGTTGTTGCTGGACCCTAGCCCTAATCTTCATCTTGCTCATAATTCTTGGAATCTTGGCAGCCATAATCTACTTCGTTTTCGATCCAAAGATTCCAAAGTACTCAGTGGACGCAATGAGAATAAGCGAGTTCAATCTTGGCAATGACAACAGCCTATCTGCAACCTTCAATGTCAACCTCACTGCAAGAAACCCTAACAAGAAGATAGGGATATACTACGAGGGTGGGAGCCACCTGAGTGTGTGGTACACAGGCACTAAGCTGTGTGAAGGGTCACTGCCAAAGTTCTACCAGGGCCACCGGAACACCACCGTGCTCAGCCTGGCGCTGGCGGGGCAGACGAGGGACGCCGCCGGCCTGCTGCAGTCGTTGCAGGCGCAGCAGCAGACCGGGAGCGTGCCGTTGAATCTCCGGGCTAGGGTTCCGGTGAGGATCAAGCTTGGGAAGCTGAAGCTGATGAAATGGAAGTTCTTGGTGAGGTGTAGGTTAACTGTTGACAGTTTATCTGCAAATAATGCCATTAGTATCAGAAATAGCAGCTGTAAATTTAGGTTTAGGCTTTGATTTCATTACTGATCATTAATACTTGGATTATATTTTTTTGATGATGATCTTGTTTCAATAAATGGAGGGTTTTTCACTCCATATGTTATACTTTTTCTTACTATATATTGAATTTAATATTATTCTTTTTTATTCAGTTGTTCATTTTTTCTTTTTCTTTTTTTTAAAACTGCTGTTTTATTTTATCTATTTATATTAACTTCCTCTCTCTCTCTCTCTCTCTCAAATAATGATATGATATTGTCCCAAATCTAAGCCTAAGTTAGGCTTTATCCTGCTTCTTGCCCAATTAATTAGCCTATTGCCTACCCACTACATGAGCTTGGATTTCCTGTTATAGGTCTTTTTTCTCTCTCCATTTTGAATTTCCTTTCATTTGGTAAATATAACAGGTAAAATGATACTACCTCCGTACCGATCTAATTTGTCTACTTTGATCTGGCACGAAACTTAAGAAAATGCAATTAACTTTATGTTTTTTGCACTTTAATTAGGCAATGGATTAGTGTAAGGAGGAAAATGTAAGGGTAAGGAGAGAAATTTTCTTTTGTCATTTATTGGTTGACAAATTGGAATAAGACAAACAAAAATGGCAAGTAGGTAAATTAAATTGGGTCAGAGGGAGTAATTTTTTACCCTAACAATTTTCTTTTCTTTTTTCCCCGCCAATTATTGCACTCCAAATCCATGATAGACTCATGTTGCAACCTAAGTCCAATACTTTACTAGCCAAAAATTCTCATTCAATTTTTTCTTCAATTCGAGCTTGAATTGGATGGGAACCAGATGATTGATTAGAAATTGTTAAACTCGTGAAAAATTAAGTTGCAAAGTACAAAATAATCATACTTAGTGTTTTCTTTTTTCTTCTTCTTGTTTTTTTTTTAAATTTTAACCTATTATTAATAGCATAAGACAATTAATGGTGATGTGAGACAAGACCATCCGAGACTTTTGAAACATAGTATAACCACATTATTTCCTTCACCACACGTAATATGATTGCTTCACGAAACAAAAATGCAATCCTTCAAACCTCTCATATCTTAGATAAGAATTAAAGAAGCTAAATTCTTGTATTCTTATATTGTTGCTCTATGCAAACCAAAATTGGGAGTTAAATCGCGACACGTATTGAAACATTTAAGGGAAAAAGGAAACTTTTAAAGTATAAAATGAAAGTTTAAAATGTCTCCAAGTGAGAAATTGACAGTCACATGTTGTCTCCAAGTTTAAAATAAGCTTGAAATTTGAACATCAATCAACACAGCAATACAAGCCAAAAACTAAGGATCTTTTTTATACAAAATGTCCCAACGACTTCCTCATTTCTAGCAGCCAAAGTTTGTTCCTAACAACCAAGCTCCACAGTTACGAGACATTATATATGTTTTTGCAACGGTACATTATCAGTGGATGACCGGCTTCAAAGGATGAGCTCTAAGCTTCGATAAGTCCAAGTTTGCATCAAGCTCCTCATCTAATTCTCCAACAATGCTTCTACAAACATTAAAGAGAACTATTCCGATTATAGAACGCACACATCAAGAACAAACCAGATGTAAAACAGGAGAAATGGGTCGAGCAATGATAAGTTGGTCATTCAAAAAAAGAGAAAACTCGTACATGTTGTCACCCCTTATGATGTAGAGGCCCAACACGAGTTGCTGTACGCCTTCCTATAGATTAGAAGACAGATATATTAACCAACAGTTGGTTGAAAAGTTTGCATTATTATTAGCTTGATAGATATAAAAAGTCAGCAAGTAATACTGGGGCAGGGCGGGGTGAGGTGAATGATCACATCTCATAATCCATAAACAGAATAATTTAACTGGTATATGATTCACTGAAGCAGTGTCCACCAGTTCAATACTTGTAAGAGATCTAACCTTGGTGGAGTACACCCGTTCATGAGACTCATCAAGAATTATGTTTGTAGCCTGGTCGAAACCTTTAAGAATTCCCTGCATGATTGATTAAACTTTTCAGCAAAACATAATGTAATGACTGTCTTACTACTTTGGCAAAAACATGAAGCTCACCACGATATTTCGCCCGTCATTTGTGATAACCGAAATTGTTTCTGATAAAAACAATAACAGGGAAAAGCTGCTATTAGTAGATATACTCCAGACATCATAAAATGCTAGAATACACATAAATCTTTTTCACACAAAAAATTGCGTAAGCATATATGCATGCGTAGGGATTTGCTGAACCACTAGTCCACTACATAAGTAAAACTGCCATATCAGTAGTCACATAAGATGATTATTTTATGGGTATTGAGAGGTGAATAAAAACACGTGGTTCTATTTCTCCTCCCTATTGCTCCTATAGAGAGCCAAGTCGAAAAGATTGAGAAATCATTCACTGTTGGAAGGATTCCTCAAAATTTAAGAATTAGTGATCCTTTTCAAGAATAGAATAGATACAAGTGAGTACAGTTATCAAAGAAAGAAAGTGACAAGGCTGTTGGCAAGCCTAACCAAAAATAGCAATTAACAAGAATTGTAATTTCTTCCTAGATAAATAAATTTGCTTTATACTATGACTTCCACAATCTCAACTCAATTTACCAAAGAAGTCTGTAATTTTTATTGTTAGAAAAGTAATTATGACATATTAACAAGAATTGTACATATCATTTGGGTTGAGACGAACCTCAGTATAATCACATGCAGGGATCACACAAATAGTGGATGGGGGCTGCTGAGCCCAGGACATAGAATTAAATATTCATAAAGCTGTTTTTGTATCTTAGAGAGGAAAATATATAACAAAATGGCCATAGTGCTAACCTACTACCTTCATTAGTGATCCTAATGATGTTTCTACACAACATTCAAGGTAAAATTATTAATTTTAGACGATTCTCGCCTTGCTCCATTAAATTATTTCCTTAATTTTCTTGTAAGTAAAACACTGTAATAATGATTCCAACTCCACGAAAGAGACATTCTAATCCTATGACTTTTGTGTAGAGAAAATAAATAGATTTTAAACCATCATACACAATGAATGACTTGGATAATAAGATAACAAATTCATACAGGGTTAGAGATGAATATAATTAAAAAGAGAGTGGAGTCCAGTACCAGTACCAAATTCATCTGCATAGCCTCGATATAAATGAGAAACAAACAAAAACCAAGTGAATGATGATTTCACCTTACTCCTTTCAATTAAATACTTATTATACAACTTTTGTCAGGTAAAAGTCATTCAAAGTCCAGGAAAGTGAGGCATCAAACTCTATCGACTTCTATGTAGACAAAATAACTAAATTCTAAACTATCGGCTATCACAAAACATAACAAATGATTTTGATAATAAGATAACACAAATTCAAATAGGATTAGAAATGCATACGATCAACAAGAGTCTCGAGTCCGGTCCCACTTGCCATTTTATCCTCAATATAACTGGCCTCCAAATGACTTAAGCAAATAACGTCAGGGCCCTAATGGAACTCTGTTTCAATACAAATGAAACTATAGTTAAATTGCAGTCAATGCTCAGTCACACAAAGTTTTAAGTTGAAAAAAAGGAAATGCCCGAAAAATAAGGCAATTATGAGTGTGGATAAACAAAAAAGGGGATTCATACACAATTTTTCTTTCACTTCCCCATAAAACTGGAATGCACTGGAAATTCATTAATACATGTAAGTTAACATCCTTTGAACAGTCACACTCATATTTGCTAGAATAGAAGTATTAGGGTTCAATAAAATCCTTCAAACCGAACAAACTTTTAACACAATAATCTTAAAAATTCTTCTATTTATCCGTCCACAACCGGATATTGAAAATAAGTAACATGAAAGGAGTATTAGGCAGGATAGAAAGAGAAAAGCTATATGATTTACCTTCAAGTTCGCACAGAGTTCACTGTCGATTCTGGCCCTAATTAGGGCATTCATTCCTTATACACATACTTTACAATGAAAACTTTGGACAAGCCCATAGTAAAAAGGCCCATACATAATAATAACTAGGAATAAAGTATCCACTTACCGGCGACTGCTGAGAGAGGGGACTTCGACGGGCTGCGACAGTGGTGAGCAGAGCGGCGGCAGCGACGGCTAGGCGGGGGCGTGCGGCGGAGGGCGACTGCTGAGAGAGAGGGGACGGCTGCGACGGGCTGAGACAGTGGTGAGCGGAGCGGCGGCAGCGGCGCGCAGCGTAATGGACAGGGGCGGGGGCGGGGGCGGGGGCCGGCGGCTGCTGAGAGAGAGGGGACGGCGGCGGGCGACGGCTGAGAGAGAGGGGGACGGGGGCGGGTGAATGAGAGATGAGAGGGATAGGGTTTCTGAATTTGGGTATTTCAAAGTTTTACATAGTTAGGAATTATTATTACTTTTTTACATTGGTAATTTTTAGGCATTATTTTAGAATATATGTAATATTATAATATGGCATTACTTATGAATTTGGGAATTTTCATTTGTAAATATATAATTTATCTCATGCATGAAATCATTACAAGACTCGTGATATGTTAATATAAGTGTAAAATGTATAATTGTACACTAAAATCATATTGATGATAAATACAAAAACGTAAAATATCTAATTATTAATATGTTTTATATTTAAGTTATAAATTTTAGATATTATGTTATATTACTAACTTATATATATAATTTATTTTTGCTAATAAGTTGAATAATATAATTAATAAGGTCGTTGATGTTTATTTGTTAAAGTTAACAATGTATAACCAATTATCTACTTAGTTGTTCGAAAACTAAATAAACCTGACACAAACATTCGAGAGTTACGTTCAGATGTATATATATACTTACATGTGTGTGTGTGCGCGCGTGTGTACACATATATATGAAGTATATTTCAAATCCTATAATATTGAAGAATCTAAATTTTAAACTCTAATTAATATTTCTATTTTTAATTATCTAAAAATCTTAATTTTAAATTTTAAAAAATGCTAAATGTGAATATATTGATAATGAATACATATTTTATTTTTAGTTATATACATATTTATAAGTTATAGTTATGTGTGCTCCAAATATCAGATATAAATATTTAAAATATCATAAATAGAAAATCCAAAATTAAGATACTCAAACTTTAATTTATATAAATATTTAAAGCAGTATATCTTTTATATAAAGATGATATATCATCACTACATTGTATCATGAATATCAAAAATTTAAAGATATTCAAATGGGATTAAATGCGCGAAAACCCCTTATGTTAAGAAAATATTGTGCCGGACCCCCTGTGATACGGAAATTGCATGGGGAACACGTAGAAGTTCATAAAATCGACACACACCCTTTTTTTTAACTGAGTCTAACTCCATTAAATTTTTCTTTGAATTTCCTATTATACCCTTAAAATAAATTTTAGTTTAATTAAAAAAATGAATAAAAATAAAAAGTAAAAAACAGCAATGGAAAAGTAAGAAATCAGCTCTGTTTTCATCCTCGCCTCCGCCATCCTCCGCGCCATCTCCTTCCTCGAGTGCCATTGCAGTGACATCACACTGGCCACCTCTATTCCGCCGTCTCCAACGCCGGAGGCCGCACCGCCATGGCTGATCTCATCGGACCGCCCGATCCTGACGTCGTGGACCAGATCGAGGAGATCTGCCGCCGCCCCCCCTCCCCCTGCATCTGTCCTCGCCTCCGTCCCCTGCATATGCGTTTGCCACCGCTGCCGTCGTCCCCTCCCCCTGAATCTGCCGCCACCGTCCCCTGCCCACGCATCTGCCGCCGTCACTGTCCCCTACGTTTGCCACCATCGTCGTCCCCTACATCTGCGATAAGGATGTGGACTGGGGTTGGTCGCGCTCCCCAGTTTTTGTTTCACTTCCACAAAACCCCACCCCCAATCAGAGACGGACCCATTCAAGGGCCAAGGGGGGCACTGGGCCCCCCTGAAATTTTGAAAAAAAACAAGGGTATTTTCGTAATTTCAACTATTTTTATAAAAAAAAACTATTTTTATTTTTGGTCCTATCAAAATAGGTGTTGTGTGATTAATTTTCATCTTGTTATTATTCGATTATCAATTTCAATTCAGCAATTGAAAAATATGTCCACTTTTAATCGTTTTTCACCGTAATCACAATTTTCGAGTCACGAAATTATGGGGCAATTGTGTGACACTCGATAAAAAGTGGTTGGAAAATTGGGATTCTAGCTAAAAAAAAGGACTATAGTTCGACACGTTTCTCAATTACAGGATCAAAATTGATAAATTGAAAAATAATTGGATCAGAATCGGATAACACCTTTAGACAACACCAAAAATGAAAACACTATTAAAGTTACTAGTTTGGATGCTATTATAATTTTATAAAGTAATATTAATTATGTCTAAATTGTAATAAATTTAAATTTTTATTCAGTGTTATTCAAGAATTTTTTTTGACTGGTTGACTTGGGCCCCCTGGACTAAAATCCTGGGTCCGTCACTGCCCCCAATCCCTCTTCTCCTTCTCCCCGTCGCTGTTGACGACGGCCTAAAACCTAATCCCAACTATTTCCATCTTTTTTCATGCATATCAACCACCACAATGGCGGCGGCATCTGCATTTTTCTAAAATCACCACCGAAGGCCCAGTGCTCGTGCCTCCACGATTTGTGCAAAAAGCTTAATCGCATCAGCAGCAAATGGAAGAATTGGTCACTCAAGACAAAAATCTCAACAAAGAGCAAGATGAAACTCTTCGTTCCAAACCCTCCGTCTCAGCGTCTTTTTGATCTGATCTATCGTGATATATCGTCCAAAACCGATATATTGGCGATATATCTCGATATATCACGATATTTTTAACGAAATAAATCTGCATGATGATATAGTTTCGGTATCTTAAAAATCAATTTGTTTCGCACCTCAGGCGCGTGCAATACAATCCCGTGAAATTTAACGATTTTGGGGGTTTGACATCAATTTTATGAACTTTTACGTGTTTCCCATGCAATATATGTATCACAGGGGGGTCCAACGCAACATTTCCTTAACATAAGGGGGTTTCGCGCATTTATCCCTATTCAAATGACAATGCAATTAATATATTAGAAATAAGTAAATTGTATTGAATTTTAATTGTTAATATGTTTATAAAATGAATATGTTTAATTTTTAATCCGGTAATACTTGTGTTAAGGATTTTTTAATTTATATATTTATTTAAATTTTAAAATCTAATAATATTATAAAATATATAAATAAACTACCCCACGAACACTAAACGAATATGTTAACGATCTCTTCATGAAACTAATGAAAGTGTTCGCGATCCTGCTTAACAAACGTGTTCGTGAACATGTTCACGAAAAGGTTCGTTAAGCGGGCCCGCGAACATGTTCGTGAATAGGTTTGTTAAGCAGGCTCGCGAGTTCACGAGCCTGCTTAACGAACCTGTTCGCGAGCTTTCGAACCAAATATGCCCAGACTCGAGTTTGGCTCGTTAAGTATTCGAGCTCGAAATTCGGGCTCGAGTTCGGCTGGTTAAGCTTAACAAACGATCTCGAACGAATATTTATCGAGTTGAGTTGTTCGCGAAGGGCTTGGTCATTTACATCCCTAATTTTGAGAAACAGATACTGAACACGCATATATGACGAGGAAGCTTACAAATATCAATATTGGGAGAAAAAGAACCTGAAATGAAAGAAAGATTCATGGTATTGATCAAACAAGACTTAGGTTAGGTTCCAACTGTATAATCGTGTTTTATATCTAAAATTATCAATTATAGAGTGTTTTGTCTTCATCTACTGGTTCCACAGGTTTAATACATTCATCTTTTGTACAAACTACAAACTCATTTGCAGTAAGTTCAAGTATAAGTAACTTCTATAATGCCATTAAATTTTAACCTAGATAATAGCATACGCAAACAAAATCACACTCACTTGAGAAAAGAAGAAAGACATATATATGCAGCAGTTTTTTTCAACAACGAAACAGAGAACAATCATTTAAGGGTCCATTTGGATTGGTGAATTTTATGAAGGATTTGAAATTCATGGTAGCAAATTCATCGGTAGTGTTTGGATAGATGTGAATTTGAAATCCATAGTTTTCATTTTGAGCTAATTTTGGAGTCATTTTGGTGGATTTCAAATCCACTCCAACTTAAAAGGATTTGAAATCCACTCATTTCAAATTTTGGATTTCAAATCACCCTATCCAAATGTGGTCTAAGATTACTTACCTAAATTGCAATTTTCTTCAGTAATTCAAGTAGGATTCGATTCTATAGCAACCTTCTCTTCTAAAAATCTGGATACACAAGAATATGAGCTTTGGTACAACGGCGAGGGAGACAGCGGCAGAAGAAGTGGTGGTGGAGTAGCTGAAATCGGAGGATTAGTCGGATCGATGAACCAGACGTGGAAGAGAAGAAGAATAATTAGAGCTAGGGTTTTACTATGCATTTGGGCCTTTTGAGACGGTGGAGAGCATTGTGTTGAGAAGGGAGACGATTTTTGAGACGATGGAGTTGGAGTGTCCTTGTTTGTGTCAGATCCATCTGTATTAAATCTTCTTGATGAGTTTGAACCCATGACCGGAGGAAATCCATACAGAGGAGGGGACATAAAGGGGAATTGAGGTGGATATATAAAATTAGGTGAAAAATTTCGACCTTCTAAAAAATTTGGATGATGTATAGGGAACTTTTGGGAACTGCCATCTTAAGGATGGATGTTGAAATCTTGAGGAAGGATATTATTATTTTGAGAAGATGCATTTTCTCCAGAATTGGAAGAATGACACCAATTCTTCCAAAAATCTTTATTCATTTCACTCAGAGAGATGTACAAGGTTTCGTAGAAATTGATGTTTGAAAATTGTAAGAAGTGTTTAAAAAATTATAAGTTATATCATGCATTTATAATGTTAAAATTCTAAATTTTGAAAAAAAAAAAAACTTTTGCAGAAAAAACCGTTTAAAAAGACTAAAAAGAACAGACGAAAACTGTAAAATGGTAAGCAAAGAAATGTGTTACAATTAAGAAAACAAAAACAAAAATTCACACACTATCTATCCCCTCGCCCCCCCTCCCCCCCTCCCCCCTTCCCCCTCTTTCTCCTACTTTTCATCTCTTCTACCTTTGTAGCAATCTCTTTGCCCATCTCCCTCTCCCCCAAACCCCCTTCTACCTGGGTAGCAATCTCTCTACCCATCTCCCTCTCCCCCCAAACACCCTTCTACCCAATCTATATGTATTAGAAAATTTCATATCACCTTCTACCTTTACCGTTTGATATGCCCTAAGAGCATCTCTAATGCTATCTACCCAAAAAGTAGGTATATGTGTGCCACATCATCGTCACGTCATTGCCACCTTAAAAGTAAAAAAACATCTACCTTTAAACAAATACCTTACCAACCCTTCTACCCAAAAAGTAACTATTCATGGGTCCTACTATCAAATCACTCAATATATCTATATTATTTACCTCTATATATTATTTCATTTTTATAATAATAAAAATTAATAATATTTAAAATGGTATGATTAAATTTTATTTTTAAAAATTTATTTAATTTGGTAAAACATCAAATAAAATTGAATAATATATTATTAAATTTATTGGAAACAAATTAATGAAAACAATACGATAAAAAAAATACATTTATAAAACTTACAAAATAACAACACAATCGTCGAAAGATAAATATTTAGCTAATTAGTGCTGAATCGTGCCCATACATGTTCAATCAAGTCGGCTCGAAGTTGATGATGTTTCTCTCTATCACGCAGTTGAGAATTCCTCATGAGGTAGTCGTTGAATGCTCCAACGGAACCTTGAATTACTTGTGGAGCATTATCGGAGTAGGTTCCTCTGACCAATCGGATGTTGTATCCCCTTCATTCTCGATAATCATATTGTGTAAAATAATGCAAGTATTGTAGCACCCGACCCACTTTTGGAGGATTGAGTCACTACCATGACGTTACATGCTCAAAATAAAATATTTGTATAAAAAATTATGAGTTATATCATGTATTTATAATGTTAAAATTCTAAATTTTGGAAAAAAAAAAAACTTTTGCAGAAAGAGCCGTTTAAAAAGAGCTAAAAAACGGACGAAAACAGTGAAATGGCAAACAAAGAAGAGTTACTCTCCTGTGCACCAGTTGCACGGATCTGAGATCCGTGCAACTGGGCCGCGCGCGGAGCTCGCGCCTCTTTACTTTTTTCACGTATTTTGGTTGTTACCTTCATGTTATGTTAGTGTTACCTTCGTGTTATGTTAGGGTTACCTTCGTGTTATGTTAATGTGACCCCATCTTCAGATTTTATACCCTTAGTTTAAAAATACTGAACTAAAATAACACGAAGGTAACACTAATATAACATGAATGTAACACTAACATAACATGAAAGTAACATTAACATAACATGAAGGCAAAAAACAATGTTAATTATATCTTCATGTTATGTTAGAGTTACCTTCATGTTATGTTAGAGTTACCTAATGAGGGTAACCCTAACATAACATGAGGGTATGACTGTTTAAAGCGAATTTTGGTGGGTTTGAGCACATCCACCAGGCACATGGAGGCGTGTGAAAGCACATTTGGACACGTGAAAACACGAGTCAGATGCGCGTGGGGCGGGTCAACCCGGGTGCATGGATCCTAGATCCATGCACTAGTTACACAAAATATTTTGTCAATAAAAAAATGTGATACAATTAATTTAAGAAAAAAAAAAAATCAAACACTCTCTCTATTCTTGGTCCCACCTCCCCTCTCTCTCTCCTACTTTTCTTCTCTTAGCAATTTCTCTACCTCTCTCCTTCTCCCTCTTCCTCTACCCTTCTCCCCAACCCCCTCTACCTAATTTATAGGTATTAAAATCTTACATGTTATCTTCTACCTTTAGCATTGGAGATGCCGTGAGGAGAAAATGGCCTCTTAAATGGGCCTTTTGAGAAAACAGTAATCATCGAAATTTGGCCCATTTTGTAAAAAAACTTTTAATGTTCAAATTCGAAGTGCAAACAATCATGATTATTATTAATAAATAATAACCTCATTTTTAATGATATTATCAAAATTATTAAATCATCAAATATTTTACGTTTATCATTAATGCTACAAATTTTTCTTTAAACATATTTTAGTTGAGTTTTAAATTTATATAATTATCTACTTTTCATTTTTTACTATGCTTTTATACTTACTAAAATGATATTTTAGTGGAACACTTATAAACACTTTGTGTTCTATGGTTGTAGTAGCATTTAACAAATGAAAGAGAGTTGCTTAAGCTTGATCTTAGCATAATTTGATCCCACAAAATTGCTTGTGTTTTAAGGTAATGTTCTTGGGTGGGAAGTCCATGGGATCACGATAATGTTCATAATGTTCTTTTAATGCAATAATTTCATGGTTATATAAGCTCTTCTAATATACATGCATCTTCACTTAATTATCGGGGGTCAATTATTATATGGTTGCTTAAGAAAAAGATATTACTACTTCAACTTTACGAAATAAATTTCATAGGTAAATGAACTGAACATTCTATTTTATAATTTGTAAATTTTTTTTCGAATATCTAAAAATCAACTAATTATATCGCATATCTAATTATAATTTTAAAATTATTATTAAATTTGAACTAATAGTATGAGAGATTCAAAAAGCTTACTCAAGATGTGTCCGCGACCCGTTTATCATAAAAACTCACGTGAAACGGTCTCACTGGTAGATTTCGTGAAACGAATACTCATTACTCATGCATGTACCCGCTTTCACAAATTCTTATATGAATTGTTAAGTGTCGGATATTGGTTGACTTTGTTGGAAATTGGTTTGGAAAAGTTGGTGTTGACCAATCTTTGACCAATTTGATTGCATGATGTTTAGTTTGACAAAAACGAAATTAAGTTGCAAATTTAAAATCTACGTTTTGAGTAGATAAATTTAGAATATTTACATTATTTATATTGAAGAGCAATATATAATTATAAAAGCCGAAATCAAAATAAAATGTTCAATATTACAATTCACAATCTCAATCAATACCACATTTTACAATTGACTTGGTCTCCTGTGCATCAAGTGCACATGCAATTTGAAATGGGTTCGGGTCGACTCGGATTCATGTTTTTTTTTTTGAATTTTTTTTCCGCTCAAGGTAGAAAGACCCCTATATTGTATTTGTGTGACCTTTATGTTATATAAATATGTCATTTATATACAAATGTAGTGACTTTTATATACTCTAACTTAACCAAAACAAAAGGGACAATTTTAGCAAAATTTGTATATATTTAATTTTGTAACGTAATATTAGATGCACCTTTATGTAATATTACATAAATGTATGAATAATATCACATAAAGATATATTTCATCTTAAAAATCCGCTGAAAAATTTCTTAAAATCTATACTTTTTCAAAGTTATGGAATATGAAGGTCATGATATTTGTACATAAAGGTCACAACAATATAATATAAAAGTCTGAACCTGAAGTACAAAACCTTGAAAATCTTCAATTTTTTCCTAGGTTACTGAACACAAAAGTCACCACATTTATACATAAATGTCATATTTATATAACATAAATGTCACACTCATACAATATAAAAATAAAAGTTAACAACCTAAAGCAAAAAAAAAAAAAAAGAAGAAAAACCAAATGCATGTGCGTGGATTCGGATTGGATTGTTTCAGTTGTATAAATCTAAATTCATGCAATTAGTGCACCGGAGAATTTGCCATCACAATATCATTAAGAAAAGCATTACAACAATGTGAAACCACACGATATGAATAATACAAACATTAATCAACTTGTTTGAAGGAAAATGATAAAGAAGAAAAAAACTAGCAAATGGGCACCTCAACAACTCAAAACTTGGGAGAATTCTTCATAGAAAACACTCTATCCTTTCATGGATACATCTTCCGCGCTAAACGCTTTCAATTTGAGGTTGCTTAGGCTATCTCCAACAAGAACGAATCCGGAATCTAATAGGCCGCGCGTGGCTTCACTCGTATAAGTGATGGCTAGCATCACAGCAATGAAAATATATGCATACATCAAAACCCTACTGCAATCCATTGAAATCACTAACTCTGAACCACACTTTTATTTTGATTTTGATTAGATTGATGATCGAGGTGTATTTATGGTTGAGAAATATATATTGTTTATACTTGAAGGCTTAATTTTAATTAAGATATAATTGTTAGTGATTTATTTAATTTCAAGTTATGATGCCGGCTCATCAAAGTGCGCTATCACTACTACCCCATCTATTGTTCACTTTTAGGTCCTAAATAATGAAATTATCACTTAAAGACCCATAAAATAATACTCTCTCCTATTTACAGTAAGTGTTATTTTGAAAAAAAAATTCTTTTTAAGTGACGTTTTGGAATATTAATTCCGTAATATGTCTCTATACTTAATGCATTCATACATTAATTAATTTTGTATATTACTTATGTTTTCAACAAATAGCAAATAAAAACTTAATTAATGAAGGGTATATTAGGAAAATAAAATAATTCTTAATTTGTATGCAGATTTAAGGATAACACTTAAAATGAATACTACTATGAGGGAGTATCAAATATAATATCTAATATAATAATTTAAATTTTATATATAATTATTTTATTTCTCTGATTCTTTTCTAAAATGCGTGAATTTATCATTTTAAGATAATTAAACTAATTAGAAATCACAAGTATCTATGCCTTATTATTGATACTTTTTTATTTCTTTGGTTTGAAATGATATTTTATATTTTTCAAGTGATTAGATGAGAATTTACTCATATTAGAAGGTCCAAATTGTTAAGGAGTCGTATATTGTTTATCTGAAACAACCTTGCACGTCTATGGCCCTACTCCTGTTTATATTATGATATGAGTTTGTAATGATCATATCCACATTAATGTTCAACTGAGCTGTTTACATGTCATAGATTCATAAAGCGTCTATTTAGGTATTCTTAATTAGTTAAAATGTGTTTGGATTAATTAATATATAGCTATATTAAATACTAATTTAAATTAGCATTAAAACTTTTTTTTATGAGTTTATAATTAGGAGGAATGGAACGGAGGGGATAATGATGAGTAGAAAACTTGAACTGGGTTCTAACCTGACTCATCATCACAATCTACATTTATGTAACGATAAGATACCACATGAGCTATATGGCTTCTGGTGAATTAGCTTAAAACATATAAATTTCTAGGGAAAAACTTTTGTACCCCATCTTTGTACCACTTGACTTACATGTCCCATGGTGAATTACCTTTAAACTTATGTTTTGACCCAATTTCAAATTGGTTTCATCAATAAATCATATTAGCTTCTATGCAAAAACTTTTGTAGCCCTAAGTTACAGATTGTTATCGGCCACTAGAAGAAAAATGAGTATTTGCGATAACATTTTTTGCAACAACTATAAGTCTAGTTTTTGCGACGACAAATTATCGTAAAAGTTGTTAATAAGAACTGGCAATACGTTGTCACAAAAACCAATGATGTAAAACTACTTTGTTGGTCCCAAGTTGATGTAGTGCATTTTCGCTGAATAACCAGTGTTTTGTAATTGGGTCATAACTTTCCACAGAAAACTCCGATTGGTGAGTGGTTTGTTGCGCCAAAGAGCTGACTCGATAATATTTCTGGCACGGTATTCAGACCTTTCAGATTTTGAGAATTCAGAGAGTTATGAGTCATCAAAGTGACGGTCATTTGCATGGAAGTTGGAAGATTTTGAGTCCTTTGGCTTTTCATTTTCATTTTATTATTAATGTTTTATTACCTATATATATTTCATATTGTGTAGTTGCAAGTCAGAGTATTGTATGAAACTTATTTTGTAATTCAAGTTTGAGAAAGTACTTCTCATGATCTTGTTGTCTCTACTTGGAATTCGGATTTAGCATTCACTCTTGGTTCATTTCTTTTCCATTGTTTCCATCCCCCATCACAAGTGGTAGAAGGTTTTTTGTGGGGGTGAATAAAACTTCTCAAATTTCCAAACTTTTCTCCAAAATATGTTAAGTTACGCTCATTGTCCAGGTAGCTACAAAACTTACTGGTCAGATGATACTGCAGTGACCTTTCTTTGAAAGGTTACTGTACATCTTGAACTTCTAGAGTTTTATGTAGCGGAAATTCTTTTATGTAAGTTTTTGAAAACATAAGTATGAAAATATATTTTCTATGCAAGTGAAGTATGATGCTTAACACAAATAGATATGCAGCAAGATAGATATACAGTAAGATATATGATGCAAGTGATATACAGAGGTTCGAAGGTGGAATAACCTTTTTATGTCCTTTCTACCCCTTTCCACATGGGGAACTTTGTTAGAACAATTAATTTACACAACCTTAGCTATTATAACTTGAACCTAACAAAGAGTAGCAAACCTCCCACACAGGTTACTTGTATATTCGACCACCCACACATGATCCTTAATCTTTTCAACAAAGAACGGAAGATTAGCAAGAAACAATTTCTAACACTAAGCACTCCTGAAACAGTCTAAATTATAAAAGGTAGTTTTTCGCAGTATCCTTGTCTTGCAATGACCTCCTGTATTTCGAGAATTTTATATTTATAGAATGTAAGAGTTTTACAGGCATATATACTCTCGTGTCACAACATACATAAATTTTTGTCTCATCAAAACATACTAAGTCAATTCCTAACAATTTCCCCATGTTTGATGATGACAAAACCTTTTAAGCAGAAGAGCAGAAAATCAAGAAACAATAGAAGGTATTGGTACTATAGTAGAAATCACTCATGCAGATAGATAGCAAAATAAAGAATTCAGAGCAAAAAGAAAAACAGATCACAAGAAGAGAGCTTTTGTGACATAGAGTAAAGGATTTCATTAAGTTTTGATTTCATTACAAGATACAATTGATGAAATATCAGAAAGAACATGTATCTTATAACAAAACAGAAGGCATGAAAAACATCCTCTAAGCTCATCTTCTCCAGGTTGCCAGACTTCTCTTCTCATGTTCAGTCTCTTTTCACCAATTTTTGATTGACTCCCTGTAAGAAGTCTTTAGCAAGCTTTATAGCCCTGGGTCAGTTTCATACCTTAGCCAAAAATCTTCTGAGAAAGGTATGGATTCATTCCTCTAAAGTTTTCTTCTCAGTTTGATTTGCTTCGGCAGACCTCCTGCATATCTTTCCAAGGCTTGAGTGTTGTTAGGGTACTTCTCGAAAAATTGGTGATTCCCTACACAGCTCCACATAGTATCTGAGATACTCAACTTCATTGAAGACTTTGATCTCTGTGAAAGGGTTGGGTTCCTGTGAGTTGGCAGTTGGAACCTTGGAACGATTCTTGTACTCCGGAGTCCTTAGTAGGTTAGGACTCGCTGCCAGGAAACCGAATAAGTTGGAGTTGGCCATCTCAATCGTAATAGTAGGGAGATCTTGATTTGGATAAGGGCAGTTGAGAGATGCTCTTATACTTGCTGCTTTTGCTTTAGCATCCACTACCTTGAGATAAGTCTCACCTTCTGAGCAAGTCCTTGCTTCTGCTCAGCCTCCTTTATTTCCTTATAACTCCCGCTAGATTATCTGTGGGTAGGATGGGCAGCTCCTCTTCTTTGATCATCCTCAAATTTACACTTCTACCCAGAAGTTGTCTGCTATCTATCCTACCCTGGCTTGCTCCGCCACTTCCTTTTCTTGGCTCCTCTCACCTATACTCAATCTTCCTGCAAGCTTCATTGAGTACCATCTGCTTCTTCTACTTAGCTTCTTCCCCCTTTTTGACATATGACCAAGGACTTGAATAATGGAGCTCTGGATGTCTTGCAAGGTTACTCCTTGCTCCACTACCTTAGCATCCAACTTGTTAGCAAAATAACTCAGAGTTTTCACCTCAGCATTCAGAGAGATGACGAAGTTCTCTTACTTGTTGAACTTGTCCAGAAGTGTCTATAGCACTGTTGTAAACTCAAAGTCTCTTCTGGTCTTCTCCAACTCGGTGATTGTGGAGGCATCTGCTTTAGTTTCTTCACCCTTGAAGTGGTCGTCCAACGTCTTCTACAGGGTTACTATTGTTTTCATCATAGTGGTCATAAAACCTGCAACATGTAAGCCTCCTTGTGGACTTGCTTGCTGATCCAATCAGCAGCCTGGGTGAAGGAGCATCCCAGCTTTCGTATAGCTTTAGTAATCTCCTCCTCATCACCTTTAGCTCTTCCTGGTTGCTGGGACTTCTGAGTAGGTACTTCTCCTTTATCACACTCAGAAGGTTCCTCAACATCAGCAACCTTCAGCGCATTTCCAGCTTCATCATCTCCATCATCACCAGCATTCACAGAATCAGACATCTTGTTGCTTGAAAAAGAAGAGCTGCTACTCTTAGAGTCTGATTCATCATCGGAAGGCTTCTCAGGATTCTCTCCAGCTTGGGTTTCATCGGGGTTTTGTGCAGAATCCTCTAGAACAGGAGTTGGTTCAGGAGCTTCTGCCTATCCAGCTTCTTGCCCACCCGCTTCCTCTGCTGGGACAGCTTCCTTCTCGGCCTACACTCCTCCTTCAGCAGTCTTCTTCATTTCATCTTCAACAACTCCAGTCTCCATCTCCTTCTCCTCCGCCTGCACTCCTCCTTCAGCAGTCTTCTTCATTTCAACTTCAACAACTCCAGTCTCCATCTCCTTCTCCTCCGCCTGCACTCCTCCTTCAGCAGTCTTCTTCATTTCAACTTCAACAACTCCAGTCTCCATCTCCTTCTCCTCCGCCTGCACTCCTCCTTCAGCAGTCTTCTTCATTTCAACTTCAACAACTCCAGTCTCCATCTCCTTCTCCTCCGCCTACACTCCTCCTTCAGCAGTCTTCTTCATTTCAACTTCAACACCTCCAGTCTCCATCTCCTTCTTCTCCGCCACCGTCTCAACATTCATTGGTTGCTCTGCCACAATTACTGGATGTGCTACAACTGTAGCATCCTCGCAGACTCAAAAACCATTTAAGCCAGATCGGCTAGAATAGTCTTATCGTCCTCTCTTGCATCCTCATTCTTCTTGGCCAAATCCAACAAGACCTCTACCTGTAAGACAGAGTTAGGAACATTGATCACACATGTTGAAGCTTCCTCACCTACTATCTCAGCATCCTCCATCTCCTCGTCTACAACTTTGGTGCCTATAGAGCTAACTTGCACTCCTTTATCTACGGGTGGAACCTCCTCCTCGAGACTAGGTCTGGTGAGTGACCGTAATCCAGCTTCTCCTCCTCCTCGAAGGTTTCTCCAAACTCTGGCGGTGGTGATCGGACGATTAGCGACTCGACCTGTGAAGGGAGCTCGACTACAAGAACTTCATTGGATGATCCTTCACCAATTTGGAGTTGCCTTAGACCACCCTCATCAATGAGAGGTCACCGACCTAAAGCAGAAGAAGACAAAAAAATTGAAAAAAAGAAAAAGAAAAATATAATTCTAGGTTGCAACCGGATGAGGGAGGGGCTTGAATTTCAACCCATGCATCAACTTGGATAAAATGTATATTGTAAATATTGTGGATAATATGTATTTAAAAGATATATATATATATAATATCAAAATTCATATTTTTTAATTCTCTATAAATAGACATCAATATTGAAGAGTTAGTCTCCTGTGTAACTGGTGTATGTACAATTCGGGTCGGGTCCGGGTCGACCCGGATCCGCGCACTTTTATTTATTTTATTTTTTTTTGAATTTTATTTTTTCACTTCAGGTTGTTACCTTTATGTTATATGCATGTGACCTTTATGTTATATAAGTGTGACCTTTATGTATAAATGTAATGACCTTTATATACTCTAACTTAGAAAAAAATGAAGAATTTTAACAAAATTTGTACATATTTACGTTTATGAAATATTAGCTGCACATATATTCATCCTTAAAATGCACTGAATTTTGAAAATTTCAATTTTTTTCAAAGTTATGGATTATAAAGGTCATAATATTTGTACATAAAGGTCACAAGAACTGTACATAAAGGTTACAACAATACAACATAAAGGTCTTAATCTGAAGCGAAAAAACCTGATAATCTTCATTTTTTTCCTAAGTTACTGAACATAAAGGTCATAACATTTATACATAAAGGTCACACTTATATAACGTAAAGGTCACACTTATATAACGTAAAGGTCACATCTTTACAACATAAAGGTAACAGCCTGAAGCGAGAAAAAAAAAGAAAAAAAAAAAGAAAATCCAGGTGCGCGGATCCGGGTCGGGTCGCCCCAGTTGCACCAATCCAGATCCGTGCACCTGGTGCACAACAGCATTTGCCAATATTGAAATATTTTGGAACACATCTTAAATTCTCTATTTTCTCTTCTATTTTTTTTTATCATTCATCTCTCAATTTCTATCATGGATCCAAACCATCCTAATTATTTTCCAAACTCCCAAGATTATCCAAATTCTCAAAATTATTCAAGCTTTCAATCAATTCTTAACTCTCAATCTTTTCCTCTCTCGGAAGATTATCCAAACTATTATCAAAACTCTCAGTTTTCTCCAAATCCAAATCAAGATTCTACATCTGAGCATGTCCAACCACCACAAAATATCTCCCGAATTTTATTCCAAAATGTTCACCAACGAAACACAAACCAAAAGGGGGTAAAAAGTGTATGTTGGACTGTGAAAGAAGATGTAGCTTTAAAGTCTTCTTGATGTTTTGTTAGTGAAGATAGCACATGGCAAAAATCAAAACTTGTCCTACAAATGCAGATCAACGTTTTCAATACTTTACTGAACGAATCGCGAACTTTACCACTTATATGATTAATAGGGAAAATCTTCGCAATAGAGAAGCTCACAACGCTCTAAAAAATGTCTTGATTGAGCATATATGACAAAAATTTGGAACTAGCTAGAAATCAATGTAATTTGCATGTTCTTTATTTGAATTTTTTTTATTTTATGCATCTACTTGTATTTTGATATATTTCTTTTCAATTTCGTATTTCAACTCTTGTAATTGTAATTTCGTTATTGTATATTATTCTAAATCTGTTTTAAATTATTTTCCTTAATATATTTATAGATTTAGAATATTAAATTATTTATTGTATTTTTTGTACATTTTAAATATAATAAATATTAATTAAAAAAATTATGTAATTAATAAAAAATAAGATAATAATTATTATTTTAGGTTGAGTTGGGTTGGGTTGTGGGTGTGGATATAAAAAAGATAAAGTTAGGTTGAATTGTAGGTTGAATAGGTGGATGAGAGAGAAATTAATATTTTATTTTAGATTGGGTTGAGATGGGTTGCTGATGAGGATAGTCTTAGGGGTGGGCGACCTCTCCTCTCTCTCAGGCTCATCTCCTCCGCAGCTTTCAACACTTCATTGTTTATTTTAATGTTTTTATTTTTGTTTAAATAGATAATTAATATCCACATTAGCGTGATTTGACTGCAACATCAGCTTAGAGAATAAAATAAGATAATGCTGTAATAGAATATTGTAACGACGTTTCATTCTAATAACTTAATTTAGTAGTTTCCAATTTTTCAAGATCTCGATTGATAAGATTTATCTTTCATAACCCACGTTGATAGATAACTTATCTTTTAGAGTTTGGATCAATAAAATCCCTTAAACTTAACTAGTAGTTCAGGATCCGTATGGTGTATTCGGGGTCTAGATCGATAAAATCCCTTAAAATTAAGTACTAGTCCAGGATCCATATGGTGTATTTATTAATTAGGGCATCTCCAATGATGGGCTGGATTCTTAAGAATTTAAGATTTGTTTACTCCAACAGTATTTTAAAAGTCCACACTAAATCATCTCAACTTAAGGTTTGTTAATTTACTCCAATAGTGATTTTAAAGTACACACTAAATCATCTTAACCGCCAACCATGTGTTGGATTCAACACAAGATTTATCTTGTGTTAAATTATTTTCTTCTATAAATCTTCTATTTTTATGTAATATTATGGAGTATTTTGAAGCATAAATGATTGTTAATTTCAGTATGAAAATAATGCATTATTATTTTTTCACACTATTAGAGATGTCCTTAGGGCCTGGAAATTTTAACTTGCACGTCTACGCCATTAATTTCTCAAAAATAAAGTTTAAAAATTACGTAAATATTTTATAATTTGTAATTTATTTAGAATATATAAATATCATTAATTTATTGTATCGGTAATTTAAAAATGATCAATAAATCTGAACTAATACAAGTACAAGGAGAGATTCGAAAATCTTACTCGAGAGAGATAGAGAGGTGTCAATCACTACTAATTAAGCCGAAAATGCGGAATGGAAATAAGGTGTAATATTGAAGGTGAAATATTTTGTGCAACTGGTGTATGAATTAAGATCCATCAATATTGAAGAGCAAATATAAATACAAATGGCGAAATGAAAACAAAATGATGAATATAACACTTCAAAATCTCAATGAATACTACAATATTTCACAAAATCTCAATAAGAGAAAAGCATTACAACAACGTGAAAGCACACAATCAATCATATGAATAATACAAGAATTATTCCAAACACACCAACAATCCAAATGTATGGAGAATCTGGCCTTCATAGAATGAATACTCTATTCCTTCTTCGTATTGCCAAAATCTGATTTGCCGAACGAGCTCAATATGGGCCTCTTTAAGCTTTCATTGACAGCAACGATATCGAAAGTTAATAGGTGGCGTGCGGCTTCACTCGTATGAGCGATGGCTAGCACCACAACAACGAAAATGCATGCATACATCAAAACTCTTGTACACCCCATCGAAATCACTAACACTCAACAACAACACTTTTATTTCGATTAGATTGATGAGGGAGATAACTAAATATGGAGGTCATGTATTTATGGTTGAGAAATATATATATTACACATACTTGACCAAGGGTATTTTTAATTAAGATATAATTATTTGTGATTTATTTAATTTCAAGTTATGATGCCGGCTCACCAAAGTGCGCTATCACTACTACCCATCTATACTATAATAAAAGCAAACAAGTTGTCAAAAATTACTAATTTGTCAATTTCCCTCCTAAAAATGTCATATCAATTTAATGATGTGCAAATAATTTCTTTTTATTTTAGTTTTTCAAGATTTCATTTTATTTTTCTAAATTAATTTAATCATTTTAAATTACATGGCTTTCTTGATAAGCTATCAAATATTGTAGTAAAAAAATAAAAGAAAAACATATATAATTCTTGAATCATCATACGTTATAATAAAAAAATAGAAAATAAAATATTTTTTTATATTATATCACATTCTACAATATATATTACAAACTTTGTTCACACTTGACCAAGGGAAGGCTTATTTTTAATTAAGATATAACTATTTGTGATTTATTTTATTTCGAAGTTATGATGCCGGCTCATCAAAGTGCGCTACCACTACTACCTCATCTATTGTTGACTTGTAGGCTCTAAACGATGAAGTATCACTTAAAGATCCATACAAGTTATAATATCAAGCATATATAATAACATCTAATATAATTATCTGAACTTTATATTTTATTTCTCTAATTTTTTTCTCAAATACGTGAATTTATCAATAATATTCTTGAGTCGTTGTCATTTTAAGATATTTAAAATAGAAATCACAAGCTGTCCCAACACAATCTTAAATTTCTATGCCTTTTAATTGATACTTTTTTATTTCTTTGGTTTGAAATGATATTTTATATTTTTAAGTGCATAACTAGTTGATAATTTACTATATTAGAAGGTCGAAATCGATTAAGGAGTCATATATTGTTTATCAGAAACAACTTTGCACGTCTATGGCCCTAACCTAACCTACTGCTATTTATATTATGATATGAGTTTGTATTGATCAAATCCACATTAATGTTCAACATAGTTGTTTGCATGTCATAGGAACATAAAGTGGCTATTTAGGTATACTTAATTATTTAAAACTAATATATATCTTGTGTATTACACGGTTATTTTTTCTAAAATTAATATTATTAAAAAATTAATATAAAAATGTAATACATTTTGAGTAAGAAATAACGAAGTATCTTCGATCACATGCTAAATCAAAAATGTTACGTAAACTATTTTCATATTCACATGACTTCAAAAATATTTGTATTGTCAATTTATATGTAATACATACACTTTAACCATATTTTTAAATTAAAATTAAAGTAAAATTTAAATACATAAAGTACATTATATTTAGTATCTATATATATATATATATATATATATATAAAAGCAGGATATTCTGTCAAAAATAACTGTAATAAATTATATATTAAATAATTACTATTTTAAAAAACCTATTAATTATTTTCATATTGTATTTATTGTAAGAAACTTTATACAAATAAATCTATTTATTGTATTTTAAGAAACTCAATACAAATAAATATAAATAAACCTATTTATTGTACGTATTTCAAGAAATTCAATACAAATAAATAAATATTTAATTTAAGAAATCAGTTATGATACTCAATTTAGTATTTATTGTATAGAAATTTCAAATAAAAATAAATAAATAGATAAATAAGATGAAATAAGGGATTATATATTTATTATCTCTCATCTTATTTTTAAGTACATATTTTAAAGGGTAAATTACAAAAAACAACTCCACTCATCGACTTTTTTCAAATTGCAACCTAATCATTTTTTTTCTTCAGATTGTCACCCAATCTTTTTGTGGTTTTGTCGATTGCCAATTTTCCGGTGAAATAGAGATATTAATTTGTTCACTTTGCAACCTAAACTTTATTTATTTTTTTATCTAATTGCAACCTGAACTTTGTGTTTTTATCAGATTGCAACCAAGAATGAAAATTTCGATTCCGGTGGAAAGATAGGTAACTTAAATTCACGGAAATATCGTGAAAATATCGATATCGATTGAAATATGGGTACATATATTTATTGTTATTTTTCTTATAATTACCAAGATATTCCGATATGTTCTCGATATTTATTGATATTCCATCGATTTTTTAAGTATGTTACATATATTTCACCAATTTTGACCAATATTTCCTTGATATTTATTTTATGAATATCGATCACACTTATATAACATAAATGTCACACTCATATATATACAATAAAGGTATCAATGTGAAGCGAAAAAAAAATCATGATTTATGCGATTGGACAAAAAAATTAAGGTTTGGGTTGCAAAGTGAAAAAAAGTAATTCATTTGCCGGAAAAATGACCGGAAATTTTGCAATCGGCAAAAAACCACAGAAAGACTGGGTGACGATCTTAAAAAAGAAAGATTAGGTTGCTATTTTAAAAAGTCGATAGCTGGGGTTGTTTTTTGTAATTTACCATATTTCAAATCAATTTTAAATATATAATATATAAAATCAATCATTATTTAATGATCTTAAATTTAGTATTCATATAAAATTTATCAAACTGAAATATGGAAATGTACGTGTGTGGGATTCAATGATTTTTCATTTTTAAACGTTTTTATGATATATAGTATTAATTTATTGTAAATTGATATTAAAATATAGAAATAAAACAATATTATAGGTGTACCTAATAGATTACACATATAAAACATATCAAATAGAAAAAATTAGATTAAAATTATTATAGCAAGTTAACCAATTTATTCATTTGAAATATACAAATATTTTATTTTATCTTTCTTATTTTATATTTATTTGTTGTCAAATGTTATTTATATTTATATTCTGATTAATTGAGGTGACATAAGGGATTGGACAGAGGTAATTTTTCTGGTTTTTCACAAATTAAAATTTCATGATCATTCTTAGTCCCTCATATATTGACTTATCAATCTTATAATTATTATTCATAATTTTTTTATTCAAAATGTGTAGATTAAGTCCAATTTTGAATTGTTTCATTTAAATAGATAGAAAGAGAGATTTTCATGTGTTTGATAAGCTGATATAATTTTTATTTGATTTAAAATAAATGAGTTATATGTGGCGTTGAACCAAAAAAAATTATTAAAATGCATGTGTATTTATAGTTATAAATGCCAATAAAATATAAATTTATTTATCTCAATACTTAAATCATAACGTTTCTAATACATATAACTTATTTTTAGATATTAAATTTATTTTTTAAAATTTCACTACCCAGGTATGAATGATAATTCCATTCCCACGTCATTCTACCATACCAATCATGTCCTTACCCCATTGCCCTTAATACATATTTCATCATCAACTTTTTCAATAATATATGTTGTTTTGTATATTTTATCACTCAATGTGACATTATTAAAGAAAAAAAAAGGCATATTGTAAAAAAAAAAATCACAACTTTTTCAAACAATGCAAAATTATCGTCAGTTTTCAATAATTGTAAAAAAAACGTATGACTTTTATTCACTACTGCAATTTGGGCCACAATTATATTTTCCGATGATTTGAGTCTACGTGTCCGACAAACATGTCACACATTACATGCCACGTCGGATACCACATTATTCCCAACAAAAAAAAAAAAGATCAAATTTCAAAATAAAATCATCACATTTCCAAATTTGTAATTTAATCTCAATTGTTTTATATAATTAGCACAAGAACTCTAGTGTATCAGTGGCATGAACCCAGATTGTTGGTCTCAAGTGATACACAGGTTCAAAAGGGAAAGAATGAATTTCTATCAATTTTAATTAGATCTTTTGAACTTTAAGTGTTGAAAGCTACAAAGCTTGCAACACAAGATGCAACTCTATTTGAGCAATATAGCTTAATGATCAATTGACAGAGTTCTTGCAGTACTGGAAAATTAAAACATTTATAGAGATAAGTTCCTTTGAAAATGCGTTTAAAAATATATATTTTTTAATACAATATGTTTTTTAAAATATGTATTTTTTTGTTCAAAAAAAATATGTTTTTTAAATATAATAAAACTTTTATGCAAATGACATAAATAAGTGCAGCAGGGTAAGATATATAACAGAATACAACAATTAAACACATAAGGTCTTATAATACATGGTATAAGGATGGTGTAATCCCTCTATGTACACTCTACTCCTTCACTAGGAAATACTTCATTAAGCGTTTGATTTATTGGACTCACACCTAATAAACTCGAGACCTAACAAATTACACGACTTTGACTTCCACACAGGTTGCAGCAAGCTCTAAAGATAGGCTCACAAGATTTTAACAACCTACACAAGGTCATTATCAAACACTTGACAACTAACACTCAACAAGAAAATCTTCATATCAACTAAGGACTCCTAAGACATCCATGTACACAACAAAAAGGTTAAGTATAAAGGGGTGCTTCAACTGGTGCTAAAATAACATTTGGATCCCTGATTCTTTGAATGAATTCTTGACTGCTTTTTTAGGATGAGTGATTGAAACTTGCTAAACTTGAGAGCACTTGGAATTTCATGCGTGCTTGCAATTTTGACAATTGTAGTTTCAACAATATTTTCTTCTTTAATTTATTCATAATTGTAGAAAATTTTCCGTTGAATGAGACACATTTAATACAATTAGAATCATTTTCTTGGTATAGGACATGCATTAAATTCCTTCTAAGTTCTTTATTGAATTTTTTATTATCATATATTGTAGGTTCGTTAAAATTATTGTACTAGGCTGCAAGTTTTTGTAGTTTGTGTGTAAGCAACTCATTGGTCTACTGTACTACATTTTTCACTTTGTCTATATTGACTATATGTTGATCTATTGAGATAACTAATTGTAGGATTGATCTTGCATGACCTTTCTCGTATATAAATGTTAGGATGGTTGCATGTCTTCTTTTTAGTTTATCTTGTGTATACGTCTGCATGCAATGATCAGGAGTCTGAATCTTCTATTACATTTGATGTTACATCTCGTGTTACATAGTAATTAATACACGCCACATATTAATTAGTGATGTCATTGAATACATGTGGCGTGTGGTGATTAATGTGTAATAGGAGATGTAACATCCAATGTAACAGAACATCTTACTCCAATGATTAGTCTCTGCAACCTTGTCATCTTTTAGCAAGTTTACCTGCAGTCTGTATATTCTATCTTCTAGGCTGCAACATGCAGTGTTTGGTTTGAATACAACTTACAACAATAGGCCGTTTCTAACAGTTTATAACAAAGTCCTCACTTGTTTTTCAACCATTTTAGTCTAATCTATAAACTCAATTCCTAGTCTAATTTCACATAAACATTGTGAAAAATGGAGTATCTCATCAAAATCTAAACATTAAATTCCTAATATAGATGCATGCAGTCCAGGTCGACTCGATGTGTGTCCCGACATAAGCCCCCACACACCCTAGAGAGGGCACTCATACACCTAGTTTATTTTCTACATTTTATGAAAATATATGTACGTACATATTAATTTAAGCTATAACAATTCATACTTATATATTATATAACACCGACATGTAATATTTTTTTTTACACCTTTTGGTTATATTAGTTATACATTTTAGTTATCTAGTCATACCTTTTAATTATGTTAGTTGTATCTATATATATTACATAAATGCATGTCTATGTTAATATAAGAGTATAAGTAATATCACATGATAGTATGAGTTCTCATGCATAAAGGTATACATATTCAAATTGTGCTAAAAAAATAATTAAAGTTAAAATTATATTACATAATAGAGCTAATTGCACTGTGTACATGTTGCACAGGAGACGAAATCTTCTTCTTATTCTTCTTCTTCTTAGAATTTATTTTAATACGTGCGTATGGAAATAAATTTCGATATCCACGAATGCCAAATGGAAATAAGGTGTGTTGCATATATTGAAGGAAAATCATATTTATTAAAAATTAATATATCAACACCAATGCTGAAATCAAAACAAGAGAATTAATATTACACTCAGAATGTGAATAAGAAAAGAAGTGCTATATATAGGTAGCAATTCTGCCTTAATTCAACATTAATTGTGAAACCACACCATGAATATTTCAATTCGAAAAATTAATCAAAACACACCAACAATATTATAGCTAGCAATCCAAATTAAAGTGTTAATCGTGGACATAAATAATATGAATTATTATTCATAGAGTACTCCCTTTCTTCTTGAAGTCTCCCTTGCCCCCCCCCCCCCCCCCCCACTCACATTAACGGTGTGTATGGTATCTTTTAGGCCACCGAATATTATACCTAATAGGTGGCGCGTGGCTTCACTCTTATGAGCGATGACCAGCACCACAAGAATGTAAATGTAGACATACATCAAAACCCTAACACAACCCATCCAAATTACTTTAATTACTAAACAACACTTCTATTTTGATTTGATTGATGATGGAGAGCAACTAGATATATATGGTGGTGTATTTATAGTTGAGAAAATTGCAAGCTTTGCTCATACTTGACCTAAGGAGGCTTATTTTTAATTAGGATATAAACATTCTTGGTAAGAGTCTTATAAACATTCTTGCACGTCTGCTATTTAGATTCTCATGAGTTGTTTGCATGTCATACAATTAATTACAGAGCGTCTATATAGGTATAGTTAATTAGTTAATTTTTGGATATTGAATTTATATTTCACAAATGCTGCAGTGCACCAGGTGCACGGATCTGGATTGGTGGAACTGGGATGACCCGACCCTGATCCGCGCACCTGGGTTTTTTTTCTTTTTTTTTCCACTTCAGGTTGTTACTTTTATGTTGTTAGGATGTGACCTTTACGTTATATAAGTGTGACTTTATATATAAATGTTATGACCATTATGTTCAGTAACTTAGGAAAGAATGAAGATTTTCAGGTTTTTTCGCTTCAGATTGAGACCTTTATGTTGTATTGTTGTGACTTTTATGTACAATTCTTGTGACCTTTATGTACAAATATTATGACATTTATGATCCATAACTTTGAAAAAAAATGAAAAATTCAGCGCATTTTTAGAATGAATATAGGTGCAGCTAATATTACATAAAGGTAAATACGTACAAATTTTGCTAAAATTCTTCATTTTTTTTCTAAGTTAGAGTATATAAAGGTCATTACATTTGTACATAAAGGTCACACTTATATAACATAAAGGTCATATGCATATAACATAAAGGTAACAACCTGAAGTGAAAAAATAAAATTAAAAAAAAAGAAAAAAAAAGTGTGCGGATCAGGGTTGACCCGGACCCGACCCGAATTGTATGTGCACCAATTGCACAGGAGACTAACTCTTTTTATATATATATATATATATATATATAGCTATATTTGTTAGTATTAGATTTTCCAACATATAATTATTTTTCCTTTTCATTTAATCCTAAATCATTTAAAATGAGTTGTCGAGATTTTTTAGGAACTTAGTTTATCTCTCGTAAGATTGAATTTATTAATCTCACGTGTTTTACAAATTAAGAAATCAATCATGTACTAACCACTTTCCTAGTTTTAGGGAAATTGTTTTTATCCTCTTACTTGATATTTGAATAGGTATTGGAGAGAGAACGTGGAATAAAGAAGTGGAGAAGCAGAACGTGCAGTCCAAGAGAGGAGTGAAGAATGTGATTCATGGATGTGCAAATACAAGAAGTGAAGAGCATGATTCATGTGCAAATACAAGAAGTGAAGTAGTGGAAATCATGGAGTTATATAGAGAGATGCATGCACCACTAACACATGAAATCATGGAGCGTAACCAAAACATGAAGTGGCACTTGGTGAAGAACGTGTATTGCATCATGGTCTATAAATAGATGGAATTTACAGAAGATTGGGTGCAGAGATCGAGCGATTAAGCAATCCCAAATCGAGCAGTACATGGGTGTCATTTTTTGTATTGGTCACATTGAGACAACACCTTTTTTCTTATTTTTGTAAAGTCATAGAGTTTGCATACTCTCGACCTTTTAGTGTGATATGTGCTTAGAGTAATCAACTGTGAGAATTTGTATACGTCTCCAGTCTACATAGTCATTCCCAAAGGACGTATTGAGTATTTGTGAGGAAGAATCTCGTCTAGAGATTTTTCTATCTCCTTGTACTACAAGATAAAGATAATAAGGGAGTTTTCCGCCCTAAAGGCATTCCACGAGTATTTGTATACTCGTGGATATATCATTTGTTTTGTGTTCTGCCTTTCTCGTTTAAGCTTTATATTCCATTGTGTGTTACACTGGTTTGTGAGTTGTATTTTATGTTGCTTGTCTTGCAGATTACAGGAGTTGTGTTTTATATTGTTCGTCTTGCAAATTACAGACCCACGCATACTTTCAATTGGTGCCAGAACTATATTTTGGTACCGCAACATTTTCAATATTAAATACATTATTCAGTTATAACTTACGTCTTGGCCAAAATTCATATCGGTTTAATCAATAAAAAAATTACAAACTTGCAAATCGTTTAGTCAATACTTTAAGAGTAGGACTTGGGTGCCCCCGGGGTACGGATCCAGGATCCGTACCCCCAACCCGACCCGGATTTTATATATATATATTTTTTTCTTTTTTTTTTCTCTATTTTTTCCATCTTCTTCTTCTTCTTCTCCTTCTCCTTCTCCTCATCCGATCCTCTTCTTCATCTCCTCATCCGATCCTCTTCTTCATCTCCTCTTCTTCTTCTTCTTCCTCTTCTTCTTCTTCTTCCTCTTCTTCTTCTTCTCCTCCTCCTCCTCATCCGATCTTCTTCTTCTTCTTAAAACATCCCCATTTTCTCCTCTCTTTCCTTCATCCACGCTCCTTCCCATCACTTTTTATCCTTCAATTCTTTCTCTATTTCTGTTTTAGGGATCCTAAAGATTGATGGGTTTCCCTTGTATTTCGTGAATTTCGAGTTTTAAGAATTTCTAAGTTCTTGATTTTTAATTGCTCTTTCTCCGATCATTTGTTTTGCATCTGGGGTTTTCGAATCATCGTTTGTTGATTTTAATTCCTTTTTATGTTGTTTGAGATTGGAATTATGGTCTTTTGGTGCCGTGTTAGAGGCTAAGTGAAGCAGAGCAGTGTGAGCCAAGGCATGAGAGTTCCTGCTAGAAGAAGACATATATATGAGAGAGAGAGAGATAATCCATATATATTAGCTTCACATTTTATATAA
This sequence comes from Scutellaria baicalensis, assembly GCA_005771605.1. Lineage (NCBI taxonomy): Eukaryota > Viridiplantae > Streptophyta > Magnoliopsida > Lamiales > Lamiaceae > Scutellaria > Scutellaria baicalensis. The sequence continues at coordinate 17,078,953 of CM016727.1, forward strand.
ACTGGTGCATGTTTTATGCTTTAAGAATCCTTGTAATACAAATGTTACTCTGTATTCAAAAAAAAAAAAAGATTTTAATGTATACCTATTGTGTTGTGATTGTGGGTGTTGTAAGTTTCCTCTATTGGTATTGTATATTAGTTCTATTGGTATTGTAAATAAATCACAATCTGCTAGATTATTTACAGATTAAGGTATCAGTGTAATACCATAAAGACATTTGTGTAATACCATTAAGGTATTCGTGTAATACCTTTAAGATATTCACTGTTTTTTATAAACTTTGGAAAATAAATAGTTTCAAGACAAGTATATGATACCTTAGTCAATTTTTGTAATACCATTAAGGTATTAATGTAATACCATAAAGACATTTCTGTAATACCATAAAAGACATTTCTGTAATACCATTAAAGTATCAGTGTAATACCATAAAGACATTTCTGTAATACCATTAAGGTATCAGTGTAATACCATAAAAGATATTTCTGTAATACCTATAGGGTATATGTGTAATACCTATAGGGTATACATGTAATACCCATCACTGAATCATCAACTAGGTAATCAGGTGTGTGTGGGCGCACACCAGATTAGCTATGGGCGCGCGTGGCGGCGCGTGGGCGCGCGTGGAGGCTGCCCACGCGCCGGGTCGGATCTGGGGGCACGGATCTAAGATCCGTACCCCCGGGGTACACAAGTTTTTGCCATTCTTTAAAGGTTTTGAATTCCTTAAAAATTAAAATGCCATGCTTTTGATAACCTTATTTAAAATTATTAACTACTAGTTCAGGTCTATTTATTAATTGGGCCCTGAAAGTATTAACTTGCACGTCTACGCATGAACAACTTTTCAGAAATAAAGTTTTAAAATTACGAAAACTAGTATAAGTCTGATGCCATGTATGCATATATAAATTTTATTATTTATATATTTTAATATGAAAATATTGTATATAAAAAATAATAAATTTCATTGGAGATTTCGACTAATTTAATACCATCTGTAACGCACATTCATAAAATTTAAATATTGAATTAATGTGAAAAATGTTAATTTACGAGAAAAATAATATTCTCAATTTCAATTGCTACCCGTGTGGTGTACTAGCAGATGATCATCACAAGGAATCAACAAAATCTGTTCCAAGTCAAGATATACCATGAAGGAGTTCGGTCACAATTGTAGTAGCATCAAAAGCCAAATCAGGTCGTTGAAGAAAAAGACAAACAAGCAGGTATGGAGAACCAATGCACTGCTCACACCTGGCCTGGACAACTGCAGAAACTAGGACCAGAAGTACACACCATTAATGACGCTGCAAGAAGAAGACAAAGACGATTTCAATGAAACTTGCAGGGGCACATAAAGGAAGTGTATTCTGAATATCAAAGAAGATCAAAGGAAGAAAGAAGAAGATCAAGAAAGGGCAGCTGAAGATCAAATGGAGTTAATGAAGATAAAGATAGGACAACTGAAAGATTAGGAGGATAAGTGTTGGTCCTAAGTGGTAGAAGGTTAGGAGGAGGGTGAATACATCTTCTCTAATTTTACAAACTTTTCTCCAAAGATGGATAGTTTGGCTCACTACGCAGGTAGCTAGGAAGCTTATTGCTCAGTGACACTGCAACAACCTTTTTGGAAGGTTACTGAACAGTTTGAACTTAGAGTTTTGTGCAGCGAAAAATACTTTTATGAAAACACAAGATATGAAAATCAGATTTTGATGTAAGTGCAATATGATTGTCGTTTGGATATACAACAAACATATATATATATATATAAAGTAGATAAAACAGTACATAATGATATACAGATGTTCGAATGTAGAGTAACCCTTCTACGTCCTCTCTACCTCTTCTCAAGAGGGAACTTTGTTAATCTGTTGATTTACACAGCCCTAGATATTACAACCCAAACTTAACAAAGGAGTAGCAAGCTTTTACCACACAAGTTACTTGTCTACCCACAACTGGTTCTTACTTCCTGTTAGAGCGACCTTACTGCTTGTTGTAATGAAGTTGCTTCTTGTTGTAGCGTTCCTCCTGCTTACTGTAACGATCCTTTGTACTTGGAAATTATTACATTACAGACTCAAGTATTAGGTTGCTTTTCTACAGAAGCTTACTTTTACTAAAAATGTTTGTCTCATCAAAACAACTATAAATCCTAACAGAGTTCCTTGTTGGTTGATCCAAAGATGATATCGTCCACATATATCTGAACCAACGGGATTCTATCTTCGTCCTGTATTCTAAACAAGGTCTTGTCGATTGTTCATTTCTTAAAGTCATTCTCCAGTAGATACTGAAAGAGAGTATCATACTATGCTCTGGGAGCTTGCTTTAGTCCATATAACACTTTCTTGAGCTTGTATACCTTCTTTTCAGGTTCATCCTCAAAACCTGGAGGTCGCTCCACATAGACTTCTTCCACTAGTAAGCCATTGAGAAACACACTCTTTACATCCATCTGATATACAACAAAATCTTTGTGTGCAACATAGGCTAAGAATTTTCTGATCGCTTCAAGCCTAGCTACAGGTGAAAATGTCTCATCAAAATCAATTTTTTCTTCCTGGCAGTATCCTTTGGCAACCAATCTCGCTTTGTTTCTTACTACTTGTCCAGACTTATCAAGCTTGTTCTTGAAAACCCATGTGGTTCCTATAACTCCTTGATGACTTGGTCAGGGTACCAATTTCCGGACTTAGTTCCTTTCAAAACCATTTAATTCTTCCTGCATGGCTTGGATCCAGTTACTATCTTCAACCGCTTCATCGATTGACTTTGGCTCAACCTGCGAGATAAAACAAGCAAACATAGCTTCATGTTTTCTTGATCGTCTGGTTCTCACACCCACGTTTGGATTTCCTATGATAAGATCTCTGGGGTGATCCTTGAGCTATGTTTTATCAGGTTCTGCTATTTGTTGCTGGTCAACATCCTTTTCGGGTTCAGCATCTAGTATCACTGGTTGACCAGCCTCCGTTCCAGTAACGTCCTTTTGAAAAGTTCCAGCCTCCTTGCCCACTTCATCAGGTTTCTCCATATCTTCCAAGAGCTGAGACGACTGTGGAACTTCAATATATGTTACTCCAGTGCTATTCATCTGTAGGTTGGATACTCATTTTTCTAAATATTCCAAGCTTGTTGGATTGTAGTGAGGTTCATCAAATACCACGTGAATGGATTCCTAGACTACCAGCATTCTTTTGTTGAATATTCTGAAGGTCTTACCTTACTGAGGAGTATCCTAAGAACACTCCTTTATCGGATTTCGCATCAAAGGTCTTCAGATATTCTTTTCCATTGTTAAGAATATAGCATCTGCAACAAAAAATGTGGAAAATAAGATATATTAGGTGTATAACCATACCACAATTCATATGAAGTTTTATTGAAATTTTTGATTATTAAGCATCTGTTTTGAGTGCAGCATGTTGTGTTAGTTGCTCTAGCCCAGAATCTCTTCGGCATTTCTGCTTCAGCTAACATCATCCCGGTAGCTTCTTTGAGAGTTATGTTCCTCCTTTCAGTTACTCCATTCTGTTGCGGTGTCCTAGCAACTGAGTATTCATGTCGGATTTCATTCTCTGAGCAGTATCTTTTGATGAACTTGTTGGTGAATTATGTTCCTCGATCTGATCTAATTTTCACTATGCTCAGGTTCTTCTCGTTCTGAATTATTTTCATGAATTCTGGTAATAGGTTTTGAGTATCCGATTTCTTTGCCAAGAATATTATCCAAGTGAACTTTGAGTAATCATCCACTACCACCAGCGAGTACTTTTTCCCACTGATGTTGATTGGTTCAATTGGTCCAAATAGGTCCATGTGCAGTAGGTCCAGTATCCTATGAGATGATCTCTAAACCTTGTTCTTGAAAGAGCTTTTGACATGTTTACCCTTCTGGCATGCTCCGCATATGACTTACTTTTTGTATGCTAGATCTGGAAGTCCACATACTAGACCTTTTCTTGCTAGCTTGTTAAGAGTTTTGAAGTTCAGGTGGCTCATTCTTTTGTGCCACAGCGAGCTTATCTCTAGTGAATTCTTTGCTATGAAACACGTTACTGATTTAGCAGAACTCCAGTCAGCTATGTAGATATTTCCTTTTCTGGTTTCAGAAAGCTTGACTTCTTTGATGTGGCTGTCATTGATCAAACACTTGTTACGGCTAAATTCCACAGAGTATCCTTTGTCGCAGAAATGACTGATGCTTAAGAGGTTGTATTTTAATCTTTTCACATAGGATATTCTTTTATGTAGGTGTTTCCCTGTTTCAAACTTCTTGTTTCTTTTGTGCTTCCCTTGGAGTCATCACCAAAGACAACTTTGGAGCCCTTACATGCTTTCAAGTCTGTCAGAGTCCTTTTTTTGCCAGTCATGTGTCTAGAGCAGCCACTATTGATGTACCATGCTTCACTACTGCTCCCTGGCATAGGTTCCTGCATACAAGTACGAGTCCTTTTGGGTTACCCATACAAGTACGGGTCCTTTGGGGTTAGCCTTTTTCTTTGGAACCCAAACTTTCCTTACAACATGTGATTTGTTGTAGTACATGTTTGTTCCCTTCTTATTATCAATTATATACGCAGGATACTTTTGATATCTTGTGTGGGCAAGTGGCTTCCTACTATACCTTCCCGGAGTGTGAACTCTTCTGATTTTAGACATGTATGTCTTGGTATAGGTAGGGTAGAAGTTTTTGTTAACCCTATATGGTCGGTGATGTCTGCTTGTTCTTGCAGCGAGTTTAGGTTGTTGTAGCCAGCTTACCGCAGGCTTACAACCACAAGGATCTATTAAGAGCTTCTTTCTCTTACCTACTGAGCTATCCATGTTTGTACTAGTAGTTTCCCCTATCTCTATGATCACCTCTTCAAGGTGTAGAGTCTTTTCTTGTACAAACTTAGGTGCTACTGAGGTTCCTTCATGAGAAGTTGAAGCACCCTCATTGTACCCAAGTCCAGTATGCTCGTTGAAGCTTTGTTGGATGCTTAACAAGACATCCAAATCTTTAGAGGACTTGCTGAAAGTACTTGTAGTGGAGTTCAGGCTTGTCTTTTCATCTTCAAGCTTATTGACTAGCATCTTGAGCTTTGTCACTGCATGTCTTACTCTTTTCTTTTTCAGCGGCCAAATCCACAGATAGTGTGACATGCTCCCTTTTGAGCTGAAGGTTCCCTTCTTTTAGCTCCTCATTAGCTGAGTTAATCTTCTCAAAATCACTCATGATTTGTCTAAAGGCTTTAATCATGCTTAGCTTGTCACCGGATGTATTAGAATAGGGTTCAGAAGGCGATACTTCATCATCATTGTCTTCTTCTTTGATGTTGGCCATCAGGCAGATCATTGCTTCTTCTTCAGATGATGAGCTGTCTGATGAATATTGCTCTTTAGCTTCTTTGCTTGCTGGAGCAGCATCCTTTGAGGCTTCAACTTCACTGATCAGGGCTCTCAGCCTCTGCTTTTCAAAGCTTCTTTTCTCTCTTCTTCTAGTTCTCTCCTTCTCAGGGTATTTGTGAACCTTTGGGTGGGGGCAGTTCCTTGCATAGTGACCCGACTTCCTGCAATTGTAACAAAGGCGAGAGTTACTTATAGTGTTTTGCATTGGTTGCTCTTCTTTGCCTGTGGGAGGAGTAGGTGGCCTTTTATTGAAGGTTCCTGGCTTCGAGTTGCTCTTCATGAATCGCTTGAACTTTTTAAACAGTAGGGTCATATCTTCTTCAGCATCCTCTTCCAAGGTCGTTGGTTGCTTGCTGCTGCTGGCTTTGAGAGCAGCGATCTTTATGCTCGACTCATCAGTTTCCTTCTTCCTCTTGTTGATATCAAATTCAAAAGCTTTCAGATCAGAGAAGAGGTCGAAGGTGGTCATGGACTTTAGATCCATTGAAACTCTCATAGCAGTAGTTTTGCTATCCCACTCAGTAGGTAGTGCCCTTAGAACTTTCATCTTCTTTTCTCACTGAGTGTAATGTTTATCCAGAGACTTTAACTCGTTCACAATGTCCATAAACCTCAAGTCCATCTGTTCAAGAGTCTCTCCAGGTAGCATTTCGAACAACTCAAATATTTGAGTGGTTGTGGAGACTTTGTTCTCCTTAGTGAGCTCTGTGCCCTCACATATCTGTTCGAGCTTGTCCCATATCTCTTTTGTTGTTCTGCATGTCTTGACCTTATTGAACGTGTCTTTGTCAAGAGTGACAAATAAGACCTTTTTGGTCATGTTGTCAAGGTTAGCTCTTTTCTTGTCTTCTACGCTCCATTCCTGCCTCGGCTTTTCCAGATATGGTTGATGAGAAGTTTCTCCTTCTTTATCCTTTGCAGCTGCATCATCTTTGTCTTTCTTTGAGGGCTTAGATGCTCTAGCGAATACAGTATTGGGCTTGGTGATCTTTATCAGTCCTTCTGCAATAACGAACCACATCTCATTGTGCATGGAAGACAGATGAGCCTGCATTCTAATTTTCCAGTCTCTATAATCTTCTATGGAGAACATGGGAACTTAGTGGTTATGCATATCAATGATGTGAGTTTTGAGAGATGTATTTTCAGAAAAACGGGATCTGGGGAAAGACCAGTTCAGGTTGGTTTTTCAGTCAAACCTGCTCTGATACCACTTGTTAGTCCCAAGTGGTAGAAGGTAAAGGGGGAGGGGTTGAATAAACCTTCTCTGATTTTACAAAATTTTCTCCAAAGATGGATAGTTCGGCTCACTACGCAGGTAGCTAGGAAGCTTATTGTTCAGTGACACTGCAGTAACCTTTCTGGAAGGTTATTGAATAGTTTGAACTTAGAGTTTTGTGCAACGGAAAATACTTTTATGAAAACACAAGATATGCAAATCAGATTTTGATGTAAGTGCAATATGATGATCGATTAGATATACAAGTGCAATATGGAAAACACAAAAAGGACTGCCCTCTCACGGAAATAAGATTCGTGAGATAGTTTTATACAAGACTTTGCCTCAAAGCAGATTATTCACATTAAAATAAATACAACTGATATATATATATATATATATATATTACAACCTGTGCAATTCATGAGGTAGTTTAATATTACCTAGTAATAAAAAAATATTATTACTATACATAATTTTATTACATATTCTCTTATCGTTTGTTTCAACTCGAAACACACAATAATCCACGGTGTGCGCTGTTCATAGAGTTACCTTGAATACTATCCATCAATCCTCATAGATAGTTATATCACAAGGTCCAGTGATATAAAATTTGATCTTTTTACATCATAAACTTACATTTTGAAACAAATAAATTAATGTTATTGATAAAAGTATATACATTAAGCTTAATAAGTGAAAGCAAACTATACTCTGTTTTTTAATGGATATCTGTTTCCGTAGCTAATTCAACTGTGGACACTTCATTACCACATAAAATCAATGGAAAAAAGGATATTTTGCACATGAAAAATCTGTATAATTTCGAACAAAATGGCGTGGAAGTGCTGTTGCTCTGCCTTCCCCGCCACCACTTCCACGGTGGTAGTTCCCACCACCGCCAGATTTCTGAATACTTTCACCATTACTCCGATAAACAAAGATGTGCGGCCGTTTCAATTGCAATCGATTGGGAACTCTAGAACTCGAGTTGTTTCATCCAATTTCAGAGCGAGGAGCAAAGCCACAGAAAGGGAGCTTAATACTGATCCTTCGCCGTCAGATGAGATCAATTGTATAGGCACTGGTTCGGATGTTGAATGCATGGTCAATCCTAGTGATGATTTATTGAAAAACCCTAAACAAGAGAGCGAGGAATCAGGAGTGACGACTACAAGTTTATCGGAATTGGCAGGGGTAGCTTTGGAATGGGGAATTTTGATATCCCCCTTCTTCTTCTGGGGGACGGCCATGGTGGCAATGAAGGAAGTTCTGCCCAAAACTGGGCCCTTTTTTGTGGCGGCATTTCGGCTGATTCCGGCTGGGTTCTTGTTGGTCGGCTTCGCGGCTTCCAGAGGCCGAGGGTGGCCTTCGGGGCTCAATGCTTGGCTCTCTATCTCAGTATTTGCTCTCGTTGATGCTTCCTGTTTTCAGGTCCCTCATTAGTAGTATGTGTACTCACTGTGTTGTACGCTCATGCTGTATAGGAGAAACGCTTAATGGGTTCTTTTTTCCTCCTTATTTTGACTGATGGCGAGCAGGGTTTTCTTGCTGAGGGATTGGAGAGGACAACTGCTGGTTTGGGCAGTGTATGTTAGCTAAACTTTTCTTGCTAGATTCTTTGGATTGTAACTGTTACTTGGTATACATTTAGTCTATTCAACATCAATTGGTTTGACTGCAAACTGATAAGCAATGGTTTATGCAATCAACCTTTAAAGTATGGTGATGGATATATTATTAAATTAATTTAAAGTTGAATTGATCTTTATTGAATAACTTTTAGAACCTTAAAGTTCTGGTTATGTGGACTATTGGTTAAACTGTGTTCTGGTTGGCTTGCAGCTTGCTTCATCTATTCTCGAAGGTAGATTGTAGGGAATATATTAGTTAGAAAAAAACAAGGAGAGCATTAGCGATGATAGGTAGAGTGATTGCATTATTAGAAGGTGCAGCTATGGACAATATCTGTCAACATATAACAAAATCTTCTTTGATCTGTAATTTTTAAGAGGCTTATCTTAGCTATATTCCAGAGATAAGTTCTTTCCACTATAATGTTACTAAGGTTTTAGTATCCTTGTGAGTACGGATATAACAGACATATCCCATGACTTGTATCTATATTGGACTGTTGCGTTGTAGGTTTTCTCTTTATGCAACTACTCAGTAAGACTGCTGTAATCTTACTGTTTAATGAAAATCAGTTTTTGTTATCAAAGTTTACAAGATTATGGAAAATTGTTGCAGGTGATAATTGATTCTCAACCTCTGACTGTGGCTATTTTGGCATCCTTATTATTTGGAGAATCAATTGGGTACATTGGAGCTGCTGGTCTTGTACTTGGTGTTATAGGACTTTTACTTCTTGAGGTAAATATATTTAGATGTGGATTCTTACTCTTTCTCTAGTTAACTGCAATTTTTCAAATGAGGCCCTGCTGAGAGTCTGTTGTTGGTTTTGAATTTGTGTTTTGTTAGTCAGATCTTCAATATTGACCCAGTTGAATTATATGGGTTCCATCGCCAAGATTAAATTGTTTTGACGGAGAAGACAAGTTTCATTTCAATTATGCACAGGAAATTCAATCAAGGGCCTTTTTTTTTTTTTTTTTTTGTGAAAGCATAGTTTCTCTCTTTTGGTTATGAGTCAATTCTGATGCCTATCAACCCATTCTCTGAACCAGAATAAATTTGTTATGCTGTGTTTTAATTTACTGTATATGTTCATATAGGATCTATGATCTCTCATTTTACATTTAACTTATTTTAAATCTTCATAAGCATCCCACTATCAATAAATGAGACATCAGGGGAAATAACCTTACTCCATTCTTGGGTCATATGCAAGACCCATTCAGTGCCTTGGCACAAAAGTGAACTCCTGGAGTCTTGTGTGCAAAAGCTTCTCTATATTCCTTCCTTTCTCAAAGGCTACCGTGGTCTGATTTCCGAATATTGTATATTATCTTACAGGTTCCTGCTCTTACTTTTGATACTAATAACTTTTCTTTGTGGGGAAGTGGGGAGTTGTGGATGCTTCTTGCTGCCCAAAGTATGGCCATTGGTACTGTTATGGTCCGCTGGGTCTCCAAATACTCAGACTCTATCATGGCAACTGGATGGGTAAGATAAAATCATTTATGATCATAATAAATTCTCTCATAATTGGATCTCACTTACTGTGCTTTTGCTTATTAGTCTTCCCAAGTCTAAAATGATCATTATTGCAGTAGAACTCTAACAGGATAGAAATACAAAAGTCTCAAGCTGTTTCCTTTTGGTTGGTCAAGACTTATAGAGTTTTATGTTATTGTCACATATTACACTGTTATCTTCCTACATGGAGTGTCAAAGATGTTTGAGATTATTGGATATAATTATACTTGGTAACCAACTGTGAGGTAACCAACAATATTCAAAGCACTATAAATTTGTGCAATTGTCTGGAATTATGGGAAACCTATACTTATTTACTTAGTATTTTGACTTGGCAAACTCTGTTCACACTAAAAATAAAGATGTACAGTTCTGTGTGGGCTTGACATTTGAAGGAGGTAGAGCTATTAGATATAAAATTACTTTGCTTCCATTCTACAAAGTTCAATTTTATAGATGGTGTAGTTGTCACTGGTGGTTTTATAATTGCTAACAGGATACTTGATTGCTAGGCTAATTACATCAAGTTGGGGAGGTTTCACGCCTAAAAATGATGAACTACAGTAGAAGTGATAAAATGGCTAATATATATTTGAGACCCTTGTGTACATTATTCTATGGTGTATAAGGAAATGTGCAGACAGGAAGCAGGGCAAAACCAAAAGCGAGAGTTGTAGTCCTGCAGCTAAATTCTTTATTTATGATGGTTAAGTGAATGAGAATCTCAAATTAGTTACTCCCTCTATTCCAAATTCATTGGCCCTATCCTAATGTAGGACGCCCCTAAATAATGCTTCAGTTGTCAAATGAAATTAATTTCCCTAAATCACCAGTTGCTTGAACTTATAATGTGACTACTGACACCACTACTTCCAAGGGTAAAGTAATAAAAACACCCTTTACTATTTTCAGCTCCCATTAAATTTCTTCCCAAAAAAAAAAAACTCTCATATAAACTCCCAAAACTTAGAATTGCAATTTGAGGAATAACTTATGTTTGATTCCACAAGTTTTCAAGAAAGACACATCCAGAGTAGAGGAGAGAAGAATGTGTATGGAGAGATCAATGGTGAACATAGAGCACACCATGTGTATTATATTCAGAAAACTGTTAGTGGTAGCAGTTGCAGATTGTTAAACTTTTACTCATGAGGGCATGCTTTGGATTTAGAATCCGCAATATCTATCCTTACAGAGAATTTGAACCTCAAAATTATTTGATAAGATTCCGTTTTCCCTTCCTTTTTTTCTTTTTAGTTTTACAGATTTAATTTACTAAAAAACCACATGCATGAGACTGTCCAATTGCCAATGTCATGCATATACTGAAAATATAGATGGTTGGGCTAAAGTAAATGTCATTGCAGCATATGGTTCTTGGTGGCCTCCCTCTCATAGCAATCTCCATTCTTAATCATGATCCTGCTCTCTCGAGTTTTGACCAGCTTACGACAAGTGATGTTTTGGCACTTCTTTATACGTCCATTTTTGGGAGTGCCATCAGCTATGGTGTCTATTTCTACAATGCAACAAAAGGTAAGTTATGGGCTTCTTGTTTCTTGGCCATGTGCTGTTAATGCCTGATAGACTTGACTGGTTTTATAATGCAACAGGTAGCTTGACAAAGCTCAGCTCCCTGACCTTTTTGACTCCAATGTTTGCATCAGTTTTTGGGTGAGAAATCTATAAATACGTTGAATCCACTAAAAACATAATCTTCAATTTTTCTGTATGCGAAGCATGCCTCAACTATCTCCTTTGATGAGTAAATTTCTGGATTTTGGATCTTCGAGTTAACAAAAATTCAACACCACCCTCTCCCCCTCACTAATCTGTGGAAATTCTTTTTTAACTGCAGTTACATCTATCTTGGTGAGACGTTTACTCCATTCCAACTGGTTGGAGCTCTCATAACCGTTGCAGCAATATACATGGTTAACTACAAAACCGAGGCAGAATGAAAAGCTATTCATTTATGGTGATAAGTGATGATTGTAGCCCAGAGTACAGATAAGCTATTCATTTATACAGAGGATGTATGTTATCATCAGTCTAGAACAATATTATTCGACATGAAATCTGCATTAGGCTGATGCTAAGCTTCTTACTCGCCAAACAGATCAATGCTGCGTAAGCTGGGTCGATTACCAACGTTGAGGTGTATTTATACATGAATAGGATAAAGGTAGAAGGGTATTGTGTACATCAGACTTTATAACCAATGTACTCTATTATTATTAACAAGCTGTTATTGTATAGCATCCAAACTATGCCTTTCCAAACTCTGCAAAGTACTTTTATGTACTGCCATATATATATATGGTGTGAATTTGAACAGACTACTCGAAAGAGATGGGAACAAAGTTGATTAATACAATGAGAATAGCAAGTAATAGTTGCCAAGGTTACAACCAAGCATAAAATTTCTACAAATATGGAAAATACCATCCGTCTATTTAGCTTAAATTTTCCAGGTAACAAGAAATGAACTGTCTAAAAAGAAACAACTGTATCAACGACACCTTAACAGACCCAAATAGGTAGCAAAGCCTGCAACCATAAAAAACATCATTACATCAAGAATCGAACTCCAAATACATTCATGGCTATGTTGATGCAGTAATATGAGAACCTCGAGCTGCAATTCTTCCCCTTCCAATTCCATTCTGTTGATGATCAGACTCACCCCTCTTCTTCACAGCACTCACTTTCTTTCCACCTCCATCGGCACGACCCGTTTCAGATGTCGCGAGCCTCTGAAACCCTACCGGGCTCACATCGTTCTGTCTACTAACCGTTCTTGAAGAAGAAGACGTTGTCCACCGATCAGTTGATTCAGATGAATTAGGCTCCCAGCATGAAGAAGACAGCCATTGTTGCTGACTCCCAGAAAAGCTGTTGCTTCCAGAAGATTCTTGCTCTTCCAAGTCCTCTTCCTCCCCCGACGCAGTGCCTCTCCTAACCGTCACGTATTTATGGAAGCTTGGTTGCATCAAATCATCATTAACAACCACCTCCGATTCCACAATCGGATCCGTGATGTCGGGTTTCGCTTTCCTCGGCTCGGTGATTGGATTGGAGGAGTTGAGATCTGCAACTGCTTCAAGAATGGAGCAGGCTTTGGTGAGGCATGGTGGGAGAGAGAAGGGAGGTGGAGGGGTGTTCTTTTGGTGGAAATTTTGGATGTCTTCGAGTAGCAAAGCCGTGTAGGATGTTTCCGGGGCTATGTCTAGCTCACGAGAAAGACGTGAGGATCGGCTTCTCGTGAGCGTGTTCGTCTTCAGGTTTTCATTCCCTGAAGAAATCACATTCATTCCAACAACATGACCTGCCATTAGCTGCTGCTGCTGCTCCTGATTATTCTTGCTCATGTTGATTTTGTTCTCACACACTGAACTTGGTTTCTGAATAGAACAATAAATCCATCAAAACAATGCACACAGGAATCAAAATCCAAGAATGGGTTGAAAAACAGACCTGTGTGATGATGTTGGTGTCAATTTCTCCAAGAGGGTTTCTTTTGAAAGGAGAAATCTCTGCTTTTCTGGAGTTGCTCCGACTAAGGGTCATCGGTTTATCCTCATTGGTGTTGGTGGCGGTGGCGGTGGCGGTGGCTCTAACCCTCGCCGGAGATCTTGCTCGAGGCGATGCTGTGCTTCTTCCACCGCCGTCTCCTCCCACGTTTCTCTTCACTTCTATCCGCTTCACCGCCCCCGTCTTCGTCTCACCGCCATTGCTGCTCTTATCCACGGCGCCCAACGAAGATATGGTCGCCGGAACTGAGACCATCTTCCCCGGCCTGCAATTGGCATTTGCAGCTGATGAATTCGAGTTTGAATTACTCATCGGAGACTCAGATCTTCTCCCCGGAGATCTGCTCACCCGCCGCCCTCCGCCGCCTCTTTCCCGACTCCCGGATCGCTGCTGCGACGCCTGTTCTTTCTCCCTCTCTCTGCTGGGAGTCCTCCGCCGCCCCTGGGAGTTGCGCCGCCGCTCCCTGCGGCGGTTCTCTCTCTCCCTAGCCACCGCTTCGTCGTCTCCATCAACCCCATTGCTGCCGTTCTCATTATCGAAGTCGTAACTCCTCTTCGAACCGGAGTACTTCCTTCCGCCATTTTCCGACGAGAGCGCAGCTTTTCCGGTGGAGGAGCTCCGGCTGAGCCTGCCACATTGTATCAGAATAGCGTCCACCTCTTCCTTCGTACAGCTCGACGTCCTCACCGGCACTCCTCCTCCGCCGCCAGTTCCCAAACCACTACCCTTTTCAATGATCTCCTCCACCTTCTCGATTTCGCCCTTCTCCTCCTCCGGCTTCTGCCGCTCCACTTCATGGCTTGTCCGGTGTTTGATAATGAAAATCTCTTTCTTAACCACCGTCTCCTCCTCCGCCGGCTGCGACTCGGATTTGAGTTTCTCCGGCGGGTCCGGGACGGCGACCGGAGTAGAAGAAGCACAGACACTCTTTTTGCTCAAACAACTGCCCATTTTCACTCAAATTGAAGAAAGAAAAACGACAAGGGTGTAGAGAAAACCCAGAATTGTGTGAAAAAATTCAAAAAATTGGAAGAGGAAAAAGGGATAAGGGTACAGTGTTCAAGAAAACCACTCAATTAAATAAAAATTGCATCTTTTGTAGGGAAGAAGATAGAGACAGCTATTTCAAATTTTGACAGAGGCGGGGCATTCAATATAGCCGTTATAAATAAAAGCCCTTTTTCATTCATTTTTATTTTTTGAAAAATAATAAAAATGAAAAGAAATATTGATGTCAGAATTCAGATTACCTACTACTGTTTGAGCACTATAAAAAAACATTGTCCCCATTTTGTCTATTTATTATAAAAATAAAAATTAAATAAAGGGGAAGGGAATCTTGATCCATATTTGAATTTGGAATAACGGTAAGTTTAATATGATTTTCTGAAGTTTGAGGTTATCATGTTTATTGTGTTGTTTGGATATTGAATTTAGGGATTCAAAACATTTTGACCAATGTTTTTTTTTGAATGCCACTTATTGTGTGTGGAATGAATGTATTATATTATTCCTAGTTCTTTATTTTATTTATCAATTTTCATTGATATATGAATTATATAACTCTTTTTTGTTTTAAGAATAAATATCATTTATAATTTCATACACGAATTACAGGAATTGACAGAAGGGTCATTTATCTTTGTTTAGATACAATTATTTATTATTTGTAATTTTAAATAATCATTTTGCATCTCATTTAATTTGTGTGTGGCAAAGAGGGTAATTCTAGAGTATGAGCAAATGTTTCTTTAAATCATATAATAACACTTGTTTTTTGAATCAAAAAATAATTTATTTTGGGGCGGAAAGAGTATTATTGTTCATATGATATGTATTGATAATGTAATCGTAAATATATTTGAAATATGCTAAATATTAAAAATATGACTCTTATAAGATCATTTCACAAATTTAATTTCATAGTAACTATATATATAGAGATTAACCTGTAAAATGAGTTTATATTTTTGTTGATAATGAAACTTCAATTTATAAAATTATTTTTATATTGATTCTTCAACATAAGTTTCAATATAACAACATTAATTGTGTTAAATTTGTCTAGTAGGTGGAGAAATTTAATATGAAGAAAGAAAAGAGGTAAGAAGAAAGAGGGCTGAATTTGAAGAATAGGATATTGAAAAAGACATTATATTTGAAACATACATCTCATTTTGAAATGATACTAATTTGATATGAAAATTATGAGGTATTAAAATTAAGGCATTTTACATATTTGTTATTGCAAATTTATTCATTTTTTAAGAAAACTTTTGTTTTCTTATTCACGTACATTTTCATGTTAGGTGATTATTGATCGTAATAATACTGTAAGTAAAAGGTAATAAGTTATTAGCAATATGAGAATTACTTAAATTAGAAATATTTCTCTTTAATTTTGTACATTATTAGATGATATAATTATCATCAGAATCATTACAAGGGGTTGCTGATTGTCCGATGATTGTTCGTTCTTTCATGCACATTATGTATACAAATATTAAAGATTTCATCTAATATAATTTAATTGAGTAAATCTTGTGTGAGACCGTCTCACGGATCTTTTTTCGTGAGACGGGTCAATCCATAATCCACACTTAGCAATTCATATGAAAATTTGTATATATGAGTTCAATTCATGGGTAACAAGGATCCGTATCACGAAAACTATTAGTGAGACCATCTCACATAAGTTTTTGTGAATTTAATTTAGAACCCTCATCGATTTTATTGTTTTTAAAGTACTTTTAGGTAGTTGGAATTTTGTTTGAAAAAACAATTGGCAGACATGAAGGGGCCCTACTTCAGCACTTTACCATTTATCCAAGCAATGAATTTCAGAATACATATACTTATCATTGATGTTATGTTTATATTTTAAGCCAATTTAATTGACGCAGAAACATATATATCCTTGGTACAGATTACAAATCTTAGATCCGTACCATCAATCCTTGTTTTATATGTATTCTTTTAGGTATCACGTGTATACTTTTAAAATTTTATTTTTCCATGTTAAAACATGATAATGGATATATACTTTTCCGGTACCACCTGAATACTCTTAAAATACTATTTTATATCCAGTGATATGTATTGAATATATACTCTTCAGAGATCACATGTATACCCTTAAGATATTTCATGTTTATTCACTAAAGGTATCGACTTTTTGTTCTGTGTGTAAGTAATATCTTAAAAGTTTTCATGTGATATTTGAAGAGTATATATCTAACACCATGTGTTAGTCAAGTTGGGGCACCGTGCCCCAGGAGCACATAAGTGTCACTAATTAATTGAATTATAAATTACAAGATATCTTCTAAAGGAGATAATTACGGATCTTTTTAAGATATAACCATAGAATATCTTTTTAATTGATTTGTTGTATCACGTGTATACCCTTAAAATATTACCTGCTTATTCACTAAAGGTATCGATTTTTTGTTCTGTATGTAAGGTATCAATTTTTAGTTCTATACGTAAGTAATATCTTATTAGTATTCACGTGATACCTGAAGAGTATATATCTAACACCATGCGGTGGTCAAGTTGAGACTAGGGCACATAAATGTCGCTAGTTAATTGAATTATAAATTACAAGATATCTCCTAAACGAGACAATTACGGATCTTTTTAAGATATAAACATAGAATATCTTTTTAATTGATCTGTTGTATATTTGAATTGGGTCCTTCCTTGTACATGAGTGTCACCATTAAATTGACCTCAAGCAGTTACCTCTTATTGCGTAAGAGATGATCTCAATCCATGAGTGTCAGAACTATCTCTGCCATGTTGATGGTACTATGTATTGAGGAGATAGAAGTCACTGGAGGATAGTTATATACTCCCTTCGTCTCGATCTAATTTGCCTACTTTGATCGGACATGGAGCCTAAGAAAATGCAGTTAACTTTGATTGGATGTGTTAACTTTATGTTTTTTGACACTTTAATTAGAATTTAAAAGGGAAATTGGGGTGACAATTTTGTAAAATGATAGAAATGTAGGGGTAAGGAGAAAATTTTTCTTTTGTCATTTATGGATTGACAAATTAGAATGGGACAAACAAAAATAGCAAGTAGGCAAATTAAGTCGGGACGGAGGGAGTACTTTGTATCCATATTTTAGGGATATTAGATTGATATCTTTCTTGCTCAACATGACTTTTATGTAATTATATATTTTCCTTCTGCACTTGTGAAAATCAATACAATAGTTTATACCAATTCTATACTCCAAACCCCATTGTTAAAGATGATGCAGGCCAAGACGTGACCAATCCCGACTTTCATGTTTGGTGCATGATTGATCATCGTCTTCTCACTCTACTTCTATCATCTCGAATCCATGGGCGAGGTCCTCGGATGCACCTCTACTCATGTTGTTTAACAATTAGCAACGATTGGGCGTCATGTTGATGAAACAAACAAGTCGCATTGGTTTCTTCGTGGTCTTGGACCCTGCTTCTCGTATGGCCTCCCCTCTGCCTAGCTTCAGCGATCTATTGTCTGATGCAGAAGGCTTCTTTAGGTTTTTATCTGATGGTTCTGTTGATCGTCACAAAGTAAGACTATTGACACAAGGCTTTGCTCAACTTCCGGGCTTTAACTATTCTCACACATTCAGTCTAGTGATAAAGGCTTCCATAGTTCGTATCATATTATTTCTTGTTGTTATGAATCATTGGTCTTTGCATCAGCTCGATGTCAAGAATGTCTTTTTAAATGATGTTCTATCTGAACCCGTCTATATGGAGCAACCTCCAAGCTATGTTGATTCTTCTTTGCCTGATCATGTTTGCCTTTTGAAGAAGTCTCTTTATGGTCTCAAGCAATCTCCATGTGCTCGGTACCAGGTTATATGATTTCTTGATCCTTCTTGGCATTAAGCACAACCGCGCAGATACTTCTTTATTTTCGAAAGAATTCTTCTGTCCTATATTTATTGGTATATGTTGATGACATTATCCTTACGGGGAATTCTTCTGATCTTTTGAAGAGTTTTATCTCTTGTCTTAATCGTGAACTTGCTATAAAAGACCTTGGCAAGCTCACTTATTTTCTTAGCTTAGAAGTTACTTATATTTCCGACAGTCTTTTCCTAAGTCAAGGCAAATATGCTGAGGATATTCTAGCTCGATTCAATATGACTCATTTCAAGCCTATTTCGAGTCCTTTAGCTCCTAGTGAATCATTTACAAGTCACAATCCATTATTCTCTGACATCACCAAATATCGGTCACTTCTTAGAGCTCTTCAATATCTCATGATTATCCGTCTTGATCTTAGTTTTGCAAAAAATCACCTGAGCTAGTTTCTTCAAGCTCCAACTATTGCTCATTTTCAAGGAGTCAAGCGTATTTTATGCTATGTTAAAGGTTCTATTTCCTTTAGCATTTCTTTCACTAAGGGCACTAACTACACTCTTATTGGTTATTCCGATGCTGACTGGACACGATGTCTAGACACTCATTGTTCCACGTACGACTACTCCATCTTTCTTGGTGGAATTTGGTTTCTTGGAGTGCTATATAACAGCCTACTGTTTCTCGATCAAGTTGTGAATTCAAATATCGTGCCTTAACTACTACTGCCTCGAAGATCGTTTAGGTAACTCATTTGCTTAAGGATCTGGGTGTCATATTGCCTTCGCCTCCTACTCTTTTATGTGACAATAACAGTGATCTTAAGTCAAAATCCAGTTGCACATAAATGGGGGAAGCACATTGATATTGATTATCATTTTGTAAGGGATCTCGTTACATGATCCGGAAAGCTCCTCACTCGTTTTATACCCTCTTCTTTACAGATTGCGGACATCTTCACTAAAAGCCTTCCTTGTCCGCAGTTTATGCTTCTAAGATCCAAACTTCATGTATGTACTTACCCCACGTCACGCTTGGAGGGGTAATGGAGATAATTGCGGATCTTCTTAAGATATAACCATAGAATATCTTTATAATTGATTTGTTGTATATTTAGATTATTTCCTTCCCTATATATCTTGTAAAACATTCTTTTGTACTCTATTTAATCATGCTAAATGAATAATACAAATAGAGTAAGTCTTGTGTGAGACCGTCTCATGAATCTTTTTTCGTGAGACAGGTCAACCCATAACCTACATTAAGCAATTGATATGAAAGTTTATGGATATGGATTCAATTCATGGGTAATAAGGATCCGTCTCACGAAAACTATCCGTGAGACCATCTCACATGAGTTTTTGCGATACAAATAAGCCAATTTTCTCAACTCTCTACACCTTCAATATTTGTTTGAAATTACTTAAGAGCACTTTAATAACAATCAGGATCCTCTATTCCAAACTGTGTTTCATCTGGTGTTCCAATATAATCCCCACACGACACGTGTAAAAGATGACATCACCAATGTACACTTGTCATCTAATTAAAATAATGAAACATAAGATAAAACACGATCATGGAATAGAGGATCCAATTCCGAGAATTGGATCCTCTATTCCAAGATCGTGTTTTATCTTATGTTTCATTATTTTAATTAGATGACAAGACCTATCCCATTTTTTATATACATATATTTTTTTTCTTTTTAGTTTTGTTTAAGTTTATTGAATCATATCTAAATTGAAAGGATGTGACCATCAAGAGACAAAATCAACTCACTTGCAGAAATTTTGAGAAAGAAGATGATGTAAATTGCACATTTGAAATTTTAAGATTTTAAACTTGCTCTCTAAAGTACACTAATACTTTTAGATGTAACAAATAATATGTCAAGTAATATCTTTCATTGAAACAATGTAAAACAAAGCAACTAATTTCTTCAAGCTCCAACTATTGCTCATTTTCAAGGGTCAAGCGTATTTTATGCTATGTTAAAGGTTCTATTTCCTTTAGCATTTCTTTCACTAAGGGCACTAACTACACTCTTATTGGTTATTTCGATGCTGACTGGACACGATGTCTAGACACTCATCGTTCCACGTATGACTACTCCATCTTTCTTGGTGGAATTTGGTTTCTTGGAGTGCTATATAACAACCTGTTGTTTCTCGATCAAGTTGTGAATTCAAATATCGTGCCTTAACTACTACTGCCTCGAAGATCGTTTAGGTAACTCATTTGCTTAAGGATCTGGGTGTCATATTGTCTTCGCCTCCTACTCTTTTATGTGACAATAACAGTGATCTTAAGTCAAAATCCAGTTGCACATAAACGGGGGAAGCACATTGATATCGATTATCATTTTGTAAGGGAACTCGTTACATCCGGAAAGCTCCTCACTCGTTTTATACCCTCTTCTTTATAGATTGCGGACATCTTCACTAAAAGCAATCCTCGTCCACAATTTATGCTTCTAAGATCGAAACTTCATGTAGGTACTCACCCCACGTCACGCTTCGAGGGGTAATGAAGATAATTGGGGATCTTCTTAAGATATAACCATAGAATATCTTTATAATTGATTTGTTGTATATTTAGATTATTTCTTTCCCTATATATCTTGTCGAACATTCTTTTATACTATATTTAATCATGCTAAATGAATAATACAAATAAGCCAATTTTCTCAACTCTCTACCTCTTCAATATTTGCTTGAAA
Organism: Scutellaria baicalensis; assembly: GCA_005771605.1. NCBI lineage: Eukaryota > Viridiplantae > Streptophyta > Magnoliopsida > Lamiales > Lamiaceae > Scutellaria > Scutellaria baicalensis. The sequence goes on from CM016727.1 coordinate 17,099,874, forward strand.
TTACTTGAGAGCACTTTAATAAAAGACAAAAAAACTTATTTACATATGTGGTACGGATACCCCCAATCTGACCTATCCATTAATTATATACAGATATTTTTGTCTTCCCCTTCAAAATTAGGGATCATCGTGCTTCTTCATTTCTTGCTCCTTTCTTCTAAGCTCTATTTTCTATTTTTACCTATTTTCAGTTCTGAGTCTTAATCGCATGGTCCTTTTCTTTTTGATAACTTCGTTATTTGATGCATTTTGAGGCTTAATTTCATACTACCCCCGTTCCCCTTATCTTTGTCACCCTTGACCGGCACGAATCCTAAGAAAAAACTGTTGACTTTGATGTGATGTGTTATTTTAATGTTTTTTAGTGGCAGTTTTGTAATTAATGTGTGCTTTTTGAGTGTAAAGTAAGTAAAATGAAAGAAATTGAGGGGTAAGGTCGTAATTTTTTTGTTGCCATTTTTGGGCTGACAAAGTTAACTGGGACAACCAAAAAGGGAAAGTAGGCAAAGATAGCAGGGACGGAGGGAGTATCATTTTGTGTTGAAAAGCATGCAATAGTGGGATTTTATTTAGAATTCATCATCATTTTAAGATTTCATGTTTTTTCTTGATTTGAAAGGAATTTGATAGATTTTAGCACAAAATGAAAGTGTAGTGGAATTTAATGCCAAGTTGGAGTTGAGATAGGAAGTCGATAATGAGCAGTTATGGAAGAAAATTCATATTTCAATCTCTAAAAGTCTAAATTCAATGATTCTTGTCTGGTTGGAAAGCTAAGAAAGAGTTCTACAACTTTCATGTTGAACGTTTTCTTCAATTCGGCCGCCAAAAAAGCAGAATATCACAAGAAGCTGAAAGTCGTGCAAGAATGTCCTGATATTCGTCTTGACAGGATTCCAGTAAATTGGACATAACTTGGTGTAGGAAATGTAACTTGGGCTGAAATTAGTGTCATTGGATATCTAACTTCAAGGGCTACAACTTTCATGAAGACATCAAAGTCTAATTCAAGCACAAAGAGTCTGGAAGTCATAACCCGGGTGAGGTCGTGTCCCAATGCATGAGCTGGGTAAATAGCGAAATTCGAACATATGACCCGACCCGGGTCACGTGTCTTATGCCCCAAATTTCTGTTATTTGTTCGATATGGGTCTGGTCATCCGGATCAGGCCGGGCCGCGTTTCATTTGGCTGTTTCAAACCCCGTTTCGACTAGAATTCTACTCCAAACCTAATTGTGAGATATAAATTGAGATTTTGGAACTCAAAACAAAAGGAGGAGAGGTACGAAGAGAAGGCATTCATCCACATCTTGAAAGCAAGAAAGAAAGCAAGGAATTGAAGATTCAAGAGTCAAGAGGAGCAACCAACGATCACAAATTCAATAAGCTTTTCTTTGATTTATTTTTAGTTTTGATCATGTCGTTTTGTAATTTATTTTGCTTTACGAACATGATTTTTGGCTAAGGGTCTCGTGATCTTAGGACACGAGAGTACTTCTATGGATTTCTTGTTGAATATCTAGTTTTAATCTTTCCTCTAATCCATGATATTTTATTCATGCTTCCTTGTGCTAATTTCATGTGTGAATCCTGATCAAATTTATGCGTGCTCTAATTAATTGGATTGAAATCGAGAGATGATATCTGATCATAGATTTGGGAAAACATGACTCAATTAAATTGTCTGGATCGAGAGATTGGTAAATAATTGGGGTGAGAATACGATCTCAGGAGCTTTTAGGAGTTGGTTATTAACTGCGAGGTAGAGATACAGACATTAATAATCGATCCACGAGTTAAGTTGCTCGAGAGAGAGGTTAATCTACAATTGTGATTGCTCACATAAAATAATTGGATTTGAGGTTGGTTTTTGCTAGATTAGTAAACTTGATTGAAGTAGAATGAAATCGTTGTCTTAGGATCCTTGTTTAAATCTTGATTTTCTTGATAATTTCTTGTTTGATATTTCTATTCCATTTATTTGTTTCTAGACATAGGTTAATTAGACTAAATTCTCTCAATTCGGTCACCTAAATAAAATTAGGTAAATTAATTAGGTAGTTAACTAGGTTCTAATTCACTAGTCTCTGTGGGATCGACCTTGCTTGCCCTATCTATAGTTGACACCGTACACTTACTGTTTAGGCTAGAAATAGACCATCAATCACTTCTCCATCTTTGCCTCCTTCAATTTTCTTCTCCTTTCAGATAGAGTGTTTGGATATATGGTGGATAAAAGATTATGGCGTTAAAGAACTCGTTTCAAATGGGGCACTAAACTGTATTTTTTCAATGGAGACTTTGAGGCCTCTAGCTCTAAATGCAAAAGACACGTCCTTCCAACATGATAAAAAGGAGTTTATTTGGCTCAATCTCGAGACCTAAATGATGAAGAAGATGAGGATCCACAAAATGGCCCCAACAACTTTTCTTTTTAGTTTTGTTTAAGTTTATTGAATCATATCTAAATTGAAAGGATGTGACCATCAAGAGACAAAATCAACTCACTTGCAGAAATTTTGAGAAAGAAGATGATGTAAATTGCACATTTGAAATTTTAAGATTTTAAACTTGCTCTCTAAAGTACACTAATACTATTACATGTAACAAATAATATGTTAAGTAATATCTTCCATTGAAACAATGTAAAACAAAGCAACTAATTTCTTAAGTATTAGTTTTCTAGTATACGACTAATACATTATGAATAAATAAAGTAATACCTTTAAATACGTAGATAAATACCTTTAGACCTTTGTGATAGACAAGTTGTTCGAATGCCTATTTAAAACTTATATCGCAAATGCACGATGTCAATTTTAGATATAACACATAAACCAATGAATTAGAAGTCAATTAACTATCAGATAAAGTTCCCTAAAAATTTGTGTATTGCACTCGAGCTCCTTATCAAACAAGAACATGAATCTCAACTTGGGTCCCACCTTGACATTCAAACACAATTTGCAATCCGACTAATCAAACCCATACATCTATTTACCCTAAAGTATATCTTCTTCGACCTCAACCTCACCATTAATCAGTTGATGTTTTTAGGAGCACGATTCAGAGATGTGGCTCTTGTGATTTTGGGCATCCTCATAGCTCTCCTTTAGTTAGTTCTCAAACCCGTCAATTAAATATCTAGAATGAAGTAATCACATTCTAAAAACTTTGGTGATGAGATCTAATTATTTTGTAGATTATGTATTGTTAGTGTTTTATAATGTACCATGGCGTATGTTTTGTTTTTGGATAAATTTCGTTTTCATGTTTTTTCTAAAATCATTAGAGCATCCACAACCCAACTCCAAAAAGAGTAAGTCTCTTGTGCAACTGGTGCACATACAATTCGGGTCGGGTTTGGGTCGAATCGGATCTGCGCACTTTTTTTTAAAATTTTATTATTCTCTTCAGACTGTTACTTTTATGTTATATGGATGTGGCTTTTATGTTATATAAGTGTGACCTTTATGTATAAATGTAATGACCTTTATATACTCTAACTTAGAAAAAAAAAAAGAATTTTAGAAAAATTTATACATAAATGTCATAATATTTGTACATAAAGGTCACAACAATACAACATAAAGGTCTCAATCTAAAGCGAAAAAACCTGAAAATCTTCATTTTTGCCTATATTACTAAACATAAAGGTCATAACATGTATTTATAAATGTCACACTTATATAACATAAAGACACATCCTTACAACATAAAGGTAACAGCCTGAAGCAAGAAAAGAAAAGAAAAAAACCCAAGTGCGCGGATCTGGGTCGGGTCACCCCAATTGCACCAATCAAGATTCGTGCACCTAGTGCATAGGAGCATTTGCGCTCCAAAAAATACAATTCATTTAATTCACATCAACATTCTCTCTCATCCACATCAACATTTCATTAGTTTAAATTCACACCCACAATCCATTAAATCCAAATTCAACTATTTTACAGGCCCCACTTCACTTAATCTTCTTTCTCCTAATTTTAATTTTAATTTAATTTAGAATTTTTTATTTTGGATACACAAATTTTATTTGAGTATTTTTTAAATAAATAAAATATTCTATTAAATATATAGACAAATTTATTCCATTTCAATAAATACTAAAGTTATAACATAAATTTAAATAAATAAAAACACACATTAAATAAAAATAATACGATAAAAAATTTCACGAAACAAGAGAACAAGAGTAAAATAAATAAAATGAAAAATGAATAAAGAGAGAAAAACAGCAAAATAATAATATAATACATATTAGAAAAAGAAAATCAAAAAAATGGATGAAGTGGGACCCAGCTGTCGGGTCTCTCCACTCACCCCTGGCGAGCGTCCAATACACACATCCAACCAAAATAAGCGGTGTACTACACGTGCGGATGACGAATTTTGTTTTTATTTTTCACCTTTCGGATCTCATTTAATCCAAAAGCTTCTCTCTTCCACCTAGGATCTCATTTCCACCCCACAATGCATGAGATTCATTTAACGTGGATTCAAATACAAATTTGACCTGTCGATGCTCTTAAGATGCAAAGAACCTTCAATTCATGGGGAATAGTGAGGGTGAAAAAGTAAAATCACAGCAAATACATACATATACAGTAGTGTTTAGGGATGACATATCAAATGAAAAGTAGGGAATTTCATTACAAGATTCTTTTATTATTAATCTTAGGTTCAAATTATAAGATATTTTAATTTGATCGTATTTCTCAATTTGAGGCTTTAAATTAAGAGAAAAATAAGACCTAATTTATTTGTTGGTTCTCGATCCTAGACCTATATTTTGAGATTTCTCAATTTAGGATCACGAACATCAGTTTTATTTCTCAATTTGAAGTTTTAAATTGCAATTTGTTATCAATTCAAGCATAATACTGGATGACAACAAACACTATGAATTCCACTTCCGTGTCTTTCTTCCTTTTATTTTACATTTCTCATAAAACTAAATAATGGAAATAAGAGGGTAAATTACAAAACTCAAACTAAACTGTAACCATTTTTGTAATTAGGTAGATGAACTTTGAAAGTTTACTGTATGACCATTGACCTTTGTGAATTTACTACACGACCGTCAAAATGTTACCGCTGACGGAATATGCTTGAAATATTCATTCATGTGTCATACCCATGAATGAATATTATTCCACTGGCGGTGACATTTTGGCACATATGGAAAATGCACAACTGCTGGCAGTTATACAATATGCTAAAATTCGACTATCTTAGAGCAAAAGTGATCATGATTTGACTTGAGTGCTATAGTCTATCAGAAACAAAAACTCGTACTTCCCCCTCCATTTTCGTTTCTTTCTTCTTTTTATATTATTTTATTTTACATTATTCAGAAAACTAAATAATTGAAAAAAAATACTTCATACCTCCCCCCCCCCCCCCCCACTTGAAAAGAAAAAATATATCTATCATCAATTACTTTAGCATCAAGTGTATGTTTTTATTGTTCGAATTTCCAGATTAAAAAGAGTGGATTTGGAAATAATAGATGAAATAGTTAATTCCTTGTTTACCTTTCTTTTTTTGAGTAACTTCTTATAGCGCCTAACCCGTTTTTCCTTTTTTTGCGTTTACTTTTTAAAATTTGGTCATAATTTTTAAGTTATGTTAGAAATGGCAAATGCTGCTGTGCACCAGGTGCACGGATCTGGATTGGTGCAACTGGGGCGACCCGACCCGGATCCGCGCACCTGGATTTTCTTTTTTTTTTTTTTTTTTTTTTTCGCTTCAGGCTGTTACCTTTATGTTGTAAAGATGTGACCTTTACGTTATATAAGTGTGACCTTTATGTATAAATGTTATGACCTTTATGTTCAGTAACTTAGGAAAAAAATGAAGATTTTCAGGTTTTTTCGCTTCAGATTAAGACCTTTATGTTGTATTGTTGTAACCTTTATGTACAGTTCTTGTGACCTTTATGTACAAATATTATGACCTTTATAATCCATAACTTTGAAAAAAATTGAAATTTTCAAAATTCAGTGCATTTTAAGGATAGATATATGTGCAGCTAATATTTCATAAACGTAAATATGTACAAATTTTGTTAAAATTCTTCATTTTTTTCTAAGTTAGAGTATATAAAGGTCATTACATTTATACATAAAGGTCACACTTATATAACATAAAGGTCACATGCATATAACATAAAGGTAACAACCTGAAGTGAAAAAATAAAATTCAAAAAAAATAAAATAAATAAAAGTGCGCGGATCCGGGTCGACCCGGACCCGACCCGAATTGTACATACACCAGTTGCACAGGAGACTAACTCTAGAAATATATATATATATATATATTATGTTAAATATTATACCTTTAAATTATGTTAGATATATCTTTATATCCATATTTTATACATTTTGTACACATGCATTTACTTTATGTTAAATATATTTTTATGTTATGTTAGACATACATTTATTTTATGTTAGACATACGTACAATACATAAAGGTATAACTAACATAACTAACAGATATATTTAAATATAACTAGAGGTATGTCTAACGTTGCTAGAAGATATGAAGGTATAGTTGAACATTCTAAGGGTATGAAATCATAATACAAAAGTATCTCTGACATAACGTAAAGGTATGTCATCTGGAGCGAAGTTGAAAATTCTAAGGGTATGAAATCAGGATACAAATGTATCGCTAACATGACATAAAGTTATCTTTAACATAACGTGCATGTATCTCTAACATAACGTAAAGATATGTCACCTGGAGCGAATTTGGGTGGATTTGAGCGCATCCACGCAGGCGAGTGGGAGCGCGTGAGGATGTGTGGGACGCACGTGGAAGCGCGTCTTTTTGGCATGTGGGAGGGTCGACCCAGGTGCATGAATCCATGCACCCAACTCATATAAGTATTTGGGTCTTTTTTTTAAAGCTATAATTATCTCGGTTTTTGCCATTTATGACTAATTGTATTGTAATAATCCATTTTTACTTATAAGTTTTTTCTCTTAAAATTATTCAATCTCTTCTTATCAATAAAATTTTCAACTATCAAGATAGAGGTGCCCAACTGTTTCGGAAAACTGGAACCTAACCGGGGCCAAAAGTTTGGAAAATCGTTGATCCGGTTTCGGTTCAAAACTGAAATCGTGAACGTTATTCGACGGTTCGAGGTATTTTCAAATCGGAATCGGCAGTACTGTCGGTTTATATATATTTTATTAAATTTTTATATTTTATATAATTATTACTATGTATTTATGTTGTATTTTATTCTTTCATACTAAGTTATATTGATTTTTATTCTTAGTTTGTATTGTAAGTTGTAGTTCCTTTAAGGTATGTGAATTGTATTTTGTTGTATTTAAAGTTGTAACTTGTATGTTGTAATGTTGTGTTGTTGTAACTTGTATGTTGTAATGTTGTGTTGTTGTAACTTGTAAATATTAGCTATAATTTTAATAATGTTAAATTATTAATAACGAAGATTATATTAAATTATTATACAACACAAAATTGAAACTTGAAAGTTGTAATTTTGTTAACGTCAATATCATTGTATCATGTCATGTTTCAATTATCATACTTCAAAATTCAATATGATTGTAAATTTGAAAGAGTTGTAACTTGTGATATTTTTTCAATTAATAACGAAAAGTTTATTCACTCGTTGTCTTATAATATTTTTTGTATTCTATTTGACTATTTGTCTACTTCTATTAATTTATCGAAATTTCTGTATCTTAAGACTAAAATTAAATATTACTAAAAATCTAATAATGTTAAAGACTACACTAAAGAGTAAATCAGACTAACACTGTATTATTATATTCCCACTCGAGTTAATTATATTCCCAACAAATTAAATATTGATTTAGTTACACTATAGATAATTGAATGGGAAAACAATATATACCCGAGGGGTGGGTGGTCAGTGGTGGGTGGTGCTCTTAATTACTCTACTTTTTTTTGGCCTTTTTCTAGTATTAATTAACTTCTTAATTAATGGAATCCTAACATCCAACTGTATCTTAATTATCTTGTTGTTAACCATATACTATTTGAAGATCCAACGTTGTCACTCTCAAGAAGAGATTTTAGGGGTGATTAAAATTATACCAAATTAGGAACAATATAATTGTGATTAGTCGACCGAGGGATTTATAATCGAATTAATACAAAAGGAACAATGTAGTTGTGATTTATATTCCACTCAAATAACCTGAAAATTAAATTAAAATGAGGGTAACATAGATAATGCTCGAATTCAAAACTTATCATATTCTTGGTGAATTTAGTTTCAAATCTTTCAAATTTGTTGGAATTCCATAGAACTCATCATCGCTATAATTTACAAAGAACTCTCCTGAAAGTTTTGAGATTGAAATAAATATTTTGTTAGTTAAATTCCTAATTTTAATTTTAAATAAAATTTGAAAGTGTGACAGAATATATATAAGTTATAAGTGAGAAAGTCTCACGAATCAACTTATTTGACATGGGTCAAGAATGTAAGGATATCAAGTGTTAAATGTTGATGAGACAAAACATATACATGTATTGTTAGGTATTTATAGAGTACCATTTTCTAATGTTTAAATTGTTGTTCTCTAAAGTAACTGTAACATATAAGTTAGTTTTCTTCTATAAGTGAAGTTGCTGCAAGCTGCACTAAAGATCAGCCGCTGCATTCTAGATGAAGAAAATAGAGCTGCAACCTGCATGCTGCAAAATGCTTGTTGGAAGTTACAATTAAGAACCAAATTGAAGAAGAAGACAAAAAATCAGGTACAATCAACCAACAAACTGCTTAAACCTGGCCTGGACAAACTATAAAAACTTCAATAGAAGCGCATCCATCATTAATGATCCTGCAAGAAGAAGATAAAGACAATTTTAATAGACATTGCAAGTGCTCATGAATAATAAAGTGTACCTCGAAGATCAAAAATGGTCGAAGAAGATCAAGAAATGATAGCGAATATTCAAAGGAAGTAAATGAAGATCAAAAGGATATGAATATGCTAGGAATATGTCATCTTCAACTGACATATTTCACCACCTATAAAAGATTGTTGAGTTGACTGAAACCAGTTAAAATTGTTCTACAAACTCATACAGTCAAGCTCTCAAGCAGAAACTTTAATGTTCAAGAGTTTTCAGTCACTTAGCCTTAGAAGCAGTCTTAATCCAGTTCAACATCAAGAAGACTTGCTTCACACAATTGAAAAAACTTTTTACTTCTTAACCATATTGTTGTGTGTTGGGTTGTTTTAGGTATCCTTAATTGATAGAGAAGTTTCTCTTGTTGAGTGTTTGCTTTGTATAGACATTAATCTTGTGTGGGTTAAAGTGATTCTGTGTGGGCCAGCCTTTGAAGTCATCGAAACCTGCGTGGGAGTAAGGACTTTATTAGGTGTTTCTACTATGCTAGTGTTTGTTAGGTTTGAGTTCCTTATGCCAAACAAGTTTAGTGGAATTCCTCTTTTGGGAAGGAGAAAAGTAGACGTAGAGGGATTACACCACCCTTAAACTACTATAAAAGTCTGTGTTTTTTTATTTGTTGTACTTTCTGTATATCTTATGTTGCATTTAACATGGCTTACTGCATGTTTATGTGTTTTACATGTTAACCTTCTAACTATGTAGTTAAAAGTTTAAATTGTATGTTGAACTCTATTTATCATTCCGCTGAATTATACTCTAAAAGTATGTATTTTAAGTATTTACTTTGTTGCATTGTCAATAGTGCTGCAAGCAGAACATACATTTGCACTACAAGTTTGCGTAACTTGTAGTAGAGAAAAAGATGGAGTGAAAAACCGATAAAGATTCATTCAACCAGCTCCCTGAACATTTGTGCCACTTTGGACCACCAAAAAATATATGAAACTATCAAAAATCAAATGAAAAATGTAATAAAAGATAATGAAGTAATTTATAAACATTATAAAATATTTCACATTAAGAAATCGAATAATGATATATCTAAAATAATAATTATAAAACTAAAATAAGAGATTTGACACTTAAATATATAACAAGAGTGCAATTATTTTAATTAATTTGAAATAATAACATGTTGATAAACTTAATTATGTAAGAAAATATTTTAATACCTTTTAAAAAAATATTATATTCGAACGAAAAATATTATCCAATATGATATATAAGTGCCTTGAAACAAATGTTATCAAAAAATATGTAATCTACTTTTATATTGATAATTTGTTACGAGATTGTTAAAATTTACTTAAAAAGATAATTCTAAAGAAATGTTATTCGTATGTCATATGATTTAATTGAGCAATAATAAATTACGAATATATAAATAGAAGTTTCGCGAGAAACAATAGAACAAACTTATTATTTTGGTAAACATAATTTATGTTTTATTTGTTAACCAACTGATAATATTTATAATCTAAGTCATCTTCAAGTCAACGAATTGATTTTGGGTAAAATGTCTTATGATATACTACCTTCGTCCCGGTTGAACTTGCTTAGATTGACCGGACACGGAGTTAAGAAAAAACAGTTGACTATTGTTTTTTAAGATAATTTGGTGACATTTTTTGTAATAAAGGTGAAATATAGAGATATAAGTATTTGACTTTTGTGACATTTTAAGATTGTTTTTTTGTTTTTGAGTGACATTTTTGTAATAAGGATGAAATATGAAGATATTAATATTTGACTTTTGTTGTCATTTATGAGCTGACAAGTTCAATTGGGACAAACTAAAATGACAAGTAAGCAAGTTGAGTTGGGACAGAGGGAGTAGTAATTTTTTAGGTGATTTCCCCTATATTAAAAGAAATATATCACTTACCCGTGTGAATTGTTTTAGCTAATTCTTGAATGAACATATATATATATATATATATATATATATATATAATATGTAATATTGTAATCAAATAAATTCTTATATTCTAAAAAATAGTAGTCAATAATAAATCATAAAGCTGTAGTATATACTATCTCGATCTCACATGACGTGAGTTAATACTAGTGTGTAAATATACATAAACCCTTTTTAGGCTGGTTTAGAAATTAGCTAAACAACAATACGTTTCAAGTACAATAGACGTATGAATGATAGAGATCATTTAAAGGGAGTTGCAACCAACCCTACCTACATACATTAATTGATCCTTTTTTTATTCCAAATAATTGGCCTCAACAATTTCTCATCTACTTTACACATTTTCTCAAGCTTTGAACATTTGTTGTGCAAGAATTGGTGCTTATATGGAGGATTACATAGTGAATCTGATAGTTATCAGTGTAATATCATGGACAACACTTTTTCTTGCGATAAGAAAAGTGTTGCCAAACAGATCTTTCGATTTCTGCAATCGCATAGTTTCAACACTGCATGCTTCATTGGCTGTGCTTTTAGCATCTCTTTCAGTTCAAGATTGGAGCTGCCCACTTTGCCCTATTGCTTCTCAATCTTCTCCCAACCAGGTAACTTGCCTTTTTAAGCGACAATCGAGGATTCGTCGCTTAAAAAGGCAATGTATATAATTGGATTCTTGTCGAATTTTCGTTTTCAAGAGACCTTTTTGCTCTAATCACTTGGATTTGTATATTACAAATGGTATTATTGTATCCAAATGATCATAGATGAGTCTAGGGATGTAATCTGGTCAAATATCAAAAGGCTCGAGCTCGATTCGGTCTTTTATGCATGTATAATCAAGTTCGAGCTCAATTTAGTATTATTTTTTTTATTTAATTTCTGTGTGGCTCGAACCCAATTGACAAAATAGCTTATTAAAAAAGTTTAGTCCCGAGTCTAAGCATATAATCGAGTTTGAGGTCAGGTTTGAGAGCCAACGAACCAAATACTATCAGGCTCGAGCTTGGCTAGCTCGAAAAAAGATGTTAAGCTTGAAATTGAGCTTGAGTTTGACTTATTAAACTTAATAATTGATTTCAAACGTGTTTTGTGAATAGCTCACACACTGTTTGACTCGTTTACATCCCGGAACAAGTCTATAGAAATGTTTGAAAAATATGTATTAATTATAATGAGTAATAATATTGGAGATGGAATGGAACAGATGAAAGCAATAGCAATATCAGGAGGGTATCTGATATATGATCTAGTGTGTTGCCAATTTGAAGACAAAGTCAAGCTTGATAACACAATTCATCATCTAGTCAGCATTGTTGGCCTTGTTGCTGGACTTTCCTATAAAAGGGTATTTATTTATATTCCTTTTTTGGTCTCTAATTAAATTTCTTTTTCTCATTTTATACATATATGGGTTTTTGTGGTTAATTAAATGATATTTGAAAGGTAAATATTATGTAGTGTGGATCAGAAATGGTGGCTTGCATGTGGATTACAGAAATATCAAGCCCATTTCTTCACTTAAGGGAGATGCTCAAGGAACTTGGATACAAGAACACTGACTTCAATCTGGCTGTTGATGTTAGTTTTTTTTTTTTTTTTTCTTTTTTAAGAGGAATAATTGTTTGTTTTCAATATAATTTCACCATGAGTAATATGAGATTTTGATTGGAAAATCAAATCTTACTCTAGGTTTTTACATCGGGTGAATCACTATAAAAAAAATGAGTATTTGCGACAACAAATTATTATGGTAAATTTTTTAATAATTGTTGCAAATGCATTGTGCAACAACAATGTTATCACTAAAGTCTTCTCGTAAATAATTTTGTTTGTGATAACATTGTTGACACAAATGTATTAGTGGCAACAATGTAGTCGTAAATAAGTTTTTTCCATTGCTTTTTGTGACAACGTATTGTCAGTTTATATTTAAAAAAATTGGGATAATTTGTTGCCTCAAAAATCAAACTTTTAATTGTCGTAAAAAATGTTATCACAAATACACATCTTTCTTGTAATGCATATTATGCTGAAAGAGATCTGAAGAAGTTTATGAGAAGCTACAATTGTCACATAAGATAGGATGAAATGATAATTTAACATGAAATCAACATCTTAGTACCTTAGATGATACAAAAATATGAGTTCAATACTAGCTAATTTTTGTACAAACATGTTGTTTTTGTACTCAATTTCATATTAGAATTTTTGGATACCTAATTTTAGTAAGAAATTTGTCAAAACAAATCCAGCTTTTTAATAGAAATGATAGGAAAACTTGCATGTACATAAAACCATTTCAAGTTATATCAGAATTTCAAGTTACTAATAGATCTTATTTATATAATCTTTGCAGATTGCTTTTGCAGCCATCTTTACATTTGCAAGGATGGTAGTTGGTCCATTTCTCACTTATGTCACTCTATCTGCTCATAACCCACTTCTCATTAAGGTAATACTATCATACATACACACACATATATATATATATAATCTATATAAGACCGTCTCATAAATCATGTTAAGTAAGAAGAGTTAACTCACAATGCATACATCAAAATTCACATATAAAGAAATGGAAATAGATTTGATTTATCGATAAAGATGATCAATCTAAAGAAAACTACCTATAAGACTGCTTTAAGCAAGTTTTTGTGTATATACGCGTGATGTCCCAAGATTTTAGGAAAACGTAGCATCCAAGTAGTCGACAATCTTTCACTAATGAATGGACAATAATCAAGTTACAGAACTATACAAATATCGTGGTTTTTTCTTTCTTTCTTTGCTTTTTTCTTTTTGCTTGATTCGAAAACTCATGTTAAAATTGTAATTTGACGAACGTTTGTAATTTTTTTTTCTTTTTTTCGCTTTTTGGATGCCTTCTTGGCAATCAAGCCATTATATATGCATGCAAATGTTTGAGTCAAGTATAACACAAAGCACTAGTAGTACTTGCTTCATGACTAAAATGTAAATGGTTGAATGTTTGTTATAATGAGAAGAAGTGAAAGTAAAAATGACACAAATGTGGGAATTGGTATGCAGGCAATGGCTTTGGGGCTACAGCTTGTGAGTGCATTCTGGTTCTACAAGATTGCAAGGATGATGATGTACAAATTGGGTAGAAGAACATCTTCCATCAAAACCCCATGATCACAAACAAACTATTTTTTTGCATTTCTAAGTGCAACCCTTAATCAAGAATTTCTGTTTTTAAGACATTGTCTGAGAATCAAGAGTGGTCATATCATTAATCATATCCAGCATTACAAAGTTCAGATGAAGTGGAAGTATACAAGAACCAGAGATGTAGATTCACAACTCTGTCGATTTTCAATACTATTTTATTGGCATAACTGATCCTTTAGCACTGTTCCTACTTTGAGATGAAGTTGCACAAGCAACAAAGAGTGGTACAAATTCAAGCCATAAGCATATGCACGCCAGATGAAATTGTGCAGATTATGAGCCCTAGCATGGCCACGTACCCGTATTTCCTGCATCATATAAGTGTGTTAAACATACTTGTTCTCCGCAATGGGTACAGTGATTAATTTAGACGTGCAAAGCAATATCTCAAGTTTTGAACTGAGTTGAGGCTCAACGAAATGAAAGGCTTCGATTGTAAAACACAACTTGTTTATGAAATAAAGCTGCATTTGTTTTGAAAGGATTTTAAATGCCCCGATATAAAGTGGAACCAAAATCACGTAAAAATAAGATCACAGAATGGACTCTTTCAGACAACCTCAAATAAAGTGTCAATATGGATTTCAAACCCATCCATCAAATCCTTCAATCTAAAGCAAACCTAATTTGTATCTAGAATATAAATCTCAAATATAAAGCTTAATCAATGTCGACAATGACATAAAGCATTGATGCTTTTGTGGGGTGGGGATGCAAAATCATGTATCATATGTTAAAGATGGTAGATTTAATTGGTATCAGACTTGAGGATGATTACCGTTCACAGGTGTGGATTGAAATAGTTTTACCTTACTTTTCTAGGACTCTTTTCAGTTCTTTAAGTCAATGAAGCAATGCCAAAGTCACAGTAAACTGCATACTTAGCTTTGGTTGCGTTACCTTAAACATATGGCTAGTGTTTTTGGGATTTAATAAACTCTATGAAGCATGTTCGTCTATTGAAAATAGCAAAAGGTAGCACTCTCTTAAGATCAGTCTAAATATTTCTGAACATTCCAAGTAAGCATGTACTAGAACAATATTAACATCACTCTTCCAAGTTGTTTGTTTAACATTCAAGAAAAGATCACATGAGCTTCTTTATATTCTCGTTATTCAGGACTCGTACCACCGATAGCAGGTCTCTTAATTTTCTCTAGAGACCACTCTTAATTTTCTCTACATCTTCATACCACTCTCCTATAAGGACTACATATTTCTTATAACAACTACCCTTCTATAAAAACTCATGTAATTTCTGCTAGATTTTTCTGAGAAAATCAGATCAAATGACCAGATCAGCTCCAAGTTAGAGTCTTAGAAAGAAAAGAAAGCAGCACCCCCTTTAATTCATTAATCATTGTGTGCATATTTCTTTCTTTGGTGGAGAAATACAACCATACATAAGTTACCAATTATAATGTATCCATACTAGCATGTAAATAGTTCTCAAAACTTTCAACAAACATGAATCAAGCAGATGCAAATTCCAAGTGAAATGATCAAGAAAGTAGTAACCGAATAACGGGAATGAAAGAACACTCACCCAACAGTGAGCCGCTTCATCGGATCACCAGTTGCATAGCCTTTGAAATAGAAAATACGCGAAATGGCAAACAAAGCTCCTAGTGATGCACAAATCACAGGGTGCCTAATTCCTCCCATTGCAATCAACATGAACATCATAGGCATCACTTCCAGTGAATTCTGATGCCCTCTCTGAACAAGAAATCACAAGCCCATATCACCAACAATTACATTAAACAAACCAAACAACGAACTCGAATTAAACTATGCAATCACTAACAAAGATGAAACAAATTAGAAAGGAGCGTTAGCTGCATCAATTCCAACGAAAATGAAAAGAGAGCGAGACCTGAACGCAGTTAAAGAGCTTAGCATCCTTGTTTTCAGCTTCAATCGCATACAGGGTGGGATAAAAAACCTTGTACCTGCGCACAAAATCACACAAAATTTACACCACAAAATTCCGAATTGCAAGAGGGCTTTTAACACAAAGACAAAAGGGGAAAAGATAACAAAAACCCAGAAAATAGGAAAGAAAATTACTTCTTCCTCGCAACGCCCACTTGTGCAGACATCCAGAAATTGACAAAAATGTAGAAAACAAGAGCAAGAATGACATATCCATACTCCCTCGGCAGAAATTCAACTGCAGCAGCCATGGTTTTCTCTACTTCCTTCAACAGACTGATGAGATTTAATCAAGGACACTATTATTATAATGGGAGTGGATAGTTTCAGCTTGGATTTTTATAATGGCAGAATTGAAGTAGCTTTTCTCCCAAGGCTGCATAAAAAGAGATTGAACTTTTACATTGGAAGCCCCTCACAATTATTTTTTAATGGTGGGATTATGGACCACTATTTTTATATGAGAATCGCATAGAGGCAGAGCATAGTATAGCCGGCAATTTGAGTCGGGTCAGCCCAAACGATCCGAAAATGAAGTCGAGTTGGACTTTAAAATGAGTGGTTCAAAAAATATCGGAACTTTTTGGCCCGGCACCAATGACTCGATGAGCCGGATGGGCTTTGGCCAATTCGACCCATTGGGTTTGGGTTAGCCCGATGACCCGATAAATTAGTTTTTTATTACTTTTTTTGTATGTAATTTGTAAATTTTACATGTGACTCAATTCCATCTATCATGTTTTTATATATTTTTTTAATTTTTTTATTATTATTTGCATCTTCATCTATTATTAACTAATTAGAATCCACTAGCAAACTATGATAATTGAGTTAAAATATTTTTGAATGCTAAAAGAAAGTAAAAAATGATTGGATTTTACCACCACTAATAGTTTAATTATATTAAATAAATTAATTTCGATTACATAAATAGGATACTATAGTTTAAATTGAATGTCTTAAATTATGATAAATTACAAAATTCAAGCCAAACTATGACTATTTTTACACTTTGGTAGCCAAACTTTGAAAGTTTATTGTAACCGTCAATCTTTGCAAACTTACCACATAACCGCCAAAATCCAATTGTCGGCGGAATATGCTCCGAATATTTCTTCACTACCGATGAATATTTTAAGTATATTCGGAGTATATTCCGCCGACGAAGGCATTTTGGCAGTCATGTGGTAAATTCGCAAAGGTTGACAGTTATATAGTTAACTTTCAAAGTTCGACTACCAAAGTGCAAAAGTAGTCATAGTTTGGTTTGAATTTTGTAATTTACCCCTTAAACTATCTAATAGGAAGTTTTATTTCTATTTAAATTGGTGTAAAAATTTAATTAATTACAAATTATTTTAATTTTAAAAAATAATTTACGGATTTGGCCCGATTTAGCCCGATGGCCCAAGCCGGGTAAGGCTGAGCTCCAATTTCTTAGGTCATGTGCATTGGTTAATTGGTGAATATTTATATATAAACAATAAGATCTTCTCTATAAATAGCAATCAAGGATTTTTTCACCAAAATGCACCTGCCATTTTTTGAAATCTCATTTTGGACATTTTCCAGAAACCTCTTTTTTATTATTTGTGTTATTTATAGATTTTTGGTTGTTCATTTGTTTACTTTTTAGGCAATTATGTTGCTTTTACAACTTTGTAGAAATAATTCTGGGAAGGGGGAAAAAAGCTTCTTCTTTTTTTTTTTCTTTGTAAAAGACCTTTTTAAAGTGTTCCTCAATTGTTTTGGAGGTATGAATACATAGATTATGGAGAGAAAAAAAAACAGAGACTCTTCATATATCTCATTCTAAAAAGTTTGAATTGCACTGCAAAGCTTTGATTACTGTGACTGTTCATATGGTCCCTTTATTTTATACTAGAAATATACTCGTGCAATGCACGGGTTTGTAATATACGATTGATTAGTTTTAAAAAATTTAATACTATAATATAATAATATTATCTTAACCTAAATTATATATTAATAAGAATTTAATTCTTTATCTTTAATGTGTCACATCTTAAATAATAGGCGTAATTGTAAAAAAAAAAAAAATCACCATTTTTTAAAGAATTGCAAATTTATCCTCACTTTTCAATAATTACAAAAAAAAAAAAAAACTCATAATCTTTGTTCACTGTTGCAATTTAGACCAATTTTGAATTTTCCGGCAATCGGAGTCCACTTATCCGGCAAACATGCCACGTCACATGCCACATTGGATGCCACATCATTTTCAACCAAAAAAGATTTAAAAAGCAAATTGCAAAATAAAATCATCATCTTTCCTAAAGTTGCAATTTAATTCAAAACTTTCAAAAATTAGCAAAAAAAACCACATATACTTCATTTTGCAATTCGAATTCATTATTTGGTGTTTAAATTCATCATGGAGACATCACATAAACTATACAACCATGAAATTGTTTATCTATATAAAAATAATGTCGTCTCTAGTATATTAAATTTAAATATTTTTTTCTTAATTTGAAGATAATTAAATCACAACTCTCATTTACAACTTTTTAGAACAAAAATACAATTTTCTAAATCAACATAAAGATCTTAATTTCTTTAATTTCTTTAATTTCTTGAAATGGATCGAGCCATATTAATAATGCTCTTTTCTTTTAATTAGCTAGATTAAATATGAATATAATGATTCATCTCTAGATCATCAAATATCAAATATATACGCATGCATTTGGAAATTTGTATTATTATTATGCATTTTTAAAATGTGTGGAAAATTAGTTATATGTTAAATAGATAATAGGAAAATCAACTTGGACAATTGACATATATGTGTGTGTAAATAGATAGTTCTTCTATTGTTTTATTCATCATGTTGATACAACATTTTCTCAACTCTAAATCATGATTTAATTAAAGTTGCTTCAAAACATTTTCATATTTTATCGATTTGATTATTAAATTATATGGTCATGATCGACAACGATTCAATATTGTTGATCAATGTGCTTAATATCATGAAGATTTATAATTTATTTCCTGTAATTATGTTTTACTATGTTTTTTAGAACAAAAATACAATTTTCTAAAATGTTGTAAATGAGAGTTGTAGTTTAATTATCATCAAATTAAAGAAAAATATTTAAATTAATATACTAGAGACAATATTATTTTGATATAGATCAACACTTTTATGATTGAGTAGTTTATGTGATAGTCTTCATGATGAATTTAAACATCAATAAATAAATTCAAATTGCAAAATGAAGTATGTGGCTTTTTTTGTTAATTTATGAAAGGTTCGGATTAAATTGCAACTTTATGAAATGTGATGATTTTATTTTGCAATTTACTTTTTAAATCTTTTTTGGTTGGAAATGATGTGGCATCCAATGTGGCATATGACGTGGCATGTTTGCCGGACATGTGAACTCCGGTTGTCGGAAAAAATTCAAAAGTGGTTTAAATTGCAACAATGAACAAAGGTTGTGATTTTTTTTACAATTATTGAAAAGTGGGGATAACTTCGTAATTTTATAAAAAGTGGTGATTTTTTTGCAATTACGTGTAAATAATATTATAATTTTAAAATGCAAACAATAATATATAAATGTATATGTATGTATATATATATATTTAATAATGAATTTAAATTCTATATTTGAAACATGAGGTTGTTAAATAAACATCAATTTTGTACACGTACACATTAATATTGTAAATTAAAATAAATTGAATCAAATTTAGTACTGAAAAATATTTATTGTAAACGATAATTGATATCTAAAAAATAAATTACTTTATAAAGATATGTTGTGCATGTTACAAATTAATATATATTTCTATTACCTATATAAAAGTATGGATATTTCTTACAAAATATTGACTGTCTAATATATCCTTATTAAAGATTTTATTTAAGGTTATAATATTAATTCATGATTTTCATATTTAAATAATTTTACAATAGAATTATAAACTAAAATCATATAGAGTTCTATCATAAGTAGTACTCTAATATAGAACTATACATTTTTTTAATTTAATTTAATATAGATTGTATAACCTTATAAAAAATTATTATTTAAGGTTAATAGTATTATAATATTTTTATTTAAATAATTCATTCTCCACATGCGACGCATGTGCTAATAGTCGTAAATATAAGCATCATGATTAATATATATATATATATTACCTATATAAAAATGCGGATATTTCTTACAAAATATGGATGTCTAATATATCCTCATTAAAGATTTTATTTAAGGATATAATAGTAATTTATATTTTCACATTTAAATAATTTTACATTAGAATTCTAAACTAAAATCATATAAAATTTTATTATGAGTAGGACTCTAATTTACTATAAAAATTTTGAATTTATTTTAATTTAATATAGATTTTATATATCTTTATAAAAATTATTAGTTAAGGTTAATAATAATATAATATTTTTGATTTAAAAAATTCATCATCCACGTGCGACGCACGTGCTGATACTCGTATATATAAACACACACATAAGGTCTTCTTCAGATTTCACATTTCCACACCATAAATGCAAGACACAAGCAAGTCTAAATCTCCATTTCATAGACATTTTCACCCTTTCCTCCACACACAATAACAGCCAAAGACCAGCACCTATAAAACTCCATTTTCCAGTCATTTTTACCCTTTCCACATGGCAAAATAACACCACAAACAAAACAAATCATTTTTGGCCTTTCAATATATGAAACTCCATTTTCACTGAAATGACTCCCCTCTTCTCATTATTAGATCTCTGAAGATACAATAAGCAGCAAAACTTGGACATATCAAGTTCCTAAAACTGGAAATAGGAAATTAGATCACAGTTTTGAATGTGTTCCATGATTCGGAGGTCTTATGTTTCTGGTTTTCATCTCACATAACTGATAGTAACAATAAAGTTGTACATCCACTGTTTTTTTATCATTTATAACAGACAATACTATGCTTTAGTTTTATTTCTTCTTACAAATATGGTTATAAAATAAGGTATAAGATATCAAGAGGATCTTCTCACCACCTTAATTTACCAATCAATTATAATGATATCCACATAGCTACCTGTATTAGTATTACAAAGTATTGAGTTCATCCCATTTCTATGTTCATTTAGTTATCTGGTTGTGGCTTCATTAAATTACAATGATTATAGTGATAATAAATAAGTCAAATTGAGGGAGAAAAAAACAACCGCATTCCACATTGACATGCTTTTAGACAGAGAATTAGCAAAAAGCTTCAACTATTATCCGGTTCAGCTTTTAGATCGAACAAATTACAAAATCTCAAGAATTTTTATACAAAATACCAAGTTCCCCCGAGAGTACATTTATAATCTTACCTTCACGAAAAGGCAGAAATGAATTTTAAGATCTTAGACTGAACCCTTTCTTTCTCTTCTGGGCCATCAAGATCACCAATATTGTCGTGGTACTCCTGTGATTCGCAAAACAAGCAGAAAAAACGAGGATGAAATCAGAGTAGTACAAATTGATGAGTACAATTAAATTAATATAATAGCATGCGGAGAAAGATATACACAAATACACGGATAACTCCATAATGCAAACATCTTTTATGCATAATATTCTATATAATCAAGTTGTTATATAGTTGAGTTTCCGCATTTACTATGAAGCAGTCAAACTATGAGTTCAACAGTCTCAACAATGTAACATTGCTTTTGACATTGACAAACGATACACAAATGATCTTTCTACATATAGATTACGTAAATATGAATTCTCCTTGCATACGGATACCCTATTGTTTTATATTTAATTTGAGTCCCCTTGTTAACTTTAAAAGATATATAAAATATTTTATTCATGCTTATGAAGTTAAAAGAGTTATACTGACAACCATGAACTGCCATATAACCAATGAACTGCTTCAGCTGCAGGACCATATGCTAATAAATTTATTCATTGGCTCGGAAATATATTATCCATGTTTACTTGTACATTTTATATCAAACTTAGAGTTCAAAAGATGAATAAGCAATGTGTACTAGTTTTCCCTTCAAAAATTTCAATCATAAATGTTCACTCTCTCACTTTTATTGAATAATCCATCAGTACACAAGTTCTTTTCAAGAGAAACATTCAACAACCCATTAACTTAATCTCAACGGGTATACCTTATATATTTAATAATTAGATTCAGCAGAAACTTCACAAACAGAACAAGATTCATATAAGAGCATAGAAAGTAAAATTTCAAAGTTCTAGCTGCGATTATTAATAATAAGTTGTGAGGTTGATACCTGAAGAATATCCTTGACATGATTCCTAGTTAACTTTTGCTGCTTCAGTAACAATTCAATTCTTGCTCTCATCCGAGGGTGCCTATAAAAGAGGGAGCCACCAATTCAAATCAAAGGAACAGAAAAAAGATAGCTCCAGAAATCAGTCCAATCATAGTGATATATAAGATGGCAAGACTTACTCAGAGGTCCATAGATGACCCAGAATAACAGCAATTAACTGCAGAAATACAAAATTAATCAACCATAAGAATCAAGAATAGAAAGTTAAATAACTCATAATCAAGAAGTGCAAGGGTGATGCCTGAAGAGTATACAGCCCAGAGTCTAGCTTTCTATTATATTTCTCATCTTCATCAATCTGCAAATAACAGTAAAGATAAATACAAGCTCACAAGAAATGCTTGGTTGGTTTAAGTTGTTGCAAAGGCAGTAGTGATAGGAGATAGAATCTAGATATTTATTAACCTCGAGGTCATCAAGCTCAAGCTGATCCAGCCGTTCAGTCTCTTCTTTCACTCTATTGGAATATCTATAAATCGTAGGAAAAAGGAAAAGTAATCAGAAGACAGCATCAGTGTCAGAAAAGTAGACAATAAGATTATCAAGCTGGAAGAATGGATTTCTAAATAATTGAAGGCAGTGCATAAGTAATGACCTCATGTAGAGTTCCATTAGTCGATCTATCTTTTCACACTCATTCTCCACAAATTTACTTAACAACCTTTCCCTTCTAGAACCCCTTAAAATTCCACCTGATCCAAAATACAAGTAGTCATCAGTACTATCACATGGGAATGTATAAAATGCAACGAACAAAATTCTTCAAGGAAAACATGATATGAGTCGCGATTTTCTGGGTTGAAGAAGCAAACTATCACACAACTTTTAGAACATAAACATTCAAGCTAGTAGGAAACACAAATCTATCAAGTCTAAGAAAACAATAATAACGTCATCCAGGTACTTCAAGACCAAAATAACAAATGCATTATAAAGCAACAATATATCAGACATTATTATTAACCTCATTTTCAGTAGGGACAAAAACCAATTAGTATAATTTCAATTTATGTTCTGAGAAACTGAAACCAGATCCAAACAAACTGAGTTTGGAGCATATATAATGAAAGCCAAGGAAATCTAAATGCCATACATCCTGCCAGAAGTTGTGGTTATAAGCAAATCAAACTCAAGGACCAAAGACATATATGTAATCCAAATAGGACTTGTCTGCTTACCAAATAGTGATGCAATTAGTGATATGAGACGTTCTTCCAATTCTTCCTTGTAGTGTTTCTTCTTATTCTTCTTGCTCAGGGGTATCTAACCAACAAAAGGATGAAAATGTAAACACAAGGATTGACAGAAAGTTACATATAGACAATAGTGTCATTGAAATTCTACGCAACAGAAAAACAATACAATCACATCAATGAAGTGTTTTTATAACTAATCCAATAAACAAGAAAAGGATCATATAATCAAACATTAAGAAATCAGAATGGTAATATGAAATACAAGCACTCACGTGCTCGACAATCTCACCAAATGCTGCTTAGGAGAAGGGGAATGAACTTGCCTTACCCATAAAAGCAGGAAATGCAGTCTTTAACCCCACCACATCGATGAACCGCTCACACGCAGGCGGATAATTAGTCATGGCAAAATCCAAAGCTCTAATAGCAGAGCCATAACACAGTTTCTTCTGGTTCATAATGATGATCATCAACTCCACCCCTTCAGATTTGACAAACCTCTCCTTATTCTCCAATGGCATTAACAAGCAACACAGACAATCGAACAAATTCTCCACCATCTCCTCCTCATCCCCTGTCTTCGGGTCCTTAGACTTATACATTGCCACTGCCTGCAACAAAGTGTCCACACCATTCATCTGACCAAACCTCTTCTGATTCGCAACACTGTTCTGCAGCAAAATTGCAAGAATCTCGGAAGCATACTGCTTATTACTATCAAATTCGCGTATCTTAATTCTCGCCTGAAGCCATTTCAATAGTTTGGTCTTCTCACAAACGAGCTCGGATACAGAAGGCTTGACCTCAATAAGGTTCTCAATGGTGGACAATGTGTTGTAAATTGCAGCTGATTCATCGGGATCAGTGTCATTCAACCGCGCTAAATTCTGGACCAGCAGTTCTACAGCGTTATTCTCCACGAGTGCGTCCACGAGCACCTGAGCCGACTCGTCGTTATCCTCAACAACGTCGGCGTCTGTGAGATCCTGCAACAGAGTGACGGCATCAATGGCGATATCCGTATTCTCGTGATTGAGAAGTCCGGTGATAGAATTGACGGTGCCGAGGCTGACGAGGTCAGGGTACAGCTCCGGCGCACCGGCGATGATTTTGAGCTTCTGAAGCTCGTCATGGAGCTCGAGTTCGGAGTCGGCGAACTTATCGGGATTGTCGGGGTACTTAAGACGAGCGGCGGTGTTGGCATTGAGGCGGCGCTCCAAGGAGAGGGCAAGCTTTTTAAGGGTTTTAAGGTCGAGGGTTTCGATAGCGTTTTGTTGGGATTTCTCGAGAGCTTCGAGGAGTGAGAGGTCGATGGGAGCGGCGGCGGAAGGTGGCAGCGACGGCGGCGGAGGGGAGGCGGAGCGCTTTCGTTTTTGCGGAGGGGGAAGGTCCATTACGACGCCGTTCTGTTTCTCCGACCGGTGAAATGTTAGTGTGCCCTAAATTATAAATTGATTTGTTAAGGACTTAAAATGGCAGTGATGGATTTCAGTAATGATCAACTCTTGGACCGTATCAAATTAAATGGGCCTTCATATATCGGCCCAATAATAGTGATTCACTGATACTCATACTGTTGATAAAAAAAAGAGCATAATTGTAAATAAATAAAAAAAAATGGAATTAAAGGTACCACACTAATTTTTAAGGGCACCACACTCATTTCACTACCACATAACAAATTTCACTCATGAGGATGGTGCTCTTAGAGATTAGCGTGGTGCCTTTAGTCCTACTCAAAATAAAATCATCATTTTTTAAAATTTAAAAATTTATCTTCAGTTTGTAAAAAAGTCAAAACTTTTGTTCATTATTCTGAACATTTTTTAGTTTTTCGGCAATCAAAGTCCACATATCCGTCACATGTCACGTTGGATGTCTCATCAGTTCCAACCAAAAAAATTTAAAAATAAAATTGTAAAATAAAATCATCAACTCTTATAAAGTTGTAATTTAATCTCAACATATTTAATCTCTAGTGTGTTGTTTCTTCAAAGCCAAATATTTCCATTTTTAACTGCTAGCCTTGGTTTCAATCCAAATTTTGTTTGGAAAAGTATTTGGAGCACTTAAACATTGCTAAAACTTGGTTGTTGTTGGAAAGTTGGTGATGGTTCTGATATTGGTGTGTGCAAGGATCCTTGGATTCGTGAAAATAAAATTTTAGAATTAATACACCTATGCATGAAGGGTTGGAGGAGCTAAATGTTTGTGAGCTGCTTATTTCAGGTATAAGAGAATTGGATCATTAATTAATTTGTGATTTATTCTAGGGAAAATGATGCTAATCCTAGTCAAAGCATTCCTTGGTGATTGCTTTGTGACAAAAGGATCTGATATTTTAGTAGTTAAATCGAGTTATTATGTAGCTAACGAGGTTACTTGTCGGTTTATGGACAGATGTTGGGTTGAATGTGAGATTGGAAGCCTTGTGTATCAACTTTCCCTCCATTGTATTAGCTTTCGAGATTGGCTTTTTGTTATGTTTTTCCTTCTTCCTCATAACACGATTGGTAAGTTTGTGATGATCCTTTGGAATGTATGAAAACAAAGAAATGAAAAGTACTGGAATAACATTTATTGTAATTCTCTTCAGTGTGTGCTAAGAAGTTTTCTGATGTTGAAGGTAACTTAGTTTGTAAGAAATGTCATAAAACAATGTTGCGGGGTGGTTTTGGTTGATGCTACATTTTTTCTAAATTCTTCATCTAGTGGTTTTGGTTTTATCATGCGAGATCATGAAGCCAAATTTATTGCAGTGTGCTCTCAACATTGTTACGGCTTGCCATCAGTTAAGGAATGTGAGGCTTTAGCCTTATTTGGTGCTTTGACATGGTGTCTTGGAAGAGGTTATAAACAAGTAATCTTTGAGGTTGATGCAAAAATGTGTGGTGGTGGATGCTATGAACTCAAATTGATGATCAATTCGAACTTGATTTTATTATTATTAATTAGTATTGCGTACTACATATAAAAGTATCGAGTAAATCTCTTGTGAATCAGGTGCATAGATCTTAGATCCATGCACCCGGGTCGGATCCGGGTCAGGGGGACCGCACCCTTCTTTTTTTTTTTCGCTCATGATTTTTGAAAAAAATCACATACCAATAGTATATGTTAGACATACCTTTACGTTATGTTAGACATACCTTTAAGCTATGTTAAACATACCAGTTCTGCCCAGATTCCATGCCTTATCTTTTTTTGGCTTGATTTTTGAATTTTGGCACATACCACTACGTTATGTTAGACATACATTTACGTTGTGTTAGACATACCTTTATGTATACTTAAACATACCTTTGTATATGTTAGACATACTTTTGCATACAGTTAAACATACCTTTATATATGTTAGACATACCTTTGTATATAGTTAGACCTACCTACACATGGTTGGTCTAACTATACACAAAAGTTGGTTTAACTATACACAAAGGTTGGTCTATTTGAGCGAATTTTGGATGAGCTTCAGCACAAGTCTTCAGCGCGTGGGAGCGCGTGCAGGCGCGTGGGAGGCGCGTTTTGGGCGCGTGAACGGGTCGGGTCAGGTGCATGGATCTTATATTTTTTCCACCTAAGAGATTGAAATGGAATGAAATAACAATACCTGATCAATTCATAATAAGTGAACCACAACCTTTGAGAAACATAGAAAGAAGAGATGTTAGTCAAATAATAGAACAGGAAGATGGTAGAATTATTATAAGATTTAATTCACTAAGAGAAAAGACTAATATTGATAGACCAGAATCTTCTAGAGCAAGACAATCCTTTTCAAATTTTTCTGATATACATCAAAGATATAGATTTACTACACCTATTCCAGAAGCTCATAGTTATTCTGCCTCAAATTCCCCAAATCAAAATCATTTTGCTCCAACATCACCTAATACTGAAAGTATGATAAATGTTATTACTACAGGTAAAGAATTTGAACCAATGATAGAATTCTTTAAAAAAGAAATGAAGGATGATTATCATAAAGAAAAAAGAATTTGGTATAAAAAATTAGATAAGAAAATTAGAACTAAGTTAAAAGAAGAATGGGTATTAGAAATGAAGAAATTAAAAACTAATATTCATTTTTATACTTTTTTATTAATATTTTTATCAAAAGAAGGAATAAATGATTTTTTAAAGAAACCTACAATAGAAGTTAATACTAGTTTATATAAAAAATGGATTTTTACAAATGATGATGTAGTTAGTGCTATTCATCCTCCTCTTCAACCTTTAAAAATTCAAACTTCAAAAGGAGAAATTTTAGCTGATCATTTTAAAGTAGCAAAAGATAATAATGAAAATATTAATAGGATAATACATCAGAATAATTTTTCAAATCAGATATTAAGTACAATAGCTAATCAAGTTGATCATATATCAAATAAAATATCAGATAGTGATAAACCTAAAACACCTTTTAATGATGTTTCAAAACCATATTTTCAAACTAATAATAGTTTAGAAAAACAAAAAGTAAGTTTTTGTCCAAAAACTGATAATATATTATTAAAGATTTCTAATAAATTATCTGAAATAGGATCTTCCAGTAAGAATATAAATTGTTTAGATACTATACAAGAAAATGAAAATGAAAGCGAAGAAAGTAATAATTCAAATTTGATATTTCAAATAATTCACTGGAATCAGAAAATTCAGATGAAGATAATACTATAAAAGAAATAAATAAAATAAGTAATAATTTTCAAAATAGTGACAATGAAGTTAATAGGATTTTTAGAAGAAAAAAATTTAAAAATCAAATACAAAAAATTATTATAGAAGACCTACTCCAGTAGATATTCAATTCAAAGAAAGAAATCAATTTACAAAAAATAAATATGATGGTTTATCTATTACAGAATGGAATATAGATGGGAAATCAGAATATGAAATAATAAATACTCTTCAAGAGATGGGTATGGCTAGAGCAGCTTACAAAATACATAATCAATCAGAAGAAACTTCATGTATGTTAATTGTCCAAGGTTTTACAGGACAACTAAAAAATTGGTGGGATAATTCATTAACTATAGAAGCAAAAAATGAAATTTTAAATCACAAATCTTTAGTATTAATAGAAGGAACGGAAAATAAATATACTGAAAGAAGTGATGCATGTGAATACTTAATAATTACTATATCTATGTATTTATTGGAAACCCAAAAGAAGAATTTAATTCATCAAAAATTGTTTTAACAAATTTAAGATGTTCAGCTCTCACTGATTATAGATGGTATAAAGATGTATTTTTAACTCAAGTTTTAAGAAGACAAGATTGTAATTCTTCATTGTGGAAAGAAAGATTTATTATGGGATTACCAAAATTATTTGTAGAAAGAATAATTCAAAAACTTAAGAGTGAAACAGGGTTTGAAAATATACCCTTTGAAGAATTAACTTTTGGTCAATTATTTGCTTTTGTAAAAAAAGAAGGTTTAAATCTTTGTTCAGAATTAAAATTACAACAGAAATATAGAAATGATAAAAAGAATACTAGAATAGAATTAGGATGTTTTTGTGAAACATTTGGTTTAGAAAAAATAGAAGCCCCTTCAACATCATATAAAAAGAAACAAAGAAGATTTAAACAAAAACAGAATGATCAAGAATATCATAAGAAAATTTATAGGAAAAAGAAATTTCATAAGAAACAATCTACTAGTCAAAATAATCAAGAACATAAAAAACCTATAAATTGTTGGAATTGTGAAAAACCTGGTCATACTGCAGATAGATGTTATAAAAAGAGAAATAAAGTTAGAGAATTAAGATATGAATTAAATAACATATTAGATAGATTACAGGATAATTCAGAATCTGATAAAGAAGAAGAATCAGATAGGCAAGATGAAAATTCAGATTCAAATCATAGTAGTCATGGTTTATGTAATATAAATGTCATTTCAAAAGATAAGAAAGAAGCTATATTTGATTTAATTCAAGAAATTCCTGATAATGAAATTAAAAAAGAATATTTGAATAAATTAAAAGATTTAATTCTAGAAGAAGAATCAAAACAAAAAATTCAAATACAAGAAAATTTTAGTTTAAGTAAACTATTTGATAAATATCCTAGTCAGAATATTATAAAACAAATAACAACTAGAGATTTACAGAATGAAGTAAATATACTTAAAAAACAAGTTAATCAAATGCAAAAAGATATTTTTGAATTAAAAGAAAAAGATCTAGAATTAGAAATGAAAACTTGGATAGATAGAAAAGATATGTCTAGTACAAGTCAAAGTAATATCCAAGATGATAGAATGCCCTTAGAAGAAGAAATTGATAATAATAAATTTATTAATTTCATACAAAAGATTGAATTTCAAAAATGGTATATAAAAATCAAATTAGTAGTAGGAAATTTCAAATTAGATTTAATAGCATTATTTGATTCAGGTGCAGATCATAATGTAATAAGAGAAGGTATAATACCTACAAAATTTTATGAAAAAACAAATGAACAATTATATACTGCAAATTCAAAACCTTTAAATATTAAATATAAACTATCCAAAGCACATATTTGTTGTGATGGTTATTGTTTTAAAAATGTTTTTACTTTAGTCAAAGATATAAGTCAAGATGTTATATTAGAAACTCCTTTCTTAACTCAAATATATCCCTTTAAAATAGATAATAATGGTATAGAAACAAATATACATGGTAGAAAGATTTCCTTTCCTTTTATTAATCCTATTAAACAGAGAGAAATTAATATACTTCAAAATAATTCAATATTTAGGCAAATTAATTTAATAGAAAAGAAAAGAAATCAAATTAATTTCTTAAAAGAAGAAATAAGTTATGAAAAAATAGAAGAAAGATTAAAGGATTCAAATATAAAACAAAAGATAAAAGAAATTCAAGATTTATTTATAAAAGATTTATGTAGTGTTATTCCAAATGCTTTTTGGGAAAGAAAACAACATATTGTAGATTTACCATATGAATTAAATTTTAATGAAAGAAATATACCTACTAAAGCTAGACCTATTCAAATGAATCAAGAATTCTTAAGTCATTGTAAAAAAGAAATAGAAATGTTAATAGAGAAAAAATTAATAAGAAAATCAAAATCACCATGGAGTTGTTTAGCTTTTTATGTTGTTAAACAAGCAGAATTAGAAAGAGGTGTACCTAGATTAGTAATTAATTGTAAACCTTTAAACAAAGTTTTGCAATGGATTAGATATCCAATCCCAAATAAAAGAGATTTAATAAATAGATTACATTCTGCAAAGATTTTTTCAAAATTTGATTTAAAATCGGGGTTTTGGCAAATTCAAATAGCTGAAAAAGATAGATACAAAACAGCTTTTACTGTCCCTTTTGGACATTATGAATGGAATGTGATGCCTTTTGGCCTCAAAAATGCTCCTTCAGAATTTCAAAGAATAATAAATGATATATTTAATAATTACAGTTCTTTCATAATTGTTCATATAGATAATATATTAGTTTATTCAAATAATATAGAACAACATATAAAACACTTAAATACTTTGTACCATATAATCAAAAACAATGGATTAGTTTTATCTGAATCTAAAATGAAACTTTTTCAAATTTCTATAAGATTCTTAGGACATGATATATGTAAAGGATTAATCAAACCTATTAATAGATCAATTAATTTTACTGAAAAATTTCCAAATAAAATAAAAGATAAAAAAGATAAAAATCAACTTCAAAGATTCTTAGGATGTTTGAATTACATAGCTGATTTCTTCCCTGACCTTAGAAAATTATGTAAACCTTTATTTGATAGACTTAAGAAAAATCCTCCAGATTGGTCGCAAGAACATACTCAAATTGTAACACCCCGATTTCTACTCAATCTCTATTATCGAAACATAGACTACAATTTTAGTTATCATGATTTTCTAGCGAGATGTTTATAGTGAAATTATGTACTTGATAGTTCAAGTGAGATATTTTAAATAATTAGGACTCTTAATTAGTAGATTGTATACCATGATAGACTATATATAGATATATAGAACTTTAAAATATGATATAAATCAAATCCACATGAGATAAATAAAAAAATCTTGCGGTTGAGAAGTTTAAGGGATCCACTACTTAGGATCAACTATGAGGATGGGAAATCTAAAACCCTAGATATAAATTGTTTTAAAGGGTTTTTTTTTTAAACGAGTCGTAAAAAAAAAAAAAAAAGAGTGAATAAGGGGAGAAAAACGAAATAGAAAAGAGGAAACGGGATTAAGGCCAGAAGAAACAACTTTGCAGCCGAGTTGCTAGACACACACGATCACCTATTGGTAAGGTTTCAACTGTTTTGTATCTTCATTAGTTGTTTCCTGAATTACTTAATGAGGTGTGAATTAGTTCAATAATTATACTACTATTATGATTACAGAAAAAGAAAGAAACTAGTGGAATATATGGATTAGAAAATATTCGATGTCCCATTTACTGGGATGAGGGTAATGAAATGATTAGTAACACATTCTTTTTAGTACATTTTAAGATTAGAATTTTGTGTTTAAATAGTAAAATTAAGTAGGGACAGAGCGATGTTAATAAATTTATTTAATCTGAAACTCTTAATTATATCAGTACTCCCATTCGTAATATGGCGTAATCTTAAGAAATATAATTGCTTATTTGGTTTTGGATGATGGTTTAGATTCAAACTAGTAATAGAATATTATTGATATTAGTAGGCATGACAGTTGGATAAAAGTAATATAAATACTTTTATAATTGATTAAATGTTTATCTAGTATTAGAGCATTCCTAATGAGTTTATGGCTTAATGGGTTTTTGTATTCTACCAATTAATTCATAGTAATTTTTACGACAAGAGCCTGAATGTTAGTCAGACTGATTAATTTATGACTAAGATTAGTTTAGGGATTTATTTGTTTTCATGTTGAATTTATCAGATTATTATATCAGATGAGTTAAAGTGTCCTATTGAATTGATATACTTATGATGGATACTTTCAAATTTGCATATCTTTCGGATTTGAAGATAAATAAATAAGATTGAGTTAGAAAAGATTATTAGGGAATAAGTGTGTAATTAAATAAAGAATTTTGGAGTCAGCCACACTAATTCTTAGGTTTTGTAAGTTTTAGAGTTATTAGTTTATTGAAGTTTGAAGTGCTAATGACAGTAGCAAGCTAATGACACATAAATCATTGTTATAATGTAATGTTACATTGTTCAATAACGATCGCTATTATTTACTATCGTATAGTCGTTTAGCAATCTGATTATCTGTATATATATGGTACAATTTGGCAAAATAGTTTTTAAAATATACCAATGCAATAGGAACGAATATGTACAACGAAGGTGCATTGTAATTCGTATGTTTGATTAAACTTTCAGACATCAATTTAGCAATGCAGCAGCATTATTGAAGAATTTTATGTTGTAATAGAAAGGATTTAAAAGGCTATATATTCAATGGGTATTCGATTTATTCTAACGTCAGCGATTAATCATGTTCTAGATTTGATTGAGAATGCTTAAAACAAGTTCGAAAGTTTTGAGATATTGTAAGCTTTGGGAGCATCAGGTAAGTACATCTCTCACCTGCAGTATGAGTAGTTCAAAATTATTTGTTTATTATTTATGTCGTTTTACGTATATGTTGTGTTATGTGAGTATGCTTTAATGATTGCTAAGTGATGTGCTTAAGTGTTTGATCATATACAAGATTTTAGTGAATCACGTTATGCATGAATTAAGAAAGTATATTATGAGAAAGTATGTATATGTATATAGTTTTATTTTATATATTTTAGAGACTGGTACCAGGGCTCCCAGACCGCCCACAGGAAGAAATTAAGGGCTCCCAGACCGCCCTACAGTTATTAGTTGCTCCGTTTGGATTCGTTGGCTCGCGACCACGAGTTCTGCGGAGTTGCGCGCATTTGGTACCATGTCTGGGCCCACAGTATATTATTTTCAAGTATAATAGTATATTTTCAAGAATACAAGTATAGTAACTGTTTTTAGTTGAAGTTTCCAGTTTTCTGTAAATGTTATTACGAAAAATGTTTTGTGAGATTAGATTATGTGCTTACTAAGCGTTTGGCTTATAGTATTTACCTCATACTGCAGATCAAGTCAAAGATTATGTGATGGGGTAGCAGCACTGAAGGGTGATTGATGGTGACGGCGGAACCTCGGAATTGGTTTAAGATATTTCATGAGTTGATGCTTAATTTGACATTATGATTAGATGCTAATTTTATTTTCCCAAATGTTAAAAAAAAATATATGTTTCCGCTATTTAAAGAAAAGAATTTTACAGTTAAAAGGAAAAAAAGTTTATATCGTAAAGGTTATGCATGTTTTAGTAGAGGTAATAACCCCACTAGAAGGGGGTGTTACAAATATGGTATCAGAGCCAATTTCCGGCCTTCCGTCATGCTATCGTCAAACTTCAGTTCTGCCGCCTTCCAAGTAAGAGAGTTTATTTCTTTTGTTAATTAATATAAAGTGAAATTTTGATGACAAAGTTTATTTATGTGCATCGTTTTATTTTCTTATATGAATTAGATCTATCAACATGTTGTTCATATTTAATTGTTTTTTTATAAGACTGGACTTACATGTTCTATCATAAACTTTGATGTGCAAACTTCTTATGTGATATGCCAATTTTATATATTGGGAAAAGAACAAGGATTGAAAATTGAGATAATGATTAATGAGTTGGATGACCTTAAGATTGATATAGTAGATGAAGGTGATGATATAAAATATCTCGTAAACCACATATTAAGAGAAAATAAACATGTTTTACAAATATCGTAGAAAATAGACACTGCTATATTTATTTGTTCTAAAAAAAAAAAAAAATTTACTAGAGCATAATATAGTAAAGAAATCTCAAGTGAGTAAAAGAGGAGAAAATAATAATGTTTAGAAATAAAGATCACGAGTAGATGACATTGAGATTGATTCAAAAGATAAAGGCGAGGTGATCATATAATGTCTATTAACTCGTTTTATAATGACAGAAAAAAAAAAACAAACATATATATTCAAGAGAAAATATAGAAATGTAAATGGTGCAACTTACTAGAAGTTGATGAAATACTTTTGGTTTATAGATCATTATCATCTTGAATTTAATACAAAATATGTTAGAGTATGAGAGGTTGAATTAATGTATTCGTTATCCAATTCAAATCAAAGAGATGCATTTTAAATTAGTTTAAAGGAGAAATAGTAATAGCTAGAGATATAATATATAGCATTATTAAGTAATGTGTCTATTAATATACTTAGTTGCATAAAGTAAGGGCAATATGTTTCAGACATTCAATAATACTAAATGAAAATGGCCTATGTTATTTAATTGGATATCATAACTAAAGATGTTTAATAGTTAATCAAGTAATTAGCCTTGAGGGAATGTTTTGACTCAAAATATAAGTTGACATAAGAGGGGGGCAAAAAAATGAATGAATGAAATCGTGCAGCCTTATTTATAATTCTTAGACGACCCGAAATAAATATGTTTTTACTATGAATTGATTGGAATGAATCCTTTATAATATACTATTTTCTTATCCAAAATAAGGGTCAAAGTATGAGAATAGATTAAATGCAAGAAACAATAATGAGATTTGTCTTGTATTATTTTGATTCATATTAAATGAGTTTAACTGATAAGGTTCAAGATTTCTAGTTGCTTGGCTTCATAGTGAGTACAAGAAAGTTAAAAGAAAAGAAAAGATTTAGTTTTGACAAGTGAGAAGAAAACGTGAAAAATGTAGTATCCATATATCTTAAAAGAAAACTATAAATTTTAGCACATATAGTTGATCATTATATGGGATTCACAATAATTTATATATCTAGGTATAATATATACAGTTAAGTCATT
This sequence comes from Scutellaria baicalensis, assembly GCA_005771605.1. Classification (NCBI taxonomy): domain Eukaryota; kingdom Viridiplantae; phylum Streptophyta; class Magnoliopsida; order Lamiales; family Lamiaceae; genus Scutellaria; species Scutellaria baicalensis. The sequence continues at coordinate 17,135,286 of CM016727.1, forward strand.
TTGTATGGAGTGAAGTGATGACAAAAATCTTTAATGAGTTGTTAAATAATCTATAAGTTTAAGAGCATTAGCTAAAGTACTACTTAATTATACGTATGTGAGTGTGAAATAATTAAACTTATCTGATAATGTTTACCTCAGAATACTTTAAATTATTAATGTCCATTTTGTACATAATGGTATACTAGCATGTCCTATTCTACAATCTAGTTGAGTCTAATAGATTAATATATAATTTACATTAAGATCATCCTTGAATGCTTTGAATTAATAAAGTTTAGTTGTTAAAGAGAAGATCACATTGATGGTAAATAAATATTAAAGGTATTAAGAGTATTGTTGACCATTTTAAGATGAGATTTTTTTTCATCCTTGTGTAATATTGAATATCTACGAGAATAACTAAATGTTGTTAGAAAATACGAGAAGATGATTATGTATATATGTTTAGTTTTGCTAAATGTGAAATACTAAGAAATAGAGTCAGATTGCTATGCAACCAAGATGAATCATTTCATTAGGCTAATTGAGTTATTTAACTGACGAGTTAAATATTTTAGATAGTAAACTATGCATGAAATAAAGTACACATTAGATAGTATGAGATATTTGATAACAATAGTCATAATCACTACCTTATATAGATAGGATAATCAAAAGAGGTACAAGGGAAAATGCAAAATAAGCTATGCAAGGACATTAAGAATAAAGAGAAGGAAAAATAACATACTAAATGGTAGAAAAGCATGTTTCACACATAGAATATATATACGTTAAAATTAAAAAAAAGTTCGATCCTATGTTAAGAAATCGATATTCATCGAAGTAGAATTACAGTATTTGACTAGGAAAACATATCGTTTATCGTACAAAACCTTAATAAGGTAGAAGACTAATATGATAAAATATAATTTTGAGTTAGTTTAGGAGATTTTAAATAATATTTGATTTAACCTCACAAATGATAAGCTATTTAAATTTCTAACAGAAGCTGACACAAGTAGCTATTACATAATAGATTTTGTTCTATATGTATCAAATGATACAACACTTATGAGAATTTTAGCTGAAGATTAAAAGGGGTAAGTGAATAGCTCGTGACCTTGATTTTGTCAAAAATAGTGATATACAGAATAAAATAAGATAAAAAAAAAGAAGAAGAAGTTGAAGTTGATTTACTATGATGACTTAACATCAATATATTAAAGTTAGTAGAGTTTATGAATGAGAAATGATATATTTTGCTCATGAAATTGAAGTGTTATAGAAAGAAGAATTTCTAGTTTTTTTAAATAAATAAGAAGAGCTCAAAGCATTTAGCCATAATAATTACAGACATTTGATAGTCTGTTATTAAAATCAGCAGAGAGGATCAAATGAGAAAGTGGAAGAAGATTTAGACAGATTAATTGTTATTTGATTGGTCGTTAACTTGATTTAATAAGATTAGTTGGAACTTACATTCATAGATGATTTATGATAATTAAATTGAACCTGATTTAATTTAGAAGTGATCTTAGAACCTTTTCTCAAAGTGAGGTTCATTAAAAGAAAAGTTCGTGTAGGCATGATCATCATTAATATGTGCAAATTCATAATTTACTATATTCCTTGGCTTCATGTATGGTTTAAAACAATTTGTAGTTTTGGTGGTATGTTCAAGACTTGCAAACGAAAATATCAAAGAGACCTATAACTGATGAATTTTTTTTAGTTACAACAAGAAACAATATAACGTGGTTAAATGTTGTTTGTTTTATTAAATGTTTCATGAAGATGTATATAATATATTTGATGCATGTTATATGATTAATTTATAAGTTTGATGTATTATAAGTTGACAAAAAAAAAAAAAAAAGAATCATGTCAATGAGAAATGAGTGGAAGTCAGGATAAGATGATTTGTAAATCACCATTTGGGATGGGATAAGATGATTTGAGAGTCTCCTGTTGGGATAAGATGGTCTGCGGATCTCCCACAGGGGTAAGATGGCGTTCAAATCTCCCATAGGAATAAGATGATCTTTGAATCTTCCGCACAACAAGAGAAAATTTTAATGTATAGTAACTAATTTAATTTAATGGTTCCTAAGAAAGTATGATGTGTTTTATGAATATCATGTGAAGATTTAAAATTTTAGAGGTATGAAATAAGTTGGAAATATACGACTTCATAATCGAAAGAATATTTTGTGGCTTAGTTTGAAGTAAACAACCTTAAAGAGAAATAGTCGTCTTTATTTGTAGTTCTTTTACTTGAGTACGTAGTTGATGAATCTTCATGAGAGCGAAGCTACTAGTTGTATAACTAATTACATTAGACGGTCTATTAAAGAAAAGTATTAAATTTGTAATCTTATTATGACGAGCTGGATGTTAGACAAAAGAGTAATTATTTGAGAACCAGTTTCATGAGAAAATCTGTCATTATAACTATTATAACTAAATAGACGTCCAAGTTTGTGAGCTTTTTGTTATGAATGTTTAACCATCAATTCAATCCTTTATTAACATATTTCCTTTTAATTTCTAATATATGTAATGGAGAATTGTGATACTATTACACTTGAATACATCTATATATATATATATATTTTTTTTTTTTTCTTTCTGTCTAAGTTTCGAGGACGAAACTTTTATAAGGTGAAGGGGATTGTAACACCCCGATTTCTACTCAATCTCTATTATCGAAACATAGACTACAATTTTAGTTATCATGATTTTCTAGCGAGATGTTTATAGTGAAATTATGTACTTGATAGTTCAAGTGAGATATTTTAAATAATTAGGACTCTTAATTAGTAGATTGTATACCATGATAGACTATATATAGATATATAGAACTTTAAAATATGATATAAATCAAATCCACATGAGATAAATAAAAAAATCTTGCGGTTGAGAAGTTTAAGGGATCCACTACTTAGGATCAACTATGAGGATGGGAAATCTAAAACCCTAGATATAAATTGTTTTAAAGGGTTTTTTTTTTAAACGAGTCGTAAAAAAAAAAAAAAAGAGTGAATAAGGGGAGAAAAACGAAATAGAAAAGAGGAAACGGGATTAAGGCCAGAAGAAACAACTTTGCAGCCGAGTTGCTAGACACACACGATCACCTATTGGTAAGGTTTCAACTGTTTTGTATCTTCATTAGTTGTTTCCTGAATTACTTAATGAGGTGTGAATTAGTTCAATAATTATACTACTATTATGATTACAGAAAAAGAAAGAAACTAGTGGAATATATGGATTAGAAAATATTCGATGTCCCATTTACTGGGATGAGGGTAATGAAATGATTAGTAACACATTCTTTTTAGTACATTTTAAGATTAGAATTTTGTGTTTAAATAGTAAAATTAAGTAGGGACAGAGCGATGTTAATAAATTTATTTAATCTGAAACTCTTAATTATATCAGTACTCCCATTCGTAATATGGCGTAATCTTAAGAAATATAATTGCTTATTTGGTTTTGGATGATGGTTTAGATTCAAACTAGTAATAGAATATTATTGATATTAGTAGGCATGACAGTTGGATAAAAGTAATATAAATACTTTTATAATTGATTAAATGTTTATCTAGTATTAGAGCATTCCTAATGAGTTTATGGCTTAATGGGTTTTTGTATTCTACCAATTAATTCATAGTAATTTTTACGACAAGAGCCTGAATGTTAGTCAGACTGATTAATTTATGACTAAGATTAGTTTAGGGATTTATTTGTTTTCATGTTGAATTTATCAGATTATTATATCAGATGAGTTAAAGTGTCCTATTGAATTGATATACTTATGATGGATACTTTCAAATTTGCATATCTTTCGGATTTGAAGATAAATAAATAAGATTGAGTTAGAAAAGATTATTAGGGAATAAGTGTGTAATTAAATAAAGAATTTTGGAGTCAGCCACACTAATTCTTAGGTTTTGTAAGTTTTAGAGTTATTAGTTTATTGAAGTTTGAAGTGCTAATGACAGTAGCAAGCTAATGACACATAAATCATTGTTATAATGTAATGTTACATTGTTCAATAACGATCGCTATTATTTACTATCGTATAGTCGTTTAGCAATCTGATTATCTGTATATATATGGTACAATTTGGCAAAATAGTTTTTAAAATATACCAATGCAATAGGAACGAATATGTACAACGAAGGTGCATTGTAATTCGTATGTTTGATTAAACTTTCAGACATCAATTTAGCAATGCAGCAGCATTATTGAAGAATTTTATGTTGTAATAGAAAGGATTTAAAAGGCTATATATTCAATGGGTATTCGATTTATTCTAACGTCAGCGATTAATCATGTTCTAGATTTGATTGAGAATGCTTAAAACAAGTTCGAAAGTTTTGAGATATTGTAAGCTTTGGGAGCATCAGGTAAGTACATCTCTCACCTGCAGTATGAGTAGTTCAAAATTATTTGTTTATTATTTATGTCGTTTTACGTATATGTTGTGTTATGTGAGTATGCTTTAATGATTGCTAAGTGATGTGCTTAAGTGTTTGATCATATACAAGATTTTAGTGAATCACGTTATGCATGAATTAAGAAAGTATATTATGAGAAAGTATGTATATGTATATAGTTTTATTTTATATATTTTAGAGACTGGTACCAGGGCTCCCAGACCGCCCACAGGAAGAAATTAAGGGCTCCCAGACCGCCCTACAGTTATTAGTTGCTCCGTTTGGATTCGTTGGCTCGCGACCACGAGTTCTGCGGAGTTGCGCGCATTTGGTACCATGTCTGGGCCCACAGTATATTATTTTCAAGTATAATAGTATATTTTCAAGAATACAAGTATAGTAACTGTTTTTAGTTGAAGTTTCCAGTTTTCTGTAAATGTTATTACGAAAAATGTTTTGTGAGATTAGATTATGTGCTTACTAAGCGTTTGGCTTATAGTATTTACCTCATACTGCAGATCAAGTCAAAGATTATGTGATGGGGTAGCAGCACTGAAGGGTGATTGATGGTGACGGCGGAACCTCGGAATTGGTTTAAGATATTTCATGAGTTGATGCTTAATTTGACATTATGATTAGATGCTAATTTTATTTTCCCAAATGTTAAAAAAAAATATATGTTTCCGCTATTTAAAGAAAAGAATTTTACAGTTAAAAGGAAAAAAAGTTTATATCGTAAAGGTTATGCATGTTTTAGTAGAGGTAATAACCCCACTAGAAGGGGGTGTTACACAAATAGTTAGAAAAATCAAAGAAAAGATTAAGGTTCTTCCTTGCTTAGGACTTCCTCATCCCAATGCATTTATGATTGTAGAGACAGATGCATCAGATTTAGGATATGATGGTAATTTAAAACAAAAATTGCATTCAAAAGAAACTTTGATTAGATTTCATTCTGGTGTTTGGTCAGGACCCCAGAAGAATTATTCTACAATTAAAAAAGAAATTCTTTCAATTGTTCTATGTATTTCAAAGTTTCAAGATGATTTATTTAATAAAAAATTTCTTTTAAAGATAGATTGTAAATCTGCAAAAGAAGTTTTAAGAAAGGATGTTCAAAATATTGTTTCAAAACAGATTTTTGCAAGATGGCAAGCAATACTTTCAGTTTTGATTTTGATATTGAATTTATCAAAGGAGAAAATAAGTCATTACCAGATTTTTTAACAAGAGAGTTTTTACAAGGTCATAATTGATTTCAATTTCATTTCATATGGAACCTTTCAAAAACCTTTATGCCAAAGACTATGAAATTCCAGAATCAAAAGAGATGGTGAGATATCCACCTACACCTCAAAAGGCTATTCAGCCTATCAATCCAAACCTTCAAAGAAATAACCGTTTTACCCCTCTTTCAAACTATTCTTCAAATTATCCTGAATTACCATATAAAGCTGTTCTTGTTGCACCCAGTTGTAACAATCCTTCAAACATAACTCCTTTTCCAAACTACAGAAAAGATGATGATGATATCAAATATATTTCAAAGAAATGGTATGAGGAGATTTGTTTGACTCCTTATGTGGAATATCCAAAAGATATCAAAGAATTTATAAAAAGAAAATTTCCAGATGATATACTATGGGATGCTGAATGTCAAAAGAAAGATAGAATTTTTTATGAACTTATCCTAGTTGATTCAAATTCTATAGATATATCTCATAAGAAAAATGATAAAAAAAGAGATTATCTATTCCAAGATTATTATCAAAAATGTCATTACTCCTGTTGAATGGGGTAATAATCCTGATAAGCCTTTTTCTGTTCGTTTCAAACTTCCCAGTTATAATTATCATGATTATCGTATGGCTTGGTATAAGGTTTTGTTTGTTCGTCCCTTCTCTCATTCATGGTTTATAACCTTTCATAATGATGTCTCAAAATCCTTCCCCATTTGGTTCTTTGAATGGTGGAAAAAGATGGGATCAGATTCTTCCATCTTACCTCAAACTGTGAAAAAAGGTTTAGATGTTTTTGTTGCTAGTTCTGTTGCTCCTTCATATCAAAAGAGTCTTCTTTTCCATGCAGAATTCAAAGTCCCATGGATTTTTGCCTGGGATTTCTTTTTTCAAAAGTGTCTTCAAGAACCATGTCCATATTCTTTGTTTAGATCTTTTAGGATAAAATGGTGGTCAAAGTTTGATCAAAATATTTGTTCAGATATTGCAATCAAACAATTCTTACAAACAGGAGAAAAAGTTAGATATCAAAATGAAGCTTCCTCTTCACAAAAGGGAAAAGAAACTGTCAAAGATGATCGAGAATTATCCTCAAAAGATAAGATTTTGTTCGAGACTTTCAAAAAATATCCTGATCTTCAAAATGAATTCTTTGAATTCATGGCACAAAAGACTGAAAAAGCCAATTCAGAAGAATCTACTTCAAATGACCCAATTGGTGGACAGGATCCATTTGATTTCTGAAGATAATAAAGATGAATTCATTATTTCAAAGTGGGAAAAAGATGTGATTCAAATTATAGATGAAAGTCAAAAGATTCGTTTCAAATGTCAAAAGATGTGTGCTAGATTGTCAAAAGTTTTATCAGTGGAAGAAGATATGGCCGACCAAGAATGATGAAAGAGGATCAAAGAGTCAAAAGTTTCAAAAAAGCAAATTGAAGGTAATTCAAAAGTTGCAAAAGGTGATTGAAGTTTTACCCAATCAAAGCTACCGACAATTTCAGCCAATCAAATGTTGCCGATAGTTTAAATTAAATGCAAATGTAATCAAATGTAGTTGAAATTCAAATTTAGTTTTCCTTATATATAGATGTTTGTTTTAGATTAGAAGGCAGAGCTTATTTGGAGCATTTTAGCCTTTCTACCCTTTTCCTTGAAATCCTATGATCTGTACTATTTTGTTCAAAGTTGTAATCTTTCAAGTATTGAATCAAAGTTTTTCGACCAAGCTGACCTTAGCTTGAATTTGTTTCAAAATTGTAAGTTATTTTACTGTTTTACTGTTTTACATTGTTTTCATGGCATATACATATAAGCTTAGATTTTCTATTAAACTTAGACTTCTTTGCTTCTTCTGTGATAAAATTCCTAGACTTACTTTCCAATGCCCTTTCTGTCACAGACTTCCAAATCATCAAATTACAGATAGACTTCCGCTAGAATTGGCTCTGATACCAATTCTAGCGGAAGTCTATCTGTAATTTGATGATTTGGAAGTCTGTGACAGAAAGGGCATTGGAAAGTAAGTCTAGGAATTTTATCACAGAAGAAGCAAAGAAGTCTAAGTTTAATAGAAAATCTAAGCTTATATGTATATGCCATGAAAACAATGTAAAACAGTAAAACAGTAAAATAACTTACAATTTTGAAACAAATTCAAGCTAAGGTCAGCTTGGTCGAAAAACTTTGATTCAATACTTGAAAGATTACAACTTTGAACAAAATAGTACAGATCATAGGATTTCAAGGAAAAGGGTAGAAAGGCTAAAATGCTCCAAATAAGCTCTGCCTTCTAATCTAAAACAAACATCTATATATAAGGAAAACTAAATTTGAATTTCAACTACATTTGATTACATTTGCATTTAATTTAAACTATCGGCAACATTTGATTGGCTGAAATTGTCGGTAGCTTTGATTGGGTAAAACTTCAATCACCTTTTGCAACTTTTGAATTACCTTCAATCTGCTTTTTTGAAACTTTTGACTCTTTGATCCTCTTTCATCATTCTTGGTCGGCCATATCTTCTTCCACTGATAAAACTTTTGACAATCTAGCACACATCTTTTGACATTTGAAACGAATCTTTTGACTTTCATCTATAATTTGAATCACATCTTTTTCCTACTTTGAAATAATGAATTCATCTTTATTATCTTCAGAAATCAAATGGATCCTGTCCACCAATTGGGTCATTTGAAGTAGATTCTTCTGAATTGGCTTTTTCAGTCTTTTGTGCCATGAATTCAAAGAATTCATTTTGAAGATCAGGATATTTTTTGAAAGTCTCGAACAAAATCTTATCTTTTGAGGATAATTCTCGATCATCTTTGACAGTTTCTTTTCCCTTTTGTGAAGAGGAAGCTTCATTTTGATATCTAACTTTTTCTCCTGTTTGTAAGAATTGTTTGATTGCAATATCTGAACAAATATTTTGATCAAACTTTGACCACCATTTTATCCTAAAAGATCTAAACAAAGAATATGGACATGGTTCTTGAAGACACTTTTGAAAAAAGAAATCCCAGGCAAAAATCCATGGGACTTTGAATTCTGCATGGAAAAGAAGACTCTTTTGATATGAAGGAGCAACAGAACTAGCAACAAAAACATCTAAACCTTTTTTCACAGTTTGAGGTAAGATGGAAGAATCTGATCCCATCTTTTTCCACCATTCAAAGAACCAAATGGGGAAGGATTTTGAGACATCATTATGAAAGGTTATAAACCATGAATGAGAGAAGGGACGAACAAACAAAACCTTATACCAAGCCATACGATAATCATGATAATTATAACTGGGAAGTTTGAAACGAACAGAAAAAGGCTTATCAGGATTATTACCCCATTCAACAGGAGTAATGACATTTTTGATAATAATCTTGGAATAGATAATCTCTTTTTTTTATCATTTTTCTTATGAGATATATCTATAGAATTTGAATCAACTAGGATAAGTTCATAAAAAATTCTATCTTTCTTTTGACATTCAGCATCCCATAGTATATCATCTGGAAATTTTCTTTTTATAAATTCTTTGATATCTTTTGGATATTCCACATAAGGAGTCAAACAAATCTCCTCATACCATTTCTTTGAAATATATTTGATATCATCATCATCTTTTCTGTAGTTTGGAAAAGGAGTTATGTTTGAAGGATTGTTACAACTGGGTGCAACAAGAACAGCTTTATATGGTAATTCAGGATAATTTGAAGAATAGTTTGAAAGAGGGGTAAAACGGTTATTTCTTTGAAGGTTTGGATTGATAGGCTGAATAGCCTTTTGAGGTGTAGGTGGATATCTCACCATCTCTTTTGATTCTGGAATTTCATAGTCTTTGGCAGAAAGGTTTTTGAAAGGTTCCATATGAAATGAAATTGAAATCAGTTATGACCTTGTAAAAACTCTCTTGTTAAAAAATCTGGTAATGACTTATTTTCTCCTTTGATAAATTCAATATCAAAATCAAAACTGAAAGTATTGCTTGCCATCTTACAAAAATCTGTTTTGAAACAATATTTTGAACATCCTTTCTTAAATCTTCTTTTGCAGATTTACAATCTATCTTTAAAAGAAATTTTTTATTAAATAAATCATCTTGAAACTTTGAAATACATAGAACAATTGAAAGAATTTCTTTTTTAATTGTAGAATAATTCTTCTGGGGTCCTGACCAAACACCAGAATGAAATCTAATCAAAGTTTCTTTTGAATGCAATTTTTGTTTTAAAATACCATCATATCCTAAATCTGATGCATCTGTCTCTACAATCATAAATGCATTGGGATGAGGAATTCCTAAGCAAGGAAGAACCTTAATCTTTTCTTTGATTTTTCTAACTATTTGAGTATGTTCTTGAGACCAATCTGGAGGATTTTTCTTAAGTCTATTAAATAAAGGTTTACATAATTTTCTAAGGTTAGGGAAGAAATCAGCTATGTAATTCAAACATCCTAAGAATCTTTGAAGTTGATTTTTATCTTTTATTTTATCTGGAAATTTTTCAGTAAAATTAATTGATCTATTAATAGGTTTGATTAATCCTTTACATATATCATGTCCTAAGAATCTTATAGAAATTTAAAAAAGTTTCATTTTAGATTCAGATAAAACTAATCCATTCTTTTTCATTATATGGTACAAAGTATTTAAGTGTTTTATATGTTGTTCTATATTATTTGAATAAACTAATATATCATCTATATGAACAATTATGAAAGAACTGTAATTATTAAATATATCATTCATTATTCTTTGAAATTCTGAAGGTGCATTTTTGAGGCCAAAATGCATCACATTCCATTCATAATATCCAAAAGGGACAGTAAAAGCTGTTTTGTATCTATCTTTTTCAGCTATTTGAATTTACCAAAACCCCGATTTTAAATCAAATTTTGAAAAAATCTTTGCAAAATGTAATCTATTTATTAAATCTCTTTTATTTGGGATTGGATATCTAATCCATTGCAAAACTTTGTTTAAAGGTTTATAATTAATTACTAATCTAGGTACACCTCTTTCTAATTCTGCTTGTTTAACAACATAAAAAGCTGAACAACTCCATGGTGATTTTGATTTTCTTATTAATTTTTTCTCTATTAACATTTCTATTTCTTTTTTACAATGACTTAAGAATTCTTGATTCATTTGAATAGGTCTAGCTTTAGTAGGTATATTTCTTTCATTAAAATTTAATTCATATGGTAAATCTACAATATGTTGTTTTCTTTCCCAAAAAGCATTTGGAATATCACTACATAAATCTTTTATAAATAAATCTTGAATTTCTTTTATCTTTTGTTTTATATTTGAATCCTTTAATCTTTCTTCTATTTTTTCATAACTTATTTCTTCTTTTAAGAAATTAATTTGATTTCTTTTCTTTTCTATTAAATTAATTTGCCTAAATATTGAATTATTTTGAAGTATATTAATTTCTCTCTGTTTAATAGGATTAATAAAAGGAAAGGAAATCTTTCTACCATGTATATTTGTTTCTATACCATTATTATCTACTTTAAAGGGATATATTTGAGTTAAGAAAGGAGTTCCTAATATAACATCTTGACTTATATCTTTGACTAAAGTAAAAACATTTTTGAAACAATAACCATCACAACAAATATGTGCTTTGGATAGATTATATTTAATATTTAAAAGTTTTGAATTTGCAGTATATAATTGTTCATTTGTTTTTTCATAAAATTTTGTAGGTATTATACCTTCTCTTATTACATTATGATCTGCACCTGAATCAAATAATGCTATTAAATCTAATTTGAAATTTCCTACTACTAATTTGATTTTTATATACCATTTTTGAAATTCAATCTTTTGTATGAAATTAATAAATTTATTATTATCAATTTCTTCTTCTAAGGGCATTCTATCATCTTGGATATTACTTTGACTTGTACTAGGCATATCTTTTCTATCTATCCAAGTTTTCATTTCTAATTCTAGATCTTTTTCTTTTAATTCAAAAATATCTTTTTGCATTTGATTAACTTGTTTTTTAAGTATATTTACTTCATTCTGTAAATCTCTAGTTGTTATTTGTTTTATAATATTCTGACTAGGATATTTATCAAATAGTTTACTTAAACTAAAATTTTCTTGTATTTGAATTTTTTGTTTTGATTCTTCTTCTAGAATTAAATCTTTTAATTTATTTAAATATTCTTTTTTAATTTCATTATCCGGAATTTCTTGAATTAAATCAAATATAGCTTCTTTCTTATCTTTTGAAATGACATTTATATTACATAAACCATGACTACTATGATTTGAATCTGAATTTTCATCTTGCCTATCTGATTCTTCTTCTTTATCAGATTCTGAATTATCCTGTAATCTATCTAATATGTTATTTAATTCATATCTTAATTCTCTAACTTTATTTCTCTTTTTATAACATCTATCTGCAGTATGACTAGGTTTTCCACAATTCCAACAATTTATAGGTTTTTTATGTTCTTGATTATTTTGACTAGTAGATTGTTTCTTATGAAATTTCTTTTTCCTATAAATTTTCTTATGATATTCTTGATCATTCTGTTTTTGTTTAAATCTTCTTTGTTTCTTTTTATATGATGTTGAAGGGGCTTCTATTTTTTCTAAACCAAATGTTTCACAAAAACATCCTAATTCTATTCTAGTATTCTTTTTATCATTTCTATATTTCTGTTGTAATTTTAATTCTGAACAAAGATTTAAACCTTCTTTTTTGACAAAAGCAAATAATTGACCAAAAGTTAATTCTTCAAAGGGTATATCTTCAAACCCTGTTTCACTCTTAAGTTTTTGAATTATTCTTTCTGCAAATAATTTTGGTAATCCCATAATAAATCTTTCTTTCCAAAATGAAGAATTACAATCTTGTCTTCTTAAAACTTGAGTTAAAAATACATCTTTATACCATCTATAATCAGTGAGAGTTGAACATCTTAAATTTGTTAAAACAATTTTTGATGAATTAAATTCTTCTTTTGGGTTTCCAATAAAATACATAGATATAGTAATTATTAAGTATTCACATGCATCACTTCTTCAGTATATTCATTTTCTGTTCCTTCTATTAATACTAAAGATTTGTGATTTAAAATTTCATTTTTTGCTTCTATAGTTAATGAATTATCCCACCAATTTTTTAGTTGTCCTGTAAAACCTTGGACAATTAACATACATGAAGTTTCTTCTGATTGATTATGTATTTTGTAAGCTGCTCTAGCCATACCCATCTCTTGAAGAGTATTTATTATTTCATATTCTGATTTCCCATCTATATTCCATTCTGTAATAGATAAACCATCATATTTATTATTTGTAAATTGATTTCTTTCTTCGAATTGAATATCTACTGGAGTAGGTCTTCTATATTAATTTTTTGTATTTTGATTTTTAAATTTTTTTCTTCTAAAAATCCTATTAACTTCATTGTCACTATTTTGAAAATTATTACTTATTTTATTTATTTCTTTTATAGTATTATCTTCATCTGAATTTTCTGATTCCAGTGAATTATTTGAAATATCAAATTTGAATTATTACTTTCTTCGCTTTCATTTTCATTTTCTTGTATAGTATCTAAACAATTTATATTCTTACTGGAAGATCCTATTTCAGATAATTTATTAGAAATCTTTAATAATATATTATCAGTTTTTGGACAAAAACTTACTTTTTGTTTTTCTAAACTATTATTAGTTTGAAAATATGGTTTTGAAACATCATTAAAAGGTGTTTTAGGTTTATCACTATCTGATATTTTATTTGATATATGATCAACTTGATTAGCTATTGTACTTAATATCTGATTTGAAAAATTATTCTGATGTATTATCCTATTAATATTTTCATTATTATCTTTTGCTACTTTAAAATGATCAGCTAAAATTTCTCCTTTTGAAGTTTGAATTTTTAAAGGTTGAAGAGGAGGATGAATAGCACTAACTACATCATCATTTGTAAAAATCCATTTTTTATATAAACTAGTATTAACTTCTATTGTAGGTTTCTTTAAAAAATCATTTATTCCTTCTTTTGATAAAAATATTAATAAAAAAGTATAAAAATGAATATTAGTTTTTAATTTCTTCATTTCTAATACCCATTCTTCTTTTAACTTAGTTCTAATTTTCTTATCTAATTTTTTATACCAAATTCTTTTTTCTTTATGATAATCATCCTTCATTTCTTTTTTAAAGAATTCTATCATTGGTTCAAATTCTTTACCTGTAGTAATAACATTTATCATACTTTCAGTATTAGGTGATGTTGGAGCAAAATGATTTTGATTTGGGGAATTTGAGGCAGAATAACTATGAGCTTCTGGAATAGGTGTAGTAAATCTATATCTTTGATGTATTTCTTATGAATTGCTTAACTCTTTTCTAGCTTTCTTAGGAGGGTCGTACGGGAACACAATGCGTGGAACACCACAATCTAGGGCTTACCAACCGACTTACAAGCTTACCAACGTAAATTCCAAACCCCTAAGGAAGATTACTATGAAAGTTATAACAAGACTTATGGAAATATGATTTATAAACTTATTGAATTATCAAATCTATGATCTATTGGCTCTGATACCATTTAAAGCGGAAGGAAGTTTATAACAGAAAGGACATTGAAATGTAAGTTTAGGAATTTTATCACAAAAGAAACATGGAAGTCTAAGCTTATTGGAAAATCTAAGTATGAATGTATATGCCATGAAGATTATTTAAACAAGATGATAAACTTACAGTTTTGAAAATCAAGCTAAGGTCAGCTTGGTAGATAACTTTGATTCAACAGATGAAAGATTACAATTTTGGAAACTAAAGTACATAAAATCTAGAGAAAGGAGAAGAGAATAGAGAATTGGGCTAAAAAAACTCTGATTCTTAACATTTTGAAATGAACTATATATAGAAAACTAAAACTAACATTTGAATTTGCATTTCAACTTTGTTTCATTTGAATTTGATTTTGTCTGCCACCATCCACAACTTTTGACAATCTTGCCATAACTTTTGACTTCTTGGTAAAGCATGTCTGCTGTTCGGTTTTTCTCTTAAAGAATTAAACCTTATTATAATCCTATCATCTTCTTGTTCAGTTATTTGACTAACATCTCTCCTTTCTATGTTCCTTAAAGGTTGAGGTTCATTAATTATGAATTGATCTGGAATTGTTATTTCATTCCATTTTAATACTTTTTGAATTAGAAATCATACGGGTCTTGTCCTCCAATAGGATCTGAGGTGGACTCGTCAGAACATGTTTTCTCTAATTTCTGTGCCATGCCAAAAAAAAGAAAGTAATAATTTTCCCGTCTAAAACCACTTTCTATTTATGTAAAAACATTATATATTTAGTTTATATATATATTAAGTATATTAATTGCATTCTATTTTTTAAGGAAAGTCAAACTTAATTATTTAGGCAAGAAAAAATTTAGTAATGTTATGTATGGATACACCTTTCAATTAAATAAATAATTACATTATTTAAATAAATGAAAATGATAAATGGTACTACCTCAGTCCCGGTCCAATTTGCCTACTTGGACTGGGCACAGAATCTAAGAAAATGCAGTTGACTTGTTATTTTAGGTTACTTTTTGCTTACTTTTTGATTAAAAAAATGTTTTTTATACTTTTTGCTTTATAATTTCTTTGTCATTTATGGGCTGACAAATTGGACTGGAACAAACGAAAATGGCAAGTAGACAAATTCGACTGGGACAGAGGGAGTATTTAATTTCTACTAATATATGAAAAGATACAATATATAAATGAATTTAAATGCAGATGGAATATTATTATATGATTTTAATATGATGTTTTATATATCTATGGAAGTGATATGACAAAAAAATATTTCCACATATTTGTCTATTTGGTAAGTCAACTTTGATTATTAAATTTCAATTGATATATGGGGAATTCTATACACACCCCAAAAATACTAAACACACCCCAACAATAGACATGAATATTAAAATAATAAAAAAATGAATGTGTGTGTAGATGGGGTGTGTTTAGAAATGTTTGGGGTGTGTATAGAATTTCCCTTGATATATTTATGATATGATTTAAATAATGTATATAAATATTATTTACATCATATCATCAATAGTATAAACATTGATCATTTACAATAATATAAATATAGATATGCTTTAATATTCAAATGAATAATGTGTGTGTGTGTGTATATATATATATATATTATAATTGATCACTCCACAATAAAATGGTATAATACATATATTGAATTTTGTTTCAAGATGACACATCTTTCTTCACTTTACATATGTCTACTTAATTATTCATGGTGATAGGTAGAAAATTGATGCATTTTATTGTGGTTTGATTTGAGATTTTATAATCTTTTATGTGATTGAATGCACTGTTTTCGTATCTATATATGTTTTTGGTATCAAAATACTTCATATATCATTTTCACTATTATTCAGGAATTTTGGAGTATATTTTGATCAAGAGCTATGTTCATGGGCCGAAAAATGAACACAAATCGAAGTTGGGGCAGTTTGGGCCCAAAAGCCCGTCACACTGGATCACCCAGTGTCAGCCCAGTCTGCCAATATGATCCGTCTGCAGCCCAGCCCAGCGAAATTGTATACGAGATTTTGGGTCAGAATAGGGTTAAGCCTATCTCCAAAAGGGTTAAAAAGATATGTTCACACACATAATTAGGGAGAGATCTTTCTTTTCTTTCTCTCCAAGCCACTCTAGAGAGAGAATTATATATTTTAATAGATTAGTTTATTTTCTTATGGATTATTATTCTACTTTCATGGATTCGATTTCAAGGATGCTTGGATAATTCTTCAATTCTGGTTAGCAGAGATGTTTGAACCCATATATTTATTTATGTTTTCATTAATTCGGTTTCCCTTCTCGATTTTTGATTGAATTGATTATGCTATCTGTGTTGAATGATTTCGATTATTGATGCTTGATTAGATTGATCACCTTTGCTAAGTTTTTGATAATTGATTGCTAGAATCTTAAATCATGAATCCTAATTGTTGTGGTTTAATTTTCATTGGTAGTAAACTAGAGGTCGCACATCTCTAGGGTAGCATAATCCTAGATTATCAAATCGAGCTTGTGTATTTGGACTCTAGTTCATCCTATCGTCTTGGTGATTAATGTATTTGATGAATTAAATTTAGAGAGTTTATTTTAGGTTGTTCAATTGAATAGGGTTAATTAGTGATCTTATCCTAATTTAACTAATCTTAAGAGACTATTCGGTTTAACAGAGCTTGTTGTTAGACTATGGGTGATAATTCCATGATAATCTGAGAGAGGGTGTAACATTGATTAAGACATAATTGATATTGGGTAATAACTGAACTGTTAACTGGAATGTTTTCCATCCTTTGATTTCCTGTTTAATTTATTTTCTAGATTCTTAGTTAATTTTAGTATTAGTTACCAATCAATCTAAAATTCACATTTTTTCTGTTTCTTGAATTGAACATAGGTGGCATAATTAAATCTTCACTTCTCGTGGGATCGACTCCGACTTGCCCTATCTACTAGTTAGTTAGGTTAGAAAAGATTTTTATTTAATTTTATCGCGTCACGACAGCGCGGTCACATGACTTAAAAAATGTTATTTATAAAAGGAAAGATTTATATTGATTATTTTTTTTCATAAATAATATCTAATAAAAATAACATATCACATAGAAATGTAAGATGACATTTGCATGGTTTATGGGATATATAGTGTGTGTATATATATATATTAATAAAATTCATATATATTCATAATTGTGAAATATAATTTTTATGGGATTTATGTTTATTAAAATTTTAAATAATTTGTTATGCATATACATAAACATTTGACGTGAAGGATGAATAAATTTTTATCTTTATATATATAAAAATAAAAATAAAAATATTGTCTAATACAGTATGGCAATGATTTTCCATCCAAAAGCCACATATTATAAATAAAAATAGAATGATGAATCTATATGATAAAATAAATTTCATCTATTTATATAAATTAGGAAATAAAAATGTTTTCCTTTAAAAGTGAAGATTTAAATGGAATAAAATTATTGATTTCATAAATTATGGTATTGATTATTTATAAATGATTGTGGTAATTGTTGTAATTAATTATTCATTTTAATTTCAGATTTGAATATTAGTTTTCCGTAAGTAAATGTAACACAACTCTATCCATTATGAGTTATAGAATATTTGAGGTATATAATTATACTATCATTAGCATACATTGATTTTTTTAATTATATTGCACTATTTGAGATATATAATTATTCCGTCATTGATTCTACAAATTAAACTAGCGTATATAGATATCACAAAATATGGTATTTAAAATGAACATTTAAATTGATTATCTTAAATCTTAAATTATGGTAATTACTTGATATAATCAACAATCATACATTATGAATAAATACAAATTCATCTTGGTTTCATTCACTCGCTTTCATTCTGTTATTTTACGTATCACTTTTGAACAATTTATGAAGTGTAAGACATCCTTAGAGGTAAAAATTATAAATTTAATGTTTATTTTATTTGTTTTGTTATAAAATTATTATATTTTAGGATCATGTGGATGGATATATATTTAATTATTGTTGATTTTTATTTAGTGTTTACCATTATAGGGAATTATAAAGATAATTCACTATTGAATGATATGAGATTCTATGATATGTTATCCGACTGATTTGTGTTATTCAATTTTTTTATATGATTTTTATTTTACTTTTTTTTTATCATCGTAGTATTATATATGAATTATTATTACTTCAATATAATTTAATTTTATAAAAGCGTTGATCACTTCTTATATGCAGATAATAACTGAAGAAATCATAGGCTTGCGACTTGAGAGTACATATTCACCAATTTTTAAAAAAAATATTAACTGATTTTGACTTAGCAATCAAGATAGTGAAAGCTTGAAAGATAATATGTTAGAGAAAAAAAATCTAAATTTAGATTTAGCTCTCAAAATGATGCACCATCCATGTTGTAAGATTAAATATATAATGATTTATTTTGAGTTATAGATGTATAAATATAATGGATGAAATTAGAGTTGTATTTGCGTTTTCAATTTTATGTACTTTGAATTATATGTAAATTATGGATATTAATTGTTAATTAGTCTTTTGTCAAATATAAAATCAAAAAAAAAATATTGATATTTAATATATACTTTTCAATTTTCTTGAAATATATATAGACATCATTGATCTTTTTTGTCTAGACATTATTTTTACCATACACTTAATATAACATGCTAACACAACAACTAAATTAAAATTACAATATGATGAATATGAAAATGAAAAAAAATTGCATAAAATATTAATTACAAATATAAAAGATACAATTGATATAATCAATTATCACTTTGGCAGTTTGGATAATAATTAATATTGTTTTGATACATAATAAGAAATTATATGTAAAAATAGAGAATTTCAAAATGTGAAAAAAAAAAAGATAAATTTGAGATTGAGAGAAAATAGAGAGTTTTAAATTGTGATTCAAAATATGTCAATATTATACTCTACTTAGAACATCTCCAGCACTAGCACTACTTTAGTGCAGATTTTGCACTAAAATCTGCACTAAAGTAGTGCAGAAACAGTATTTTCATCTCCAGTACTCTGCACTACTTTTTGCACTAAAAAGGAATATTCAATTATATTTTTAATTATGAATTTATTTAATCATATTTTTCAAATATATTATAATTGATTAACATATTTACACCTACAAGTTCTTTAATACAATTTTATTATTTATATTCAAATTGTATAAATAAAAAGTTATAGGAGTAATTGAATGAAACTTAAGGTAAAATAAAAACAAAAACAACAACTTATTTTTATTGAAAGGGAAATAGATGTTACATAGTCATAATTCTTAATTTTCTGAATTAGAATATTATTCCCACAAATGATCAATTAATGCATTTTGAAGTGCAAAATGAGCATCTGCATGTCTAATTTGTCAAAATCGACCAAGAAAATCCTGAAAGCGAGTAGGTTCATTCTCAGCAAATTCGATGTCTGGAGGTGACACTTCCAAGTTTTCTTGAATTTGAGCATTAAGATCTCATTCATCCTCTACTATCATATTATGCATGCAATCATGATATCTTGCAAATCACTTTTCAACCACAAGCGTGCTGGATTGGCCACAATTGCAAATCTACTTTGAAGAACTCCAAATGCATGTTCCACATCTTTTCTACATGCTTCTTGTTTTTTCACAAAATATTGTTTTTTCGGACCACTTGGTGAATGGATAGTTTGCACAAGAGTTGCCCATTTCTCCTGACCCTTCTGCACCTTCATTTTCGATCGATTTAAGCGATGAAAACATAAGTGGTGGTTCTTCATCACAACGGCCACATGGGGTTAAAAAGTCCAAATAAAAAAGAATGCAAAGTGAAGAGATGTCTGCATTTTTAAACACTATAAAGGAGGAGAATGAGAAATTACGAGAATTATTTTCAACTTCGACTGCAAATAAAGAGCGGGATATTGAGGTACAAAGGCAAAAAATTGAAGCACAAAGGCAACACACTGAAGCACAAAATCGACAAATTGCAACAAGCAAATACCAGTATGAAATGACTAGAGAAGATAACATACTACTTATTGATTTGGATACGATTGCTGATCCCGTCAAATGTGAGTACTTTCAAGAACAACAACATATAATTATGCAGAAGAGGAGACAATCTCAAGTGCCATAAACTCCAAATATGTTTGATATGTATGGACAATTTCCAAATTTTGGAGGATCTGGATCTGGTGCTGGTCTATCGGATTTCTAGGTTTTGTTCGTTATTTTCAATTTATGTTTTATTTTCATGTATTTTAATCAATTTTAGTATTTTATTTTCCTGTATTGTAATTTATTTTTCAGTAATGTGATGTTGTATTTTTTTGCATTTTAATTTATTATTAGTAATTTTATGTAATTGCTTCTCATTTCTCTAATTTTCACTATCCATGTTGAGAAACGATCACTCACGATCATTTCAATTTTTCAATCACCATTCGTGTTGTTCAAATGACCATCCGTGTTGTTCAATTTTCCTTGTATTCGTGTTTTTCAAATTACCATTCGTGTTGTTCAAATTATCATTTCAATTATAATTTTATATCACAATTTGTGTTGACAAAATACAATTATACTATCTCAAATATTATAAAATAGCTCCACAATATATAATAAAAAAATAAAAAATGTAGCGCCAGCACAGTGTGGTGCCACAATTAGCACCGCATTGTGCATATCTTTACAATAGCGCCATGGTTGGCGCTGTGTTGGAGAGAATAAATTGGCGGTGACACTTGAATAGAACAGTGATGGGCATGCTCTTATACATAAAAATAAAAGATAGAACTTTTGATTATTTTTCAAAAATAAAATAAAATAAAAATTATACTATTTATCAAGAATTTAAATTATATCTATAAAAATTTATTACTACCAATAAAAACATAACACTTAACACATAGTAAAAAAAAACATAACACTTAACACATGATTTGGTTGTTGGTTGAGTTGGTCAACCAACCCACACTCAGAACGGTCACCCCTTCCTATTTTATAACTTCTACTTTTTATCCTTTTCCTCATACCTAAATATTTGGGTTATTGATAAATTAAGTCTACATCAATATAGTTATTTGACTCATGACTTGAATATCCATAATTTCAGTAGATTTCAATAAATCAATATTATGTTGAGTTGCTGTCCTGTACACCAGTTGCACGGATCTCAGATCCGTGCAACTGGGCCTCATGCGAGCTGGGCTAGCTTGCCTAGCCCGTGCCTCTTTACTTTTTCACGTATTTTGGTCGTTACCTTCATGTTATGTTAGTGTTACCTTCGTGTTATGTTAGCGTTACCTCATTTCCAGATTTCATACCCTTAGTTTAAAACCATTGAATTAAAATAATACGAAGGTAACACTAATATAACATAACACTAACATAACATGAATGTAACAAATAATGTTAATTATACCTTCATGTTATGTTAGATTTACCTTCATGTTATGTTAGTGTTACCTTCATGTTATGATAGTGTTATCATAACATGAAGGTAACACTAATATAACATGAAGGTCAGTCTAATATAACATGGAGGTATGACTACCTGGAACGAATCTTGGTGGGTTTGAGCGCACTCGCCAGGAGCGTGGGAGCTCGTTTGGGCGCGTGAAAATGCCCGTCAGTGGTGCGTGGAGCGGGTCAACCCGGGTGATCCATGCACCAGTTGCACAAAATATATTGTCTATTATGTTTTAGTAGGTCAAAGTTGCGACTTTGCTACCCTATCCATTGCGGATAAATATTCATATTTTTGTTGACATGTTAGATATATAATATATTAATTAATTTTATATTTTTTTATTATCTGAGATTATTATAGTTATAAGAAAATGAGATCATTATTAAAAATTAACCATTTTAACATTTTCTTATAACAAAAAAGGGATAATTATCCTTGAACAAAGGATTTTGTATAAAAATGAAGACCTCAATTTGAAGATCATTTTTCTAGAGAAATAGAGCACATCCTCTCCTCCTCACTTTTGTTTCTTTTTGCTAAGCTGAGCAGTGGGGATCCACTTCAAATCTCCTCAACACAAAAGGAAGGCAGTAAATCTTCATCTTGATCCACCAAGGAACGGATTATAATGGCAGGCCAGAAAAGGGTCCTCTTGTTGTGTGGTGACTATGTCGAAGATTACGAGGTCAACTGTTTTCTTCTGTTTTTATGGGCTTTTCATGATTCCCGCTGTTTACAGATTTTATGTGCTGAATATCTTGATTGTGATTGCCTTTTTAGGTGATGGTTCCATTTCAAGCCTTGTTAGCATATGGGGTTTCCGTGGATGCTGTTTGCCCCGGCAAGAAAGCTGGTGATATTTGTCGAACTGCAATCCATGATTCTCTTGGCCACCAGGTTTCTACAACTATCTGTTCTGAATGAACTCATTATACTTATGTGTGTGTGGCTTTTTTAGTTGATTGCTTTAGATGTTGAAGTTATTGTTAATGTTGCTCATTGATTTTGGTGTTTGCCATGGTAGTAGACCAAGGTTTTGTTCTCAAGGTGTTGTGTTTGTCGTCTTCATTTGCGTTTAGCATTGGTCGGAATATGGTGGAAGTGTGTTGAATGTAATGAAGTTAATTAAATGGAGGATCTCATTGAAAGAAATATGAAGGGTTTAGCATTGTGTACAGTTTAATGTACTATCATTGGTTTGTAGTGCCTCTTTGCATTGGTAATTGGTACTACAACCTATACAGATCAATAGTGGGGTTGTCCGAATGTTTGGTTTATCAATTGAAATTGATATATGTTCTTCGATTTGATTCTCTGAAATGCAATGCAATAAAGAATGACTAGCTAGTATATATGAGAAGAGCCGATTGTTTATTTCCTATAAGTGCTTGTCTTTGTATGATGTCAATGCTATATAGTTTCTATTACTTTTTGTGGTACTTGGACATATCTGTCATTGCTTCCAAAATGGATGCAGACATATTCTGAGTCCAGGGGACATAATTTTGCTCTCAATGCTACTTTCGATGAAGTAGATGCCACCAAATATGATGGATTGGTCATACCTGGAGGACGAGCTCCTGAATATCTTGCGGTCAATGAATCCGTTGTGAATTTGGTTAAAAAGTTTGGAGAGTCGAAAAAGCCAATTGCATCCATCTGTCATGGACAATTGATCTTGGCTGCTGCTGGTTTGGTTAAAGGCAAAAATTGCACTGCTTATCCAGCTGTTAAACCGGCACTTGTTGCTGCTGGGGCCCATTGGGTTGAACCAGAGACCATGGCCTTCTGCACCACTGATGGGAACCTCATAACCGGAGCTACATATGAAGGGCATCCTGAGTTCATTAGGCTTTTTATCAAGGCACTGGGGGCCAAGATATCTGGCTCCGGCAAGAGAATTCTATTTCTTTGTGGAGTAAGTTCCAACGATCTAGTTTCATGTTCAAAGCTCTAAGCTAGAATATCTTATCTTGAAATTTGCTTCGCTTCTATTAGTTAGTTTGGGAGTATGAATGGTCTGCAGTGTTTGGGTTATTTCATTCATTGTTGAATTTATTTGGCATACATGAAATGACCTCATTCAATGCATCTTCACTGTTTGCATTTGTACTAACTTCATTTATCAATATCCCCCATCTAGAGTAATAGGTATATATACGTTGTTTTTTTAATTTATAAACAAAGTATATATAAATTCTTGGATGCGCAGATTCTTGAGATTTCTAATTTGATGGCCTATTCTTTTGTTGGAGCAGGATTACATGGAAGATTATGAGGTGATGGTTCCATTTCAGACTCTCGAAGCTCTTGAGTGTCATGTTGATGCTGTATGCCCTGAGAAAAAGGCGGGTGATACATGCCCCACAGCTGTTCACGACTTCGAAGGTGACCAAACATACAGTGAGAAGCCGGGGCACAACTTTACTTTAACAGCTGATTTTGAAGGTGTGAGCGCCTCAAACTATGATGGACTGGTCATACCTGGGGGTCGTGCCCCTGAGTATTTGGCATTGAATGACAAGGTTATTCAATTGGTAAAGGAATTCATGGAATCCGGAAAACCAGTAGCATCCATCTGCCATGGCCAACAGATTTTATCTGCCGCTGGTGTTTTAAAGGTACCTTTTTCTCACTGTCTTTCGTGACCAACTTGTTTCCACTGAATAACAGCAAGATAAGTGCAGTGAAACTCTTTTTTATTTAACTAAATGTGGTGATACAATGTTTGCTGCAATATCATTAATTTATTGATTTTCCTTCTCAAGGGAAGGGATCTGAATATCAAGGTTGTGCTTGGTAATGAAGAATTCTCTAATTTCACTTTTTTATAAAAAGAAGAGGATAAAATCGGTTTGCTATGACCATTTCTAAAGAATGAGTATAATTCTTTTCTTACAAATACTAATAAAACAAATAGTTAGACTTGAAATCATGAATCTTCAGCATGGTCAGCTAATTGATTATGATAATCGGTCATATTTCCAAACGACTACATTCAGAAACTACTGCGACTGTCCTTGGCTTGCCCCATAATTTGATGATACTTTGGGCCAAATTTTCTTTCAAAGATTACTTCACCTCGTACTCCTATGCAATGCAGTCCTCATGTGCCTTCTTTATTTAAATGCATTATTATTAACCAACAATTCCTACTTTTCTGTACTGTATAACATTGGAAGCTATGTATTATTAGTTTCCTCATTTTGTAATCACTGTTTAAATGTTTTAATGAGCTATAAGCTATTATATGTTTGATAAAAAAAAATGATTGTAGGGCAAGAAGTGCACTGCATACCCGGCAGTGAAACTGAATGTGGTTCTAGCCGGGGCTACATGGTTAGAGCCTGAACCCATCCACCGATGCTTTACTGATGGAAATCTGGTGACGGGTGCAGCCTGGCCAGCTCATCCTGAATTCGTGGCTCAGTTCATGGGTCTTCTTGGCCTCACTGTCTCCTTCTAACTATGCTTCCTTTCCGTTTTCCGTATTACATGATGGACCCTATATGATGTTTGTATTCGTATGGCACTTATCTTGCATCGTGCTTGTGTCTGTCCATCGGACGTCGGATTCAGATTGTGGTGGATGTCTTGACAGTAGAAAGTTTTGGCCATCTGTTTGTTCTATGTTATGGAGTTGTTTCTAGCTGTAGGGTTGACAATTTAGATTCTCGTGTTTGTTTGTTTGTTTAAATTTCAGTTCGATTTTGGATTATACTCAAAATAAATGGCATTTTACTCCCATGAGATATTAACAAGATAATGGCTTCTTTATAATGTTATTTAGTAGTTGTTATAGACATTAAGCATTTGTAGATTATTCTTAATGAAATGCAATGGGCCATGAAAAACAAGAAATTTGGGCTGACCTTAAATTCAGAAAGGGCCTAAACCATTTGTTTTTGTTTTATAAATTAATAATTGTAGGAATAATAAAATCTAACATATATAAATGACGGAAAATGTTAAAATTTCTCTGGTGAGTAGCTTTTAATATGTTCACCACTGACGTATTCCCTGATTACATGAAAAGTATATCTCTTGCTTACATGAAAAGTAAAATTATTAGATATGTTGAATGTTCGACATGTTAATGATTAACACATATTAATATATCCATGATGGTAGGGTAGCAGAACTGTATAAATGACTCCAAACAACTCTAGCTTTGTTTTGGATGAAATTTAAATTATTGAAATGACATCAAAAATAGTTGGGAGAAAAAAAAAATCTCAAAATAAGCATGCTAATAACTTTATCAACAAAACTTATGATCCGTGCCCCCAGCCTGACCCGCACCCACCCCCAAGCCTGACCCATGCGCCCAAATCTGAGCTATGGTACACCAACGCACACCAGATTTCATACTATGTGATTCAATGATAGGTGTTATATATGTACTCTATAGATGTTATATATGTACTCTATAGGTGTTATAGTTATATTATATGATTCAGTGATAGGTGTTATAGTTATACTCTATACGTGTTATATATATACTTCTTAGGTGTTACATCTATGTTCTTAAGGTATCACATATATAGAAGATTTCATATTATGTGATTCAGTGATAGGTGTTATATGTATACTCTATATGAGTTCTATATATACTCTTTAGGTGTTATTTGTATGTTCTTGAGGTATCACATATATAGAAGATTTCATATTATGTGATTTAGTGATAGGTGTTGTATATGTACTCTATAAGTGTTATATATATGTTCTTTAGGTGTTATAGTATTTTCATAACACCTGAACAAACTGTATTTATTATATCTCATAGATGCATATGTAATTTTATATCACCTATAGACTATCTTTGTAATACCTTTAGAATATTTTCATAATATTTGAAGGTTGTATTCATTATATCTTATATCACCTATATAATATCTTTGTAATACCTTTAAAATATTTTCACAACACCTGAAGTAACTGTATTCATAACATTCCCTTGTTTTAACTGTATTCATAACATTCCTTTGTTTTTATTCATTAGACTCTGAATAAAAGTTCTTGTTCACTTAAAAATATGATCCACAAAATACCCAAAATCACATCTAACCAATTGTCATCTAAACTCAATTGAATCCAATGTCGATTTCAAACTTGATGGACTCCATTGCAAACTCGACAAGGTTGAGATGGAGTGGGAGGTGCAGCCCCATCAAGATCAAATTCAGAGAAAGCAGATCGAGGGAGCCATGGTGGAGGACTGAGCCGTTGGCTAGCAGCAAGATTCAGTTAGGTGTCGTGCTTCTCTTTCTCACACACACCATTTTACACACATGCAGTCCTTTTTTATGCTTTTCGGAGCTCTCTTCTGTGGGTCCAATTTCGGAGACCCACCCAAGCCAATCATCCTCGTCTACACAAATTTCATTCAATTCCTCCTCTTTTTCAATATTTAATATCTCAGATTTGAATACCAGTTATTTCCTTGTTTGATTTTGGGTTTCATTCAGAGATCTTGTCTGCGAACAAGATATGTTGCAATCGCCATGGGGAGGCATTGGCGCCTGGGCCGCCGATGCCGAGTGCGCCGAGGCCGAGGAGCACGAAGCCGTCGAGATGGCCGCCGCGGCCAGGCCGGAGCTTGGCTATCCCAAACTCAAGGAAGGCGTCACAACCACCACCAAGCAGAAGAAGAAGATGAAGAAGAAGGATCCGCCGCGAAGAGGAAGGAGAAAGAGAAAGAAAGGAGAAAAAAGAAGAAGATGAAGAAGGAGTCGCTGCCGCGGAGATGAAGGAGAAAGAGAAATAAAGGAGAAAAAATAAAAATATTTATATATATAGAGTGATCCAAATCGGGTCGGATCGGGGGTACGGATCTAGGATCCGTGCCCCAGGGGTACAGAAGTGTTACTCTAACTTTATTTATTGAAAATTAGTGATACGCTTAAATCCTACCCCCACCCCATCCCCTCATTTGTGGATGGATAAGAATATGCTGATGATATTGTGGTCCTTATATTAGTTAAGGTTCTCATAATAAATAAGTATATATCTTTGAAAATGAAATATAAGCCTAACCCTTCATCATCATCCTTCCAAAAAAAAACAATAACAAAAAATTCACTTTTCATGTGATGTTTGTATGTACATGGATATGCATTATAGATATCCATAAATAATAAGTGTGGTAACTTTTCACCCATTCTCTTAAGTCTAAACATTTTATCTCGCTTTAATCTCACAAAAATTTATGTGACGGTTCCATAAAAAATTACTGTGAAATGAAGTCTCATTATCCACAAACAACATGTGGTAAAGTTCATGATCAATTGTAAGTTGATCCATCTAATAAAATAAAATAAATAAATTGGTTTCACATGAGACTAAGCTCGATCCAATTTTGAAGGCTTTTCGCTATTAACTATACCACCTTAATAACTAGTGGGTGGCATATTTGTTTTGCAAGTATCCAGGTACATACATGTTGATTTTGATCAACTTATATCACCTTGATTCACCCCAATTTATACCCAGGGTCATTTATCTCAAGTTGATACTTATATTCAATTGTTACATGTTATGTTTAAATTGGACATATCATCTTTTAACTTGACGTATGATGATTAGTGGCGGATGCAGCATAGGTAAATGGGGTAGCTATACCCCCAAGAACCTTAAAACTTGATAAATATATTATATAAACAAGGGTTAATTGCAATAAAAAAACACAAACTTTACTTAATTTGTAAATTTAACCAATTTTTTTGAATATTAGCAAATATAACATGAATTTTCATATTTTTTGCAAATTTAACCAACATACATATTTCAAGTATGTTTATTTTGACAATAACTTTTACCATTTCAAATAACTATCATTTTGAATGTTAAGTCATTGTTTTATTTCGAAGCTATGATATTAATTTCAAAAATAAATATATTCGAAAACTGCATATTGGTTAAAATTGCAACAAATATGAAAGTACATGTTATATTTGCTAATATTCAAAAAGTGGATTAAAATTGCAATTTGAGCAAAATTTGTGTTTTTTATTGCAATTAAACCTATAAACAATGATATTGTGCCAAATGGCATTTTTGTTACTCTGCTTGTTTGTGGTCAATGGGTCGAATCTCCTTTACCACCATATCAGTACTTTTAAATTTAACAGTTGTTTATTATTAATTTTAGTTTTTATAATATTTCTTATTTTATTTGTTTAATTATTTAGTTTTTATATATTTCTTATTTCTTATATCTTTAAAATGAAGATGAATTTACTTAAAAATTACTTCCAAGGGATTAAAAATAGTTATTGTATGATAAACTGTTCAAAAAGAAGCAAACGGAATTAAAGACAATCATATCTTTTTTTTTTTTTCTTTCTATGATCTAATTTGTATATATTTAAATATTAAATTATGCATAAAATTTCATGATAGACTCATCTCACATGACAAAAACCATTAGATGATATCATATAACACCTATGTCAAATGATATTCTATTTAGTGTAAATTGCGTCAAACCCCCTCGTGATTAGAAAATGTTGCGCAGGCTGTTTCGGAATTGCAAGACTTACACCTGTAATATCTAGGGATGTTAAAAGAGTCACGACCCAACGGGTCAGCCCATTTAAACCGAAAAAATGAGGGTTAGGTTCAAATATTAGGAGCCCGTTTAAAATCAGACTTTTTTGACCCAGACCGTTTAGCCCGTTGGCAAATAGGGTTGGCCCGTGATTAATTCGGATTAGCCCGTAGGCTATGTAATTTATTTTAATTTATTTTTTCAAAATTTAAGTTACATATTTAGAATACACCACTAAGGATCGATTTATAAGTTTTTTATGATTACTAACTTTAATTATTTTATAAATTTTAGATGAAGATGATTTGGGTAATGACACTTTCTACTTTGAAGGATCTAATGTTGATGAAGATGTGGGTGTTATGCTATTTTGATGCTTATAAACTAATAGTTGTTTAGTACAAAATATAATTTTTGGAGTACATTTACTTATTGTTAAAACTATATGGTCTTTTTATTATGATAAATCATTTAGTCTTATGTAATTGTATGTCTAGTTTCTTATGATATTCATTTTAACTGAAACATTAGGATTAAATATATAATTTTGGAACTTTTAACTTACAGCCCGATTGTGAACCGTTTAACCCGAAGCCCGACAGGGCTAAGGTTAGGTTCACAATATTGTAGGCCATTAAAATCGGACCTTTTTTGCCCGAACCGTTTAGCACGAAGCCGCTAAGGCTAACTCGTTTAACAAATAGTGATATCAGGAAATCGACACACGTCCCACTTTTTTTAACTACTCGTAACAGTGTTAAAATTTATTCTTAATTTTGCGTTATGCCCCTGCTATACATTAAGAGATAAGAGAGAAAAGATTGATTTCTTTCATTTTTCTATCTCCCCCCCTCTTTTCTCTTCTCTTTCGCCGCCACCGCCGCCGTCTCCATTCCACCGCCACCACCACCGCCCTCTTTTCTCACTCCCACCTTTTTCTCTTCTCTATCCCCCCTCTCTTCCTCTATTTTCTTTCACTGGTTCGGATCGGCTTCGACTAGAAGAGGGGGTTATCGCCGCCCCCCCCACTGGTTCGACTTTGAATCTAGTTCTGGTGGGAGAAATCAGATTCAGATCTAGTTCGACGAGAGTTTTCGCCTTCACAGTTGGAATCAGAGGAGCTTGTTGGAGAAGAAAGCGTCGCCGCCACCGGAATCGGAGCCATCTCCTCTCTCTCTCTCTCCTCTGTTTTTTCTCTCTTTCTTTTTTTTTCCACTATGTTTTCCCTAATTTTCTTGCATGTGTGGTCTGTGGCAGGGTTAGCGCCAGCGACAAAGCGTTGCCAACTATGGCGAATACGGCGGAGGTTGGAGTGAAGGGCAGCGGCTGAATTGATTTGGGGATGAGGGGCTCCTTTGAAAATTTGATAATTTTATTACCTTTTTGCAATTATTGATATTACTGAAAATTGGACTTTAGCCTCTACTCTTTTAATGTTTATGTTTCTGATCCTGGAATTCTTTATAATTGTAATTTAAATCCTGAAAATTACAAGTATTATATATTTATACTTTTTGTTTTGTTTTTAAAGGTAAATTAAAGATATCTAATTTTTATGATTAATAATTAAAGGTAATTTAATAAAAAATCATTAATAAAATTCTAATAATGGACAGAAAAAAGAGTAAATAAAAGAATATTTTATAAACTTAACTTTTGAAAATGGGATTTGCTCCAATTCTTTACACCATCGATCAATGAAATCATTATCTTCATCATGTAGGGATCGTGGAGGTGATATGAGACTATTTACCTTCCCACGAGATAATGATGAAGAACCTCTTCTAGACATGATGTACAAGTAGAAGGGAAAGAAGAAGTAGAAATGTGATATTGAAAGTGAATTGGAACTTGAAATTGAGATGCTAACAACTTAAATTTTAATAACAAAGATAGAGAATGCAAGGAAGGAGGGAGGCTTAAATTTTAATAACAAAGCTAGAGAATGCAAGGAGGGAGGGAGGGAGGGAGGGTGTTAGATACAGTTGAAGAATGTTTTGATGAGACAAATCCTTAAGTAACTCTAAATATGCATAACCAATCTTAGGATAAGTTACTGCAATAGAGTTACTGCAGAAGATTAAAAGAAATAGAGAAAGTGTTAAAAGGAAGGATACTGAAGAGAATGGTTAAAAAGAATCTGGTGAACTAATAAGGATACTATTGACTTCAGGGAGCTACTGGAAGGGACCTCGCCAAAGAAGAATACAGCGGGACAGGAAGCTACCTGGAAGACCATGCCGAAAGCATACTGCAAAGGCAGCATGCTACAGAAGCCTCAAGCCACCTGAAGGAGCAAGCCAGAAGAGGAAGCTCCAGAGTGAAGCGAGAGGAGGAAGCTGCAAGGCAGGCATGGGAGAAAAGTCAAAGTTACCGGTAGACACAAGAAGTTACCGGTAGAGAGAAGAGTAGAGGAGTCAATCAGAAGAAGACACATGGAAAGCGAAAAGCTGGCGTGTGTCAGGAGTGCGGCGCATCAATGATGGAAATCAGTCTACCTTCAACGGGCAGATTTCACAACCTATAAAGAGGAAAGACTGAAGGCTTAAAAGTGTGGAAAAAGAGAGAAGAAGTGAGCACATCAGAATATCTAAGCTCACAGAGAGAACGCACATAAAGAAAGAGAGAAGAGCCAATCAGAGAGAAGGCTTAAAAGAGAGAAGCGCAGAAAGAGAGTGAAGTTGTAGAGAAGAAAAAAGTGTTCAAATAGAGCAGATGAAGAGAATAAAAGATCGAACACTCTACACCCCAAATGAAGACGCACACCCAGTCTACCAGTCCAGCAGCAAGCTTCAGCAGATCAGTCTGCAAACGGTTGGAATACTCAGTGTGAGAAGTAATGTCCTGCTGATTTTACCACTTTCTAGGAGAGAAAGTGAGGACCCTAGGTGGGTAGTGTAGGATCCTGTGTGGGTCAGTGTGGAAAGTAGGCAAGCATCTGTGTGAAGGCTTGCTACTTATTTGTTAAGGGTGGGTTGTAATAGGTAGGTCTATGTAAATCAACCAGCTTAACAAAGGTTCCCTCCTGAGAGGAGGAAGAGATGATGTAGAAGGATTACTCCACCTTCGAACCTCTATACATGCTTGCATCTTTATATGTTTACTGCACTTCATGCATACTCTCTGATAAGCTGCATATCTTCTACTCGGCTCTGTAATAAGCTTCCGCAAACCACTCTGATCAGTAACCTTTTGGGAGGTTACTGATATTAGAAATGAGCCGATAGAGGTAGAAGAAAAGCTTGGAAAGAAGGTAGGCTTATTCACCCCCCTTTAAGCCTACCTACAGCAGTTTTGGGACCAACAGAGGGGAAGGAGGGAGGCTTAAATTTTAATAACGGGAGGGAAGGGAAGGAGGGAGGCTTAAATTTTAATAACGGGAGAGAGAGAGGGAGAGGGAGAGGGAGAGGGAGAGATTGAGAGAGAGAGAGAGAGTTAGTGTGAAAAAAATACACTATTTGAACCTGTACTTATAGATTTCAAGAAATACAAAAAAAACAAAAAATAGGGTCGCTCAGGTTCGAACAGCCGGTTCCGATTCGGTTGAACCGGCGGTTCGCCATCTCAGCCGTCCATCTCCAACGGCCACTTGATCTGGGCCATTGGATCGAATTTCAAACAAAATCATCGGTTCGAATCGGTGATTCGGGAACCAGTTTGAAATCAGTGATTCACAACGGTACTATAATATTGGCCGTTGATCTCCAACGACTATATCAGTTTGAACCTCGGCTATACACGTGGCATATCCGGAAATAAAAAAATAAAAAAAAGAGAGAAAACCGACGGATCAGAATATATGAAACTGGAACTGAACCGGTTCTTGACGATTCCCGATTTCGATTCGAAACCGGAATCGGAACTGGGTCAACAGTTCCCCAAAATCGTTGACAACCGGTTCAAACTGGCTGGTTCCCGATTTTTTTACCCGCTTGGGCACCTCCAAATACAAGCATAATTAAAATTTTCAATCTTATTTTATTTTAACATTAACTGAATAAATAAAAAATAAGCAAAATGTTTACGAACTTTCATTGACCACTCAAAATAGTTCGAATTTAGAAATGACAAAAACTTATATATCCCTGGGACACATAAGGGCACAGATCTAAGTGTTATATACATGTTCTTCAGGTGTTATATATATATTCTATAGGTGTTATGTTTCTTGGTGCTATAAATATACTCTACAGGTATCATATGTATATAAAAGTATACATGTGATACCTGAAGAGTATATACATAATACATGTAGAGTATATATTTTACACCATATGATGATTAATTTGGGGGCACCATGCCCTTGGGGCACACAAGTGTCACTCTATAGAAATATGTGAAAAATTATTATTAACAGGATCATAATGGTCCAATATCTTCTTTGGTTATGAAGATCTCATATATACTACAAAATAGCTCAACAAAGCTATAAATTTTATTATTTTATTTATCTAAACACCTCGATAACGTAATTTAAAAATAAAATTGTATACTTCTAGGCTTATTAAAAAAACATATTTAAAAGTTTATGAACTAAAAGCATTTAAGTAGGGTTCCTGTTCAACAGTTGCACGGATCTAAGATCCGTGCAACCGTGATCCGATCCGACCCGCTGACATAACTATATATATATATATATATATATTTAATTTGCCCTAGTTATTACGGTGCGAGCTCTTCATCACATCTCCCAGCTGTTCATCGCCTCTCTCATCTCTCGATTACCCCTCGTGGCTTCCGATTTCTTCTTCCAATTGGTTATTCCTCTCAGATTATCGCAAATTCATGCAGATTCATCTGATATGGAACAAACTGGTAAATCTTGTCAGATTTTGTGGAAAATATATTCATATTTTATGAGAATTTCAGTACGAAATTGATAACTGATTGACTATTCTTAATGTTTTATCATAGGTGAACAAATTTCCAATCATCAAATTGTACAGATATCTACTGATGAAGATGAATATGCAGATGCAGTTGACACTATTCCTGAAATTAACGAGAGTAAGTTATCTTTCATAGTATTCTTAATATAGCATAAATGTATTCTTAATTTAGTCTAAAGGTATTCTTAATGTAGTATAAATGTATTCTTAAAAATAGCATAAAGATATTCGTAATATAGCATAAAGGTATTCTTAATATAACATAAAGGTCACCTTAAGAATACTTATAGGTATCTTTATTGACATAAAGTTTTCCATAAAAAAGGTATGCTTAATATTTCTTAAAGGTATCGTTAACAACACGTAAAGGTATTCTTAAAAACTGTATCAAGATAACACTGTTTATACAACTTATTAATTTTTCTCAACATAACACAAATGAATTGCATGATTTCACTGGATCTCTAATTGGATTAACAAGGGAAACGATTGATGACATGTATGAACTCTATTGCAAGCATGCTCAACTACTAGGATTTAGTGTTCGTAAGTCCACTAATCGATTCTCTTTGGGAGAGCAGCCTGTTCAAACAGGAAAACTTTTTGTATGCTCTTAAACATCTACCTGTACAAAGGTTAAGAGAAAAAAAATAGTGCATACAAGAACAACTGTAATGCATTAATGAGTGTTAAAATGAATGACGAAGGCCTATTTGAGGTTGTTAATCATGTATTAGTGCGAAATCATTCTCTCACCAGACCTGAATGGAACCATCTACACCGTTCCGAGAGGATGATCACATGTGAAAAAGGAAAAGCAATTGAAAACATGATATCTTCCGGTATGAGTGCAACCCACTCTTATCGTTATATGGTCCAAGAGGCAGGTGGTGAACAGATTATAGGACATACACTTAAAGATCATTTCAATTATGTCAATCGTGTGAAGATGAAGGTTATTGAGGATGGAGATGCTCAAACAGCAATTGATTTGATTCAAAATGAACAAGATGATAATGATAATTTTTTTTATAAAGTCCGATTAGATAATGTGAGAAGACTGAACAATGTATTCTGGAGAGATTTAATGATGAAGGAAGATTATAGGATATATGGCACAATACCCTGCCATTTTAATCTATACAAATACACCATTTGTAAGACAATGACATAACAATTTAAACAGGTTGTCTTCCTTGTGTGGTAGTTGTTCACAGATTCACATATCCTCTCCAAAACAAAATTACACCAGTCATAATTGCGAATGTTTCCCACATCCATCAAAGGTCTTAACAAGCCCAGAGTCAGCAAACGGTTTGAAGATTTTGCCAAAAAAAATAGACATCACATACAACACAAATAATCTCTTAAAATCCCCCCCCCCCCTCAGGAAAACAAGAAGTCAAAACATCATACAAAGTCTTAACAGTTGACCTAGACTGAATACCATAATTGTCCTTTAACCTAACATAAACATCCTCAACATCATATTTCCCTAATTTTACTACATCAAGTTTTCCCCTGGGAAGCATAAAAATGTCAAAAACATCATCTGCAGTAATAGCGAAACTACGGAACCTATCCAGTGTTAGCATACGACTACGACCATTGAAACAACTTACTAACCATGTCACCAACATTCTGTTCAGCCTAGTCAAGCGCATACTCAATAACGCCCCAAAACCAATAGCTTCAACATCAGCCATTTGTCTTTCGTTTAAAGACTGTACAAGTTCAGCTACACCACGAAGTGTGCACGTTGTATAAATCAAACTGCAAAACATAAACACATAAGAAAATCTCATCACTAATTAAACAATAACAGAAAATAGACATACCTTTATATTACAGTAAAAATACCTTTTCAAGACAATAAGAATACCTTTAGTACACTATAAACATTCCCTGATATCTTCACACATTGTTAAGCACACTTTTAATGTATAATAAGAATACCTTTAGCATGTAATAAGCATACCTTACCATACATACATTACAAGACAAAAAAAAAAAAAAAAAAAAGACCTCTAACAGAAAAATAGACATACCTTTATATTACATTAAGAATACCTTTACAAGACAATAAGAATACCTTTAGTACACAATAAACATACCCTGATATCACTATACTCATACATTTTAACTAAAACTTTCACACATTGTTAAGCATACTTTTAATGTATAATAAGAATACCTTTAGCATATAATAAGCATACCTTACCATACATACATTACAAGACCAGAAAAAAAAAAAAGACCTCTAACAGAAAAATAGACATACATTTATATTACATTAAGAATACTTTTACAAGACAATAAAAATACCTTTAGTACACAATAAACATACCCTGATATTACTATACTCATACATTTTAACTAAAATCTTCACACATTGTTAATCATACTTTTAATGTATAATAAGAATACCTTTAGCATATAATAAGAATACCTTACCATACATACATTACAAGACAAAAAAAAAAAAAAAAACAAGACCTCTAATAGAAAAATAGACATACCTTTATATTACAGTAAGAATACATTTTCAAGACAATAAGAATACCTTTAATACACAATAAACATACCCTGATATCACTATACTCATACATTTTAACTAAAATCTTCACACATTGTTAAGCATAATATACTGTTAAACATACCTTTAGAAACACGTATTAAAACTCAACAACACAAACAAAAACAAAGAATTACTGTACTGCAAAACCATACTAAATCAAATGAAAAATGCAACCATACCTGTCATTTTTCACAGATACAGTGTCGAAGGCCTTCCGAGCTCTCTTCCTCCCAACCTTGTTCTCATGAACTTGACTACTCTCAATCTTTGGTGCCATTTAAGAACATGCAAACATATCAAAATCCGCACAACTTACAAAACACTAAACCCTAGTTTTCTGAACACCACAACATTCGCC
Source organism: Scutellaria baicalensis (assembly GCA_005771605.1). Lineage (NCBI taxonomy): Eukaryota > Viridiplantae > Streptophyta > Magnoliopsida > Lamiales > Lamiaceae > Scutellaria > Scutellaria baicalensis. The sequence continues at coordinate 17,172,443 of CM016727.1, forward strand.
ATATAAGAAATCAGAGTTACAAAACACTAAATCGAACATAAATAAACTTATTTTACAACAAAAAAAAATACAACATTCAAAAAAAGTTCAGAAACCCTACGAAAATTAGGGTTTCAGCAACTACACTCCACATACAAAAGCATTACTCGACAGAAAACACACAAAAAATAAGATATGCATTCGAAATCAAAAGCACAAAAAGGGAGAAGATTCGAAGGAGAAAAATATGCAAAAAAATATAAACGAACCTGTATAAACTGCCGAGAACAGAGATCAAACTTCACAAAATAACCCACTAGAATTGAGTTAAACTAGCGATTTCAAAACAGAAGTTGAGCACGAGAGATTTCACACACGATCGAACACGTAGAGCAAAGAGAGGAGAAGAGAAGATGAACCGCCAGGAGAGTGAAATCCAAAAATTGAAAATTAAAAAAATCCTTTTATATTTGATAAGGTGGGTCGGTTTTTCCAGGTCGGGTCGAGTCAGGTGCATGGATCTAGGATCCATGCACCTGATGCATAAAAGTTTTTGTGAAAGCATTTTATCCATCCAACGTAGATATATAATACTACCTCCGTCCCGATTATCTTTGCCACCTTTGACCGGCACGAATTCTAAGAAAAAACTGTTGACTTTGATGTGATGTGTTATTTTAATGTTTTTTAGTGGCAGTTTTGTAATTAATGTGTGCTTTTTGAGTGTAAAGTAAGTAAAATGAAAGAAATTGAGGGGTAAGGTCGTAATTTTTTTGTTGCCATTTTTGGGCTGGTAAAGTTAGGTGGGACGTCAAAAAACGGAAAGTAGGCAAAGATAAGCAGGACGGAGGGAGTATTTTTTTCCGAATCGGTCTGGATGAGCACATTTTTATTTTGGTTTTTTAAATTTTACTTTTTTATTTCAGGCTATTACCTTTTATATTGTATGTGTAAGATCTTTAGAGTATATAAATGTGACCTTTATGTATAAATGTAGTGATCTTTTTATACTATAACTTAGAAAAAAGAGGAATTTTAGCAAAATTTGTATATATTTACCTTTATGTGATATTAGTTGCATCTTTATGTCATATATAAAGGTATGTTTATCCAAAAAATGGGCTCAATTTTTTCTGAAAAACTTTATTTTTTCTACGTTACTGAACATAAAGACCAGCAAATTTATATATAAAGGTAACACTTATATAACATAAAGACACATTCATATAATATAAAAATAATAATTTGAAGTAAAAAGCGAAAAAAACGCAAATAAATGTGGATCCGGATTAACTCAAACATCCGCTTATTAATATTAGAGTCCAAAAAAATTGTGTTAGAAATGTATTTATCCAAAGTTGTAGTAACTTTAGAGTAAACTTTAGTTTAATAAATAAAGAAAAAGTGAAACGGTGAAATGAAAAAAGAAATGAAAAGAGAAAAAAGTGTGTGCGGTATGATACCAAACGGCGCCGTAAGTAATGAATTAAAGAAAAGGGAAGGATAAAAGGTAGGCGTCTGCTATGATTTTATCCGATGAATATAAATATTAATTAATGTGAAGTCCTTATCCGCACGCCTTTTCATGTATCCTTCTCACGCGCTTTCTCTCTCTTTCTTCTTTTGTATTTGGCAAAAACTTATATGGAGGAAATATGTCAAAGAGTAGATCTTATCTGAGATTATTGCACCGATTTTTTTTATGAAATGTATCAATCCATAACTTATATTTAGTAATTCATATGGAAATATGTGGATATGAGTTCAATTCATGGGTAATAAGGATCCGTCTCACACAAATTATCCGTGAGACCATCTCACATGAGTTTTTATGTATATCAAATTACACATGAATATATAAGTAAATAACTTTGTTAACATCTAACACTTTGATGTGTACTTTTCTACCATAAAAAATAATAAAGTGACATTTTTTACACTATTTTGACTCGGTCATGGAGAAATGATTAATTAATGATCGAGTGATAATATATTCTATTTATTTATACTATTATTTAACAATTAATTTATCCAACAAATCATATAAATTGATAAAAGTAAATTAAATTTGAATTAAGTGTTTCGAGTAATTTCAATTAATTCAAATTCAATTTAATTTACTTTAATCGAACCACTTAATCCATTTGTTTAATTATTCGAACCACTTAATTCGAATTCAATTACTAGAACCACTCAAACCAAATTCAATTAAACGAATCAAATTGAATTAAATTAAGTGGTTCGATTAAAGTAAATTAAATTGAATTAATTGAAATTACTCGAACCACTTAATTCAAATTACTCGAACCACTTAATTCAAATTCAATTTAATTTACTTTTATCAATTTATATGATTTGTTGGATAAATCAATTGTTGAATAATAGTATAAATAAATAGAATATATCATCACTCGATCATTAATCAATCATTTCTCCATAACCGAGTCAAAATAGTGGAGAAAATATCAATTTATTATTTTTTATGATAAAAAAAATACACATCAAAATATTGAATATCAAAAAAGTTACTTACTTATATATTTATGTGAAATTTGACATATTTCCTCCTGAATTTTATTTGTTGTTATATTGATTGTGTTGAAATTATAAAAGAGTAGTTGCAATGCACGCGCCACGTGTGGAGAGTGGGTAAGCAACAAGTTTCCATTTAGGTCAATAATGAAACTGGATAACTCCGAATCTTCATTGTACCTTACAAATCTTCCAGGTTTTCTTCAATTATCATTACTCTCTCTTCCTTTTTTTCTATTTTTAATATTCATGTTTATCATAAAACTCTAAAAAACCTAACATGGTTTTTGAATATCAAGACAATAAATTTTGAATTTATTCAACTTCAAATGGATTCGAAATTCATTAATTATACAATTCAGAATTTAAAATGTTTTCAATTTATTTTATTTCAAACAACACTATATTGAATCTAACGGTATAAATTTTAAATACTTATTCGAATACTCACGTTCGAAATGAAATAAGGTTACTGTAAAACTATTTTACCAATCTAATTATTCATAATCTATGAACTATAATTATTGTTTAAGGATGAGTTTAGTCTTATAAAATTACATATGTAAGATAATTTGAAATATTTTTTTATGAAATGACATTGTTATGAAGATCATTTTCATTTTCCAAGAGAGTCAAAATGATTTTTTTAAAGAAATAAATAAGTTTATATTCCTTAACCTTATCTATCTTCCCCCTACATCTGAAGCCCATGTGTCATATTTATCTCCCCAATCACCCACTCTGCATTTATACCAAAAAGTGTGTGGTCAAATTCCACAACTTGTTCTAGCATTTATATTTGAAACAGCATTAGACTAATTTCTTTGGGAAATTATATAATTAGGGATTATAATCTTTGTCCAAAAATTATATATACATAACTGCAGAGTGTATTTTGGGAAAGAATCATCAAAGAAGAAGAAGAGAAGATAAGTGATAGGACTTGAGTTGATGATGAGCTTGAATATGGAGTCCCTTTTCAACCCTCAAAGAAATTTAAATGATCAACTTGTTCTTATTCAAGATTTTCATCATCATGATCATGATCATGATCATGATATAATTTCCAATTCTTGTAGTAGTAGTTCAAGTTCAATTAAAGAAGAAGAAGAAGAGAATGAAGAAGAAATCAACTCTTCTAGTTCATCTTCCCCAACCCTATCTACCCCTTTGCAAGACATGTCATCTTTACTCTTACAACTTCCTGTCAAGTAAGTGATCCATATCTGATCTTCTCGTATTTTATTTCATCAGTGCAACGTATCATATACAAAATAAGTTTCATATTGATATAGAACATGCTACCTTACATGCACTAATGATGGGTTTCCATCTTTTTAACTCTCAATCTTGATTCTTTAAGGAAAAATGAAATATTGATTATATGATGGTTTGTTTTTTTTTTTTCCTTATTGAAATTGTATAGGAGAGGATTGTCAAGGCACTATAATGGGAAATCGCAATCCTTCACAAGTTTATCAAATGTGAGGTGTGTTGAAGATCTTGCCAAGGAAGAGAATCCCTTTAATAAGAGGCTCAAGACATGCAAAAGCTATGCAGGATTCCCAAGGAAGAAAAACCATTCTTCTTCAAGAAATAAACCATCTAATTTGGGGTCTCATTTTTCTTCAAATTTTAATGCTGATTTTCTTGAGAATACTAGCAACAATAGTTATTATACACATAATAATAGTAGCAATAATATGGCTCCTATTCCTCCACCTCAGAGATCAACAAATACGAGTAGATTAATCTACTAATCCAATGTATCTCTTTGTTCCTAATCATGAAGATTAGGAGTTTTAAGTTTTTCTTTAGTCGGTGAATTAAATATGTACACATTGCTTTTTGATGCTTGAAAACACTTTGTTTAACTTCTATTAGTTATTGACTTGATTAGTTAAGTATTTTTGTCATTGCTATTATTTATGTATGATAAAAATTTGTGTGCCCCTAAGATCCGTGCCATCAATCTGGCACGTGGGTCACTTCCACATGTGCCCACGTGCTCTCATGTCCTCAGTGAGCTATGCACATTAAATTTTATTCAGTGATAGGTATTATGTGTATATTCTTCAGATATTTCACATGAAATTAGGTGGGAATGGAATGGACCTAAGAATGGAATAGTGATGGGAAAGGAATTGTATAAAACAATTGATTCTTATGATTGATATCACGGAATAAGAAATAAATGAAATAATTTATATGCTTTTTTTTTCATAATTGATAATTATAAATTAATTGTATAATTATTAAATCAATATTTATCTAACCAAATTATTTTTCACTATAAAAATAATTTTATATTAATATTCTTGTTCAATATATCACTTAAATTTAGATAATGGGTATTTTAAATTTTAAAAATGTAGAAAATTAATCATTACACCAATATTAAGGTATATTATATTGATATATTTTTTAATTTTATTATTTTTTATTAATTTAAATTTTCTTAAAGTCGTAAAAATATTATTTAATATTTATCCTAATTTTTATTAATTATTTTATATGATTTATATTATTTAACTAAGTTTCTTATTTTATGTTGTGTAAAATATATTTTAGTTACAATTTATTTATATGTTTTTATATAAACTACTCCTATTATTTATTCTAGTATCTATTTATCTTATTTGTATATGTTTACAAATATTGTATATATTCATATCTAGATATAAATTTTATAGGAAAAATAAAATTATATGTATTATATAATACAAATATTTTCATTATCTTTATTTCTAATATTTTTATATTTATTAATTAATTTTATATTATTTATGTATTTATTAATATTATTTTTCTGTTGTTTTGCTCTTGCTATACTTTTATTATATATTAATTTTATATTATTAATTATTATTTTATATTAGTTATAACTAACTAATATTATTTATAGAATAATAATTTAATTTTATAATTTATTATAAAATAAAATGAAATGATAATTATCAAAATTAATAAAAAAAATTGTCATTCCTCGTAAGCTGGAATACACAATACCATGGGGGTATGAAGGAATATTCATTCCTATATTCATGGTAATAGTGATTCCTTCGGGAATGGTGATTCTCAATCTTAAAAACATACCAATCAAATGAATGGAATGAAGATAGGAATGATGATTCCATTCTCACCCCATTCCATCATACCAATCATAATTATTAAGCTTAAAACATAAGGTATTACATATGCATATTTAAGATATTACATATTTACCTTTGAGGTATTAAATATACACCTTTGAATTATTATATATTTGAGTATGAGGTATACTTTTGAGGTATTACATATTTGAGTATGAGGTATTGCATATTCAACTTTATGGTATTACTTATTTACATTTGAGGTATTACATATTTGACTATGAGTTGAGTATGAGGTATTGCATATTCAGTTTTATGGTATTACATATTTATATTTGAGATATTACATAGTTGGTATTACATAAGCACCTCTGAGTATTACATAATTTATCTTTGAGGTATTACATATATATTTTTGAAGTATTAATGCTTAATTATAGTATAAGATATTACATATTCAATTTTAAGGTATCACAACTTATACTTTAAGGTATTACAATCCCAATTTCCCCCCAAAATTCAATCAATCAAATCAAAATTTCTCTTTTTCTCCACCACCTTCACCATTCACCAAACCAGTTCATTCATAATTTACAAAACCAAACACAAATCATGTATTCTTGTGAAGGGAACATATGAAATCAAGATTTCTCTTTGTCTCCACCACCTTCACCAAGCCAGTTCATTTCTAATTTGCAAAACAAAACACAAATCATGTATAATTTTGAAAGAATATATGAACTTTGGGGAAAGTGTCAGACTTTTGAGGAACTGGAGGAGGCTATCGTAAACTATCCAAATGAGCGTAAGTCTCCATACTTAGGTCATGACAGCACGTTTAGAACTAGTGTTGAAAGCTTTGGAAAAATATTAAGCTTTCAAAAGCAAAATAGTCATATCAAAAGGATGGCAGAGAAGGAGAAAGAATCGGTGTCGAGGAGAAGGAGGAAGAAGAAGAAGCAGAGATGGAGAAAGAAAGCATAGATCGACGCCCAAAGAAGAAAGAAGTAGAAGCACTCCGCTGAAAGAGAAGAAGGAGAAAGAAGAAAAGGAAGCACGCCGAGAGAGAAAAAGAGAAAGAAGAAAAGGATTAGGGCACACTAATTTGGATGAGAGAAAAAAAAAGAATATATATATATATATATATATGAGTAAAATAAGGTGGGCCGGGTCGGGTTGAGGGCACGGATCCAAGATCCATGCCCCGGGACACCCAAGTCCTTCTCTTTATGTAATTGAAGTAAGTAATTGTGAACGATATATGAAATCTCATATAATTCAAAACATTTAATCTAACTGTGTCATTAGAAGCTTCGATCTAAAGACATTTAAGACTAAACATATATAAGATATCCTAGTAAGACTTCGTCGAATTAATTTGTTTTTTCCTAATATATTTGTAAATTTGAATGAAATCATTAGATATCTTATATATGCAAATAGATCTTTATCCCGTGTGATTATATATTCATATTTCACAAAAACTGTGTATTAGTTGCATAAATTTGAATTTATAATTGGGTCTATCCGATCTGAATTCACACATTTGGTTTTTTTTTTTTTCCTGTTTCTCTTAATGTTGTATTATATGATTTTTATATTTTGTAATTCGGTAAAACTAAAAAAACTAATTCACTGCATTTTTTAGATCAATATAATACACTTTTATATGGTTTTACCTATACCTTTTATATAAAGTTAGTTGCGCATTTATATATTACGTAAAGGTATGACGATGTTGATTTAAAAATAAAATAATATCACATAAAAGTACACGTTATATCATATAAAGGTATGTATGAACAAATTGTGCAAAAATTCTTCTTTATTTGTGAGGTGAGACTATTACATAAAGATTAGAATACTTACACATAAAAGTCAAACTAATACAATATAAACGTCATCATTTCATCAACACCTGAAATGATAAAAAAATGCAACAAAAAAGTTTGTGGATCCGATTAAAACCGAACTGATTGCACATGTGCACCTGGTGCACAAGAGTGTTACTTCATATTTATATTAGTCTAGTTCTTAATTTGCTCTTTTCAACTTGTCATTCAACATTCAAAATACTTTATTTGTAAAAAAATTATTTCAGATTGTCTCATGAATTTTCTTAGATATAATTGCAAAAAAAAAAAATCACCACTTTTTAAAAAATTGTGAATTTATCCCAACTTTTCAATAATTGTAAAAAGAAAAAAAAATCACAACTTTTGTTCATTGTTGCAATTTAGATCACTTTTGAATTTTCCGGCAATCGAAGTCCACATGCCCGGCAAACATGCCACGTTACATGCCACATTGGATGTCATGTCATTTCCAACCAAAAAGGATTTAAAAAGCAAATTGCAAAATAAAATCATCACATTTCTTAAAGTTGCAATTTAATCCCAACCTTTTAAAAATTAGCAAGAAAAGTCACATACTTCATTTTGCAATTCGAATTTAGTCATTGGTGTTTAAATTCATCATGGAGACGTCACATAAACTACACAATCATAAAATTGTTTATCTATATCAAAATAATGTTGTCTATAGTATATTAATTTAAATATTTTTTCTTTAATTTGTAGATAATTTGTTGGTCCCAAGTGGTAGTAGGCTTGGGGGGTGAATAAGTCTACTGTATTTTCAATCTTTTTCTTTCTAAAAGCTTAGGTCCAGAATCAGTAACCTTCTGAAAGGTTACTTATCAGAGTTATATTGCGAAATCTTTCATTCATTGAAAACACAAGTATAGAAGATATGCATCTAATATAGGATATGCAGTTAGAAAGGTAAGCACAAACATACGCATAGATATACAGAGGTTCGAAGGTGGAGTAATCCTTCTACATCCTCTCTGCCTCTTCTCAAGAGGGAACATTTGTTAATCTTGTTGATTTACATAGTCCTATCTATCACAACACAGACTTAACAAGTAAGTAGCAAGCTTATTCACAGCTGCTTGCCCACTTTCCTATCTGACCCACACAGAATCCTACCTGACCCACTCATAATCCTTACTTCTTCTTCAGAAAGTGAACAACTTATCAAAACCCTAGTCCTAGCACTAAGCACTCCGAGACAGTACTTAAAAGGCTTGTCTTCTTCTTCAACTGGATGCAGCAAGCTTTGGCTTCTTTTGCAGGTCGCTCTGTTGTTGCTTGCTGCAAGACTGAATGACTGAGTAATCTAGCGTTTCTGTGGTTTAGAGTGTTTGAACTTCCTTTTCTTCTTTTTTTCCCCCTCTTCTTCTTTTTCTTCCACACGCTTCTCTCTCTGCTCTTCTCTTCTCTTCAGTCTTCTATTTATAAATGTAGGAAATCTGTCCGTTGAAGGTGGGTAGGTTCCCAGCATTTAATGCGTTGTTCTCTTTCTAATACATGCTAGTTTTTTGTTTTCCATGTGTCTTCATTTGATTGGCTCATTTCATTTTCTCTCTATCGGTAACTTTTAGCTTCCTTCTCATGCTTGCTTTGTAGCTTCCTTCTCGTGCTTGCTTTGGAGCTTCCTTCCCAGCCTTACTCTATATCAGGTGGCTTGAAGCTTCTATAGCTTGCTGCTTTGTAGTATGCTTTGGCATGGTCTTTTCTAGGTAGCTTCCTGTCAGGTAGCTTGAGTCTTCGGTAGCTTGCTGCTTTGCAGTAGGCTTTGGTATGATCTCTTCCAAGTAGCTTCCTGCAGTAAGCATTATCCTTTTTAGTTTACCGGATTCCTTTCACCATTCTCTGCAGTATCCTTTCATTGAAGTTTTCTCTGCCGTATCTTCTTGCAGTAACCTCACTGCAGTAACCTTATAAGATAGGTTATGCTTCTAGATTGAGGGTTACTTTTCTAAGGTTTTGTCTCATCAAAACATACTCAAATATATTCTAACATAATTAACTCACAACTCTCATTTACAACATTTTAGAAAATTGTATTCTTGTTCTAAAAAACATAGTAAAACATAATTACATGAAATAAATTATAAATCTTCATGATATTAAGCACATTGATCAACAATAATGTATTGAATCGTTGTCGATCATGACCATAGAGTTTAATAATCAAACCGATGAAATATTAAAAAGTTTTGAAGCAACTTTGATTAAATCATGATTTAAAGTTGAGAAAATGTTGTATCAACATGATGAATAAAATAATAGAAGAACTATCTATCTGCACACACATATATGTTTCCAAATTGAATTTCCTATTATCTATTTAACATATAATTAATTTTCCACACATTTAAAAAATGCATAATAATAATACAAATTTCCAAATGTATGCGTATATATTTGATATTTGATCTAGAGATGAATCATTATATTTATATTTGATCTAGCTAATTAAAAGAAAAGGACATTATTAATATGGCTCGATCCATCTCAAGAAATTAAGATCTTTATGTTGATTTAGAAAATTGTATTTTTGTTCTAAAAGATTATAAATGAGAGTTGTGATTTAATTATCTTCAAATTAAAGAAAAAAATATTTACATTAATATACTAGAGACGACATTATTTTGATATAGATAAATAATTTCATGGTTGTGTAGTTTATGTGACGTCTCCATGATGAATTTAAACACCAAAAAATAAAATTGAATTGCAAAATGAAGTATGTGGCTTTTTTTTTTTTTTGCTAGTTTTTGAAAGGTTGAGATTAAATTGCAACTTTAGGAAAGGTGATGATTTTACAATTTGATTTTTAAATCCTTTTTGGTTGGAAATGACGTGACATCCAATGTGGCATGTGACGTAGCATGTTTGCCGAATAAGTGGACTCCGGTTGGTGGAAAATTCAAAATTGATCTAAATTGCAACAGTGAGCAAATGTTGTAATTTTGTTTTTTGCAATTATTAAAAAGTAAGGATAAATTTACAATTCTTTAAAAAGTGATAATTTTTTTTTCAATTAAAAGATGGAGCCACATAAAAGATACATGGCGGTGAACATGGGGTCGACCACCGTCAACACTGGTTAACAGACTAATTCATGAATTAATACAGTCTTAATAGTATTAGTGATGCACATATAAATATTTGTTTTATGGCTAAAAGTGTTACATTACAATTATATTTTTAGCTCTTTAAAATGAATACTTATACGTGTCTAATTCAAAATTCATAGTAATCAGTTCGTCTTTCTAAGTATAACATGTTGAACATAAGTTTTTCAATGATCTTTGGAAAATAATTTTCATAAAATTTGGACAATTATATAAATATTAGTTAATTTCATGAATAATTTATTTTTTATAAAAATTAGTAGAATTGAGTGTAAAAATGAAAATCACATCCATAATCTCAGAGTTGAGATTATCATAACATTTTAGTTAGGAACATATAATACTTGTATTTTCTCCCCCATGCACTAATGAAGGATCGAATCAAAAGATCATAACGTACTATAATTCAACAATCATTTTAAGTTAAATGAAAAGAAAAGATATTATTAAAGGCAGAATTATTTCATTACTTTAAATTAAAAACAAATTTAATATTTATAACATGTTCTAATTTATATATTGGTTTCTGAAATTCATCCATTCCACTGCTTAATAGATATGATCCTTTTCATTGCTATCTATTAACATTATCTATAAGCCTATTAACCCTACTAATGGGCCTGAAAGAGGCAATTGAAAAAACTTAGATGGGCCCGAAAATATAAATATGGGCCTAATGAAGAAAATAAAAGAAGCCCATATGCTGCTAAAATGAGTATTGTTGCCAGAGATAGGGTTGAGAATTTTTAAGTTTAGCTAAAATGAAAGCCCGTTTGCTTGATTTATTTAGTTATGAGATATTCATAAATCATATACAAAACCATATTTAAAATCTAAAATATCATACATAAACCATAACGTTAATTCCAATTATGGTCATGTTAATTTTAATTATGGTCATGTGTATTGATTATTGAGTAGGACTTATGTGCCCTGGGGCACGGATCCAGGATCCGTGGCCCCAATCCGACCCGCCCGACTCGTCCCTATTGATTCAATTTTTTTTTTCCTTCCTCTTCTTCTTATTCACGCAACACTTTTTTTTTTTTTCTTCTTCCTCTTCTTCTTCTTCTTTCTCCTTCTTCAACCCAATCTACTTCTTTCTTCTTCTCCTTCTCCTTCATTTTCAACCCTTCTCCTTCCTTCTTCTTCTTCTTCTTCTTCTTCTTCTTCTTCTTCTTCTTCTTTTTCTTTTTCAACCCGATCCAAACACATATACATACATACGTATATATATTGTCTAGCTAGGGTTAGAAGAGCTGGAGCAGGTGAGAGACGCCATGGAAGAGCTTAAGAAGAATGTTAATCAGCAGGTGAACAAGCTCATGAATCCATCCAACATCTTCATGCCCAATGGAATCGGGGTTTTCGATCAGTACGAGACGAAACCTTCCCACCCCATTATTGCTTCTGCTGCTCCGCATAATATGTCTTCTGCACCTAATTCTAGCTTTGGATATTGCCATGGATTTTTCTGATCTATGCATGTTTTATATTTGTGTGTGTGTTTTTTGTGTTGCTTTTGTGTGCTAGTATCTCACTAGCTACCAGGCTTAGGTTTGATTGATTATATATATGTTTTTGTGGGTTCATTATATGGTTCTTCATTTTTCAATTACAAGTTGGAAATCATCGTGGTTAATCAAATAATTTTGTGATTCATTATAATTGATCTGGTGGAATATGATTAAAGCTCAATCTTGAACAATTATGTATTTACGGTTACTTTAAAAGATTAATTCATGAGCAAACACATCGTTTTAATTAAATTAAACATATTATATATACATATCACTTAATCTTAAGAACATACATTTAACACCTAAAAAGTATATATATAACACCTATAGAGTATATATTAAACATATCAGACATATAATATGAAAATATTCTAAAGGTATTACAAATATACTATATAGGTGATATAAGATCACATGTATCTATAAGATATAATAAATACAATTCTTCCTTCAGATGTTATGAAAATATTTTAAAGGTATTACAAAGATACTCTATAGGTGATATAAAATTACATGCATCTATGATATATAATAAACACAATTCCTTCACGTATTATGAAAAAATTATAACACCTAAAGAACATACATATAACACTTATAGAGTATATATATGACACCTATCATTCAATCACATAATATGAAATCTTCTTTATATGTGATACCTCAAGAACATACATATAACACATAAAGAGTATATATATAACTCATTTAGAGTATACATATAACATCTATCACTGAATCACATAATATGAAATCTTCTATATATGTAATACCTCAAGAACATAGATGTAACACCTAAGGAGTATATATATAACACCTATAGAGTATAACTATAACACCTATCACAGAATCATATAATATAACTATAATACCTACAGAGTACATATATAACACCTATAGAGTACATATATAACACCTATCACTGAATCACATAGTGTGAAATCTGGTGTGCGAGATCAGGTGGGGGTGCGCGTGGGGGCGCGTGGGCTCGCCTGGGTGCGCCTGGGTGCGGCCCACACGCCGGGTCGGGTCAGGGGCACGGATCTAGGATCCGTGCCACAGGTGCATATAAGTTTTGTTCTTGATTATTTTCATTTTTTGACAATTAATTATTTGTTTTTCAATTGTGGTTCATATGTTTAATTTTTTTCCCCAATTTAGTCAAATTTTCCAATTTCGACACCATATGTTTCAATTTTATTCAATATCGATCCAATATTGGTTGAAATTTCCAAAATTGTAGATTTCACATAGGATTTTTCCGACAGCCATCCAATCAAATTGAATTGAAATTGAAAAAAATTGGAATATGGACAAAACTTATATACCCCTGGGGTATATAGGGGCACGAATTTAGGTGTTATACACATGCTCTTTAGGTGTTATATATATATATATATATATATATATATTATATAGTGTTATGTTTCTTGGTGTTATACATATATTCTACAAGTATCATATGTATATAAGAGTATACATATGATACCTAAAGAGTATACATATCATACATGTAGAGTATATATATAACACCATATAATATGTTAAGTTGGGGGCACCGTACCCCGGGCACACAAGTGTCACTCTTGGAACATATATTAACACCCCAAATTTCCAAATAAAATCTCTTTTATGGATACCAAACTATTTCTTTATTCATTTCATAATAAATTATAGTGAAATAAGTTATAAGATAATTTGAAACCTTATCTGATTGGAACTTAAATAATTAAAAGAACTTTAATCATATTAAAATTAGATTAGATATAGGATTGGAGAATTTAAATTAATTATTTGAGATAAGAAGAATTTTTTTAAAATAAATTGTTGAGAAATATTAGGAAACCTCGTCTATTAAGGAGAAGATAAATCAAAATTATATATAAATAAATCTCACTTAAGGATTTTACGTATCTATTTCAACTGCAAAAAGAGAAGAAATAACGGAGAAGTAAATTTTTTTGGAGCATCCTTTGAAGCGTGAAACTTTTAGCCATCACCACCTGATTTGGTTGAGAAAGTTTACAACGCGTCTTGAGATATAATATATTTGAAATAAGTACATCTCTCACCGATAGTATGAGTTGTTTTATTTTACTTGCTTATTATGATGCAATATATACGTGGATGTTTATTGATGGTTTGAGTTAGTATGCTTTAATAATTGATTAAGTGATGTGTTCCCATGTGTTTTGATTGGGTAAATGATGTGAGTTAATCATATTTTATGTAAAGTGTGAAAAATATATTTTTGAGAAAGTGTATGTGTATATATATATATATATAGTTTTGTTTTATATATATATATATATATATTTTTTTTTTAAAATTGGTACCGGGCTCTTAGACTGCCCATCAGAAGAGTTATGGGCCCTTAGACTGTCCTATGAGTAATGAGTTACTCTATTTGGATTTGGTGGCTAGCTACCCTGTGTTCTTTGGAATTGCACGCATTGGTTCCATGTTTGGGTTCATAATATATTATTTTCAAGTATAAGATTATTTTGGTTTTATTAGTTGATGTTTTGGTTTTCATTAATGTGCAAAGAAAAAAAAAAAGTTTTGTGAGATTATATGATGTACTTACTAAACATGTTGTTTATAATATTTAACTCATACTGTAGATAAAGACAAAGGTAAGGTGTGATAGTGAGGTAGTAGTGTTGAAGCATGATTAGTGGTGATAGCGGAATCTCATAATTGGTTTAATTTTTTTCATAGGTTTACATGGTTACCTTTAGATTCTTTTACATAAATTCTTACTTAACTATTTTAATTTTTTAGGATGGTTAGACTGGATTTAAACCCAGAGCATTTTTTTTTTTTCTTCTTTAAATGTATTTCCGTTGTTTATTGAAAAAAAAAATTGTTATGAAAGTTAATGCATGTTTTAGTACATGTGAGAATCCCACTTGAAGAGTGTGTTACAATATAAGACCAAAATGGGAAAACGTATAATTGATTGTCCAAAACTAAAAATAGTATTTTATATAGTATCAAAATTAAAATTAATCCTAAAGCATAATGTAATTGTAGATGTATAATGCATGTTATTTATGAAAGTTTACTTCCTCTCTTTTAATAGGGAAAAAATTCTCGTGAGAACCCAACAAATCTTATTTCATGAGATGATAAGGTTTTCATCCGTTTAAAATCAAAAAGTTAGTGGTCAACAGTCACAATCAACAACTAATCAACAATTTCAAAGGTAATATTTTTGAGTATATTAGGTGTTGGTCTCAAGTGGTAGTAGATTTAGAGGGGGTGAATAAACCTAGTCAAATGTTCAAACTTTTCTCCAAAAATGTCAAGTTCAGCTTACTGCACTGGTAGTTAGAGAGCTTACTACATAGATGATACTACAGTGACCTTTCTGAGAGAGGATACTGAACAGTTCGAATTTTAGAGTTCTATGCAGCGAAAATTCTTTTATGCAATCTTTAGAAAACACAAGTACGAAAGATACATTTTTCTGTGCAAATGATATATGATTCTTAAGAGAAAGATGCAAACAGATAGATATAAGAGCATGATATGCAAGCAGCGATATATAGAGGTTCGAAGGTGGAGTAACTATTCTACGTCCTCTCTACCTTTTCACATAGAGGGAACTTTGTTAAGATAGCTTTGTTAAGATAGTTGATTTACATAGCCCTAGCTATTACAACATTTACTTAACAAAGAGTAGCAAGCTTCCTACACAGGTTACTTACCAACTGATTCACACAGGATCCTTACTTTATTCTACAGAAAGCGAAAGTTTGGCAGAAAACTGTTCCCAGCACTAAGCACTCCTACACTATTTAAAATGAAAGGATAGATTGAATCTTCTTCAACTGAGAGCAGCAAACTTAAGATCTTTAAATGCAGGTTACTTTGTTGTTGCTTGCTACTTGACTGAGTGACTGAAACTTTCTAAGGTTTGAGAGTTGATAGCCTTGAGGTTTTAATCACGTAGAAATCTTGGAGTTTCAGTTGTTGTTCCAGTCGAACTCTTGTCTTCTATTTATAGCCTTGAAAAATCTGCCCGTTGAAGTAAGACAAATCTTCAGCATTTAATGCATTTATCTTCATAGTACACTTCATTAAATGCGGCTGACTTTGGAGCATCCTTTCTTGTCCAATTGGCGCGTTATGATACATTGTTTCTCTTGATGTGTCTTTTGGTAACTCAGCAACATTCCTTACTCTTGATTTGACTTGATGTCCGAGGAATCTTGAGTCTTATCGCTAGTGACATAGTAGCTCTGAAGCTTTATGTTGTTGTAGAGTAACCTCCAGAGGTTGCTGCATTGACTTTCATGCCTTAGTGAATTTTCGATGTCTTCAGCTCAGCAATCTGTCTAACTAAAACTAGTTCACTTACATAGTGTGAGAAAATGGGGTACTCTAATTCCTTATTACAAAATTGGCTTTTGTCTCATTAAAACTAAACACTTAACTTCGTAACATAGGTAATACTTTCGTATTGTGTGCATGAGATGATATTTCTAAAAAATAAAATTTGAAAAGTAATACTATGTAATACTTTTATGTGTATCATGTAATACTTTCGTTTGTGTCGCGTAATACTTAATACGTATCATGTTATATTTTTGCTTCCAAAATTCTAAATCCATGATAAATTTCGGAAATTTTAGTTTGATAAGTAACACTTTTATTATCACAATTTGATACTTTTATGTGCAAAATACTTTTGAAAAATTATAATTATGTATGCTTTTAATAGTATAAGGTAATTCATTTATGTGTAACGAATTTTACTTTTGGGTCTATGATAACTTCAAATCAATGGTAATCTGAGATATTGTAATTTGATACCTTTACTATCATAATATAATACTTTTATCAAAATCATGTAATAATTTTATATATACCAGTATAAACTCCATGTGATGTGTAAAATTTGTCAAAATATTTTTTTTAAGAAACTAATATAAAAATGTAATACATTTTGAGTAAGAAAAAATAATGCATTGAATATATATGATGGATCAAAAATATTTTTTGTTGAAAAATAATTTCATATTCACATTGCCTAAAAAATATTAGGTTAATTACATAAAAAAACACGAACTTAGGAACTAGTTTCAATTGCAACATGAACTTTTAACTGTAAAACCAAAAACACTCAACTTAACACTTATTTCAATACGGGACATGTTTGAGTTTTTTCCGGCTCCAATTACTGACGTGGAGCCCATATTATATATGTTAATTGCCATAATTCAATTTTAAATACAATCATCATCCAAGTGTAAATTTATAAGTCAACGATTTAACGTCAACAATTGATGCCCGAAACACCCAAACATGTCGTAAATCAATCATCATCCACATGTAAATATGTATGTCAATAATTAACTTATATAATTTGAACTCCATCTCAGCAATTGAAGCACGAAAAACTCAAACATGTCCCAAATTGAAACAAGTGTTAAGTTGAGTGTTTTTTATGTTACACTCAAAAATTCATATTGTAATTGAAGCTGGACTTTAAGTTTGTGTTTTTTTTATGTAATTAACCCAAAAAATATTTATATTGTCAATTTGTAGATAGTACATATACTTTAACTATATTTTTATTACATATAATTTAATTTAAATTGATAAAGTACAATATATTTAGTGTTTCGTAATAAATTTATGTTAACATATATTAGTACCTCAATTTTATTAATATTTTGTTTTATGTATATTAGTATTAACATATATTCATCAAAGTTTTATACTTATATAATTAGCAATCAATAATTATTTTCTTGGATTTACTAATGTCTATTTTTCTTAAAATTATATTTTTATACCCACATGACCTAAAAAATTCTTCTAAAGTCAATTTATGTACATAATATTCTTATTCATGATATGTATGGTTTTTTTTCAAAATTTATTTACATATAATTTTATTATATAGATTTAAAATTGATTATGTTTTTTACACTTAAGATGAAATTGAAAATGCACTTAAATTTGATTTTCCCCAGTGTTGTTTGTTTCTAAATTTTAGTTCTATCATTATATATAATAAATAAGATAATATTATTGAAGAAAATAATAAATTATATTTCCTTTTTCTATTTTTAAAAAATAAGTTAATTAATATTGATTATAGATTGATTGAAGATTGATAATTTATTTAAATGAGTAGTGATATAAAATAAAACTTTAAATTGAGTATTAGTTAAGGTAAGAAATCAAATTAATGAGGAAGTTATACATATCCTTAGAGATTTATTACTTTAGTAAAAATTAGAGATTATTAACAAGTATTATTGACAAAGATAAATGACTATTTCATATAGTCAGCTAGAGGTGCCAATTCGGTTCGGAAAATCGGAATCGAACCGGAACTGAATCAGAATCGTGAACCGTAGTTCGATGGTTCGGTTTCGGTTCGGGGTATTTTCAAACCAGGAACCGACGATTAAATAGCAGGTTTATGTTTTTTTTTTTAATTTTATATAATTACTATTATGTATTTGTGTTGTATTTTTTCTTTCATACTAAAATTGTATTGATTATTATTCGTAGTTTGTATATAAGTCATAATTTTCTTAGGTATATGGATTGTATTTCGTTGTATTAAGAAATTGCAACTTGTATGTTTGCAATGTTATGTTGTTGTAACTTGTAAATTTTAGCTATAATTTTTAAATATATTCAAGTATTAATAACGAAAATTATATTAAATTATTAAACAATACAAAGTTGAAACTTAAAAATTGTAATTTTGATAGATAGAGTTCTAAATTCAAAATTAAAGTTCTAACTTGTAATAATTTTTCTATATATAATGAAAACGTTTGTTCACTTAATTATTGTTAGTCACACTCACATTAAATTTTTTGTATTCGAAATTTCAATTTATCATGGTATACTTCGAAACAAGCATTAGAAATCAAAATTGGTAATATGTAAAATTTAAATTAAAAAAAAAATTCAGTTCGAACAGGCTGAACCATTGGTTCCGGTTAAACCGCCGATTTTCGAATCGGAACCGGAACCAGATACACCACGGTTCGGTTCCGATTCCACCCATCCGGAACTATCGAAGCGGCGGTTCGATACCGAAACCGAAACCGAAAGCCGGATGGGCACCTCTATAGCCAGCTAGTGTTATTGTATTATTCCAAATGTACTCTTGTGATATTAATTATTCCAATTTTTGACCACATACAGTAGGAGTATGGAATGAGAATATACACGACCCCATGGAATTGGAAGATGCTTCTAGTATATTCTTCTGACTTAAATAAAGATATTTTTATGTTTCTACAATGCTTTCAAATTTTCATAAGTTTTGGACAATATTTTGCTAATTTTTTAGACATAAACTGATATACCATTGGGATACAGATCTTAGATTTATGCCCCCAACGCGTGGTATTACATATATATTTTTTAGGTATCACGTGTATACCATTAAGATATTACTTACTTATTCAATAAAAGTATCGATTTTTTGTTCTGTATGTAAGTAATACCTTAAAAGTAGATATTTGAAGAGTATATATTTAACACTATGCGTTGGTTAAGTTAAGGGCACTGTGCCCCAAAGGCGCATAAGTGTCACTCTCACATAAATAGTTTTATTCATATTTTCTTTTTAATAATTTCACATTATAAACAACCCTTTAATTTCTCTACAATTTAGGAAGCAAATGCATCACTACATGATATGCACAAAATCATTACACGATACACACAACGGTATAACGACCTGATACATAATTTTTGAATTTTTTTACCTCATATTCACAAAAATCACATATAAAAATACTATCTACTATGCATTATATTAAAGTATAACATTTGATTACATTGACCAGACATTTACTGAGTTGACCCAGCTTGTATCCTTATTAACTGTACCTCCATTTTCAAGCTCTTATATATTAGCTTCCACAGGATCAACATTGATTCATTAAAAAAAGTAGTTGAAGTAGGGATCTGAATCTAAGATTTTGCTCAAGTTAAGAGGCATTATTTATAGAAAAAAAGAGAGTTTTCAAGAATATCATTAATAATTAATACATGACGTGAATTAAATACTATGTAACACGAGATGTTACACCGGTACGTAATAGGAGATTCAGACTCGATTGTGTAAACATAGCCATTTAGAATGAATCTTGTAGAAAGATCTGTCCACTAATATGTGACCTAAAAAAGGCACATAATTTGAATGATATATTCGTAAATGAGTCAAGGGTGAGTGTACATGCATGCATGATGCAAATATTATTGACTGGATCTATCTATCTGTATCAATTAATATTCCATAAAATAGAAAAGAATTTAACCAACAAAATATAATAAGCACAAAACCGGTGGATTTTGTCGTCTAATGA
This sequence comes from Scutellaria baicalensis, assembly GCA_005771605.1. Lineage (NCBI taxonomy): Eukaryota > Viridiplantae > Streptophyta > Magnoliopsida > Lamiales > Lamiaceae > Scutellaria > Scutellaria baicalensis. Next base: position 17,192,904 of record CM016727.1, read on the forward strand.
TGTAATAATTATACCTATAATTCCTCATTAGTGTTTTCGCCGCAGGAAACCACGTTCTGATTCCACCAACAATATACAAGATTTAATTTTTTTTTAAAAAAAAAATCTCGTGTGACACAGACTTATGTGGATCGTTAATCCACGATCCATACTTCGTAATTGAAATATAAGTTAATTCAAATAAGTTTGATTCGTGAGTAAAAAAGAAGTTGTTTCACGAAGACTATTCATGAAATCGTCTTATACAACTTTTTGTGAAAAGAAAAAGAGACAAATAGAATTTTAGTCCTTGAGTTTGGTTTATTGAATTTAGTCATTTATATTTTAATTTTTAATCATATATGTTTAAGAACCACCATTTTTTAGTCCCCTACCATGCTATAGCAAATATTTTTTTTAAATTAAATTTTAAATTTTAACATCATTTTTTTCTAAATTGAAAAATAATCAAATATTTTAATCACAAATTTGTATTTTTCATCTAACATGACTAAATTAATATTATAACTAAAAATCATTTTTCATCTCCATAACTAGGTTATAGTATTTTTTTATTAATTATTAATATCAATAATATAAACATTAAAACTTCATTGATATTAGTTTAGTCATATTATACTATTTTGATTAAAAAAAATAGTATGTTCTCAATTAAAAAAAGACAATTTGCAATAGATGACTAAAATTCAAAAGGTGAAAGAAAAAAACAAAAATCCAATAAGCTAAATTTAGATGACCAAAAAAAAAGAAAATTTTAGAAAAAAAATATTTAACATGAAAATTTTAACCTAAATATTTAACTTGGTGAATTCGTAAATTAATTCATTAATTCATGACCTTCTAAGAAGGTGATTCGATTCTGTTTGAGCTGTTTCTTCTTCTTCTTTTTAGTATACATAATTTCAAATCAAGTTGTACGATGTGAAGTACGATTTGGTTTGCAAACAATTAAAAATCATGCATGATTTTAAAATTGAAATTTAACATGAGATCTTAAATGATTTGGTATGGTTGGATGCGGTTTTATGCCTTATGATTAATTTAATATTGGGAAAAATCCAATTTTAGTCCATTTAAAAAGTAACTGTCCAAATTTCATTCACCATGAAAGCGGTTTTCAATTATAGTCCAATTAAGCCAAAAATCGTCACTATTTAATCCATTTTTTGCTTAATTTGACTAAAATTGAAAACTGAAAATTGAAAACCGCTTTCATGGTGGACGAAATAGTGACAAAAAATGCTGTTATCAAACGCTATTTCATAACAAAAATAACTTTTCAAAGTATATGCATATGTAGCGTTATCAAAGTATTATACGGTTGTGTATATTATATATTAATAGAACATTTTACTCTTGTAAAATCATGTTTAGTTTGCTTCTTTTGGATAAATAATTTTGGATCTCATTACTAATTTCAGTGATATATGATGAAAGTGGGGGGGGGGGGGGGGGGGGGTTAAAATATGATATTAACAAAAACTTTTATTTATTAATTGATGTAAATAGTAAATATGTGTGGATCTAAAAATAGTAAATATGTGTGGATTTTTTTAGATGTTAAAAAAGTGTGTATCACGTTGACAAAAAGTAAGAATTAACATTTATTAAAGAGATAAAGAATGAAAAGTTGATTATTTTAATAATAAATTTGTATTTTTTGTTATAGTAGATTGATTTTTGTTCAAGGGTATGAACAAAATTCTTAAGGAGATATAAAGAGTGAGTAGTAATTTGTTTATGTGGTATTTTAATCTCTTTTAATAGTATTTTTAATATTTCTCCTTTTTATGTTTATTGTTTGAATGCATATGTCTTTTTTTTTTTTGGCATGATTTGCATTGTTTTGGCTTGGTATATATTATTCATTTCGATATAACGGTATTTTCTGAATATCGAAAAATTTTAATATAACGAGATTTCAGTATGAAACAGTATGATTACTTATCATATCGAAATTTTGGTACGGTAACGATATGAAATATTTCATAACAAATTTCTCGATACAGTATACGATATGAGATTTTCATACAGTATATCATACAAACCACCCCTAACTGTAGTTAAACATATTAATGTTGTTTGTATTTTTAGTTTTTCAAAACTTGAATGATTGTCAACTACCAATATAGTTGATGTCACTTACATTTATATTTCAAATATATTTTAAATGTATTATTATCATTATTATTACATGAATGAATACCTTAAGATTTTCCCTTCTTATATACGAATGTCAACGAATGTTAATGTGAACATATTTTTATATATTAATAAATATTTAATTGATTAATTTTTATATTATTAATATAAATAAAATAATAAATACTTAATTGATTAATTTTTATATTATTAATATAAATAAAAAATTCTAATTAAAATGTGATTCTAATTTAAATAAATAGAAAAAGGTCGTTGATGATAGCTCCCATATATAATGATTGATTTTTTTAAAAAGAATGTGGAGGTGTGTTTTAAAAAAGTGGATATTATTAAAGAGCTGGACTCCTGTGAGACCGTCTCATGTGTGATGCTCGTGCACGGTCGTGCGCTAGGACACGGTCGTGTCCCAGGACACGGTCGACCATGCGCGGAAACACATACTTATAGCACAAAAAGACATACTTATAGACAAAAATCACATACTTATCTCGACCGTGTCCCAGGACACGACCGTGCGCCACAGATTGCTCTTAATTTTCACGCGAGGCACGGTCTGTCCCTAGGGCACGGTCGTGGGCGAGAAAAAAAAATCACATACTTATAGTGAAAAATCACATACTTATTATTGAAAAAGACATACTTATACACTGCAGTCGCGCACGGTCGTGTCCTGGGGCACAGTCGACCGTGCACGAATGTCGTCGCATGGGAGACGGTTGCATATGAGTATTTGTGATTATTAAATTGTTTTGGTAGCACGTGGGCCCCACATCATTAACAAAAAAATTGTTAAGAAATGTTGATGCTCTAATAAGACGAATTTTTTTTTTATTCTAAAAATTAGTAGTACACTTGTGTGGTGCGCGATTTATTATTTAACTAATTTATTATTTATTATTTATTATTTACATTGATAATATACTATATTAAAAAGATTTAACTAATTTATGTTCCACAGTTTTTTCTTTCTCCCGTAAGACTATTACTTATCAATAGATTTGGATAATCAAGTTGATGACAATCAGATCAATATTTGCAAAATCTCATCTAATTTCGAAAAACTTCCGTATCGAACTTTCTTCTTCTTTCAATCTTTGATTTTTCTTCTTGCATTTGGTATTTCTAACTTCCATTTTATGTTCTTCTTCATTATGTAAAAGTTGTTGAATACGCATAGTTTTGAGGTACAATTGCTTGGAGAGAAAACCTTAGTTTCAAATAGCTTTGAGTGTAAGTTTGGTTCAAAATTATTAAATCTTTAATTTAGAAAACCAAAATGGAATTTCAAGAAGATAAAATAAAAAGAATTATATTTACACAGTTAGCAAATTGATGTGACATTTTTAAAAAATAAAATAACAAATCAATAAATTTTATCGACTTCCTTATTTATATATATATAGATTGTGGGACGTTTCAATACATTTTTATTTAGAAAATACCGTATCATCCAGACAACTACAATCACACATTGAGAAAGTATGGTTGGCGGATTGGGACATAATTTGTTTTTTGTGTTTGAATAAAGAATAGAAAAGTAGCAGAGAAAAAGCAAAAAGTGTAAAGAAGAGTTGCCATCATTTAACCAAGTTGTATAAGAGTCGTGATGTGGCCATTTTTTCTCTTTTTGTCATTTCTTGAATAACCAAACAAGGTACAAGGTGGGCCCCTCATTCGGACATATCATAAGTGATGATCCCACCTCTCCACCTCTTCATGCATCCTAAATGGATCACCTCTCCACCTCTTCATGCATCCTAAATCATACTTGGACCGGACACGAAATCTAAGAAAATGCAGTTGTCTAGATTACTTTTTGATTAAAAAAGTGTTTTTATACTTTTTGTTGTTTTTTTTTGACTTTTTGGTTACTTTTTATTAAAAAAATGTTATTTCTTTGCCATTTTGGGTTGGCAAGTTCGACTGGGACGGACAAAAATGGCAAGTAGATAAGTTGGAGCGGGACGGAGGAAGTAAGTTTTAACTTTGAACTACATATTTGATGAGGACACCAAATAAGAAAAAAATATTTTATCAATTTAGGACCTAATTTAAATTTATGAGTTAGTCTCTTGTGCAATTGGTACACATACAATTCAGGTTGGGTCCGGTTCAACCCGGATCCGTGCAATTTTTTTTTTGAATTTTATTTTTTTGCTTCAGGTTGTTACCTTTATGTTATATGCGTGTGACATTTATGTTATACAAGTGTGACCTTTATGTACAAATATAATGACATTTATATACTTTAACTTAGAAAAAAAGAAGAATTTTAGCAAAATTTGTACATATTTACCTTTATGTATTATTAGTTGCACCTATATTCATCCTAAAAATGTGCTGAATTTTTAAAATTTTCATTTTTTTTCAAAGTTATGGATCATAAAGGTCATAATATTTGTACATAAAGGTCACAAGAATTGTACATAAAGGTCACAACAATACAACATAAAGGTCTTAATTCGAAGCGAAAAAACCTGAAAATCTCTATTTTTTCCTAAGTTACTGAACATAAAGGTCATAACATTTATATATAAAAGTCACACTTATATAACGTAAAGGTTACATCCTAACAACATAACGGTAACAGCCTGAAGCGAAAAAAAAAAAGAGGAAAACCCAGGTGCGCGGATACGGGTCGGGTCGTCCTAGTTGCACCAATCCAGATCCGTGCACCTGGTGCACAACAACATTTGCGTAAATTTATTAATGTGGAGTGTGAAAGATGGATTTTATTAATTCGGGGCATCAACGATTGAGAACTAACAAATCAACATTCCTACGGGTATGTTTGGAAGAGGGTTTACTAGGTTTGGGGAAAACTTAACTTTGAAATCATGTAATTTGTAGTAAAGGTGAATAGTGAAAATGTATGTTTGTTTTAGAATTTATTAGGGTAGGATTATATTATACAGTTGATCAAAAATATCTTCAACACTATCTAACTAACCAAATGACAACTCTAACCAATTGATAACAACAAAGTTGATATGGCAAGGCTGATGTGACAAACTTATTCTACAATATTGCAACACAGAAACCCTAAGATATTTTCCATGCAATTTGCCATACATGTTGTCATGCATGATATTCCTCCAATATATACTAATATACTCAATTGTATTTTCAGATTAAATTTTATTTTCATTTGAGATATTGAGTTATTAGGGTTTTTTTGTTCATCTCATCAAGAACCCTAGATTAGTGATGATCTCATACTTGAATTTTCTCTCTGATTAGTACTTAAAGATTTGAATGGTTCTTTGACAGTGGGCGTAGGCTCCGTGTAAATTTGTAAAATATAATAGGAAATGTATTAATATATTTTTACGTTATATTTTTAATACCTTTATGCATATGATATTAGTATCACTCTTATGTTGTATTTCAATTAAATGAGGTAATACTTTTATGTGAATAAAGTAATATCTTTGTGTGATACAAATATTACTTTTATGTGATACAATTAATATCTCTATTTGATGTAATCAACATATTTCAATAAGATAATACAACCATTTTTTAAGTAATTCTTTTACATGTAGCTAGCTAATACATTTGTATGATACAAGTAGTACTTTTACGTTATATTTCACTAGCATGAGCTAACACCTTTATGTATAAAGTAATACATTTGTGTAATACTTGTGATTCAATTATATAATACAACTAATTAAGTTTTGTAATATATTTTCAATATTATTAAAACCATTTTTTAATCTTCTACAATTTTAGCTTTTTGAGCTCATGATTATTAGATTATTGAAGACATCAAATTAAAAGCAAACAATTTTATAGTTAGGGTATAACTTATATGAAGAAAAAGAGTTAAAAAAAAAAAGAGATTAAGAAAGAACTTTCAAATTTAAGAGAAAGAGAAAGAAATAAAGAAAGAAAGAAAAAAAAAAGAAGAAGTGAAGAATATGAGGGTCCATTTGGATGGGTGGATTTGAGGAGGGATTTGAAATCCATGGTAACAAATCCACCGGTAGTGTTTGGATGGATATGGATTTGAAATCCATGGTTTTCATTTTGAGCTAATTTTGGAGTCATTTTGGTGGATTTCAAATCCACTTAAACTTGAGAGGATTTGAAATCCATTCATTTCAAATCCTGAATTTCAAATCACTCTATCCAAATGGAGCCTGAAGTTATTTCAAAAGAGAAGGGAAAAAAAGTAGCAGAGGAAGGAGGAAGAAAGCTAGAGGCGTGAACGTTATATTTCTGGTTAAGAAAAAAAAATTATAAGCAAATGGATAACAAATGGATTTTCTTGATAAAATAATGAAAATGATTATGCATGCATGAAATAATACATTCATACACTTAAAACAATATATAATTGCCTACTAGCTAAATTTCAATAAATCATTGATATTCATACATCAATAATTTTACATCAATAATTTCAGCACCATGGAACATGCAAATATGTTCTATACAACCTAATACGGTCGAGGAAATAGAGCACACAAACATGTATTCTTAAATAATATATCAATGTTTCAGAAACTTATTTATTTATTTATATTTTATAGTTAAGAAACAAAACTTGTAGGGATCATTTCATGTGAGACGGGTCAACTCATAATTCACACTTCAGAATTTATATATATTATTTGTGAATATGGGTTTGGTTAATGGATAAAGAGGATCAATCTCACGAAAATTATTCGTGAAACCCTTTCACACAAGTTTTTGTGTGAAAATTATACAAACTTCTAAATAAACCAATAATAAATTTTATAGTAAATTTTTTTTTAGTTTTAGTCGAGTAGTAATATTTCCACATATAATAATTAAAACTATCTTTTAATTTTTTAATATATATTTATTGCTTAGAGGGTGTTTGGCTGAATTTATTTAAAATATCTTCTATAAGATGTTTTTATGTCCTTAAGCAAGTTGTTTAGGCCTCTGGATAAATATAGAGTTAAAAGGTGCATGTAACATGACAATTATGTAAATTAAATAGTGAAATATGTTAAAAAAAACTTGGGTTTTATCGATTTAGGTCCGAAAGATAATTTACCTATCATTGTTGCTTATGAAAAATAATCTTATCAATGCAGCGTTTGAAAATGAAAGATAAATCTTATCAATGCAGCGTCTGAAAGATTGAAAACTATCAATTTAAGATGTCAGAATGAAACACCATTAACATATTCTTTCACTATGTTATCTTTTTTGATGTGACTCTCAAACCATGTTTATGTGGATATCACATCTGACGTAGATAAGAATAAGAAAAACAAATATTTATTTCTTTTATTAATTATTATCTTTTATTAATTATTATATTCGATAAAATATATAATTAAATATGTTGACTAGTTTTTATATATACTTCCAATTCACGTTTCAATGTAATTATTATCGTATGATCTTTGATGGATAATAGGTAAGGTATGATCTTTTATGTATTTGAGAACCAAACATTCTTGGTTTTGACATATTCGGTTACGTAGTGTGATAGGATAATTTTATGAGTAGGTCTCTTGTGAATTAGGTGCATGGATCTTAGATCCATGCACCCGGGTCGGGGGGACCACACCTTTTTTTTTTTTTTTGCACATGATTTTTGAAAAAAATCACATACTAATAGATTATGTTAGAAATACCTTTACGTTATGTTAGACATACCTTTAAGCTATGTTAAACATACCAGTTCTGCCCAGATTTCATGTCTTGTCTTTTTTTGGCTTGATTTTTGAATTTTGGCACATACCACTACGTTATGTTAGACATACATTTACGTTGTGTTAGACATACCTTTATGTATACTTAAACATACCTTTGTATATGTTAGACATACTTTTACATATAGTTAAACATACCTTTATATATGTTAGACATACCTTTGTATATAGTTAGACCTACCTACACATGGTTGGTCTAACTATACACAAATATTGGTTTAACTATACACAAAGGTTGGTCTATTTGAGTGAATTTTGGATGAACTTCAGCACAAGTGTTCAGTGCGTGGGAGGCGCGTTTTTGGCGCGTGAACGGGTCAGGTCAGGTGCATGGATCTTAGATCCATGCACTTGACTCATACAAGTTTTTGCCTAATTTTATTGCTTTTTTTTTATTTGATTCTATGATACTTTATGACATTATATTGACATTTTGTGATATTATATCCACAATTAATACTGATATTTTGCGATATTAATTTTAAATTCAATAATATATATATCGATAAATAACAATATGATAATATTGATATTTAAATTTCTTTAGTTATTGATTTATGCACAATAATATATATACACACACATGTACAGTGTATAATTAATATTAATATTTTGCAATATTGATTTTATATAATAACAATAACTTGACGATAATTATTTTTGTTGAAAATATATATCGAAAAAATATTTGTGTGATGATATTTTTTGTTGATTGATATTATATATATACTAGTAATTAAATTGAAATGTGTATTGAAAGTATATAAAAACAAATCAATTTTGTATATAATTAGATGTTATATGTCATATAATAATTAATAAAAGAAATGAATATTTGTTTTTCTTATTTTTTTTATCTACATGATGTCCAAATAAACATGATTTGAGAACCACATCAGCTAAGAGAAAGTAAAAAGATCTCAGTGAGAGAAAAAAGATACACAAAAACTCATGTGAGAGAGTCTCACAGATAGTTTCTGTGAGACGGATCTTTATTATCCATGAGTTGAAATCATATCCACATATTTTCATATAAATTGCTAAGTGTGGGTTATGGGTTGACGCGTCTCACAAAAAAAAGATCTGTGATACGGTGACCTACTCAAAAAGATAACGCCGTCAAAAGAATATGTTAAAAGCCTTTGACTCTAATATCTTAAATTCAAATATCTTAAATTGATAATTTCCAATCTTTCAAACCCTGAATTGATAAGATTAATATGTTAATAACATTTGACTCTAATATCTTAAATTGATATTTCCAATCTTTCAAACCCTGAATTGATAAGATTAATCTTTCACAACATTGATAGACATAAATTGATAATTTCCAATCTTTGAAACCTTGGATTGATAACCGGTATTGATAGATAGGTTATCTTTCGAGAAATGGATAGATAAATCCCAAAAAAAAAAAATTGTCCATAAAAATAAGATCTCTTGTAAAAATAAAATATGATCTCATTACTTCTTTTAAAAAATAAAATCTTACAGTTTCTTAACATCGTAATTTAAACTGGAATAGTATCTTATTTATAAAATATTGTTAGATATTATTGAGAAACTTAGTAAAATAACCTCCTAATTATTTGCAAATAAGATCACGCCAATACAGACAAGTAAAATTACATGTGTTTGGCTAGTTTTATAAGCTCCTTAGGCTCCGTTTGGATAGAGTGATTTGAAATTTAGGATTTGAAATGAGTGGATTTCAAATCCTCCCAAGTTGGAGTGGATTTGAAATCCACTAAAATGACTCCGAAATTAGCTCAAAATAAAAATCATGGATTTCAAATCCACATCCATCCAAACACTATCGATGGATTTGCTACCATGGATTTCAAATCCCTCCTCAAATCCACCTATCCAAATGGTAAAAGAACTTATAAGATATTAAGAGCTTATAAACTCCTAAAAATTGTTTGATTAACTTTTAAAAATAAAATCTTATTTTGAACTTATAAGATGTAAGAAGTTTATAAACTATTTTTTGAAAACTCTTTTTTAATAATGTTATCTATTCTAAATTGATTTAATAATTTAAATCAAATTTTAAAACTGTGAGGGTAGTATAGTATTTTGCATATGGCAAATGCTGCTGTGCACCAGGTGTACGGATCTGGATTGGTGCAACTGGGGTGATTTTCCTTTTTTTTTTTGTTGGCTTCAGGCTGTTATCTTTATGTTGTAAGGATGTGACCTTTACGTTATATAAGTGTGACCTTTATATATAAATGTTATGACCTTTATGTTCAGTAACTTAGGAAAAAATGAAGATTTTCAGGTTTTTTCGCTTCAGATTAAAACTTTTATGTTGTATTGTTGTAACCTTTATGTACAATTATTGTGACCTTTATGTACAAATATTATGACCTTTATAATCCATAACTTTGAAAAAAAATTGAAATTTTCAAAATTCAGTGCATTTTAAGGATGGATATATGTGCAGCTAATATTACATAAACGTAAATATGTACGAATTTTGCTAAAATTCTTCATTTTTTCTAAGTTAGAGTATATAAAGGTCATTACATTTATACATAAATGTCACACTTATATAACATAAAGGTAACAACCTGAAGTGAAAAAATAAAATAAATAAAAGTGCGTGGATCCGGGTCGACCCGGACCCGACCTGAATTGTATGTGCACCAGTTGTACAGGAGACTAACTCTTTGCTGCTATCTTAATGTGAGCACATTAATATGTGTCTCTTCTGATGTGATCTACAATCCCATTATCTAATATACAATCTCATTTACCGTTATTATCTTATATACAATCTCATTTACTAATAACTCAACATTAACTCGACAAACACCAATCTTATCTACGATCTCATTATCCGTCATTATCTTATACGAGTATCAGCACGTGCGTCGCACATGGAGGATGAATTTTTTAACTCAAAAATATTATATCACTATTAACCTTAAGTAATAATTTTTTTATAAGAATATACAATCTATATTGAATTAAATTAAATACAAAAAAAAACTACAGTAAATTAGAGTTCTACTTATAATAGAATTCTATATGATTTAGGTATAGAATTTTAATGTAAAATTATTTAAATATGAAAACTATAAATTACTATTATAACCTTAAATAAAATATTTAATAAGGATATATTAGACAATTCACATTTTGTAAGAAATATCTATACTTTTATATAGGTAATAGACATAATCTCATTTACCAACAACTCAATATCAAACACGGTGTACAATAAAGATTGAAAAGCTAAAGATAAATTTAATTCATAAATAAGAGTATTTTGAATGATTATATACAAAGTTTTGAGCTACATGATGTCTCCTTCAAGTCACTTAATAATTAGTTTTGAAAGCCATGTTATCTTACACATCAAAATAGAAAATGGATACATCAAATAATCCAATAAACCCTAAAATAGAATACAAGAATAAATTAAATAGGAAGTAGAATCCAAATGGAATTTCAAAACCACACGAAAAAGAAATAGAGTAGAAAGCCGACAATGTGAAATGCCGAAAATGACCCTGAAGAGTTGATAAATATCAGCAGCATAGATACATGAACATACAAAAGCTCTCCCAACAAACGCGCTGAGAGAGAGAGAGAGACCTAGAGAGAGAAAGAGGGGGGGAGAGAGAGGGATCGATCTATGCAACCGAGGACGAAGGATCCATCGGTTGTTGTTGTGAATCTGATAGATTTTGGATTTCAATCTTGTGAATGCTGCTTCACCGCTGATTGCGATTATGATTATTATGAGCTGGTTTGATGACAAGTTGCGCTCCGCTTCCAATCTCAGCCGCATCATTGCCGGCCTTCTCTTGTTCCTCCTTTATCATTCTTCTCAATTGATCTCCAATTTCCCTGTTCCCATACACCCGTAATTGTTTTTCTTCCTCTTCTTGCGTTTTTCCTCTTTGATAAAAGCGTCTTCTTCTTGGGTCGGGTTTGGTTCTCCATTGCTTTTCAATTTCCCTGTCTTGGATTGTCTGGGATTGGGGGAAATACTAGAGAGAGAGTGTGAGAGAGATATTTTCGGCTGTCTGTTTGATGGACCTCAAATATAGCAACGACTCGTTCCTCGGCGAGTTCTATGATGGTGAGCGCTGAAAACCTCTATTTATTTGCTGAGTTGATTTCTGGGGTTTGATGTTTCAATGTATCTGAATTTGATGTTATACTTATTTTCAAAATAGGAAGTTGATGTTTTGTTTTTTATTTTGTGTGTGTGTGTGATTTAGCAAAATAATTCAATTTACTACTGTATTGGGCTTGTGCTTGTATTCTGATAGTAATTTGCTACACTATCATGGAATCAGAATTTTGTGAAGTTATCCTTTCAGCGTTTGATGATCATTTTATACCCTGGGATAAACCATTGCTCATGTTTTGTCTTTGATGATAGTCCCACCTTTAATAATGTGGCTATATGTGATTATGTCACAGTTTGAAAGGAAACGATGCTGTAGATTGTCGACTCTACCTCTTTTGTTCCTTGCTTGCTAAAGAAAAAGGATACAAAAATTAAGTGTTTTTTTGTTCAGGAAATTTATTTACAAAAAATTTATACATATTGGCTTGTACTAGAAATTCATGGCTAGTTCAATCTTCATGTGTCAAATTCCGTTCATGATGAATTGTCTTTTGGTGACTAGGGATTTCTGCATCCCTTGCTGAGAGACCACACAATGCCTCGCTTTCTGTTATCGTTATTGGTGGGGGTATATCAGGGATTGCTGCAGCACGCATGCTTCAAAATGCATCTTTTAAGGTGTCCTTTCTAATTCATAACTAACTGGGGCTATTCTGTTACTGATAGAATATTTATGTATCTTTTGTGAATCGTGATTGATATGGGATCTATCTTTGTCCAGGTGATCTTGTTGGAATCTCAAGATAGAATTGGTGGGCGTATTCAGACTGATTACTCATTTGGTTGCCCTGTTGACATGGGAGCTTCATGGTAAGTTTTAACTTTCTCTTTCTCCTGGAATATTATTCCTGAATGAGATGCATGTCTTTTGATTCTTGTGTTTGATACTTTACTGTGCTTTATTTACTTTGTGCCAAAAGTAAGGCTCTAGTGACTTGGGAATCTTTCTATCATCTAGCTGTTACATCTCAAACAAACCTACGTCTATACTACAAATTTGCTCCTATTTCCATTTTAGATTCTCAAATGATGTTTCGTTTTCCTTAATAGAAGTTTATTATGTAAATTCATGTCTATTTTAAATGTTTTTAAATCATTACTTTTAGAAGCACTGGTGTAAAAATGCAAAGAGCTTCTACCCTTCCAACCCTCATCTAGAATTTTTATCAAATGGACCCATAGAAACTGACAAATGGGATATCATTACTCATGTCTTCATACTGCAATGGTTTATATATTTCACAACAAATATTAGTGTCTTATGTCTGGTTGACGGTTGACAGAAACGTAGGTCTCATAGGTAAAACAGAGAGTCCAAATACTAAATTTTGATTGGTGTTATGTACTTTAGATATGCACTGTTTTATGTCATAACTCTTATGATTTTCGGTCTTCTTTTAAAAAATGCTCAGGTTACATGGTGTATGTAATGAGAACCCATTGTCTCCCTTTATACGTCGGCTGGGGCTCACATTGTATCGCACAAGTGGCGACGACTCCATTCTGTATGACCATGACTTGGAAAGGTATGGAACTGTCAACCTTTCTGTGCTCTGCTGTTATAAATGCTGGTTTTGCTACTCTCCAGGCACCTTCTGTATCACTTAATAAAAGTCATTTAGTTTTGTTCGTAATAGCCAACTTTTTAATCCTGCACCCCCTAAAGAAGAATACAGGTTCGACACTTGAGATGCTGTTGACTAGTTTGCAATGTTCGGTAGATTTATAAAGGAGCTTTTGAGAAATTTCTCGTTGTTTAATTCATATAATATAGCAGTGATTCTCCATCCCTTTGGAATATATAATGCATATGAATTTCTTTCAGTTGTAAGTCATTAAACAACCATATTGTGATATTACGTAAGGGTTTTGATTTTTGGCATTGGCTTTTTCAGTTATGCACTCTTTGACATAAATGGTCATCAAGTTTCCCAAAGCATGGTTATTGAAGTGGGAGTTGCATTTAAGAAAATACTTGAGGAGGTAGCTTATTCTGTGAATCTCTAAATATGATGCGACATTGTTTATATTGTTAACAAGCGTGTTGTGTTATTTTCTTCATCTAGACTGATAAAGTGAGGAACGGACAGAGTAATGACATTTCTGTCAAGGAAGCAATATCAATCGTGCTGGATAGAAATCCAGATTTAAGGTATAGAAACAATTGAATCATGCGTTTTCTATTTATGTTCATTTTCTGATTCTTGAATGAGTGCTTATATGTTGTTATATGCATCCATCAGACAAGAAGGCCTGGCATATAAAGTGTTGCAGTGGTACATATGTAGAATGGAGGCTTGGTTTGCTGCCGATGCAGACATGATCTCGCTAAAGGCCTGGGATCAGGCAAGTCTTTGTCCCCGTTTATGTCATTTCCTGTGAACTGTTTACCTTGAAGCTACTATCAATTTTAACTCCCATACAGTAATAATGGTATTGAAAATTGTGTATGCATTGAATATATATATATATATATATTGGCATTATCATGAAGTTTATAGAAGAAACTTTTCCTTTATAATTTTATTATAAAGTAATAATATTGCTTACTGTTTGTTTGAAAATTCCTCTTTGTTCAGGAGAAAGTACTTACTGGTGGTCATGGGCTTATGGTGCAAGGGTATGATCCCGTGGTGAAGGCCCTGTCAAGGGATATTGATATTCGCTTAAATCATCGGTATGCTTCCACGTTCTGTAAATTGGTTTTTTATGATGACATCTTAATGATCTGCTATCTAGGTTGTTGATTAAGTGTCTGTTCCAAAAATTGTCTTTCCTCTTTCAGTAAATTAGACTACATAGATGTGCTGGTTCATAGTTATATTCAAAATGAAATCATGTGTATACTTGTAAAATGACAAGATTAAAAGATGTTAATTGGTTGATCTTGTGAGTATTTATATTAGTGCTCCACCTGGTGATAAGGAGCAAGGTTTGATGCACACAGGTCTCATTTGTTTGCATAAGGTTACCATTTTCAGTCTACACACTTAGGCTTCCCAAATTAGCTTTTACTTAAGTTGTGTGCTTTGTAACTGAGAAAGTTTGAACAGTAATTTCAGTAATTACTTAATTTTATAGTCTTATTGTTCCCATCTTTTATCAATAAAATTCTTGATTCATACACAAAAGATATATATGCTTACCTCTGTAGATAAATTTTCTTATTCTGAATTACAGTGTCAAAACAATCACCAACGGGTATAAGAAGGTGGTGGTAACAGTTGAAGATGGGAGTAGCTTTGTTGCAGATGCTGCAATTGTCACAGTGCCATTGGGAGTTTTAAAAGCCAACTTAATAGAGTTTGAGCCTAAGCTCCCTGAATGGAAACTTTCTGCAATATCTGGTCTAGGTGTAGGGAATGAGAACAAGATTGCATTAAAATTTGAGAATGTGTTTTGGCCAAATGTTGAATATCTGGGCATTGTTGCAACCACTTCTTATTCGTGTGGCTATTTTCTCAATCTCCACAAGGCCACAGGCCATCCTGTTCTTGTCTACATGGCAGCTGGAGGCCTCGCAAATGACCTTGAGAAGCTGTCAGACGAGGCTGTTGCAGATTTCGTAATGCTGCAACTGAAGCAAATGTTTCCTGCTGCTACCAACCCGGTAAGTTCGTCATCTACAGGTTCAACAAAATAAAGCATGTCTATTGGTTTTGCTATGAAATTGATGATGTTATTGACATGATGGCAACAGGTCCAGTATCTGATATCTCGTTGGGGAACAAATCCAAACATTCTTGGATGCTATTCGTACGATGCAGTTGGGAATTCAGAGGACATATATGATCGAGTACGTGCCCCAGTGGGCAATCTTTTCTTCGGTGGTGAAGCTGCAAGTGTGGATCATCAAGGGTCCGTACATGGGGCCTATTCTGCTGGAATTATGGCGGCTGAGAGCTGTCAGCAGCATCTGATGCAGCAGTTCGGAAGCCTCGAGAGGTTTCCAGTCGTTGCCTGTCGGGACGAAGTAGTTGAAGCGACTGTTCCTCTTCAGATCTCTAGGTTATAAACTTAAGCGAATTGGAGTTAAGACTCTTAGTTGTGTGCTTTTCTTGGTACTAACAACTGTAGTCAACTATCATGCTTTTCTATTAATCCTGAGCTATATCTGGTAGGAATGCCTGAAATCGGGTTGTTCCTTCTACCTTGTTCACTACTCTAATATTTAAAATGTGACATTTCAGTATGTTTCTTGAGACATATTTACTTATAATTTCACAAATACATTCCAATATATATATATATATATATATATATATCAACATAACAATGTATAAGTATATATGTTTTGTCCATCTTTTTATAATGTCAAATTTAACTCTTTTAAAGTCCTAATTAAACAAAACTGTTTATTAATTAACTCTTTTAAAGTCCTAATTAAACAAAACTGTTTATTAATGATAATGATGCAATTCAATATTTATTTTATTGTTCTATTTAATTATGAAAGGCAATAGTTTTCTAAATTTCAAACTCTTCCTGAAAAAATTACATGTTTTGATCATTTTAGCCTATTACTAATATATATTGAAAGAGTTTTTCAATGATATATTATAGGCAAAAAATTATATGAGTTGGTTGCACAAATCTAGATTCATACACCAGGGTTGATCTGGTTAAAATGCCCAAAAAAGCATCCCCACGCGTCTGATACTCACGCTGAAGCTCACCCAAGTTCGAAATTCGCTCCAATTGACCTATCTCTATATATAGTTGGACATACCTTATGTCTAACATAGCACAAATGTATGTCTAACTATACATAAAGATATGTCTAATACAACTTAATGATATATGTGTCAAACCTAGGGTTTTTTTTTTTTTTTTAAATTTTAAAGTATGAAATTTGGGTAGAATGGTTGGCTTAACATAACATAAAGGTAGATCTACGTAAAAGTAGGTCTAACATAACGTGGTGATAGGTGTCTAAATTCAAAAACCAAGCGTATAAAAGAAAAGGTATGAAATATGGGCAAAAATGTAGGTTTAACATGGCTTAAAGGTATGTCTAACATAACTTCAAGGTAGATCTAACATAACCTATTGGTAGGTGCAAAATTTCAAAAATCATGCGTAAAAAAAAAGGTAACAAAAAAAGAGAAACGGGTCCTCTGACTCGAATCCGACCCGGGTGCATGGATCCATGCACATGATTCATAGAAGACTTACTCTATATTATAAGCATATATAAAAAAAAAACTATACTATAGATTGTTAGAGTATGGTATTGTTAGAAGTTGGGTTTATTTCAATTTCGGTCTTGCAAGTGAGACAATTTTCATTTTTTGACAAGTAAGTATCCGTTTTCCAAATTTTGTCCTCTTTGTTTTATTTTTTCCAATTTCAGCATTTTTAATCAAAATTACTGATGTGGCATCAGATTTTCCAGCGACAACAATATCAGATTTTTCGACTGTCATATCAGTAATTTAAGAACTAAAATTGGAAAAAATTAAAATATAGAAGACAAAAATTGGAAAACATATACCTAATTTATTGTCAAAAAAAAAAAAAAGGGAAGTATCTTATATGTAGATTGAAATCATCCCTAGAAATTATGTTCTTGTGTTTTTTTTTTTTTTTCAAATCTTATCTTTTTAATATAAATATAGTGATCAAAAGAAATTAAAATAAGTTTATCAAATCTTAAAAAATATTTTAAACACTAACATTACTAATGCAAAATTTGTTTAAAATGAAATTTTGTAACTATTACATATTTTCAAATTAATTAATTGCAATGTCATAATTTCTTACTTTATTGATCTCTACTATATTCTTTTTTGACAACATTTTTAAAAGATTTTAAAATGTTTGTGCATAAAATTGATTTTTTTTTGTTACTATAGTTGAATTTTATTAGAGCTCCTAAAAGTCCATTAAAAATGAAATCATTACACACAAAGCAAAAAATGAAGGCAAAACATAATTGTCTTTATATAGAAATTAGTAAATTTGATCAACAATAAAGTTAAAAGGAAATAAAATTAAATAACCATGGAGGTTTGAATGTGGGAAGATATTTTCACACCCACTTTTCTTACATAACGATATTTATAATATATTTTATATCAAAAGACTTGTAAAAGAGCGTGCATATTTTTTTTTTAAACGTAGTAGTATAAATAATCCTCCACAGCATGAAAACCATTTAAGATAATAAACTATTTTATAGCATGTAATGTAATATTAAACCACACTCACTAATGTATTTACATATTTATACATATCAGAGTACGAGATAAATCGAAGCTGTTTAACAAATATTAACAAAATATTCTTTAAAGCAAAATATATTCATAACATAGCATAGTCCAATAGGTCGTCATCCATGTACACCATCTTCGAACCCGTAGGAACTCAACCTACAATGAGCTTACACATTATCAGACCCACCTACAATGCATGAACTATATGAGCTAAAGCTCAGTAAGCAGAAAATATAACATGTACATAACATGAATGATATGAATGATGTCAATGATACATGCAAATGAATCAAAACCTTTCTTTGAAAATCATTTTCTTTTATTGGGCCTTTGACCACCATCTACTAGGCACCATATTGAGCTCAACATAACATCATTCATCATAGCCATATCGATGTCTCACATGCCACCGGCTGAACAAATCAAGTCATATCCATGTCTCACATGCCACCGACTAAACATATATCATTAATAGCCATATACATGTCTCACATGCCACCGACTAAACAAATCAAGTCATATTCATGTTTCACATGCCACCGGCTAAATATATAGTATTGGTAGTCATATTCATGTCTCACATACCACCGGCTAAACGAATCAAGTCATATCCATGTCTCACATGACGCTGACTACCCCATATAATATAAATGACTTTCATGCCTCAGTGAACTAGTAGTGGTCAATAAAAAATATCATTCTTCTTGAAATCATGGTGTGCATGTAAAATGCAATAATCTTCGTCACTTATATATATGCACGTGTTGATGCTCGTAAATAATATTTTTAATGCAATCCATATACTTCACCATAGCATCAATAAAACACGTTATTTCTCAAGTATACATAAACTCACATAATATATATCAATCAAAATGTAACATGAAATACTATGTCCATGCATTGTAGTTGTAAATAAATTTCTATTTACCTCAAATTTCAGAAATTGGTATCTTACACTCGGAAGATGAGATGCTTCTTCTGAAGATCTTATATCCAAACTAAGCTCAACTCCAAAGTTCGATGATCCTATATATCGTATAAATTGTAGTTAATTAAAATGATAAGTAGAGATAAATCAAATAGTAACCTTTGCATTTTAGTTTAATGCAACACTTTATCCCTAACACACATTTATTTGGTTAATATTTGAAGTGTATGTATATATGATTATAACTATACCTATGCTTTTATTAACTAAAGTCGATTAAATCATTCAAATAAATTCTTATTATTTCTCTTTTTTATTTCCTTCTTCTAACTAACAATCAAATACACCATATTAATTCTTGATTTTGTTAAATCTTGTACATTCGATAAATATTAAACCAGTACTAAAATTCAAATTTCAATGTTATGAGTATACACATGTGCTTACGTATATTTAATAAACAAACCATCCAACCTTTCTAATTACTTATATATATATATATATATATTCATAGACTGATACACTCTCGTCTATATATACATAATAATCTAAAAGTGTTCCATTTTACAACTTGTATATTTGCTTAAGAAATTAATTAGTTATTAATTATAAGCTATCAAGAAAATACTCATGAATCAATATTCATGGTGTATGAAAATACCTTATCATTTTCCTCCACTATTTTCTCTACCAACCCTCTCATATCCTTCTCTGTCTCATTGCACATAATTTTTGTGAGTTGTATTCATATATATGAAATCATTCTTTCTTTGTATATATAAGGTGGACTATTCTCTCTTCAATGTATGTAGCCTATATCAATGATGAGGGTAGATGACACTAATACTATTTCCCATGTATTGATTCGTGTGCAGTGTTAGTAGATTATAAAATCACCATTCATTCAGATTTTTTATTAATTAATCATACTACAAAAGATATATATATATATATATACATATATATTCTTTTATATATATATATATATATAAGAAATTAAATGAATGCTAAACTCAAGTATCACATAATTGATGACTCATAAGATGCAAGAGTGTATGAGGATCTACATTAATTAGATAATCAATATCGATCAAGAGAACCGGGTCTCACAGATATAGAAACTTTGGTTCGAATAATCTATTGAACTAAGAAAATTAAGTATTATTGGTGTAGGATTATTAAGACGTGTGTCATAAATAAAAATGACGATGAAAGAAGTATTATATTTTACACAAAAACTTGCGTGAGACGGTCTCACGAAGTGTTTTCGTGAGACGGATCCTTGTAACCCATGAATCAAACTCATTTTCACTAATTTATATATAATTGTGGAATGTGGGTTGTGGGTTGACCCGTCTCACAGAACATGATCCGTGAGACGGTCTCACATAAGACTTTCTCTATATTTTAAGACAAAATAATTCAATATTCATTTCCTTAGATAATTAATAGTTCATTTATATTTCAAAATTCTTCTTAAAATATTGGATGTTTTGATTATTTTTCTTCTAAATCTTTAATATTTTGAATCTTTAATTAAAATTTGATGTACATTAATATAAATTTTAAGAAGATCATTATTTGAAAAGTAAAATAAAAAGTTGACGGTAAAATATATTTGTATATATAAGAGAATCACTAAAACAATATTAACATGAGTATTGGAATTAAGAATAAATTGCATGGAAGTAGAATTGAAATAAATAAATAAAAAGTAAAATTAATTAAAAATAATAACTTATGAAAATGGTATACATTCGTATAATTGACGAAAATTTTAAAAATATAAAACTATCGAAAATCAAATGGAAAAGGCCGTAATAAATAAGACATACAATATCATAATTTTAAACTTTATAAAATATTTAACATTAGGAAATGATAGTTATATTTATAAAATTTCAACAATAAAAATATAATTGAGAATTAACACAAACTAAATATGTAATAAGAGTGCAAATGTTCTAATTATGTTGAAATAATAAAATATTGATAAATATATTTGTGGAAACAAATATTTGTAACGATGAATTACAAAAACCAATCCAAATTATGTAAGGATCGATCCTTTTTGCACTAACGTACTTGAACCTTGAAATTTTATAATATAACCACCAAACTTAGCGAATGGTATATACTAATAGACTGTCAATTAATCCTGTCGGCGGTGGAAAATTCTCCTTGAGATGTTTATTGTCGTGGGTATTTTAATCTTTTAAAAATACTTGGGTGGAGGTTGTGATTTTGCAAGGTTTATAAAAACTACTATATTTTGATTTCTCAAAATCATGCCCTTCAATTAGAAAATAAATGAGAGAAATTGAGTCATCACAAGATAATAAAAATAACATAAATTCATGGAAAATTAATGTTCAAAACCCAAGAATTAAAAACCCTAAAACAATTTATGAGTTACATGTATAAAAATTAAAGAGTTCAAGAAAAATAGTTAGATTTGATTTTTTTCAATTCCTTTTTTACTCGATTCGATCGAATTTAAATTCATTAATAAGAATTTAAATATTAAGTTGGGGCTTTTGTTGGGCTTGTAGAGAGAATTTGATGCGAATTATATGCATTTTGGTTAAGATTTGGAGGAAATCTGGTTTTCAACTTGAGGGGCGGTAATGGAGTTTTTCGGCAAATATGGTGGTGGTTATTTGATGGTATTTGTTGGAAACATTTAAGTATGTTTTGATGAGACAAAACCTTAAAGAAAGTAACCCCAACTCTATACGCATAACCTAGCTCGTAAGGTTACTGCAACGAGGTTACTGCAGAAGAAAGATAGATCAGAGAAAGTGTCAAAGAAAGGATTGCAGAGAATGGTGAAAAGATTAATCTAGTTAACTAAAAGGATACTGATGACTACAGGAAGCTACCTGAGAAACCATGCCGAAAGCGTACTGCAGAGCAGCATGCTACAGAAGTCTCAAGCCACCTGACGGAACATGCCAGAGAAGGAAGCCCCAGAGGAAGCGCGAGGAGGAAGCTACAAAGCAAACATGAGAAGAAAGTCAAAAGTTACTGGTAGAGAGAAAAGGAATGGAGCCAATCAGAAGAAGACAAGTGGAAAGCAAAAACCTGGCGTGTATCAGAAGAAGTGCGGTGCATCAATGATGGAAATCTACCTACCTTCAACGGGCAGATTTCCTAATCTATAAATAGAAGAAGACTGAAGACTGAGAAAGAGGCAAGCAAGAGAGAGCGCGCAAACAGAGGAGAGCTCAGAAAAGAGGCGGGAGGCCACATAAGAAGAAAAAGAGAGCAAAAGTGGGAGAAAAGAAGAAGAGAGAAAAGAGAAGCTCAAACACCCCACACCCCATAAACGCATACTCAGTCAACACAGTCCAACCTACAACACAGCAAGCAACAGCAGTTCAACCTGCAAAAGAAGCCTAAGCTTGCTGCACCCAGTTAAAGAAGAAGAAGAAGAAGAAGAAGAAGAAGAAGAAGACAAACCTTTTTTAAAGGACTGTCTAGGAGTGCTCAGTACGAGGAATAAAGTCCTGCTAAGCTGTCCACTTTCTGAAGAAGAAAGTGAGGACCCTGGGTGGGTTGGGTAGGATCCTGTGTGGGTCAGTTAGAAAAGTAGGCAAGCAGCTGTGAGCAGCTATGTGTAAGCTTGTTACTTACTTGTTAAGTGAGGGTTGTAATAGATAGAGCTATGTAAATCAACTAGCTTAATAAATGTTCCCTCTTGAGAAGAGGCAGAGAGGATGTAGAAGGATTACTCCACCTTTGAACCTCTGTATATCTATGCGTTTCTATATGCTTACTGTCATATATGCCTATCCTATACTAGATGCATGTCTTGCATATTTGGTCTTCACAGAAAAGGAAGCTTCCGCAACATAACTCTGATTAGTAACCTCCCGAAAGGTTACTGACTCCTGACCAAAGCCTCCTGGAAAGAAGAAAAGTTTGAAATATGAGTAGGCTTATTCCACCCCCTCCCCCTCTAAGCCTACTGCCACTTGGGACCAAGGATTAAAATATCCCGATATATCCCCGATATTTCTATTTTTTCATGTGATCGAAACAAAAATGGGCTGTAACGATATATCACCGATATTTTCATTTTTTGGTAAAAAAGTAAATGAAATATCAATAATTATTGACTAAATATTGATACACATTTCAATATCAGTGGTTTCAGGTAAAAATTATAGGAAAATTCGTGAATATCAAGGAAATATCGGTAAATATTGAAAAATATCAGAAAATATCGGGAATATATCGGTAAATATCGGTAAATGTAGGGAAAATATCGATAAATATCAGAAAATATAGAGAAAATATCAGTATATATCGGTAAATATTGGGAAAATATCGGTAAATATCGAGAAAATATACGTACCGATATTTCCACCTAAACCGATATATCCATCGATATTTCCGTAAAATCAAAGTACCGATATATCTACCAAAATCGATATTTTCATCCTTGCTTGGGACCAACAAACAGTATTGGTGTTTTTTCGTCATATTTTTATGAAAATTTAATGGAAAGTTGATGTCGAGTTGAATTTGACATAAACCATAAGGATTGAGGCGAAAATTGGAGTTTTAAGGTTTTTCGGTAGCGGCCATGTGATAGCCATCAACAAGTAGCATAGTTGGAGGAGGAAGATGCAACAAAAATAAATGAAAATTTAATTAACTAATCAAAAGACAAAAATACCCTCAAGAATAAGCATTTTCAGGACAATATTACATTGTATCAGTCTAATTGCAAATGTTCATAAAGTTTATATACCTTTGTACAAAAGGGGTATAGTTTGACGTGATTTTTGAAATTTACCCTAATTTTTCTCTGACGCCATTTATGAACTTACATGTATGAAAAAAGTGTTTAAGAAAAAGGATTGAATTTGAATTTTCATTCTTTTTTTGCTCGATTCGAGTTTAGATCCTGTAAGAACTAAAAAATCTAGATATGAATTTTATTGACATCGCACAAATAATTAATTTTGATGTGAATTTTTGTGCATTTTGGTTAAAGTTAGGAGGAAATTTGGTTTTCAACTTGAGGAACGATAATGAAATTTTTGACGACTATGGTGGCGGTTATTTGATTATAATAGTGTGTTTTTTTGCTCATATTTTTAAGAAAATTTAAGGGAAAAATGATGCCTAGTTGTATTCGACCAAAAACATTGGGATTGAGACAACAATTAGAGTTTTGAGGGTTTTTCAGTAGTAATGATGTGGCAACC
This sequence comes from Scutellaria baicalensis, assembly GCA_005771605.1. NCBI lineage: Eukaryota > Viridiplantae > Streptophyta > Magnoliopsida > Lamiales > Lamiaceae > Scutellaria > Scutellaria baicalensis. The sequence continues at coordinate 17,217,281 of CM016727.1, forward strand.
ATCAACAAGCTGATGGTTGGAGAAGGAAGATGCAACAAAAATAAATGAAAATTAATTAATTAATCAAAAGACAAAGCCACGCCAGCAAATTAATGTATATAATAAGTCTATAAATGTCTTAAAACCTTTTAGGAAAACTATTTGTTCACTAAAATAGTATGCATTAAGGAATAAAAGTGATCAAAAAAATTGAGATTAAATGACTACTTATTCTGTTTAATAATTTATGAAAACTAATAAATGTAACCAATTGTTAACAAATATATAGTTCATTTACATAGTTACATAAAAATGATATGGTGAGAGAAATAGAAAAACATTTAGATAAGTAACTAAATTTATTTGATAATTTATAAAACAAAAGCATTGACTAAAATAAATTTTAACTTGTGTACTAAATTTTTAATTATATGTACCCTTATGCGTGAAATAATCTATATCTTTTTATCTTTAATCCTTTCATTTCAAATTGTAATTTTTATTAACCTTTTATCTCTAAAACTATGGACATTTATATTATAAAATCATCATTAACATTTGAAATTAGCATATTAATATTAAAAAGTATAAACACAATTTTAGATTTTTCCAATTAAATTTTATTTTAACAAACATAAACTTTGAAAATGGAAATTAAGATTTAAAATTTTCAATTTATTAAATAAATTCAAATTCTCATTTTTTTTACGTTGTAGTTATTAAGATATAAATAAATGTTATTCAAAAGCAATCTATTGATTTTGAAGATGATTTAAATTGTAAATATTATCAGTTACTTAAGAAATCAAATAGAAATAATTTTCCTTAATTTTATGATAAAATAGGAATGATATGTTTCTAAAATTTGAGTAAACAATTTTATTGATAATTTTTAACTAATTCTTGATTGAAATTTAAAGAAATATTGTAATTAAATGAAATTAATGTTTTAAAAAATATTTAATAATAAATCATATAATTATACTTTCTCACATGCAGCGCACATGTCTTATACTAATGTGTGTATCTGTGTGATATTCGAGTTTAGTAAAAAAAAAAATTAAAATAAATTTTGTAAATGAAGTGTGATCTCATTTAATATTTAAATATAATAATATAGTTTTGATTTATATATTAGTAAAGTAGTATCAATGCACTTATGAAATTTGTGAAAAAAAAATATTTATATAAATAAACTAAAATGAATATACAAGGGAAAAAATGAATTTCTCATTATTAATTTCAATAATAAAAGTTAATAAGTAAAAACAATAAAAAAATTTAAAATTATAAATACGTATAGAGTTAATATACAAATTTTAATAAGTAAAATGTATTGTAGAATTCAAGATTAGGAACCCATGCAATCCACATGGGCATAGTTCATAATTCATGCAATTCGATCCATACAATTCGCGTGATTGAGGCCATATGATGCAATTTGTGTTATATGATCTGGAAGCCATGCAATTTGGGTAATTCGTGTCACATGATTCGGAAGGTGCTCCTATGCAATTTAGGTCATATGATCTGTAAGGTGTCCAAAAGGTCATTTTCATTTATACGTTCCCATGTAATTCGGGTCTTGAAGCTGATACCCGAAAGGTTATTTTCACGTTCAAATCACGCTTTTATGTGTTTTCCACGCTCCAAATCAGCGCTCAAACTCTAATTTCGCACCTTAATTTTGAGTTATTTCACTTAAATTTTTATTTATATTTGCATAATATTGTGTTGTAGTAGTTTAACATTTTACAGAGTATTATAGATCTATATTATAATAAAACATTTATATTATAATAATATAACTTTTACTTTTTAATAATTTAATCTATTATATTATAATAATATAACCTTTATATTTTTTAAAATTTAAAACTTAAGATAGTTGTACATAAAAGTTATATTAATATAACATATAGGTTAAGTTACTATAACATAAGTTTTTTATATATTACATGATTGAAAAAAGTTTATATAACCTAAAGGCAATACATTTGAAGCCTTTATGTTGTAATAATATAACTTTTATGCATAATAATTTAACATTTGTATTATATTAACATAACTCTTATATTATCCTTTGAATACATAAATGTTATGATGTTTGTATATCAATGTTATATCAATATAACGTAAAAGTTAAATTATTATAATATAATTTTTTTAACTATATTATACTACTTTTAATACTGAAAAAAAGTCTAAATATATAACTTAAAAGTTATGATATTTATACATAAAATTTATAGTAATATAGTATAAAGGTTATACTCGTATAACATAAAAGGTTATTGCATAAATTTAAAAAAATCAATTTTTAATAGTAATATTCTTGTGCACCAGTTGCACATGCAACTGGGCACCTATGGGTCTGGTCAGGTCAGACCTGACCCGGATCCGCTCCCAATTTTTTTTTTTTTAAATTTACGTGGTAACCTTTATGTTATATAACTTTTATATTATACTAGTATAACATTTCTATACAAATATCATAACCTTTAAGTTATACACTTAGAGTTTTTCTAGTATAAAATAAATATAATATAGTTGAAAACCTTTATGTTATCATATCTAGATTAGGAACCCGTGCATTGCACATGCTTTTTTTTTATTTATCAAATTTTTGTTTGTATATTTTAGAAAAATATTATTCTATTTATAAATTGTCTTTTTTTTTTTTTCTTTTTTTCCTTAACTAATTGAATAATCAAATAACCTGCATTATGTTTGAATTGAAACTTTGAGGAATTATTTGATATATCTACAATAGTTAGGATGATCATTTATGAAATTTGAATTCTTCAATCTATTCAAAAAATATAAAATTTGAATAAGTGCATCTCTCGATATATATATATATATTTACCTTGATAGATGTCTCGGTTCTAATTTATAAATCAAATTGTTCAATTTGTCCAAGACCATCTTCAATGGTGTGTACATATTTTTAGTGTTAATTTTGCACTATTTTATTGTGACACCATCACTGATCTTTATTAGTGTGCTAATATGCACCATCTTTTGCACCAAAAGAGAATATTCAAGAATATTCTCTTTTATTAAATATAAAAGGAAATAAATGAAGAGGAAGAAAACCTGAAAAGAAAAAGATGTGCAAATGTTTGACCTGTGTAAACTTGACCCAAGAGAAGTGGTTGAGAAAAGTTGGCGCAAAAATTTACACTATTGTTGGAGAACAAAACTAATGCTATCAAATTGTTTTGGCTCACTGTTGAAGATGCTCTCAGACCATCTCCAACAGTGCAAAAATATTTAGTATTAATTTTGCACTATCAAATTGTGAATAGTGTCACTGATCTCTAACAGTACGCACACTAAATGAGAATATGCCATAATATTCTCTTTTGTTAAATAAAAATAAAATAAAAGGAAAAAGAAAAAGAAAAAGGCAATGTATAGAAAAAAAATTTGAGAACTTGGCGCAGAAGAAGCAGTTGAGAAAAGTTGGCACAAGGATTTCCAGTACTGTTGGATTTGAAGATTCACTGGCGCACTGTAGCAACAAAATTTCGTGTCTGCAATATTTAAACACAAAATAGAGTGATGCAAATTAAATATATTTGAATTAAAACAAAGTGGATACAAATCTCTATGGATTCATATGATTCTTCTCTTCAAATTGATAAGGGTCTTTAAGTTGAATCTTTAGTTGGATCTTCAACACTAATTTTGGAGACTCCATGAAGAACACTTTAAGTGCGTGTAGCACGCCTTGAATTTTGACTTGGAAAACGCTAACAAGAGGGTTTAGCACCTTGATCTCTGATCGAACACCGTTTTTGATGACTTTCTACGAAGAACTCCTCGAACCTCGGAGAGAGAAATTCTTGAGTCTTGAAATCTTGAACCCTTGAATTCCTCGAATCTTGAGCTCTTGAATTCTTGAATTGTCTTGTGTGTGGAACTTATGAAAAGAGACCCCTATTTATAGGTGTAGATATGAACCCTTTATATGTATAGTTGATAGAGGATGCAATATGATTGATCATTCATAATTTGAAAATGGCAAAAACTTTTATGCCAGATCCGTGCAACCGGATCGACCAGTTCACGAGCCCAAAACGCGCTTCCACGTGCCTGCACACGCTCCCACGCGCCTGAACACTTGCGCTGAAGCTCACCCAAAATTCGCTCCAATAGACCAACCTTTGTGTATAGTTAGACCAACATTTGTGTTATGTTAAACATACCTTATGTAGGTAAGTCTAACTATATACAAAGGTATGTCTAACATATATAAATGTATCTCTAATTGTATACAAAAGTATGTCTAACTATATACAAAGGTATGTCTAAGTATACATAAAAGTATGTCTAACACAACATAAAGGTATGTCTAACATAACTTAGTGATATGTGCCAAAATTCAAAAATCAAGCCAAAAAAAGATAAGGTATGAAATTTGGGCAGTATGGTATGTTTAACATAGTTTAAAGGTATGTCTAACATAACGTAAATGTATGTCTAACATAACGTAAATGTATGTCTAACATAACCTATTGGTATGTGAATTTTTTTCAAAAATCATGCGCGAAAAAAAAAAAAGAGGCGGTGTCACCCTTGACCCGGATCCGACCCGAGTGCATGAATTTAAGATCCATGCACCTGATTCACAATAGACTTACTCTTTGAAAATATATTTTCTTTAATCAAAAGATGTGATCTTATTACCAAATTTATTGGTATATCACTTCCATATTTGCAAAACTTGATTGCCAAAAATTTGATTGGACACATGTCACCATTTGATTGGTCAAGAATAAATATAAAATATCAATTATTTTAGGAATTAATTTAATTTAAATTCCTAGATACAAATAAAAAATTGATTTTTAACATATTATTTACATGTGACATTATTTGATAGGGTGAAAAAATTTGATTATCAACATACACTTTTAGAGATTGTCTTATAACTTACTATTATTGTGGTAAATATTGTTGATAATGTGTTTTGTGCCTTGAAAAAAAATGAATAGATTACTTCAACTCAATTGTTAAAACTTGGCTGCATGCTCAATTTATCACACACCTACTGCAATAAAAGTTTAACTCTTCTATAGAAATTAGAAATTGGAAGTTTTATTAAATATATTATTCTTAACACTAACACTACTATCATGGATGGTATAATCATATCAATACAAACAACTCTTACACCTAATTGCAGGCTTGTAATTCAAGAATGATTATGGTATATTCATGAATGATATAATGCAAAATATTCTATCATCATCCTTCTCTACACTTTAATTAGTTGATATATATATTTTGCAAGTTAATTTAGCATATATATCAAAGTGAGCTTGTTGAGCAATGCAGGAAATCATATTTGCCATCCTCATTATATCGCATCGTCCAACCATATCTAGCACCAATAAGAGCATCCACAACCCAAACCCCCAAAATACAATCCATTTAATCCACATCAACACTCTCTCTCCTCCACATCAACTTCCATCCATTTAAATCCACACCCTCAACCCATTAAATCCAAATTCAATTATTTTATGGGTCCCACTTACTCAATATTCTCTCTCTTAATTTTAACTTGAATTTCATTTACTTTCATTTAATTTTTGATACACAAATTTTATTTAAATAAATTTTAACTAAATAAAATATTCTATTAAACAAATATATAAACAAATTTATTTCATTTCAATAAATACTAAAGTAAATGAGTACAAAAAAAAAACATCAAGCTAATGATACAATAATTGAACTGATACAAAGTGAGCATTTTAATTCATCGTTCAAACATCAAAATGTTCCCAAATATGCCGCACGAAGTTGGTGATGCATTTCATTACTACGTATCTCCGTATTCATTGGGAGAAATTTTTGAAATTCTCGATTTGGGCTTTGAGATTGTTCTACTGGATTATCACCTTCGTAATTAATTTAATAAGATTTTATATAATAACATTGAAATATAATTAATTTAAAATACAAACAAATTGAAAATACATGATAGAAATCTAGAATAATTAATTTAAAATACAAACAAATTGAAATTGAATATTAAATGTTAAAAATTTAGAATTGACAACACAATGCTACAATAAGTTAAAAGTAGAATTGACAATACCATGATACTACAAATTAGAAATATAATAGATGTTTTCATAAAGTTGGAGATATACTTTTACAATATAGTTATAATTTTTCTTAAATAATTTGTGTTGCAATTATTTTATAATATATAAGTTATTTTAATCAAATTTTTTAATTATAAAATTAAATTTTAAAAATGCATGTAAATATGTTGACAAAAGTGAATTTATAAACATATGTTAGTTAATATAAATTGAAATTGCCAATTTTAAACAGTAGTAAAAATGAAAATTGTGATTTGTGATAGTTGAGTAATTAAAAGGAAAGAAAAACAATATAAAAGGCAAAATGGACATGCAATAAAAAAAATCTGCTTGTTAAGAAAAAAAAAAGATATATTAAAGGAAAAGAAAAAATAAAATAAATTGCTGCATCTTGGGACCCGCAATTCTGTAACTAACGCGCCTACAATTTGGGTATGAAGCACACGCCAATCATGCAGAAGAGTTTTCTTAACGCGCTCATTTTCTTCTTCATTCTTTTCTCTCCACTTTTTGGTTGGATTGGATTCAATCCATTGGATCCAAAACACTCTCTCTCTTCCATGCTGGATTGAATCATTCTCCCACAATGCATACTTTGAATTTAAATTGGATTTGAATGCATTTTTTGAATCGCATTGTGGATGCTCTAATAAGATATGTAACTTATATTATTATTATATAAAGCATAATATTAATAAACCCCTTTTTCCCAGTCAATCGATCATTTATTGACAACTTATATTGGTGGAAGAGGAACTTATCCAAAAGTAAAACCAATATTTGAGATCCTAATTTTTTGGAAATTTAGTTTTCTTCAGAATAAAAACATCTTTGTATAATTCTGAGTTTTCTTAGTATATACGAGTGATAGCCTTCTCAATGGGAGACTAAACTAGTATTCTCATCCCAAAAGAAGATTACAGATGTAAGATATATATATATATATTAAGTTCTTAATAAAAGGAGAGCTTTTCGCTCCAACGTGTGTTGAAGTATTTTTAATTTATTTATTGGAAGGATCACCTTGTACACCTGATGTAGGAAATGAACCAAGGTTGTGCTAGGCAGTTGTTGAAGGAGCTGGATAACTTGCAGACCATCTTCCCTGAGGGTTGAAGTTGAACAGTGAGGAGCTATTCGTAAAACGGTTTGGGGGCAGTAATTTTCCAGCTGGTGGTGTTGCAAACCATCTCACGCGGTGCTGTTCTGGTCAAAGAAAGGTATGAATTCCAAAGGATTTATTAATTTTACGGAAGCATGTTGGGCATAATATTAATTTATCAATGATTTTGGATCTGAGAAGAATATAGATTGGAAAACGATAAATTGGATTTATTTAACAAAAATTTGGAAATCGATTGAAATTGAAATGAATGTGAAAAGTTGAAAAAAAAATGAAAATGGGGTGTGGATAGGATGGTGGACTTTTTCCTACCTTTTTGAATTTTTTGATTTATTAATTAATAAAGGTATTTTAGTCTTTATCTAATTAATTTATTTTATTTTAAAAGGAATGTGATGAGTTTAGTAAACGATGGGATGTGGATAGATCTGACCCTTAGTTAGTACATCACTTTCATGAGAAGACAAATTGTAAGGGCAATGACACGTCATTAGTATACATATTTCTTCCTTGTTGTAATGTTTACTTTCCCTTTTTTCTAAGCTTCATTGCACAATTCTCTTTCCACTATAACCTAATCTCCATTCAACAACGGTTTCCATATTCATATGGCTAATATGGCTCACAACAATCTCAACGCCAAGCTTGTCAGTCCCATTTTCTCCATATATTTATGTATTTTGCATTGATTTTGATTTTTGTTTCATTTTGGGGTTTAAATCTTCAGGTGTTGCTCGGGGATATGGGCGCCGGCAAATCCAGCCTTGTAATACGCTTTGTCAAGGGTCAATTTCTCGACTTCCAAGTAATTTTCCTAACATCTGATCCTAATCTGTGCGAATTTGGGTTTAATTGAACTCATGTCCATGGTAATCGTCGATTAGGGGTTTTGATTTATGTTGACGACGATCATCGCTGTGGTGATGATATCGTGACTGATTGTTTGCAGGAATCGACAATTGGAGCCGCCTTTTTTTCTCAGACGGTGTCTGTGAACAATGCCACTGTGAAGTTTGAGATCTGGGACACTGCTGGACAAGAGAGGTACCATAGCTTGGCTCCAATGTATTACCGAGGCGCTGCTGCTGCGATCATCGTTTATGATATCACTAGTTTGGTATCCACATTATCCCAACTATGAATGTGCTTGTATATCTATGATCTGATGAGTTACAAAGTCTCTTTGAATGTCTTTTGCTGAATTATAGTAGCAAGAGGGTTCGTTAATTGGAAAATTAGATTGCTCACATGATTTACGTATGTGTGTTGGTCCTGTAAAATTAAGTTTGATGAACTTGCCTAACTTTTCAGTTCAAACATCAAACAATGCGAGATTTTGTTATTTTCATGTTCCTCTGCGGAACATGAATAAATTTATGTTACATTAAGGCTGCTTATGTGGATTTTCCTTTTGCTTCTGGTTGTTGATGTAGGATTCATTTGCACGGGCTAAAAAGTGGGTTCAGGAATTACAAAAGCAAGGTGCTTATAATTTCTTGATTTCTATTGCTGCATGATAAAAACATAGATATGATGTTTCATATTGGGTTGAACACCCATTTGAAATCATACAATACAGTAGAGCAAGATTAGGGTGCATGGGAATACCATGTTTTATGTTTATATATTTCCCTTTTCAATATTACTACATGTGATCTTTCTTGGTCATTTATGCCTTTGCGATTGTTGCAGGTAATCCTAATATGGTTGTGGCACTTGCTGGAAATAAATGTGATCTTGAAGATAAAAGGAATGTAACTGCAGAAGTAAGTATCTCTAGGTTTGCATTTCAGTGTACTTATTTTTTCATACTTTGATTCTCCTTCAGTATTATCAGTTCCAAGTACTACATGCTACCTCTTTTTGCATGTGTTGTCTATGTGTGTTGAATAAGAATTTGAATGGCATTCATATTTGTCTCATTCTTTCTCAGTCAATTCCTATTGACCCCTGTGGAGGCAAATTATAAAATATAGTAGTAAGATAAGAAAAAAAAATAATAGGGTGATCAAGAAGTTTATTGAAAAGATAGTGCTTTAGAACTCTATAAATTTGTAAAATAACAGAATCTCTCAAAGGAGTGATAAGAATTCACTTAGAAAAAAAAGTTTCTGGAATCTCACCATCAGAATTCAGAATTGCCAAACTTGCTAGAATCTTCTATGGATGTTTTACGAGAGAAAATTTAATTTGTATTTATAGACTTATAATTAACAGAATCTCCATGGGAATAACTAAGAAATACACGAAATAGAATTAATAAAGTCTTTTGTCTCAATGTGATGATGCTGATCTAATTAATTAATTACAATTTCCTAATTAGAAGAGATTCTAGAGTATTAAATTCTGACATCAGGAGATCTTATTTTCAAAATTAGAGGTGATTCTTAGTTGACAAAATTATTGAAGTTGCATATCAACCTACTAGCTGTGGTAGAGTGATATTTAATTCATTTTGGTAGTGTTTCTTTGTTATTGTTAGACAATTTAACCTTTTCAGGTTGAGATCTCTCACTCTACTTCAAAGCCAAACTTCCATTATGTGGGAGGCTAAAATAAACCTAGCAGCTGTTCCTTTAATTATTTTGTTAGTTGAGATTTGACTAAATTTTTTGGTAAAATGTACATGAGTGCAATGTCTTTCAGTAACGAACTTATCACACTGCAAATTAAACATGTTACAGTTGCTTATAAAAAATTGTTTAATTCTTTCATTCTAGAGTTTATCTTTATTATGGCCTGATTCTGCCATCTATTACACATTGTTACCTTGTTCCTGAGCTGTATTTTCTGCATAAAATATCCTTTATGAAGATTTATCTTGGAATTGCCAAGACTCCCATCTTTGCTTGTACTAAATAATTCGTTTGAGGCTTTTCTTTTTTCTGTCTTCTTTCATTTGGCTCCATATTTTAAAGTAGTTAACTTGACATGTGAACTGATATCAGTTTAAGTTCATTTATATAATTGATGCTAGTTTGAACGATAACAACAATGTTAATTGTTTGTTTTGTTTCTTTCAAATGTATTTCAGGAAGCACGTGCATATGCTGATGAAAATGGGCTTTTCTTCTTCGAAACCTCTGCAAAAACTGCTGTTAATGTCAATGATGTATTTTATGAAATAGGTATCTTTCTTTCTTTATTTCTTGTTATCTATTTTAGCTGTTGACTTGGAAGAATGATGATAAGAACTGTGAAAGTTTAGAAACATCTATATATCACCAATTCCCTTTTTCTGTTTAATTCTACATTTTCTTGCCATATAAATTTGGTTACGGGGTAGTGGCAGAAGGTTTCTGCATTCTTTAATTTGTTTCATTTATAATTTCTATCTTGAAATACTTCCAAAATATATTTGGATTATGTTCATGCTTATTGCTTGAAAAACAGATGTCCTCCAGCATGCAAATATAGTGATTATAGCATCAGAAAACTAGCTTCGTAGCTGAAGCCTCATCAAGTTGTCAAAATTTTGAAATGGAAACATAACACGATCATTTCTTGAACTGTTAGGTGTCCTTTCCACTCTAATTCTTGAAATATCACTTTACTATCTTGCTATAGACTTTCCTTTGGATTTGTAAGATGTGTTGTGGCTATCAATATCTTTGAATTACATGCTCAAAATATTTCAGTAGATGTATAGATGGAGAACAACAGTCTTAAGTCCTTTTACCCATCTCTCATCCTGATGGTGTCACTTTATATTTGCCTGCTGTTTCTGTTCTGAGGGCATCTGTCTTTTTGAAAGTCTACCTGTACCTTTCGTTGCCATCTTTCCCAGACATAACAAGAAGGAATCTGTTGACATCGTTTTGACCTTTAAGGATAATAAAACTTCTATTATCAGTAGTAGTACAGTCCCTTCTAAATTCATATTCCATGTAAGGAGCCTGAAATTTCCACATGAGCCATGGTCCATGTCAAAGCCCTTTCTAGGGCCCCACACTTCATATTCTTATTTAGTGATAGAAAAATTATTGCTACAAGTTTGTGTGGGTTGATTTATCAAATGAACTGGACAAGGGGATCCTGAGCTTCCAAATGGATATTGTTATGCAATTATTTATTGCTGCTTTATTTTCCATCTGTATATGTGGATTATTTCAAACAAGTAATCTGATATTTTGAACTGTGGCAACAAGTGGTAGGCTTCTTTATACTTATCATGTGTGGTTAGGCATTGGGAACATTATTTATACTCAATCATTATCCTTAATGACTCTTGGTGGACATGAAATGAGGAATTGCCAGTTTTACGTTGATTATTTTGATGTATCAACTGAAGTATTGATAACATTGTGAATCTTGCATTTCTTAGTGCAAATCTAATATAAACAACTTTGTTTTATTTCTCAGTGCTAACTTTTGCTTTCTGATTCCTTGTAAAATTGAATTTCCATTTATAACTATTGTTACTCCACATTGTGATATTCACAGCGAAGAAATTGCCTAGAGCTCAACCCACCCAGAATGCAGCAGGAATGGTTCTTGTTGATAGACCTGCAGAAGGATCCCGAGCTGCATCATGCTGTTCTTAAGCACTGCCCAGAATTACGTGTATGGTTCCTCTATTTCCTATTTTTTTTCTTAAGGATCAATCATTCCTTCTTGTTAATTTCATGCATTCCATTCCCTCAAATATTATCATGCTCAATTATTTAAGGTGAGGATGCAGGTATCTTTGTTCAAATGTGCAACGTTGACTCAGTGAGTTTTATCTTACATAATTGACCAGGTCGTTTTCCTTACACGCCCTCATCCTCATATCCAAAGATGCTGCTGAAAAAGTATCGCAAGTGAGACTTCTTGGACTCTTAATGGCCTACTTCTCATTCGAAGTTGTAAATAGTTGGTCCTTTCATACGGGTATGTCGTTTGCTCAATTCTTGACAACTACCGAACTGCTAAACTATGAATTCATTCTTAGATGAAGTACTTGAGCTCATTTATTATAAAATCTCTCTTGATATTCTTTAAAGTTTCTCAAACTAATTGATTCCTCAAAATGTCGCACTTCACTCAACCTTCAAGGTTGCTCAAAACTATCATGGATGTCTACCATTTCCTTCTGTCCCACATTAAACCATCCCTTGTTTGCTCATATATAACACCTGATATGATCACTGGGAAGGATATAGACAACTAGTATTGTTGTTGCAAAATCATGTTTTGGGTTTTTTTTTTTTAATTTCATTTTTATACTAATCAACTCACACTATATGTCTAAAGTATGCATGCATGCATGTCTACATATGTCTATTTATTTATTCTATTATATATATATATATATATATATATATATACACACACTAGTATAACAACACGTGCGCTGCACGTGAGATATTATAATTATATAATTTATTATTAAATACTTATTTTTCTAAAACATTACGTACTTGTTTTTTATAATATAAGAATTTCATTAATTAACATAATTTATTTAATGTTCAATCAAATAAAAATTATCAATAAAATTATTTACTTACATTTTAGAAACATCTTATTTCTATTTTTGTCATAATTAAAGGAAATTATTTCTATTTTATTTCTGAAGTAACTGATAATATTTACAATTTAAATCATTTTAAAAACCAACATAATACTTTTTGGTTAAATGAAATTTATATCTTGATAGTTCAACATAAAAAATGAGAATTTGAATTATTTTAAAAAATTAAAATTCTAAATCTTAATTTCTATTTTTAAATATGTATATGCTTTTTATTATTAATATGGTAATTCAAATGTTAATTTCTAATAGTACAATACTTTAATCAAAATATTAAATTTATGTTTTCATAAGCTTTTAATATATATATATATATATATATATGATTGAAAAGCTCTTTAAATATAGGACAAAACTTATATACCCCTGGGAATATAGGGGCACAGATCTAGGTGTTATACATATGCCCTTCAGGTGTTATATATATATATATATATATATATATATATATATTCTACAGGTGTTACATTTCTTGGTGTTATACATATACTCTACTGGTATAATATGTATATAAGAGTATATATATAACATTATATAATAGGTTAAGTTGGGGGCATCGTGCCCTGGACACACAAGTCACTCTTAAATATATATTAATATGAAACTAATTTTATTCTCAAATTTAAAATGTTATAGAAGAAAAATAATCAATTCATGTAAAAAAAAAATTCTAGAAGCATTGTAAAAGTAAATGACTCTAGGAAAATAAATAAATATTAAATTACATTGCTATTCTTAATAAAGAGTTTTATTTAATTAGGACTCTATTTCACATCAATTAAATTTAATCATGAGGGTTAAATTTGACATTACAAAAAAAAGGGACAAAACATTCATACTTATATATTATATTATATTATATTATATTATATTATATTATATAGATATAAATGTCCAAAGTCGAAAATTAAGATAGAAAGTTAATAGAAATTATAATTCGAAATGAAAGGAATAAAGATAAAAAGATCTAGATTATTTCACGTATAAGGATATATATTGCAGAAAATTTTATACACAAATTAAAGTTTATTTTAATCAATATTTTATGTTTTATCAATTATCAAATAAATTTAGTAACTTATCTAAATCTTTTGTATTTTTTTTTTCCTACCATATCATTGTATGACTCATTAGTTCAATGTTTCTACATATACTTCACACAACTTCATATATTTCTAAGTGATTATTTAAATATACAAATGATCTATTTGTTAACAATTGGTTCCAAATATTTTATAAATTTTTTCAAACTTTCGCCTTTATCTAATAGTTTTACTAAATAGGAACATCTAAAGGCCTCTTAAGAACATCTTAAATAATTTTCAAGTATGTTTTAATTAAAAAAACAAAAAAAATCAATTTTTTTTTAACAAAAATGTCATTCAATTTTTCATATTATTCATTTATTTTATTATTCTGCATAATTAATTAATGTACAATATGAACTCACCATCTTAAAATTTTTATTTTTATGGTTCTCAGTTTTTTGTTCATGTTCATATTTATAGTATAAATCATGTTTTTATCTATTTTTCATTATGCCGATTTTAACTCTTTAACATTATAAAACTAAATGGAAATTAAATGGACTCCTAATTATAAAGAAAAATCTTTGTTAAGGATAATTACGCAATTCAATGTTTATTTTATTTTTCTATTTAATTATAAATAGGCAAGAGTTCTCTACATTTCAAACTCTTATTGAAAAAGTTTACATGTTTTTTTTCCTTCTATAATCTTGAACATTTAAAACTTTAGACCAAAATTAGTCTCATATTAAAATATTTTTGAAGAGTTTTCCAAAGATATATTATAAGCATATGACAAGAAAAAAAAAAAAAGTTATACCATAAATTTAGTACTTTATTAAAGTATGATACTATTATATAAGTTAGGGTTAATCTCAATTTAGGTCATTTATGTAAGACACTTTCCATTTTTTTACAACTAAGTATCCATTTTTCAATTTTGGTATTTTATTTTTCAATTTTTTCCAATTTGAGTCATTTTTCTCAAAATTTTCAAAATTGCTAACGTGTCTTTGTCATATGATTAATCAATTAATTGTTTATTTATTTGTTGCATCTTCCTCCTTCAACCATCAGCTTGTTGATGAATGTCATATCACCGCTACCGAAAAACCTTCAAAATTCTAATTTTCACCTCAATCCCTATGTTTTTGTCAAATTCAATTGGGCATCATGTTTCCATTAATTTTCGTAAATATTTGACAAAAATCACATCATTACCATCAAATAACTGCCACCATAGTTACCGAAAAACTTCATTACTGTCCTTCAAGCTGAAAACTTAATTTTTACCAAAACACACAAAATTCACAAAAAAATAATTCTCTCTGCAAGCCCCACGAAAGCCCTTCTTGATGTTTTAGTTCTTACAGAATTTAAACTTGAACCGAGTAGAAAATGAATGAAAATTCAAATCTAACCCTTTTGTTGAACTATTTTTCGTACATGTAAGTTCAATTCGGGTAAATTTCAAAACCACGTCAATAACCCCTTTTGCACAAAGATATATAAACTTTAGAACTTTAAAACAATCAATCTTTGTGAATGATACTTAGGTCGATACGGTGGGAATATTGTCCCGAAGATACTTATTTTTGACGATATTTTTGTCTTTTACTTAATTAAATTTTTTTTTTTTGGCTGCATCTTTCTCTTCCAACATCAGCTTGCGGATGGCCACCACATGGTCACTAATGAAAGACCTTCAAAACTCTAATTTTTGTCTCAATCCCTATATTTTGGGTCAACAAATAACCTTCGAAACTCCAATATTCGTCTCAATCCCTATGTTTTGGGTTAAATTCAACTGGACATCATCTTTCCATTAAATTTTCATAAAAATATGATGAAAAACACATCAATACCATCAAACTATCACCATAGTCGCCGAAAAACCTCTATCGCTGTCCCTCAAGTTGAAAACCAGATTTCCTCCAAATTTAACCAAATCTAATTTTAATCTAGCTATTAGATTTTTCCACTTGCATTCCGATTTTGATCGGAAATCTTTTAGTGCTGATGTGGCTGTCGGAATTGTATACATGTCACCCTAATTAAAAATCCTTATTGCCACATTATTAAAAGATAAATAAAATAAATTGAAAATAAAAAAAATCATCATTTGTCTTCTTCCTCCCTACCGAACACAAGCCGTGATTTCTTTTGCCCTTTTGTGGTCGACCACCATTGTAGCCATCCTGTTCACTGACCCACAACATTTCTCATCTCTAAAAATCACAATTTCATCAATTCCCCCAGGAAAATCCAGAATTTTCAATACAATTTTCTAATTAAATAGAAGTTGAGCTTCGATCAACTACTCCATAGGGCAGCTTGATCTGAGATTTCAATTTAGGTGAGAAAGAGGCAGCAGGTTTGAGAGAAGACAGTGAGGAATTTGTTGGAACAGTGGAGAAGATAAAGATTGACAATGATAAAGAATGAAGAAAAATAATAAATCCCCAATTTGCTGGTACCCGGTGATGAAGATTGAAGAAGAAAAAAAAAAACTCCAAGTTACTTCTTTTAATTTGATTTGGAATTTTTTTATTTATTTTTGAATTTTGAATTAATATGTTTAATTACATGACAGACACATCACTGGATTTTCCCTCTAAGAAATTGGGGATTTCTGTTTTCAAGCCACGCACACAAATCCGATTGCCACGTCAATCCGGAAATTATTCCGGTCAAAATCGGATTCAAATTGGATGAATTCAATAGTTAAAGGACTAAAATTGGAAAGTGTAAACTTGATGCACTAAAACTGGAAAGAGCCTAATTTACAAGACGAAAATTGATAGTTTCCCTTTTTATGAAGTTTGCAAAATCACAAACTCCACCTGAATATTTTTAAAAGATTAAAATACACTTCATTATAAACATCTACAGGGGAATTTTCCACCGCCGACATCATTTGACGTTCTATTAGTATCATTCATAAAGTTTTGTGGTAATATTATAAAGTTTCAAAGTTCAAGTACCTTGGTCAAGTTGAAACCAAATTTTAACCAAAACATACAAAATTCACGGTAAATTAATTCTCTCTGTAAGCCCCACAAAATTTAAAATTTTGGTTTTCATATTTCTTTCAACGTTTATGTTTATTAAAATAGAATTTAATTAGAAAAACTTGAAATTATTTATACATTTTAATGGTAATTTAATAATTTTAAACGTTAAATGATGATTTTATAATATTTATAGTTGTAAAGATAGAAAGTTTACAGAAATTACAATTTGAAATGAAAGAAATAAAGATAAAAATATATAGATTATTTGACGTATAAATGGTAAGATCGAAAATTTAGTATACAAGGTAAAGTTTATTTAGTAATTTTTTAATTACTTGAATATTCAATTTTTTTATTCTTAAAGAATTTTTGAATCAAACAAAAAATTAATGAATATTCAAATCTAACCATTTTTCTTGAACTATTTTCATACATGTGAATTTATAATTTGTTATTACAGAAAAATAAGGTAAATAACAAAAATCACCCCAAACTATAACCCTTTTACACAAATTATTAGAATTTTGGAACTTTACCATTGCCAACATTTGTAAATGATACTTATAGACCGATACAGTGGAATATTGTCCCGAATATGCTTATTCTTGAGGTATATATTTTTGTCTTTTGATTAATTAATTTCTCAATTATATTTAGTGCTCGCTGATGACTACCACATCACCCCTAACGGAAAACCCTCAAAACTCTCATTTTCGTCTCAATTTCTATGTTTTCGTGTAATATTCAACGACACATCCATTCATTAACTTTTCATAAAAATATGACAAAACACACACCAATAACATCAAATAATCCACATCATAGTCGTCGAAAAACTTCATGATTGTCCCTCAAGTTGAAAACCAAATTCCCTCTAAATCGTAACCAAATGGCTCGATTTCTCTTATTTATTTTCGAATTGAAAACATGATTTTGAGAATTTAAAGTATAATAAGAAATATTGTGAGTTCTATAAACTTTTCAAATTTACAGTCTCTACCCCAATACTTTTAAAAGATAAAAATACCCTTCGAAATAAATATTTTCAGGGGAATTTTCCACTGTCGACAACATTTGGTTGCCTATTAGTATCATTCTCAAAGGTTGGTGATGGTATTATAAAATTCCAAAGTTCAGGTACCTATAGTACTTAATTTTAGTTTGATAGATTATTTAAACCAAAGTTTCTATGTCTTCCAAATAATTCTCCATGGTTATTTAATTTTATTTCCTCTTGATTATGGTAATTCAAACTTGCTAATTCTTACATAAAGATAATTATATTTTACCTCCAATTTTGATAGTTACGTCAGCAGTTCTGAAAATCTATACAAAAAAATGACTAAAATTGAAAAAAATTAAAACATAGAGCACCAAAATTGAAAAATGAATACTTAATTGTACAAAAAATGGAAATTGTCTTACATATAAAACCATATTGAAATTATCCATAACTTCTAATAGTACAATACTTTAATAAAAATATTAAATTTATAGTATAACTTTTTTTTCCATAAGCTTTTAATATATCATTGAAAAGCTCTTTAAATATATATTAATATGAAACTAATTTTAGTCTCAAATTTTGGATGTTATAGAAGAATAATTTTAGTTTGATAGATTATTTGAACCAAAGTCTAATCTCCATGGTTATTTAATTTTATTTCCTTTTAATTTTGGTAATTCAAACTTACTGATTATTATATAAAAAATAATTATATTTTGTCTTCAATTTTGGTATCTACGTCAGCAATTTTTAAAATTTAGACAAAAACATGACTGAAATTGAAAAATATGAAAACATAGAGGACCAAAATGAAAATGAATACTTAATAACCTAAGATAAAAATGGAAATTATCTTATGTATAAAACCAAAATTGAAATTATCCCTAACTTCTAATAGTACAATACTTTAATAAAAATATTAAATTCATAGTATAACTTTTTTGTCGTAAGCTTTTATATCATTGAAAAGCTCTTTAAATATATATATCAATATGAAACTAATTTTAGTCTCAAATTTAAAATGTTATAGAAGAAAAATAATCAATTCATGTGAAAAAAATTCTAGAAGAGTTGTAAAAGTAAAGGATTCAAGAAAAATAAATAAACATTAAATTACATTACATTACTAAAGAGTTTTATTTAAATAAGACTCTATTTCACATCAATTAAATTTAATCATGAGGGTTAAATTTGACATTACAAAAAATGGATTGAACATCCATACTTATATAGTGTTATAGATAGGGCAAATGATGCTGTGCACCAGGTGCACGGATCTGGATTGGTGCAACTGGGGTGACACGACCTGGATCCGCGCACCTGAATTTTTTTTTTTTTTCGCTTCAGGCTGTTACCTTTATGTTGTAAGAATGTGACCTTTACGTTATATAAGTGTGACCTTTATATATAAATGTTATGACCTTTATGTTCAGTAACTTAGGAAAAAATGAAGATTTTCAGGTTTTTTCGCTTCAGATTAAGACCTTTATGTTGTATTGTTGTTACATTTATGTACAATTCTTGTGACCTTTATGTACAAATATTATGACCTTTATAATCCATAACTTTGAAAAAAAATTGAAATTTTCAAAATTCAGTGCATTTTAAGGATGAATATATGTGCAGCTAATATTACATAAACGTAAATATGTACAAATTTTGCTAAAATTCTTCATTTTTTTCTAAGTTAAAGTATATAAAGGTCATTACATTTATATATAAAGGTCACACTTATATAACACAAAAGTCACAAGCATATAACATAAAGGTAACAACCTGAAGCGAAAAAATAAAATTCAAAAAATAAATAAATAAATAAAAGTGCGCGGATCCGGGTCGACCCGAACCTGACCCGAATTGTATGTGCACCAGTTGCACATGAGACTAACTCTATAGATAGATATAGATATGGTTTTAATCCACCCATTATATGGATATGATAATCATGATTCACTTTTTTTGTGAGTCAAAGGAAGTGATGGAGATAACATTATTCAATGCGATGTTCATCTAAATAAGAATTCTTTAGTGGAAGCTCACATAATTATTTTGTTAACAATCTCAAATCGAGTATCAAATAATTTTACGATTTCGACATATCCACACACATGCAATAATGCACATGTAGAATTCTATAAATAATTAGGTAAAATTCAAATCGAGGACATAACATATGGTACAACTTCAACCTAAAGGTGAATCAAGAAATGGACTTTTCACCCTAAATCACAACCTATGTTTCTTGGCTGTATCTTTCTAAATGGGTGGTTGGGGGGCTTTGTTTGCATAATTTTTCTACATTACATGGAAAATTTATTAGAATAATTAATTGAGCTATTTATTAATATGGTTTTTAAGTCAAGTATATTTTTAGAGGTGAGTCTTGTGTGAAACCGTCTCACGGATCATGTTACATGAGGCAGATTGACCCACAACCCAAACTTCCCAATTCATATATAAATTATTAGATATGAGTTTGATCCATTGATAAAAATGATCCGTTTTACGAAAATTATCCGTGAGATCGTCTCACACATTTTGTGTTTTTAGATAAGCAAAATTTTAACGTGCATGTGTACGTATATAAACAATCTTATCGTAAAAGTTTGCATTAAACTTAGTAGATTTGTAGGCATCCAACACATTAAACCTGAAAAGGAGGATATTTCATCTGAAAAATAAAAATGAAAATATTAGTTCCATAATTTCGAACTGGTCCCAAAAGTTGTTAAAAGTGTTTAATGCTTTCCCACTATTTCGACAACGTGGCCCGCAATGTAATTAACCAAACCAAATATTTGGTGAACTATTCGAAACTTAATTCGAGAAATGTTGATACGAAATTGTTTATTGTGATTCATGAAAGTAAACAAATAGAATCAAATTTGAGTTTATATATTTGACTCGTAAGTTTGTCAACAAATTCGTTAAAAGACTCTTGAACTAGTTCAAAACATATATCACTAATGTTTGATAGTTCATATATATATGTACCAAGTTTTACTTAGGATAGATATAAAAATATTTAATTATAATTATCTTTATAGTCAAGTTATAACTTTTATCTAAAATCCTTATATTTATTAAGAATATATAATTTATTTTGTTAATAAGTTGATGAATGATATAATTTACTGTTGATACTTTATTAAGTTCATGAAGGTTCAATTAAGCTCGAGTAAGCTCGTGAACCATAAATATATTTAAAGATTAAGTTCGAATTCGTTGCACAACTAAACAAACTTCAAACATTGTTCGTCTTGATTCGATTACATCCATATGTGGCATCTGAGAGTTTGCTACCTATGTGGTGTTGATACTATAGGACATCAGTCTTATTATTAGTTGATACCAATTGTGCATTTACAAATTATCTTTACGTGAAAAATGATTGGAAGTTGTCAAGATTTCTGTATTCAATGAAGTAGTCAATTTTGATGACTTTACAATTTAGTTAGATGTCGAACTCAAATTAACATTTTTTTCCATAGAAATATATATGAGATTACAATGGGAAATTTTGTAATAGCAATTGTAAAATAGAAAACCTAAAATATAGAAGGTTATCAATCATAAACATGCTTGACCAATATATGTGCAAAGTTCATGTACAACATGCACCACATGTCCAAACATTATTTGCATGATATTTTCTGACCAAGTTTTCTCCATCTCACATTTGTTGTGAATCAATTGATTTACTTGTCAATTTTAAGTGTGTATTATTATATGAGCTCAACACTATAGTACTCATGCATTGATCACTTCTTTATGAGGGGGGTCAACAATGTCTCATGTAAGCTCACAATTCATTGGTTATGTATTATATCAAATCACATCTTCTATTACATTTGATGTTATATCTCATGTTCCAAAATAATCACCATACGTTAAGATTCACATATATTCGATGACATCACTGTTTAATACATGATGTGTTTTAAATATTAGAAAATATGATATAAAACATCAATATGTAAGGGCCTTTAATCATTCCACCTTTGACCAATACAAAAATGTATATATACGAGATTGTCTCATAAATCAATAACAATTTGTAGGACGAAGCCCGATGTATACCTGCAGAGACCAAATTTATTTTCATAAATTTTTATACAAGGATTGTGACTTGTGATTATGGATTGATCAATTTCACGAAATTGAAGTCGTGAGATAGTCTATGGAGAGGCTGCCTCATTAACAATGTCAGATTAAGTCAATAGAATTTTTTTTACCATCATTTTGCCAATTTTACGGTTGTGCATGGGTCTTGGAGATTATCAAACCCGAACCAAAAATATCAGTTGACTTTATAATTTCCTCGAATCAAATCAAATTTATTTTTGGGATGATTCTGGAGATTTTTCAATAATCCGAATTGAGAACCGAAATAAATTAAGACTAAACCGAATTGAATTGAACCAAATCGAAGAGACAAATTAAAAAATGTATTTATGTATAAATGTATATATATGATTTATTAGTTTAATATCAAGATATAAGTACTTAATACATATATAATTAATTTCATAATTTAATACTGTTACACATAATTTAAATTTTCATTTTTTAAATTATAATAATAAACTATATTCTAATGACCCCTCGTCAGAAAACATATATAATATTATATTTGAGAAGTATTAGTAATATAAGCAAATTGCATTTTTTATCAAACATCAAATAATTTTTTTGTATAACTTAATGTAGAGAATGTCTCTAATCTCTAGGGTCAACTTGGTTCAAAATTAATGAATAATTTATTTAATTAATAATTTAGTTTTAGACGAATTATATATTTACACTTTAATTGTATTATACTAAATTATGTTAAAAACATAATTAAATAAAACATTTTTATTTTGATAAAGTATTGAGAGGAACCATCTCACGAATCTCATTCCGTGAAATGAGTTGGGTCGGGTCAGATTGGACATGAGAAAGTATGTAATATTCTTTTAGATATTATGTGATGCATTTTGTTTATATGATGCATTTTGGATTTGGTCACACTAATTAAAAAAAATATGTAATATCTCTTTGTACATCAATCAAGTAATCCTTCTCTATATATCTAATAATACTTTGAATGACTCGAATTGGGTCAGGTTAGGTCGGATCGTACAAAATGTGCAACACGTTTTACTTTTATGTATAGTATATATTATGTAATACTTATGTGTATATTAGGTAATATTTTATATATATATATATATATATATATTATGCTCAACCCAACTCGGCCCGTTTCTTAAAATGAGATACGAGAGATGGTTTTACACAAAACTTACTCTTTTATTTTAATTTTTAAGGTTGTTCGGTGTGTAAATTTTTTCACCTTACATATTACATATTTAAATATATTTACTAACTTAATCAATGTATAAAAACAACAACGCAAAAACTTAGGTGCAACCGTCGCACCGTGCGACAGACACACTTATAACAGAAAAAAAAAACATACTTATAACTGTAAAAGATATACTTAAAGAACTCATATTTATACATGTCACATTTTGACGGTCATGTCAAATTTTTTGGCAGTCACGTTAGATTTTCTGACGGCCACATCAGTAATTTGGTTGTTCCGACCAAAAACGACTAAATTCAGAAAAAAATCAATAGTTAACGGACTACAATTGGAAAGAGCAAAGTTTGTGCACCAAAATTGGACAATGCCTAAGTTACCAGCTTATTCACCCCCCTCCCCCTCTAAGCCTACTACCACTTGGGACCAACAATCACATAACAAGACATTCAAACAATATCAAAGAGAGGAACTTACGTTATATCTCAAGCAACCCCAAAATCTCCTCCCTCGATTTGCGGCAGTGTTTGAGGTTCGGAGAACAGCTTGTCTTCCACATCCACACTCAGGCATTGTTGATGATTGGGAGATATCAGGCATTGCTTCGATCGGTTCCTTCTTCTCAAACTAGGGTTCTTCAATGGCTAGGGTTCTTGGAAGATTTGGGGATAAATCGTTCGAGCCCCTTTTCTTTTCCTTGTTTCAGATTTTGAAATATGTTTTCTCTTTTAATTTCATATGTTAATGACTTTTTAAATGTTTTTCATTTATTAATTTATATTTATATCTATGTGGAAATTAAATAGTATTACACTTGTATGTCACATGTGCTCCAATATGTCACATTAGCTAAACTTAGCAGGAAAAAAAAATTTGGCGGTGATTGACATGCAATCGCCGGCAAACCCCAAATGACCAAAATTGGACAATTTTGGCTTTAATTGAACTAAAATTGAAACCCTAAAAATAAATGAACGTAAAATGGACAGTAATATTTTAAATGGACGTAAAATGAAATTTCCCCCTGCGATTAATATTGTTGGTATTGTATAAGATCAATATCATCTAGCTCGTCATCAACACATAGTGTATAGTCATTCATTAAATGATTCTTAGTAATTGATATGAACACGTAGGAAGAGATTGATGATATAATAATACAAGAGAACGTAAGTGTTTCCTTGCAATCTATCTCTATACTTGGTATAAATAAACATGGTAATTAATTAATAATTGTGATTAAGATGATGATATGTATGTTAAAGACGAGACAAAGCATGAATTTGCTCCTGATTCTGATTGTGATTGTGATGATAATTATGGCGTTTGCTTAGTGAAGAAGATGGTGAGATCTCCAATGTCTTCGCGATTGCTCTCAGCTGATATTTCTGTATTTTCCCCGTCGACGTCTTCGGCAGTTCCTCCACCACCTCCACCTTCTTCGGCACCATGAATCCCGGCAGGTTTTTCCGGCAGTGCTGCAGGATCTCTGCCTCCTTCACGGCGGCGCCGCTCCTCACCGTCACAAAGGCGCAGGGGCTCTCCCCCCACTTGGGATGAGGCATCGCCACCACCGCCGCCTCCACGATGGCGGGGTGCCTGTACAGAGCCTCCTCCACCTCCACGCTGCTGATGTTCTCCCCGCCGGAGATGATCACGTCCTTCGACCTGTCCTTGATCTCCACGTACCCATCGGAGTGTATAACTCCGACGTCTCCGGTCAGGAACCACCCCTTCTGGAACGCTTTTCCGGTGGCCCTTTCGTCCTTCAGATACCCCTTCATTATGCTGCTTCCTCTAAGCACGATCTCCCCCATCGTCTTTCCGTCGCGCCGGACGCTCTCCATCGTCGCCGGATCCTTCACGTCCACCTCGGCCAGCGTCAGAATGCTGATTCCCTGCCGGGCTTTGAGCTTCGACCTCTCCTCGCATGGCAGACTGTTCCACTTCTCCTGCCACTCGCACACCAGCGCCGGCCCCGTCGCCTCCGTCAGCCCGTACGCGTGCATCACGTGGAATCCCAGGGTTTCGATTTTCTCCAGCAGCGCCGCGGGCGGCGGCGCGCCGCCCGTCAGGATCTCCACCGGAGTCCTGATAGGCCGCCGCTCGTGGGGCTTAGCGTCGAGCAGGATGTTGAAGACGATAGGCGCGCAGCACATGTGTGTGACATTGTGGGAAGCAATGCTTCCGTACATTTCCTCGGCGGTGGTGTTGCGGATGCAGACGTTCGTGCCGCCACGCGCCGCCACCCCCCAGGTGAAGGTCCAGCCATTGCAGTGGAACATGGGAAGTGACCATAGATAGACCGGCGCAGTCTTCATACCCCACCCAAGAATCAAGCTGAGAGTGCTCAGATAAGCTCCACGGTGGCTGTACACCACCCCCTTCGGCTCCGACGTCGTGCCGGAGGTGTAGTTGAGGGCGATGGGGTCCCACTCGTCGGAGATTTCTTCAGGGATGAACCCCGGGTTTCCTCGTAAGACCAGGTGCTCGTATTCGAGTTCACCTAGCCGAGTCCCCGTGGGGTGGTCTATGTCGTCGATCACCACCACCAGCGGCATGGATGTCTCCGGTGCACCGGAGTTCTGCAGTTTAGCCATCAGACCCCGCAAAGCTTCACGGGCTACGGGTACATACTGGTAATCAATGAAGAAAATCTTTGCTTCAGAATGTTTGAGAATGGTGGCTACGTTGGCGGCATCCAGCCTCGTGTTGATAGCATTGAGAACCGCTCCGGCCATTGGCACCGCAAAGTGCATTTCGTACATCGCCGGAATGTTTGGCGCCAAAACCGATACCTATGTCAATGTAAAGTTATTGATGTTAACTTATATCGAGTTAAATCAAACTTTATGACAACGTTGTTAACTTATATCGAGTTAAATCAAACTTTATGACAACGCTGACGTCACTTGCTCTAAAATAGAGTCCGAGTTCAAATTTAATTATAATCATGCGAAATACTTACAACGTCATTCTTGGCAATGTTGAGCAACTTGAGGGCGGAAGCAAGGCGGCGACACCTCTCGTAAGTCTGGCTCCACGTGAAGCGGACGCCTCCATGAATTATAGATATACGATCGGAGTAAACCTCGGCGGCCCTCTTCAAGAAAGTGAGAGGAGTAAGAGGTACATAATTAGCTCCACATTTAGGTAATCTATCCATAGTTGTGTGAAGTTGATGAGGAATTTGAAGTAGAAAATAGTGGGGAGATAGAAAGTTATTATATGATTTGGATGACTGAAGTTGAGGCCTATTTATATGGGTTAGGGGGAGTGATGTTGCACAAAATAAATGTTGGGGAAATTAAAGAGAAATTGCTATGATTTTTACAAATAGTGACATATAGTAGTTATGGTCTTATGGAGATTATTTGACTTGAATTTTGGTACCATTCACATTAATGGGCTGCTTGACCCCTCCACTTCATCTCATCTCCTTTTCTTATTTTTATTTCTCTACTTTATTGCAATAATAATATGGTTAGAGAAATGCTTCATGCCAAAACCTTGATGGTTAGATTTTCTACATACTCATTTTAGTGAAAAAAAGAAGAAGATGCTCTCTATCTTTATACATGCCTTCTAGGAATTTTCTTGTTTCCAATTTTTGTTTTGTCTCACGTTTCATCTCGTATTTCATTACACTTAATGCATATTATATGTTACCACAAGCTTTAATATAACTCAAGTGGTATCGCACCTTTATAAAAAGTGCAGATGAGTTCGAAGCTGAGTCATGCAGGTTTTGAAGTCTTTGTTGTTCCCCTTCACTCCCCCGAGCTCATTAAAAGAAAAAATGAACATTACATGTTTATTTATATTCTCATTTCATACATGTATTGTATGCTGATAAATTAGAATATATAAGTGAATTTATATGGTTTTGTCTAATTGTAAGAAATCAAATATGAAAGCTTTGACCATATTTATTTGATAGTTTAGCCACTTCTTTTATATATAACTCTCAAATTAGTCATAATCGCTAGGTTTCAAACAAGATTTGTATCCTTTCTAAATACGTAGAGGCTAATTTAAATTGTCATGATAAATAGTTGAAAATTTCATTTAGATGATATTGAGTAGGAGAATAATGCAAATTAAAGAATTTATTCAAATGTCAATATATCGCAATTAAGCTGTAATTTTTGTTATTATTAAAAGTATTAATATATACAGTAGTTATATATAATTAATAATATAAAGCATGAATATATAATTAAACTCAAAAGGACGTCACATGAAGTAAGAAATTATGTTTATTATAAATTAAATGAAGGGACATGTACATGCAGTTACTTAATTTCCTCTCAGTTTGAAGCAGCCAACTTTTTAGCTTTATTTTTCAATTAATTACATACCTAATTCCATGTTTGAGTTATTTGCTACTATTATATAAATTCAACTTGCCTTTTGACTTAAATTCAAATGAGTCAATAATCGAAATGACATTTATACCCTTCTATGTTTGTTTTTTTCGTGCTTAATTTTTTTTCCCTTTATTCTAGGTCTGTATTTCATATGGTAAAATCTTTTGTTCGTCTATTCAACATCTATGTTTCATCTTTTATTTCAAAATAACTATCATGTGACGCCAAATGTAAAAAATGATATCACAAATTTACACATGACATGAATTGAAAACAATAATATATAAGATGATACATTACTTGAAATAGAGGATCCAATTCAAAATTTCAAAGCTAACTCTTCTTTCAGTTTTAGAAATAAATATATGCAATTTTTTTATCTGATATTAGACTAATGAAACACACATTATTATTAAGTACACCAATGGTATTAATACATCAGCATTTTTACTGTGGTAATTTTAGAAATTGTAACTTTTGTTTTTTGGGCTGTGACTATGGGCTGGGTTGGGTCTGCTTACTTGGACCACTTTGAATTAATTTTTTAGCTTCATTATATATTGGGTCATTGTTGAGACCATAAATTTTAAATAATATAATTAAAATATACTAAAGCTAAATAAACTATATATTCAAAATATATAAATTTATGTTAAAATGTATTAATTTCATGAAATAAAATATTAGCTAATAGATTATATATTCTAAATAATTGAAATTAGTAAGAAAGAATTTGTGGTTGATTAAATAATATGATATTAATTTTTCTAGTAAATTTGATTGAAGTAGAATGAAGTTATAGATGTAGGATCTTTGTTTGAATCTTGATTTCCTTGATAATTGTTTATTTGGATTTTTTTTTTCATTTTGTTTATTTGGTTCCATATTTAGGTTAATTTAAATCAATTCTCTGAATTTGATCACCTAAATAAAATTAGAAAATTTTTATTTTGTTTATTGGTTTTATATTTAGATTAGTATAAATCAATTCTCTCAATTCGGTCATATAGATAAAATTAGGCAATTTAATTGGGTAATTAACTAGGTTTTAATATATTAATCTCTTTGGGATCGGCCGTGCTTATCCTATATGTAGTTGACACCGTGTTAACTATAGATACAGCTAGCAAGATTAATCTCATAAAGACTAGTGATCTGGAATAATATTAACTACCTAATTAATTTACCCAATTTTATTTAGACCGACTGAATTGATAGAATTGATTTAATTAACCTATGTCTATGGATATATAAATGAAATAAAATATCAAATGTAATGTAATTTTATTAATATATTATTTAACAATTGAATAAATAATTTCTAAATTGTGTGAATATAGTTACTTTTTGATTGTCTATATTATTTATACTAATAATTAATTTCTAATTTAGCTAATAATAATAATATAGTTACTTCTTACTTGTCTCTATAGCAGTAATAATACTCATTATAGTAACAATTTATTTAGTTCATAATATATATTTATATTATTTCAAATATATAATTTTGGCATGACTCAATCATTGTAAATGCAATACTAAAAATATGAAAAATATATTATCTATAATATTGAATATAAGAATTTAAAATATAAATAATAATGTAGTTACTCGAAATTGTATATATTTACATATTAATAATCTTAATAACACTATTCATATAGTATGTGATTAATATTTAATAATAATAATAATATATTTATTTTTCACTTATATCTATAGTAATAATCTTTATTAGTAAAAGTTCATTTAGTTAATAATATGTGTGTGTATTAAAAAAATAGAAAATAATAATTAATATTGACATTTAATGTTGGATCAATGTATAAGCGACGTGTAACACTTTGGTATTTCTTTTTGTTTTTCTAAAAATGAGGACATTTAGATTAAAAATTTTAATAAATATATAAAGAAAAAAAACATATCAAATATGGGTCTCAAATGATTCGTAATCACATGATGCATAATACGAGAGGATTTGATTGTGGTTTTATGATCATTATTGACGGTTAAATACAATAATGAGAAAAGGTAGATTGTAAAATTAAACTATTTGCGGGGAATCTTTGAAATTTAATGTGGTAACTTTTTAAGGTAAGTAAAAATGGTAAAATAGAAATGAATTGTGAGGATTTAATGATTTAAGATCTAATGACTAAAATATATGGTGTATCAATACCATTGATGTACTATAGAATGACCCATAGTATAGATCACTTGTAATATACGGGATTTTACAAAAAAATAAAAATAATTAAACTTGGTAAAATTTGAAAACTCAAAATATTATTTATACATAAAAATTAAATTTATGAATTTTGCAATACATATCATCTAATTTCACATTAAATATTAACTAAATAATTATTTAATTGTCATTTATAGAAGATCCTACTTTTTTTTTTTTTCTGTTTATTTGAAAAGAATATATATTGTTAGCCTTTTATATTATAAAACACACCTACCATTTTTTCTTTGGTTTGCCTTTCATTCTTAATGTCTCTGAGAACCCCCTTTTTTTTCTTTTCAATTAGATGATAAATAATGAACGTCTGAATTTCACAAATAAATTTTATAAAATTTTACAAACACATATTACAAAAAAAGTATTCAATTTCATTAATTAATAATTTTGAATAGTTTGAACAATTACTTTACATGAATTAATTGTTATTTTAGTTTTTCACTTATTTATTTATTTATATTTTTTTCTCTAACTTTTTAAATTTAACAGATTTCAAATATGTAAATAATTTTATTGAATTTTAACGTATGTTATTTAGAAAACTTAATTAAAACACCTATTTTAATGTTTCGTAATAATATAAATTAGAAGTAATTAACTCATCATATTTAATGTCAGAGTTTTACAAGAGTGTCATGTGTCTTTTTTATCATTCTTTTATGTATATACTAGAGTAACACTTGTGTATTACACGGATATTTTAATAATTAATTAAATTTTTGAAAATTATTATCTATAATTGAATGTAATTATTATCTATCATTAAATCTTAATTTAATTAGTATATAAATTAAATATAATAGTTCAAAATATTTCAAGTTCGAAATATTTCAATTATCATTTAATATAATTGCACACATCAATTTTAATTAAATATTTGCCTAAAGTTTTGATAAGCTATTATTTTATTAACTATCATGATTATTAACAATTTGTTTTTCAATCATTATTATCTCATTAAATGATTAATTATAATACATTGGAAATATTAAATGAATTAATTGATGAAATTAAACTTAAATGAAATTCTTAATTGAGGAATAAGATTAACCAGAAAGTGACATGTGTTACTCTTGACTATTACTTTAGTATAGGTATAGATTTATTAACAATCATGATTATTAACAAAAAAAAATTCAATCATTATTATCTCATTAAATGATTAATTATAATACATTGGAAATATTAAATGAATTAATTGATGAAATTAAACTTAAATGAAATTCTTAATTGAGGAATATGATTAACCAGAAAGTGACATGTGTTACTCTTAGTTATTCATTTAGTATAGGTATAGATTTATTAACAATCATGATTATTAACAAAAAAAAAAAATCAATCATTATTATCTCATTAAATGATTAATTATAATACATTGGAAATATTAAATGAATTAATTGATGAAATTAAACTTAAATGAAATTCTTAATTGAGGAATAGGATTGACTAGAAAGTGACATGTGTTACTCTTGGTTATTCCTTTAGTACAGGTATAGACTAGTATAACTGTATAAGGCTTGTGTACTACACAAGGAATATATAAAAAAATTAAATTCAATAAATTAAAAAAATAAATATTATTTATATAATGAAATTAAATTTATGGTTTGTGTAGTATGACAACATTAGATATAATCTGATACGATCAAAATAATATTTAATTGTTGGAATATATACTATATCTATGAAGGAACATAATAGTTTTTCATTTATTATATGTTTATTATAACTGTAACTCACCCATCATTTTCTTTTTGGTTTGTCTTTTATTAATAACATCTATAACAATCTTTAAATTTTCTTTCATTTAAATAATAAAAAAATTGAAAATCAGAATTTCAAAAAAAAAAAAAAAGTTTATTCTAAAGCACAAATTTAACAAAATAAACTATTTAATTTTTCATAAATTAATCAGTTTAAATGAAAAGTTTGAATAATCATTTTTAATAAGCTAGCTCATTTTTACTATAGTGTTGTTCAATTTTGTTTATTATATTTTTTCTTTAAATTTTAAATTTAACAAATTTCAAATATGTAAATAATTCATATATTGAAGACTAATATATATATATATATATATATATATTTGTGTGTATGTGTGTGAGTGTGTGTTATTATCTAAATCATTTTTCATAGTAATATAATATTTGAAGTCATTAAATAACTGTATTTAATGTCAAAATAATAAGAGTTTGGCAAGTGTCCTTAGTGGTCTTTCTTTTATATATACTAGTAGTTTACCCATGCGTTGCACGGTATGTGATATATATTATATAATTATTCAAAATTATAATACCATATATAATGTGATCATTATATTTGAGAATATAAATATATTAATACTTATTATATTTATAATAGTACAAAGTTAGGTATTTTAAACTTAAATTATGTTATTATAAATAATCATATTCGAGAATATAAAAAAATTTGAAATACATAAAGTAATATACTAATGTATGGATTAAACAAATAAATTGGAAAGTCCATATTCAAAATATAAGATAAATAAAAATGATTAATTTGACCAAACTTGTGCACCTATTAAGTACCTAAAATTTCAATAAATTAAATTTAGTGGCAAAAAAGGAAAAAAGAGAGGCTATGTTATATACATATATATATATATATATATATATATATATTCAAAAATTATAACACACACATATTAACTTTTAATGTAATGAAATATTCATTTAATGATACATATAACTCAGTTATTCTAAATCAGATAAAAAATTATATCAGCTTATCAAATACTTAAAAATCTCTCATCTTATCTATTTAAATAAAATAATCCAGAATTGGACTTGAACTGATACAGTTCCAGTAAAAATATTATAAATAATAATTATAAGATTAATAAATCAATATATCATGTATGATTTGTAGAAAAAAAAAAACCATCCTTGTTCAAACCATTACAACTATAAATACACCAAAAAAAAAAAAAAAATTACAACTATGTGTGTATAAAATAGAACAATAAGAAGGATAAAATAAAACATGTGTGTATTTCAATTGAAGAAGTTATTTAATTTGTAATAACAATTTTTATCTAATATTTCCATAAATATACATGGTTTTGTTAAACTACTAAGTATACATATAATACACTTCCCATTTGTATTTTAATTATTTTTACACTTAATATAAATTTATAACAAATTAACACTTGTATTTATCATAAAAATGTTTTAAAAAAATCGTTGAAATCCCTAAACATACATTTCCATTTTTTTAATGTGATATATTTAATATAAATATTACATTTACGATCATAAAATATATATTATATATTTTAAGATTGATTTAAAATAAAATGTTTATTATATTGAAAAAAATTGATGAAAGATATTAATAGATATATCATCTCTTATTTTGTCTTATTTATCTATTTATTCTTTGTTTTGAGTTTATTATCTATTTAATTTAATAAACTTATTTATGATATTTAATATTTTATTTATCACATATACACATTTATTTTTCACCAATAAATGTTATTAATGATTTCGAAAAATTGAAATATTTCATAAATGAGAAGTTTATTATAATTATTTTTGACAGGATATCCTACTTTTATACATATATAAATATAATTATATAAAACAATTATAAAAATATTATTAGAGGAATGACTACAAAATAACATATGTAAATTATGAACATATAATTATATACAACAGTTATACAAATATTATTAGAGGAATGATGACAAAATAACATATGTAAATTATGAACATATAATTATATAAAATAATTATAAAAATATTAGGAATGACGACAAATAACATATTTAAATTATGAAGATATAATTATATACTATATTGGTGTTTAATATTTATTATGTTCAATTAAAACATCCATGAAATATATACATATATGTGTACACACAATTTAGCAAGTCGTTATGTTAATTAAGATATTAAGTTCAGTTAATCAACCCTTATGTAGTATTATAATTTCTACCAATAAAAGAGGATATACAATTTAAATGTAAAAAATAATATAAATACAAATCTATTCCAACCGATACATTATCAAGTATATATTCAAATATGAAATAGGTCCACTACAACTAAATTTGAATCTATATCTGTATTTATATTAATAAGCTCAAATTGATTCCAATGCCTATGTTAATTGAACATGTATATTATGATTAATCAATTCTTAATTGTTTATATTAATGACCATTTATTAAATTTCATTAACTGTCTTCATTTTTGATATAAAACAAATCAAATTACATTATCATGTATCAAGATAATATGAAAATTTCAGATTCATTAGATATATAACATCTACCTAACCCCTAGGTTATTATTACAACTAAAAAAAGACTAATAAAATTAAGAATTGAAATTATTTCATAAGAAGCTAGTTGATTGGCTTGTGTTATCAAAAAGCAACTTTTCAAAAATTTGAACATATCTAGGCAACATATAAGAGCATCTCCAAGGGAGACCTTAAAAGACTACTCAAACTCAAATTTGTTAAAATAGTTGCCCCAATGGCAACTCAAATGCCAACTCTAATTTGAGTATTTGAACAGTAAGTGGCAAATTTGCCACTTACTGTTCACTACTCAAACTTTTTTTTTTCATTTATTTTATTTATTTACAATTTGTTTTTTGATCTATTATATTTTATGTATTGATTTTATATACTTGATATTTGGTATTTGAGACTGCACTTTTGATAACAGTAACACGATCACACAATGACTTTACGTTTCGAGATTCAGTGATATTGTTAGGCAAAGTAGAATTATATTTGGCTTCTACGCGTGACCAAAAAGTATTTCCAGATTGATATACACCTACAATTGGATCTTGGGAGATATCAACAAACACATCACAAAGATGTATATCTTCATGAATAGAATAAGACGCTTTTCGGAAAGCCATTGTAGAACTGAGAAGTTAGAAACAAATGAATTCAAAAGATGTTGAAGTGTGAATTTATAGATTGGATAGTACACATGACACCAGTCGATTAGCACATGGATTGGATGGATTAGATTGTGCAGTAAATGGAGTTTTTGCAAAATGTGTGCAAGTTCTGAATTATTACATATTGGATTGTGTGCACCTGGATTGGATAAATTGGATTGTGTGCATATGGATTGGATAAATTGGATTGTGTGTCACATTCACATAATGAATAAATTGGATTGTGTTTTTCTTAACTATTATATAATGAACATTGTGTAAAATTATTCATCAATTCATGTATCTTCCGAAATCAAAAGATGAATCTGAATTTTGCAAGTTCTTCTAATTTATCTTCTTCTTCTGATGATGATGGTGATGATGGTGGAGATCATTATGAGATGATGATACTCGATCTTCATAAACAAAATCAAATGATTTATGAAAGAGCAATGTCTAATAATAGGATCCTTTGTGAGTGGCTAACAAATTCAAATGTTGAGCCTACTCATGGAGGCTCAATTGTTGGGCATAGAGTAGTACATCGTCAACGAGAAACTGTAGCGCAAAATCTTTTTAATGATTATTTTGCTGAAAATCCCACGTACAATGAATCGTTGTTTCGTCGTCGGTTTCGCATGTCTCGAAGTTTATTTCTTCGAATTGTTGATGCCGTAACGAATCATGATCTTTTATTTCACACAAAGAAGAGATGCCACTGGTAGACTTGGGTTGTCTAAAAAGTAAGTTTTAAAAATCTAAAAACATATAATTACCGGATTGTCCTTCTATTTTCTATTGAGAAGGAACTATAAAAAGGGTAAGATAGTAATTAGACAAACATTTCCAAAAGTAGAAGAGACACATAGGCGGGAAAATCTTCACTTGCCTTTTTTATAGAAAGTCCTCTTTATATATATATATATATATATATATATATATATATATATATATGATGATAACTAAAGTGTCTTATCTATCTATATCTATATCTATATTTTACTAAAAGCAAGCAAGTTGAAGAAAATTTCTAATTTGCCATTTTTCCTCCTAAAAATGTCACATCAATTTGATGATGTGTAAAATAATTTCCTTTTCTTTTAATTTTTCAAGATATCATTTTAATTTTTTAAATTAATTTAATAATTTAAATTACATGACTTTCTTGATAAGTTATCAAATATTATAATAAAAAATAAAAGAAAAATATATATAATTTTTGATTAATAATACATTATAATGAAAAAGAGAGAAAATTTATCTTTTTTTATGTATTTATATTACGCGTACTATTAAATTTTTGTTTAAATAATTATAAATTATAAAAGATCACTTAAGTTAAAAGTTTATAAAGTAAATAAAATCTATATTAATATAATTTATTATTGAAAATTTGTTTTTTCATATTAACATACTCACGTGTCATCTTTTTAAAACGTCTTTTTTATTTTAATATATATTTTGTGATAAAATATTTAATAGAATTTTTGAAATTCATGTACTTAAACATAAATGTTTAAGATAATATAAATATGTAAAAGTTTTATGAAGTTAGAAGTTAATACGAAAGTATTTTATGTTAGAAGTATATACTACGTAATGTGTAATGTAAGAAGAACGTATAAGCATTCGATGTTTTTTAATATTACAATATACATAAAAGAATATGTAAAAAGTAATTATGTAAATTCATTTCTATACTATATCTAAAATGACAATAGTTGGTGATTATTATCAATTGTCATTCAATTGCAAAACTATTAGCCAATAGGAAAAAGGGGAAAAAGCAAACTAAAAAAAATAGAAAAACTTTTGAGTATCTTATTGGACAAGCTAGCTCCTAAAAATAATTGGACAATTTGAGTAATTTTTTTTAAATTTCATTTTGATTTTCTAAATTAATTTAATTTGATTCAAATATTTTTATATACCACAATTTAATTATGAAAAATAAAATATTTTCAACATATCAAACTAAATAATTATGTTTTTTTAAATATTTTTATTCTGTGCAACGGGCACGGCATTGGTGAAACACTAATAAAATATAAAAATTACAAGAGACAAGCCCATGTGTAATTGAAAAAACAAATGGCAAAAATATTTGTATTCTTAGAGGTTAAGAAATGAATTTTAAAATAAAATATAAAAATTACAAGAGACAAGCCCATGTGTAATTGAAAAAACAAATGGCAAAAATATTTGTATTCTTAGAGGTTAAGAAATGAATTTTAACTTTATTTCATCTCTCTTGAAATTAATATTAATTTGAGAGATATTTGTTCTAAATGAGCTTATACTTTCAAATGAGATGTATTATATTAAGTTTAGATTTTTTTTTTTTTTTTTAAGTACAAAAACCTTCATTACACATATGGAAACCTTCATTCGAACGACACATGTGTAAGCGATTAATTATACGAATTATCTATACTTTATATAACTTCATATCATGAACTTTTTAACTTTAGAGATGTTGGGTGAGCTTGTACAAAATGTCTTAAGTAGGTCATAAGCTTCTAAAAATTGTTTGGTAAAATTATGAAAATGAGATGTTATTAGCTTTTAAACTATCACAAAAACTCATGTGAGACGGTCTTACGGATAGTTTCCATGAAACAGATCCTTATTATCCTTGAATTGAACTCATATTCACAAATTTTTATATAAATTGTTAAGTGTGGTTAATGAGTTGATGCGTCTCACGAAAAAAGATCCGTGAGACGGTCTCACGTATGACCTACTCTTAAACTATTTAAATAAAAAAAGAGGGTCTTTAAAATAAGATCTTATCAATATTATAATAAAAGCAAGC
Organism: Scutellaria baicalensis; assembly: GCA_005771605.1. Lineage (NCBI taxonomy): Eukaryota > Viridiplantae > Streptophyta > Magnoliopsida > Lamiales > Lamiaceae > Scutellaria > Scutellaria baicalensis. The sequence goes on from CM016727.1 coordinate 17,254,746, forward strand.
AAGTTGACAATAATTACTAATTTGCCACTTTCCATCCTAAAAATGTCACATCAATTTGATTATATGTAAATAATTTCTTTTTATTTTAGTTTTTCAAGATTTCATTTTGTTTTTCTAAATTAATTTAATAGTTTTAAATTGTATGACTTTCTTGATAAGTTATCAAATATTATAATAAAAAATAAAAGAAAAGCATATATAATTCTTGATTAATGATACATTATAATGAAAGAGAGAGAAAAATTATATTTTTTATGTATTATATTACACATATTATTAATTATTGTATTAAATTTATATCTATACTATATCTAAAATGACAATAGTTGGTGATTATTATCAATTTGTCATTCAATAGCAAAACTATTAGTCAATAGGAAAAAAAGGGAAAAAGAAAACTAAAAAAGAAAAAAAAAACTTTTGAGTGTCTTATTGGACAAGCTCCTAAAAATTATTGGACAATTTGAGTAATTTTTTTAATTTAATTTTAGTTTTCTAAATTAATTTAATAATTTTGAATCAAACTTCCATATCAAGTCATTAGAATTAGGCTTCATCTACAAGTCATTGTCTTACTTACTATATAAGAAATGCATGAATGGAGATGGAAGTCTCACTAAATGAGGATGAGCTAGTTTATTGAAATGGAGGTTTAAAATATTAAAACAAAAAGAAAAATAATGGAGCTTGAAATATCAAAAGAAGAAGAAAATTAGTGATGGAAATAAGATGAAAAATTGAGGTGAAAATCATTTTCGCATTTAAGTAATAGGGTCATTCTGTAGTACACCGGGTGTATTAATACACCAGACTCTCCATCATTTTCAGTCATTAGATCTGAGACCATAGTTGACTTTGACCTTAATGATCTCAGATCTGATGGTTGAAAATGAGTGGAGAGTTTGGTGTATTAATACACCTGGTGTACTATAGAATTACCCTAAGTAATGTATGTATATATACCTACTCACTTAATGAGAATGAACTAGATGAAATGGAGGTTAGAAATATCAAAAGAAGAAAAAAGTTGGTGATGAAAATAAGAAAAAAAATTGAGATTGAAGTTACTGTATACAAGCAATGTATATATAATAACTCTTATTTAATTAGGATGAACTTGCATCAAATGAAGGTTAAAATTATCAAAAGAAAAAAAAAATTGTGATGGGAATAAGAAGAAAAATCAATATGAAAACCATTATACTATATAAGCAATTCATATATATTCACTCTCACTTAATGAGAATGAGCTAGCATGAAATGAAGGTTTGAAATATCAAAGAAAAAAATCGAGATGAAAGTTTTTTCAGATATAACGAGATATTACCAATACTAATTTGATTGTCATCTTGATTATTCAAATCCATTGATAAGTAATTGCATTGCAAAAAAATAAAAAAAATTATTTAGCATTATAACAGTATAGATTACAAAAAACATTAAAAAATGATTAAACATTTTAGATACAGTATAAATTACATTATATCATCAATAATAAAAAATTATTAGATTATATAACAAGGCGCATCACGCGGGTGCACTACTAGTTTGTACTAATATTAAAGTAGAAAGTTGGCAATAATTATAGAATTGTCATTTTCGATCCCACCTAAAATGTCATGTCGATAAAAAAAATTAAAAAAGAAAAAGTAAATCTTACTTGATAAACTATTTCATTAAAACAAAAAGCATAGTAAAAGATCAATCTTATTCTCAAAGTTATTCAATAATCTATATAAAGTCAAGATGAAGCAGAGAAAGATATATTGATTTTTCAAATCTATTGTGATTTCTCAACAATGAATGAAATGAATAGAAGATATAATGATTTTACGAATCTATGTAAAACTAAAAGATGAAGAAAAAATAGTAACTTCTCACCAAAATGAGATGCATAGAAAATGAATAAAGGTTGAGATAAGAGTGATATTACATAAATGTCCATTTGGATATTAAAAAGAGTTAATTACCTAAAAAAACATAAATTTATGGTTCAGTTTCAATTGCAACATGAACTTTTTACTGTAACACAAAAAACACTCAACTTAACACTTGTTTCAATTTGGGACATGTTCGGGTATTTTCGGGCTCCAATTACTAATATGGAGCCCAAATTATATATATAAATTGCCAACATGTATATTTAATTATAGTCATCATTCAAATGTAAAATTTTAAGTCAATAATTAACTTATACAATTTGAACTTCATGTCGGTAATTGGAGCCCGAAACACCCAAACATGTCGCAAACTAGTCATCATCCACATGTAAATATATATGTCAATAATTAATTTATACAATTTGAACTCCATATTAGTAATTGGACCCCGAAAAAAATCAAACATGTCTTAAATTGCAACAAGTGTTAAGTTGAGTGTTTTTTGTTTTACAATCAAAAGTTCATGTTGTAATTGAAATAAGACCCTAAGTTTGTGTTTTTTTAATGTAATTAACCCTATTAAAAATGTGAATGTTTAATGTTTATTAGGGATAGAAATGTAATTTCCTAAAGCTATATAGTTTTGGGTAAACTATCCTATGAGCAGGGTGGGGATAGTTATCCAAGGTATTATCTGAATCTTCACGTTTTATCTTGTTCGGGAGGATATAACTCTGCTATTTATTTCCACCAAAATAAATATTAGATAAATGTAGATAAAATATCATTATTCTATGTTATTCCTCAAAGTAAACGCAACTTTAGGGAAAAAAAACCATTTAGTTGCAAAGAAAAAAAGAATTGATATTCAAAGTTATAAATTAATTAGAATTTGATAGCATATTTGCATTCAAAACTATGTACATGTGGCAATTGTGTGGGGAAAGTTAAACTAGTTCTCGTTCATTTTAAAAATTGACATTTTAGTGTCACATCATCGTAAAAGACGGTTGTACGAATAATTTTAATGTAATAGATATATTTTACCTATAAATTTGAATATAATTTCATGAGTTTTAATATGAATTTTTATATGTGAGTTATCAATTAACCGTTGTTGGTCCTAAGTGGATGTAGAGGTTTAAAGGGGGTGAATGAACCTCTCTCATTTTCGCTCTTTTACTCTATTCTCTGCACGCTGCTGAAAGCTATCACTGCTTGCAGCAACTTGTTAGTCTAGTGTTCTGCTTGCAGCAAACTCGTTGTTGCAGCTTCACACTCAGAGTTATGTACACAACGGAATTTGATCAAGAATAGAGAGTTCAGCAGATAGTTTCTAACACTTTTAACTATAAAGTTAATATGTCAGATTCACAGTTAAGATCATACAAGCAAAGCCATGAATATGCATGCAGCAAGATAATAAAGATGTATGCTGAAAGCAGTAAATAAACACACAAAGGCTTATAGAGGTTCGAAGGTGGTGTAAGCCTTCTACGTCTCTTCTCCTTCACAAGGAGGATGTCCACTAGAACTTTAGATTTACAAGACTATTTTCCTACTAAATACACTCTAAGGATTCTAACTATGCCTACTAAAGTTCTTTCTCCCTTTTTAGGTTTCAGCAACTAGACAGGATCCACATATGATGTTGTCTTCTCAAGACCAAAACACACAACAAGGATTAATTCCTATCAACTATGGGCACCTAATTAAAACAACCTACACACATAGCATATAAAAGGTTTATACAAAAATCTTCAATTGTGGTGAAACAAAAACACTCAAGATCTTCAATGGTAGAATGTTTTTGCTTCAAGTTGAGTGAGAGACTGAAAAGAGTTGGATTTTTCTTTGAGCTCGATATATAGTTGTAAGCTTGGAAGTTTAGGGTGTGATTTTTAAATGTTCAGTATTTATTCTTCTTAGCCTCACTCCTTCCTTTTATAGTTGCTGGAATGCACTAGTTGAAGGGTGCACATTCCACGCGTCTTCAGTTTGGCTCTTATTTTCTACTGTTGCATCTTGGTTGTTGATCCATTCACTCTCAAGTATATTTCTTCTTAATTCGATCTGGACGCTCAGCATTCCTCTTCATGATCTTCATGATCTTCAAGGTACATCCCAATTTAATGCGCACCTGAAAAGGTAGGAGACAACCTCCTCCTTGGGCATCAGAGCCATTAATTGCGGCTGTCTTTTTTGTTGCAGGTTGCAGGCGGTTGCTCAGGCCAGGTGGCAGCTCTCTATTCGCTCGCCGTCCTTATATTTGTCCTTTATGCTTCGACCTGTCGCGCACTGCACCTTCAACTGAAGTTGATGTTTCCTCGTATCAACAGTAAAAATGCAGCGGGTGTTGAATCCTTCGAGGTTGATCCCACTCGATATGTCTCACTTCAGTTGCTGCAACTTCTTCTCTATTGTTGCATCCATACTCACTGCATCCAGAGCTTGCAGTGTCCAGTCGTGCAGCATGCAACAAAATTATTCTCCTTCAGCTCTTCCAAGATTAGCTCGCTGTATGCAAACTTCTTCTTTCCATATTGCATGCAACTTGCAGCTTTGAAAACCGGTGGAAGACTTCAGGCAGTCCTTTGTTACTTATTGAAACTAAAAACTAAGTGAGAAAAATTAATCAATAAGAGCATAGTAGGTTACAGCGGGTTTTATCTTATCATAATATATCGAGGGTTCTTCTTACAACCGTGTTACATAACAAGATTTAAGATATATGATTACTATTAATTGAATTCACTTACAATTTTTTCTTCTTATCTATTTGTTTATCTTTTTGTGAAAAGAAGAAGATATATAAAATAAAGAATAAATAGATAAAAAAAAGTGAAGAACTCAAAATATTTGGAACCCTAGACGCGTACGGCCGTCCTCTAACGGACCCTGCTTTTGTCTTAAAAACATTCTTTAATTAATAATTAATGAATGCTAAGGAAAATAACTAGGTCAATTATAGTCCATCTATTTTGTTTCTCCATTATATTTTAATACATAATATGTATATTAGTCTATCTACATTCGTTTACTTTTGAACTAATGGTTAAAAAAGATTAATTGTCTTCAACTTAGTTGAGCTCAATTTCCATTTTATTAATCAATGAAGCAAATATGTCAATATTGTTTCAATCTCGTAATTTTGTATACTAGTTTTGAATAAGTCTTGCGAGACTATACTTCCCAGATCTTATTCAAATCGGATTCTCTGTACCAAAATTTTGTATCTCACTTATGTACCACATTGAAACTACGTAATTTTGATATTTAAAAAGAATTATAACTTGTTACCGCTTTTATTTTAGAAACTAATTTAATATATTTCGAGATGTGGTACATGATTAATTATGTTGAACAGAAGATCTGATTTGTAATTCATGAGACACGGTAACTCATAATCTTCAAAAGATAGATTTATCTGTGAATATAAATTTGACATGTGGGTAATTCAATAACACAGACTTAGCATATAAGTTTTGTGTTTAGTTATTACAAATACATTAGGTCCCGACACAATAATTTAATAGGAAAGAAAAGGACACATCGATCTAACAACCTTTATAAAGAGTCACAAATTATGATCTTCTCAGCATTTTCTTTATGTTTCCTCACCAATTTCTTTCTCATTTCCAAAGTGTGAACTGATAGTCAACGAATTAAATAACACACACCTAAATCTAGCTATTTTTATTTCAATTTTTCAAAAACAACTATGTATAGTGTACCTAATATATATATATATATATGTATATATTACAAAGTTAAAATGATTTTTTTTTAGTAAAGTAAAGATGAATCCAACCACTACTTTCCATTTGACTATATCCCACCATTTATACAAACTTATATTCTCATCCACATATATAAATATTATAAAACGACAAATAATTAATATTTATGTCCCTTTTTCTCTGTTTTTCTTCATAATTGTACGTCCTTGTACACTCTTATTTAATTTCTTGCTGACTATTCCTTCAATATTCTTGCTCTCTCTTTTTTCTTCCTAAGTCCATCTCCAACAACATTCTTTATTATAGAGTACTCTATCCTCCATTATAGAGTATGGAATACTCTATATCACAAATCTTCTCCAACAATAAATACTATATATCATTAAAATATTTATTTTTAATTGTTTTTCTGAAATTAAAGAATTTAAATAATTAAAGATTTATGTAATATATTATTAAATTATAAAATTAGTATACACGAATCAATTAATTGATACTAAGATATTTTTTTCAAAGTAATTTTATTTATTTGAAATTAAATTGCGAGACATACAAAATATTTTAAGATACGCGTACAGATAAATTAGAACAACCACAACAATTACAAAAAATCTAAAAAACAATAACATAATGAATTAGGAAATCTAATACTCCAAGTTGGAAAACTCTTCCCACAGATGGTCGATAAGAGCATCTCGAAGCGCATAGTGTTGGATGTTTGGTTTTATTATAATCTTTCATTTTCAAATTATGTAATATTTATTTTGTGTGAGTCATTATCTCGTAATTTAAGGTCTAAATACTAATTTAAAAAAATCAACATAGAAAAAAAAAGGCATTCAAAATTAACTAATAAAATAAAATTACAAAAAAAAAAAAGACAAAGAAAATTAACTAATGAAATGAAATTATATTATTCACTTTGGTATTTTTATAAATGAGGAGAAATGATTTAACAATTAAAAATAAATCAAAAATCCATCCTCCATCCTCCATCTTCATCCTTCAAATTTGAAGGATCACAATCCATCCTCTATCCTCCATCCTTCATCTAAAGTATTGTTGGAGAAGCAAAATTCTTTATTTTTTGGAGAATCCTTCATTTTGGAGGACTATTGGAGATGGCCTAATAAGGTCTTTCCAATCCTGTTGGAAGTAATGCTGAAATAGTCAAACTACTTTTTTATGACTGGAAGTTTTAAATAAGCATAGTATATTATTGTCTATATTAGTTATTCAATTTCTTGGCTGATTTTTATAGTGGTTGTATTTGTCTCATGTCATCCTTGTATATTTAATGTTTGACTAAAATCGATCTAGCTTTATATCTGCAGGTTGATATTTATTGAGAATTAATTTTATTTTTTGCAATATTTGTATATACAAATACCAATTTCATGCAAATTGTTAAAATTATTATCTCAAAATAAGTAAAGACATTTTTTTAATTGACTAAAGGTATGGGTCATGATTATTATGGGGAAAACAATCTTTTATATTCTTAGTGAGCTATGGATGGAAATGAGTGAGACAATGAATATTAGAAAAATAGTGTGATCGCACCCGACTCTGATCATCAATAAATACACTTTAAATTAGACACTATGGATACTTTGTCACTATAGGAAAAGGCAAAAATAGCGACAGAATTTTTTGTCACAAATATTAAAATAATTTTCATTGTAAAACTAACTTATGTTAAAATTATTATCTCAAAATAAGTAAAGACATTTTTTTAATTGACTAAAGGTATGGGTCATGATTATTATGAGGAAAACAATCTTTTATATTCTTAGTGAGCTATGGATGGAAATGAGTGAGACAATGAATATTAGAAAAATAGTGTGATCGCACCCAACTCTGATCATCAATAAATACACTTTAAATTAGACACTATGGATAGTTTGTCACTATAGGAAAAGGTAAAAATAGCGACAGAATTTTTTGTCACAAATATTAAAATAATTTTCATTGTAAAACTAACTTAGCGATGAAATATTTTCATAGCTAACTTCGTAGCTATAAGGGCGTGGCAAACCTCTATTGCTAATTTGCTACTAGTATTGAAGAATGATGGTTCTCTAAAATAGGGAACAAAAATAGAATATTATTGTTGGAGAAGAAAAAATACTCAAACTAACGTGGAAACGGCAAATTAGCTCTAATTTAGAGCATTTTTGAAGATGTTATGATTAGTTCTTTATAGTTAAGCTTTGACAAAATTCATTTTCAATAAATAAATAAAATAAAACTAGAAATAGTTGTTTTCCGTATCAAAATTTATTGATTGTTTTAATATCTTTGATTGACCAGCTTGATTAATAGTATGAATAAATTATGTGGTATATTTATAGTTGATTATCGAATTATTATTTGAATAATTTATTTAAATTTTGATTGAAATAAACAAATGGAACTATCTATACTAATATTAAAGAAAAAAGTTGGCAATAATTTCAGGATTGACGACATTTTCCTCCTAAAATATAGTGTCAGTTAAAAAGATTAAAAATTAAAAAATAGCACATCTTACTTGATAAGCTAGCTATTCCATAATAAAAAAATTAAATAAAAAATATTTATTCTAAAAACTATTCAATAATCTATATAAAAGCAAGGTGGAGAGAAAGATACATTGATTTCTCAAATCTGTTCGAACTAAGAAATGAAGAAAAATAGTGATTTCTCAACAAATGGAAGAAATGAATATGTAATTAAACTAAGAAACGAAGAAAAGATAGCGATTTCTCAAAAAAGTGAGATGCATATACAATGAATAAATAAATAAGAAATACAAAGAATGAAGAACAATGGAGAAGAAAAAGGGTAAATGTGATGATTTCTCAAATCCATTTAAAACAAAATGAATTGAAATGAAAGAATTTCCAAGAATTGTTAAACATTCAAATGTAGAAAATTCGAAGAAATCCCACTGAATTTGTGAAAAGACCTTGTGTGAAAAATTATTCCTTTTGATCGATTTGATAAATTTTTTTATTTCAATATGTTTTTATTTATTTATTAGTTTTTTTTTTAAATCATTTCAACAATAATACCACTTCCTTGGAGTATGAAAAATTCTTCTTTTTGATTTGATAAATTTATAATTTCAATTTGTGTTTTTATTAATCTATTAGTTTTTTTTTAAAATCATTTCAAGAATAATACCACTATATAATTCTCTGATTGATGCGTATAACAAAAATCTTTGTTTAATTAATTGTTCACTGCATCCCATTTTTAGCCATTATTTTGTGAACTTGTAGTAACCACCACCTTACCTAATACTCCCTCCGTCCCGCTCTATTTTGTCTACTTTCCATTTTTGTTTGTCCCATCTTATTTTGCCAGCCCAAAAATGGCAAAGAAAAATTTACTTCATTACCCCTCAATTTCTTTCATTTTACAACTTTTGCACTCAAAAAGCACACATTAATTACAAAATTACCACTCAAAAATATTAAAATAACACATCACATCAAAGTCAAACAGTTTTTTCTTAGGTTCCGTGCCGATCAAAGTAGGCAAAATAACCTGGGACGGAGGTAGTATGTTATATACATCCCGTATTTAATCATTATAAATTATAATTATTGTACTCAAATGTTTTATTAGAAAATATCATCTGTATAAAGACTAAATTCAAACATTACTAATTTGAGGATATTTATTATAGATAATGTCATCAATTTTGGCACAAATTTTACAGTGTTGATCTTAAATTGATTAACTAGTATATATCCACTGTATGTATTTTATTAAAATTAATATTATTAAAAATTGATATAAAAATGTAATACATTTTGAGTAAGAAATAACAATGAATCTAATACACATGCTAGATCAAAATGTTACTTAACAAAAACTATTTTCATATTCACATGACTTAAAAAATATTTGTATTGTCAATTTGTAGGCAATACATACACTTTAGCCATATTTTTATAAATTAAAATACATAAAATACATTATATTTAGTATTTTTTATTAATTTGTATTAGCATAAATTAACATCTCACTTTCTATTAATTGTTAATTTAATGTATAATACCATATTCGTATTAACATATATTGATCAAAATTTTAATATTAACTTATATTAATTAGCATTAATCAATAAAAAAAATTCATGAATTTACTGATTATTTTGTTCTTGAAATTATATTTATACACTCACATGACCTAAAAAGTATATGGACATAATATTCTTATTCATGATATGTTTGATTTAAACCTTTTTCCCAATTTATAATAAATGATAATATTTATTAGCAATTAGTTTATACATATTATAATGTATTGCCCCATTAAAATAACAATCAATTCTCATATTAAAATATCTTGACTAAAATTTCATAGGTTACAAATTGTTATTAACTATCATTAAAATTTCATAGGTTTCTAATTGTTAGGAATTATCATTAAATGAATTGATTGATTTAAATTATAAATTTTATATATATATATATCAAAAAAATTGAGTGAAAATTTGGAATAACCACATAAATGACATGTGTCCTCTAGTGGTTATTTCTTTAATATATATGAAAAATTGTTGATCAGCAGATTGGATCATCTGTTCCTGTTGAAAATTTAAGAAGCTAAGCAATATTGTCATTTACGTTTTCTTTTCGTTTTTCTTCTTTTTGAAAAAAGAAAATTTCACTTCTACCTCCATAGTAACTCGAACCATGACAAGAATTTTAAAGGTGTGATCTCTATTTTATAAACATGTATTTAGTAACTTAAAAAAAAAAAAAACACTTTAATGACATAAAACATGTTGGTAGTAAGATATCTATATCATACAGATATTTAATATTAAGTAAAAAGTTAGAAAATTATCATTTATAAATGAACTTAACTAGTATGTTAGTTAAACTGAATTATGCGCCAAAACATTTCAATTATCAACATTCAACTTTAATTAAAATGTTTTGTCTAGAATCTCATACGTTATAATTTATTAACAAACATCATTATTAACTTTTTGTTTTTCTTATCACTATCTCATGAATTGTTTATTATAATAAATTAGAAATATTAAATGAATTAATTGAAATTACAACTTAATATTAAAGTGCCTTTTTTTTATTTATTATTCCTTTAGTGTACATAAACACATTCATAGGTCAATATATTTATTTTGAAAGCAACTCTACAAATACAAGAAATCAAGAAATCATTCAAACCAACCCCATCAACATCCATAATAGAATTCTTTTTCCCAAATAATTACAAAAGCAAAATAAACTAAAAGAATTATAAACATTTTCCTCATGATGAGAAAATGGGAGAGAAATACGGATCCACAAGACTTTTATGCTTAAATAAACATGGAAATTAATTTTCTAAAACCATCAATTAATGTTAAATAAGGAATCTCATTTAACAAAAAAAAAAAAAAAAGAACTTCCAAGTTTAAGACAAGTAGATCCAATTTTAATTAATAAAACATAAATACACAAACACTCATGTGAAACGGTCTCACACATAGTTTCCGTGAGACGGATCCTTATTACCCATGAATTGAACTCATATCCACAAATTTTCATATGAGTTGCTAGGTATGGGTTATGCGTTGACCCGTCTCACAAAAAAAATTCATGAGACGGTCTCACACAAGACCTACTCGAATAAATAATGTTGTAGTTTTGGATGTTGTATTTTTTAGAGTCCTGTCCAATTCGATCTCTCTATTTCAAATGATATTGTAATAATTTAATACTATAAGATACTTGTCCTATTCATTTATATTTACAAATGATATTCATTAATGAAACTGAATACAAAATATAATACAATTTAAAATAGAAAATTTATAAATGGGTTATAACTTATAACACAGGCAATGATAGAGATTTTCTGAGAAGAATAATGGAAAGCCATATTTTTGGCCACTATTAATTTTCTAGTGCTAGAAAATTTCGAAGAACTTCACAAGACAATGGATTTTTCTTACATTGAATTATTGTATTTCCGATTCATTCATTTCGAACAAATTTTCGTGTTTTCTAATAAAGTGGAGGAGAAATTTATAGTACTTCTTTTCTTTCTTCTTTTTTTATTGACTATCATTTTTTCCTAGCAATTAAGAATGGTTTACTAATTTGAGCTACATGCTATATATATTTTTCTAAGAAATTGCAAAGAAATTATGAAACAAACTAGAAATTGCAAATAATGTTGTGAACTTCGTGTTCGTGTGTGTCTCTGTTTGATTTTTATTTTTTTCAAAGTTATAACAGAAATTTGAGAGTGAGAATCAAATTGAAAAGTTCGTTGAGAATGTACGTTTGTGATATAAATTATTTTAAATGAAATTGAAAATATAAAAATAAAATAAAATAAAATAAAGTTATAATTGTACCAAATTTGTTCTTAGTCACTAATTTAACACAGTTTCTTCTCTCATTCTCACAAATTAATCTCAATAAAATTCTCAATAATGCAAGTCATCGACATATTAAACACATTTTCCTAATAAAATTATCTACCTATATTTACTTTACTTTTTAATATTAAACTATAAGCATAACCTTAAAATCTCAAAGAAAATGAACACCAAATTTTCAAGATCTTAACTTACATAATTCTCAATCGAAATTAAATTTGCAAAATTCATCTACACTCTTGTTAAATTATATAATTTATTTTACTACATTTATTATTTTTTACTTTAATCAAGAGCAAATATAATGATAATAGCCAAGCTTTGAATCCCAAGTTCGGTGTGCTCATGTATCCTCAAAAACTTGATTTTCAAATTTTAATTTCTTTTGAGTTGAGAAGAAATTAAGAAATGTACTCTCAAAGTACATATAATAAAAAGTTAGTGGGTACCAATGTACCAACTCATATGTATGGTGGACAAAAATACATTATTTTTTAGAGAACAAATTTTGTAAATTTCCCTATCTTTAATTAGGTGATCAAGTTGATGTTTGGTTTTGTAAATTTTCTTTGATTTAAGTTGAAATTTGATAGGATAATGAAATTAGAGATCTAAACCTAAACAACGTTGTCACCAATGTACGTATTAATTTGTGAAAAACTTCCTTAACATAATTGGTTTGGAGCATTGAGTCCCTATTATAAATAGTATTATTATAGAACCCATGTAATAAAACAAATTTATCAAAATAAGTATTTGAAAACAAAAATTTTTAGTCTCGTGTCTCGTTAGATTTTTGGCCCTCTATCTATTAGTTTTTAATTTTTAATCTTCTATCATGTTATCATTTTTAGTCCTTTTATTAGCAATAGCAGATAGTTTTCTTAATTATAATTTAATTTTAACATCAATTTTTTTCTTCATCTAACATGTCTAAATTAATATTAATAATTAAAAATTCAATTTATAAATTTACATTATTAAAATAGTAACAAAACAATTTGATTTTGATCGCACAAACAAAAATGGTTTGTATTCAACTAATTTTAGCTAAAAAGGTATTCTTTTTCCTTCCAAAATAACCTTGAAGAAAATGTTGGAAATTTTTGCAAAATGGACAAGTCAACTATTTTATTTTATATGAATTAAAAAGGTCTTTTTTTTTTTTTAAAGAATTTAACTGACTGTAACTTCATGCATGTATAATTTGATATAATTTGAGAACTAGTAGAATATGATTAATGTCGTTTTTTCAGTTTTGTGTTATTTGTTTTCCGACGAAATGGCACATATAATTTTTGAAAAATAATTTGTTGATTAATTTCTTTAATATCAGTTTTGATACCAAAATGTTTAATTTCTCATAGTCACAAAACTCTAAGTCACTAGCTCCTATTAGGTTGAAGAGTTATGTTATATTATTAACATTAATTTAGAGTTATGATATATAATTAACAATAATTTAGACTTAGATATGTTAGATTTAAAAAAAAAACTTTTTTCGTTTTAAAATTAAATTATAATTAAAAGAAATTACATGCATGCAGGGTAAAAGTACTAAAAGTAGTATTTCTTAAACATAGAGAATTAAAAATCAAAAGTGAAAGATAATGAGTAATAATCTAATGAGGCAAACATAGTGGATTAAAAAACATTTTTTCCCTAAATATATTTAAGAAACTAATATAAAATTTTAATACATTTTGATTAAGAACTATATTAATTTCAAAAAGAATATAAACGAAATGATGTTATGGTAATCATACGTGAATGTTTTTTAGGTAATGATATTAAAATATTGTATTAGAGAAAAATTTGGGATTTAATAAAGAAAAAAAAAAAGATCAAAACATGAAGCACGGAGTCGGAATAGTCAAGTTTGTTTTATTAACTTTCATGGACAATATTTCTATGTTGACTATTACAAGAATTGTTGAACATATATAATAATCAAGATATTTTCTTCTATTGATTGTAACAATTTATAATGTATCGTGTACGCATATCTCCAATGAGTTAGTCTCCTGTACAACTGGTGTATATACAATTCGGGTCGGGTTCGGGTCGATCTGGATCTGCGCACTTTGTTTTTTGTTTTTTGTTTTTTTTTGAATTTTATTTGTTTGCTTTAGGCTGCTACCTTTATGTTATATACATGTGACTTTTATGTTATATAAGTGTGACCTTTATGTATAAATGTAATGACCTTTATATACTCTAATTTAGAAAAAAAATTTAGCAAAATTTGTATATATTTACCTTTATGTAATATTAGCTGCAGTTATATCCATCTTAAAAATACGCTGAATTTTGAAAATTTTCATTTTTGTTCAAAGTTATGGATCATAAAGGTCATAATATTTGTACATAAATGTCACAAGAATTGTACATAAATGTCACAACAATACAACATAAAGTTCTTAATCTAAAGCGAAAAAACCTGAAAATCTTCATTTTTTCCTAAGTTACTGAACATGAAGGTCATAAGATTTATATATAAAAGTCACACTTATATAACGTAAATGTCACATCCTTACAACATAAAGATAACAGCCTAGAGCGAAAAGAAAAAAAACACAGGTACACGGATCCGAGTCGGGTCGCCCAGTTGCACCAATACAGATCCGTGCACAGCAGCATTTGCGATCTCCAATATATATGATGGGTTGTGTGAGGTCAAATATTATGGTTTTTATCAAAAATTATGGGTACAAAATATTCTTGTTATGAGGATTCGTACATATGATTTTTTATTTCTAGAACAATGCGTACACTCACGTTTCTGAAAAACCAAATTAAATATTAATGCTCAAAACTATAATTGTCAACCAATTAATTACTTTTACACAAAAACTCATGTGAGACGGTCTCACGGATAGTTTCCGTGAGACGGATCCTCATTACCCATGGATTAAACTCATTTCCACAAATTTTCACATGAATTGCTAAGTGTGGATTATGAGTTGACCTGTATCACGAAAAAAGATCCGTGATACGGTCTCACACAAGACATACTCTTACTTTTATTACAGATTGGATGGAGATTCGAACGTAAAACCTTACTTATGTTAAGATATACATCTATCATTAGGTTAAGTAGTACATAATGTATTAATTTTAACCGTTACATAACTTGTCTGAGGATTTAGATTAAAAATTAGACAAAATCACTATAATCATTTTGCTATAATAAGGGTGTGATTTTGTGTTTGGAAACGATGCACACATATCAAACATATTTATTAATTGCACACTATATGGTTGAAACGAATGTATATTTTACACATCACTGACGAAACATTTTAAGATATTGAAGATGAGCATGTAGCATTTTCTCCATCATTACCAACACATTTCAAACACGGCAAGCCTTCATAAATGTTACGTAACTATTAAAAATTGAGACTACGAGTAGTTGACTCAACATTAAATTCAGGTCATTGAAACATGTCCAATGATTTAGATAACCTTAAATTCAGGTCATTGAAACATGTCCAATTGAAACATGTCCAATGATTTAGATAACCTTAAGTTCAGGTCATTGAAACATGTACAACGATTTAGATATCAATTTTAAGAGATTGAATTTGTCATTTCCAAATTAATTAGATATAAGCTAACAATTAAATAATGGAAAAGAAAAGAATCGTGACAACTTGTTATCTCATACTAACATATTTAATTACAATACGAATTTACATAAATAAAGATCATGTTGTTAACTTAAAAACAAATCAGTTACTCCACAAGTAGTTATATATGATTATGAATAAGGGTCCCTGCATGCAACAAAATTATGTATTTTAATCAAACTAAAATAATTAATGATAAAATAACAAAGATAATCTTGAAACTCAAAGGAAAGTATAAATATATTAAATATTCTTTCTAGAGTGTAACCCCATATCATGGCCGTTAAAGAAAGAAGATTTTCTTGAGCAAGGTCACAATTCACATTCACTTTCACGATATGGTCAATATAAAACTTACATGATAATTTCAATTCTAACTTTACATATAACCTTGTTCACATTATTCTCGGAGTAATGCTCATTCAAGACCGTTTCACGATTCTAGTTGCACTACAAGAAAAATAAATATTTATGATGAAAAAATTTACGACAACAAAAGTTGTTGTAAAAAGTCTAGTTTTGACGACAGTAAATTATCGTAAAAAATGTTAATAAGAATTGACAATACGTTGTCACAAAAAATCAATATAAGATGACGTATTTGCGATTGTCGCTAATACATTTTCATTGTTGTAGCAAAAAAATTATTTACAAGAAGAATTTTGTCATAATAATCATGTTGTCGCAAAATGTAATTGTGACAATTATTGAGGTTTTTGTGACAACATTTTATTGTCACAAGTACTCATTTTTCTTATAGTATTGTATGAGACGAATCGATCTACATCTCATACCTTGAAATTTACATATTTATGGGTAATGGGATTTTGTCTCATGTTTACAACTTACATAAATTCATTTAATTTGAAATATAGAAGTTTTAAAAATGCCCAACTGAATATGGAATCAAATAACTTTTGGGTTTCTAAAATTTGGAGTGAGATGTTCTTTTACACTTAATGTTACATTTTCTATTCCAAATCAATCACTACATGTCACATGCATTCAATAACATCACTAATTAATACATGACGTATATTAAATGTTATGTAACAACAAATGTAATAAAAGATTTAGATTAAATACTAAAATTTGGAGAGAGTTTGATCGAATTACCAAAATTAACCACCTTGAAACCTGCATGTGAACGAAGAACTTATGATTCATGTGTAGAATTTAGAAATTTCAATGTTTTAAATATTGCTATGATTCATGTTTTAAACGGGGCATATATGCAATACACAGGACAACCTTTTCTTGACTGGTCTATATATCTGTCTAAAGTAGAGATGACAAAGAAATTTAATGAATCATATGAATCACAAAATATATTCTTTATTAGAAAGAAAAGATATATACACACTTGATTTGTGACTTAATTTGCTCCACGTATTGTGGTACACATGATGACAAAACACCTGTCATGTTTCTTATCTTTTCGAAGAAAGTTACGAGCAATTTGAGAACAAAAAAAAATAAATTGGATACATGTATATATAAAATGTGGTATTTTGAGGTAATATCTCTATATTTTTTGCTCTGATTTTTTTTTTTTAATTGTACAAAAAAATGGGTGTAAGAAGTGGATTGAGATCTTCTATTACACATGGTGTTACATCTTTTATTCCAAATTAATCACCACATGCCACGTGTATTCAATGACATCATTAATTAATATATGACGTGTATTAAATGTTATGTAACACGAGATGTTACACCAAATGTAATAGAAGATCCAGACTCGTAAGAAGTACCCAAAGTTTTTTTACATTGAAAAAATTTGGTAAGAAGACGGTGCCACAAAAATTTCCAATCATGTACGATCACCTTTAAAGGAGTTGATATTTGGATATATACATATACATATTTATATATTCATATAGCATAACTATCATTTTTAATTAACTTTTTAATAATACGAGTGAATTTGAATTTATTATGATTTTAGTGGATTTGAAGAATAATTTTAACTACACAATCCAACAATAAATTATCAATGTGACGTTTGAAACATAAACTTATCAACTTAGAGACAGACAGACTTCAAACTATCAAATTATCTGGTCAATCTCAATTCCATATGATACTTATTTTATCGAAACAATTGAATTAGTTTTGTAATAACAATTAACTTCTTAAAATCCTCACAAGCATTTAACATACTGTAATAGGTTGCAATTAATTGGGGATTAATTAGTATAACTCTTCTTAGGCAAAAACTTGTGTACCTCGGGGTACGGATCTTAGATCCGTGCCCCTAGATCCGACCCGGCGCATGGGCAGCCTCCACGTGCGCTCACACGCCGCCACGCGCGCCCATAGAAAATCTGGTGTGCGCCCACACATACCTGATTACCTAGTTGATAATTAGTGATGGGTATTACATGTATACCCTATAGGTATTACGCATATACCCTATAGGTATTACACTTATATTTCTTGAGATTTAATGATAGGTATTATGTGTTTACTCTATAGGTATTACATGTATGCTCTATAGGTATTACATTACTGTATGGTGAGTTTAATATTTCTAAACAATAAAACAGCGATTTATATCATATTCTTCCTCATTTTTTTAGCAATGCTACCTTTCTCATTTTTCGCCCCTGTCTCCAAAATATCCCTTCTTGCAAGAACACCTGAAACCCCCTGGACTATTTGTGCAAATCCCATTTTCGTCACACGGATTCTTCCCACATTCATTGGTATCTGCAAATTAAAGGAAGCTCACCCCTTTTATCATCCATTCATTAACAAGAAAAACAGATTAAACAAAATCAAAATAGCTTAAAATATCTAAGTAAGAAGAAGAAGGAGGAAGAAGAAGAACGGAGAATAATAATGGAGAAGAAGGAATGTGCGTAGAGAAGAAGAAGAAGAAGAAGAAGAAGAAGTAGAAGTAGAAAAAAGACAGAAGAAGAAGAAGAAGAAGGAAGAAGAGGTGTTGTGGAAGAAGAAGAAAAAAGAAGGAAGAAGAAGAAAGAAAAGGTGCAAGAAGAGGAGAAAGACAATGAAATGAAAAATTAGGATTTTGATTATATATAGTGTATTCGGATCCGGTTGGGGGCACGGATCTAAGATCTGTACCCCGGGGCACCCAAGTCCTATTCCTCTTCTTATTTTATAGTGTTATGTATAGCTATATTAAATGCAAATAAATAAATAAAAATGAAATTCTCAAAATTTTCATTTTTAGAAATTAGAATTTCTTATTAGGTCTTATTAAGAGGTTAATGTGTTTACCAAAATAAGCTTGTATTCTTCAACTTGTTTAAGAAATTGAAGGCCCAAATCTGGCCGAAGTGTTGGACCTATCTTTTTGGTCTCAGCCCATTTATTTAACTGAATTTTATCATTTTGGATCCATATCACAAAAACGTAGGTGTATAAATTTAAAAGGATTAAAACCGTTTTCTCATCCCATTTATAACCGATTTGATACTTTTGATATAAATTTTGAGATGTTGCATTTTACGATATCAGATAAATCATAGTCGTTGATTTAGAACATGTATATAACTATGATTTGTTCAATACTATAAAATGAATCAAATTTAAAGTTGATACAACAAATTGCAACATCAAAGTTTATATAAAAAAGTATAATATTATGTATAGTTCAGATGGGAAAATGTTTTTAACCCAATTTAAAAACATCTTCACCAACAGCAAGAATGATACAATAAACTATTTGTATCGAATTTTGATATTTAATATATCATAGGCATGTCATTAATTTAAAAAAGGTGTATGTTATATATGAGTTTGTCTCCTGAATTTTCTTATTTATGATAGAGTATCATAGGGGTCAGTGAAAGCTTAATTAACTCGTATCAATGTAATCAAAGTTACTCAATGTTGGTCAATGTGGTTAATATTGTGTGAACCCATGAATTTTCCTATTCACGGGCCTCGACTAGAGTTGATCCTGCTGACTATAGTTGACCCGGGTTGACCACACCATATGATAGCATCTTATATTATGAGATTCTTAAGGTGATCTCACATGAGTACGTGAGTAAACGGATTATTTTTCTTCCATGAAAATAATGTCATGGTAATGCAAACTTTAATAATATTCGTGAAACAACTAAGTTGAATGAGGGTTGGTTTAGTAAAAAAAAAAAAACAATATAAGCTTTTTTACGATTTACAAACTTTTTTTTTCCATTGTATTTTGCAGTTCAAGTTTTTAAAGTGTAGCCTAAACTCATCTTCTGGCCAAAAGTAAAACTCATGACTAGCATCTAGTTATATGTCTTTTCATTTCTTTTTAGATTGTAAATTGTAAAATATATAGTTATAAATTAGGTTGTTTTTTTGATACTAACTTTAACTTAAAAGACTCCGGTGTGCAATTCCATGTATTTTTCTTTAACCAGAAAAATGACTGGAAAATGAGTTTATATTGCACTTTAAAAAATTCTTAGATTTCATGTTGCAGTCGAATAAAATATTAAAAATTTTAAGTTACAAATTTAAAAACAATCATTTTATATTGATTTTCTATTTGGATAAGACTATACACACCTCGTAAAACACCACACCTAGTATTTATGGGATGGGGATCCCACCCTTTTCATTTTAACCCTTTAAATGAGTGGAAATCTAGACCAGTACTCTAAAATGATAATCATGATTATATTTGATTGAAAGTTATGTTAGCATAAAGTTCACCGCCAAGTTTTCCAAGTTATATATCTATGATAACACAAATAATTATGTTCACCAACTAGTTGTCAATTGGAGCTACCCAACCCGAGTGCGCACACATATGAGTTTTTTTTTTTTTTTTTAACTTTAGGTGTTGAAACATTTATATTATTTTAGTATAACATTCATATTGTATTGGTGCAACATTTATCTACAGATGTGATCATGACTTTTATGTTCTGCTACTTAGATAAAATTTGAAGATTTTCAGAAAATTTCAATGCATTTTTTGGATCAACATACCCTAATGTGATATTACTTATATTTTGATGAGATCTTAGTTGCATCTTTATGTATTACATAAAGGTGTGAGTCTAACTATATCAACATAACAGTGCAACTAACATCACATGAAGGTTTGAATAATATCACATAAAAGTATACATGTGTAAATTGTGTTGAAATTCTTTTTTTTTTCTTCTAAGTAACAGTGCATAAAGATGAGTACATTTGTACATAAAGGTCACGCAAATACAACATAATTGTCACACCTTGGAGCGAAAAAATAGGGATGCGTAGATCCGAGTTAACCCGAACCCAACCCGATTACACATGTGTATAAAATTGCAACTCTTATGATATTGGAACCACATTTCAGGCAAGATAAGTCATGTTAACTATGATGAAAGGGGCGATGCTATATAAACCCCATAACATACTTAACACATCGGAAAAAATTATTAAATAAAATTGTAGAAAAGAAGTTGACAAGTGATGATACATTATTAAAGAGAGCAACATATATAATACCATGGAATCCAAAGAAAAGTAGGAAAATGAGTGATGAATCATTTTCGAAGCTCCATCACATTCTTCCAAGATGGACGGCTAGAAATGTCGATCCACCATGAATGGAGATTTTTGCGCCGTTTGATGGAATCCTCCATTCCTCCTTCCTCGACCAAGAATCTAGTGTTGGGGAGGTGGGTCAGGTCAGCTATGGTGAAGCTGTCCCCACCCAAGTATTTGCTCCTCGACAGCCTGTCCTCGTACACGTCGAGCACTTTCTCCAAATTGCCCCTGCACTCCTCCACTAATTCCATATTTGTCCCCAGCCCCATCCGAGGAAATATCTTAAGTTGGAGGACCATTGTGTGAACAAGTGGATTGTAGTTGTTCACTTCCACTTCTACCCATTGCTCCACTATGGCCTTCTCTTCTAATGTCTCGCCCAATAGGTTTGCTCCACCTTGGCTTGCACTTTTCGCTGCGTAGTACCTGATTATCGCTCTTGATTCTGGCACACATTAAATAGTAGTACTAAATAATTAGTGGATTTGCTTCTTTTTTTCTTTTTTTTTTAAAAGAAAATTGGGATTTGATAATTATAATGATAAATTATGGAATGTTTAAATTACCAAAAAGCCTGAAATCCCCATCTTCTATGGCAGGAACTTGTCCAAAGGGCTGCAAAACATATTCATTATTAATTAAATAAAATAGATTGGCTTAATTTTAAAAATAAACATATTAGCGATCATATTATGTAGTATGTTCTACTTATTGTGGATATCTATATCATGGATACATATAAACGTGTCTACTGTGTCAGTGGTGGATCCAGAAATTATAAGTGGGATATGCATAATTAAAGGAAATACTTTAAAAATAGGACTACCCGTATATGCATTCTACAACATAATATTGAAACGAGGGCGAATATAATCTTTATATTTTATTTTTAATTGGGGATAATATATATTTTTAACAAATCCCAAAATATAAGCACTCGCATATTCTTGGTGTTACATGTTGCATGCATCCACCATTGTCAACTACTGATGTGTTACAAATCCAACACAATTACTACAAATCAACGATGAACATGTTAAAACATACTTACCGTGGACAGAAAATCATTTTTATGTAATGCATAACCAAAAAAATAAAAGAAGAGAGAGATAAATATACATATTAGGACCTGTCTTAATAGGAAATCTGGTTTTTTATGGTCTCCAGATGGAAGATCAATTGGAATGAGGTGAAATTGAAAATCCAACTCAAAAAGACAAGCCAAAACCCTCTGTGGGTTGGCTGCATATGCTGGCCCATACACTTTAACCACCATTATATCTTAGCTTCAACTTTGGCTTATGCAATTCTCTTACACTTGATGTAATGAATTCAAAGTGTAGCTATTCAATGAAATTTGGTCCTAGATACTAATTCTCTTTATATAGAGGAAAAATAATCTTGATGTTGGTTGGTAGCATGGACTAGCATGATCAACTCACCCTTCAAAGCTAGGAGTTGCATTTATCTTCTCATCATTCATTCTTGTGGTTGAAAAACAATTCAAGGGACTTTTTGTACTTTGTGAGAATGAATAAAATTATTTTTGTATCACTATAACTCAATGTATCAACTCTAGAGAATGAAAATAAAATATATATGAGTGACACTTGCGTGCCCTTAAGGCACAGATCTGCACCCCCAACTTGATCCACCGCATGATGTTAAATATATATTTTTCAGGTATTATGTGTATGCTCTCAAGGTATTACTTACACACAGAACAAAAAAAAAAGTCGAGTATACACGTGATACCTGAAGAGTATATATCTAATACCACGTTTGAACATGACAAAGTAATACCTAAAGAGTATACACATGATACTTGAAGAGTATATATTCAATACCACACGGCAGGTCGAATTGGGGGCACGAACATGATCTGTGTCCCAAGTTCACGCAAGTTTTAGCGAAAATATATTCAGAATATGTATATAGTTTTGAGTCCAAAGAAGCATGTAATTAATATTGGAAATGTAACTTCAAGTTTAACTATATTTGTAAAAGCTAACAATGTAAATTTAAAGTTTTTATGAATCAATTATTTCATAACTATTACCATATTTTATATTTATTTTATCTGTAAATTTTGATTGCATAAATTTATCATCTACCTATCTACCTACATTTGACTTGGACATGGTGGTTGTCACGCGGGGAGTGGTGTCAGCAAATGGGATGAAATGCACCTAATTACATGCCTCATTCATGTTGTGACATATTTGTTCGTTATTTTGTTTTATAGATTTATAATCTATTCCGGTTAATTTTAATTTGCACTTTAACCTATATTTGATTGAGTGAAACTTGTGTGCCCCAAGAGCATGGTACCCTCAAATTAATTATTATATGGTGTTAAATATATATTTTATAGGTATCATGTATATATTTTTCAGGTATCACATGTATACTCTTATATACATATGATACCTGTAGAGTATATTTATAACATCAAGAACCATGACACTTATAGAATATATATATAATACCTGAAAAACATGTATATAACACTTAGATCTGTGCCTCTATGTGTCCCATGGGTATATAAGTTTTTGCCTATTTGATTTTATTTTTTTGGTAGGTATTTAAATTAAAAGTCTTCCGATCACCACTTTTACTCTTTAAAATTTTTCAGTTGCAATCTCAAACACTTATTTTCCACAAAATAAAATTTTAAAAATGTAAATCACCTCAAAATACTGAAAAAAGAAATGCACGATTGAGATGTCAAAATGACTCGTTCAAAGTCAAATTATAACCTAAATCAATTTCATGAATCTATTCATGAATCATGCTTGAGTTTTGATTTATTTTTTTCCGTTTGATTCAAGTTTAAA
The DNA here is from genome assembly GCA_005771605.1 of Scutellaria baicalensis. Taxonomy (NCBI): domain Eukaryota; kingdom Viridiplantae; phylum Streptophyta; class Magnoliopsida; order Lamiales; family Lamiaceae; genus Scutellaria; species Scutellaria baicalensis. The sequence continues at coordinate 17,278,737 of CM016727.1, forward strand.
TCAAGCAAGAATTAAATTAACTTAGTGTTATAATTTACTTTCGAACGAGGGTCATTTTGACATATGAATCACCTGATTTTACTAATATCTGGAAGTGAATTGCTTTTTCAAGTTTTCCAATGAACTTTGCCCGGAAATTATGTGTATGAGGTTGCAACCGAATCCTAGAAATTTCTATATTAGTATGTGTGATTGCAATTTAGGCCTTTAATTCTTTCACCAGCAACATGAGAATCAAACTAAAGCATGAAACATCCATCATTACATGACTATATCAACATATATATAAAATCCTATAGCTGCTAAAACTAAAACTTAATTAAATAACAATAAGAAAAAATAAATCAATAAATAACCTGTCTTAGAAGAAAATCAGGTTTTTTATGCTCCCCCAAATCAAGATCAAGTGGTATAAGCTTAAATTGAAACCCCAACTCGAAAAGACAAGTCATAACCCTTTGTGGGCAAGCTGCATTTATTGCACCAAACACTTTGATCACCATTTTTTCCTACACTCTTGATCTCTTCTATATATTATTGATCATCATTATAATCAGTGTTCCTTCTCTATATATAGAGGAAATTTGATCTTGATTCATTGGTTGGTTGCATGCATGGACTACTAGCTAGTCTACTACTACTACTCACCATTCTATGTTTCCAAGTTTGTTGGACTTCGTTTTCACAAAAACCCACATTAGACGATCTCACTAATAGTTGTCGTGAGATGGATCCCTTTTACCCATAAATTGAATTTGCTTTCACAAATCTTTATTTGAATTGATAAGTGTGGGTTATATGTAAATGTGTTTTCATTGTTGCTTATTGTAGTCAGCGAAATATAAGTTATAACTGGAGGATTTTACTAATAAAAATGCTTTTTTAATGTAATAATGTGTTCTAGTTAATTTCATTAAGATAATTAGTTATTGATAATAATTAATTAAGATGAATGATTGTTTGGATGGCTTGCTATTTAATTCTTAGGAAACTGCGTTTGACTTTAATATATCTGTATTATTATTGGGCTAATTGCATAGTCCAAATATTATCATATACTATTAATTTTGCTTTATTGATTAATCTCGAAAGCATTCATATTTTGATATGATGACCTACCCATCTTATTTAGAGTATAAAGACGAGATAATAATATGATCTTATATATGTATCACTATGTTAATCAGTAATAATTTTAATTAGAACAAGATAGTTAAAATAATAAAACTGCAATTAATCTGAAAACAACTAAAAAAGAAAAAATAATTCTAAAGCTAACATCTTAAATGTACTTCTCTAAAATTTATTTAGAGTAGGTCTTATGTGAGACCGTCCCACGAATCTTTTTTCATGAGACGGGTCAACCCATAACCAAACTTTGCAATTCATATGCAAATTTATGGATATTAATTCAATTCATGGATAATAAGGATCTGTCTCACGAAAACTATCCGTGAGACCGTCTCACATGAGTTTTTGTGATTTATATAACCTTATTGTTAATATATTTTAGATGGTCTTAGTGCATATATCTAAATATTATAATATATTTTGTATTTATCGATTAATATTGAATGCCCATCTCACTTTTCATCATCCACTATCCACCCACCTTCACATTCCATTCGAGTTGGACATGGTGGTTGTCACGTGAGTGATAGTACCAATTAGAGGTTGTAAATCAGGCCACCGGGTCCATCCTAACTTAACCCGACGGGTCAAACGATAAAATGAGTTAGCTTATTTTCTTGGAGTCTAACTCAACCTCATTTGGGCTATCCAACCAATGAGTCATATTCGCCCAGCCCATCAAACCACGTGGTTCGGATGGGTCATTGTTATTAGAACTCAACCCAACCTTACGTACGAGTGGTTCAGGCCGACACAAATTGCTGGTGTGTTAGTATTATTGATGTACTATAAAAGAACCCTATAACTTATTTTAGATCGGAAACAATTTGTCCAACTTTCCTTTCTTTATGACCTTTGCTTAGCCTAACTGATTTTTTCAAAACTGCTGATTTCATTTACTCGCAAAACTTATAAGCAAACTGCAATCTGAATCCAATGCGCATTGAGGCTCCAGTAGGACTATTTGGCTTTAGATGGCTGCACAATAACATAAGAACACAAATTTATACAATTCTATATTAATGAAAATTTAATACTATTTAGTAAGATTTTCTTATTTTTACGTATGTTATATCACTATAGAACTCTTTACATCTACATTAATATGGAATCAAATTTAGTTGTGGATCCAAAGTATTAAATGGTTTAGAAGAAGAATAATCAAAACATATAAAAAATAAATTATAGAGAGAGTTTCGCATGTAGAAGGTCTTATATTTTTTAAAACATAAGTAACAAAATTGAATTATTTTACTGATGTGGAAGAATGAGAATATAAAAAGAGTCTTACTTCTAATAAAACAAAAACCATAAAATAATGATTTCGCAGAACTGCACTTGTGAGGCAGAAGTAAGGGCAGAAGTAACAAAGAGATGTTGAACCATAGAAGAAAAACCCCCGCGGGATTACGTGATTGCAGAACTGGCAGAACTGCCGAGTTGCAAACGAACGGATTCTGTGCGCTCGAAGTAGAGGATAATAGTTCAAGAAGCAAGTGCAACAAGCATGCTATAATGATCGGCTGACGTGGCACATGGGACAAGGGAAAATATCTCTTTGCATAACAGAAAATGGAAGATTCTGGAGAAGGAGAGATGTACTTGGAGCAATAAAGGATGTACCTTGAGGAAGGAATATGGGGGATGGCTTAAGCAACAAGAAAATGTTAAAGAGGAAATGGCAGAAATACCCTTCTTTGTAAAGAGAATAGGAGAAATCATGTGTTGTAGAGGGGACTTTTGACACTTTCTTCAATAGAAAGAACATTTTCTCTCTTTCTTTTGGAACAAGTTACACTATTTTCACTCTACTTGTGTGTATTGGATATTGAAGGTTTTGTTGTTGCATTCATACTCAGTGTTGCTTATCTCACAGCGACATCAATGGCGCCGTCTGTGGGAATATTGGGATGAGAAGTGAGTATCCTTCTTGTCCTGCTTGATTTCCATTATTTCTGTCTATTGCATCGAGCATTTTTCTTCTACTTCACACTGTTGTTTTTGGGGAGAATTGGAAAAATCGGGTTGAGTTAGTAGAGTTGATGGAAAACCGGGTGATTCGAGATCTGGAGGGAGATTTTCAAGAGGTGGCAGGGCCAGAAACATCGAGAGTGAGAGGAAGATCGGAGGAAATAAGGGAGCCAACTATTCCGGGGCTATGGACCTTCACTCCGGAGCAGTTGGATAGCTTCATTCACTCGGCTGTACAGAAGGCCCTGGGGAAAGCTGCTGCCGAGAAAGACAAGGAAGAAGGCGGAGAAGAGAGGCGCGAGGCCGCGGAGGTACGGGATACAAAGGTCTCTGCTTAAGGAATGCGGTCGTATCGGCCAGAGATGGTTATTGAGCATAGTGCAGACAACCACCCACCACAATGGAAATATCAAACACCCGGGGCCTCGTCTATGAACACCTCTACGCAGCACTCACAGGATCGAGAAGTACAAAAACAGATGGAAGAAATGCAACGAGAAATACAACTTTTGCGACAGAGGATAGGCGCCACTAGTCAGATCCAAGTGCCCGGGGGAAGCCCATTCACAATGGTTGTATGGATGGATGAGCTACCTGCGAGCTTTAAACCCCTAATCTTTGAATACGATGGGACCGCTGACCCATACGACCACCTTCTGCGATTTGAGAACGTCGCTCTTCTGCATCAATATACAGACGGAGTTAAATGTCGGGTATTCCTAACTACCCTCACACAGGCAGCCCAGAGGTGGTTTGGGCAACTGGCAGAAGATAGTATTCATTCATTTCATGACTTCAGTTCTGCATTCCTTCATCAATTCGCCAGCGCTAGACGCCAGAGAAGGACCTCCCAATCCTTGTTCACCTTGAAGCAAGGGGCGGAAGAATCTTTGAGGGCGTTCATTAAGCGCTTTAGCACAGCTGCTCTAGAAGTTCCTTCTGCCACGGCAGAGGTGAAGATCAGTGCTGTGGTCCAAGGGCTGCGAGAGGGAGATTTGTTTCGTTCCCTAGCGAAAAGGCCGGCTAATACATTCGAAGAAGTCCTCGCTCGAGCAGACAAATTCATTAACCTGGAAGATGTGAGCCGAGCCAAAAGGGCAGAAAGACCAAATCCCAGGGATGCCAATGCACGAAGAGCGGTAGAGCCCCGACCTGAAGGGAGAAGGCGTGAAGAAGACATTGGCAGAGGAGACTATACCAGGTACACCCCGTTGAAAGCTCCTCTGGCAAGGGTGTTCCAACTCTCTGAGAAAACAGCCCCGTTCAGATTTCCCCCAAACAGGGTCCAGGCCCCGACGCGACCAAAGGGGCGGTACTTCTGTTTGTTCCACAATGAGTACGGTCATGACACAAATGAATGTAGACACCTGAAGAATGAAATAGAACGGCTCGTCAGAGCAGGAGTGCTGAAGGGCTTTGAGGATAAAAGAGGGGGTTATGCAGGAAATTATGGAAAAAGAAATGAAAGGCCAGATGAGGGAGAGATCGGCCAGAACAAGGAAAGAAAAGAAGAAGAGAGAGATCTGCCACCGTCGCCAAAGAAAGGTTTCATTAATATGATCGCGGGTGGGCCCCACGGAGGAGATTCAAACAGGGCTAGGAAGTCAGCCCTAAGATATGCACAAGACTGGCATGATCAGCACATGGAGGTGTCTGAAGTGCAGCCCTCTCCTGATATAGTATTTGGCACAACAGATGAGACTCCGATGCTGAAGCCACACAATGATTCCTTGGTAGTAACAGCAGAAATTGCTGGATACGACGTGGCAAGAGTATTCGTAGATACAGGCAGCTCTGCCGATATCATATATAAGGATTGCTTTGAGAGAATGGATATCAAGACGTAAATCCGTCCGGTGAACACCGCGTTATACGGCTTCACTGGAGGAGCATTTCACCCTTTAGGTGTAGTAACCCTGCATGTTCTAGTGGGAGAGTGGCCGCGCCAGAAGCGGTTAATGATGGACTTCCTGATAGTAGACGCGCCGTCCGCATATAATGTCATCTTTGGACGTCCAATACTGAATGAGCTCAAGGTGGTGGTTTCTACTTACTACATGAAGGTTAAGTTTCTCACCTCCGCTGGAATTGGGGAATTAAAGGCAAACCAAATTCACTCTAGGAAATGCTATGTCGAGTCCATCAGAGTGGCACACAAATGGGCTTTGCCTGTTGCAAGCAAAGTGGCAGAAGAGGATGCAGGAGTGAAGCGGCAGAGGGTGGAAAAGGAGGAAGAACAACATGGTAAGATGGTAGTGGAGGGAGAGCTTTTGTCAGTAGAATTATACCCGGGAAAGGAGGGGTTTTGCACGAAAATTGGCGCAGAGATTCCAGCCGCCGAGCAAGCAGAACTGATTGAATGCCTTAGGAGGAATGCTGATCTATTTGCCTTTCAGGCAACCAAAATGAAGGGCATTGATCCCGAAGTGGCTGTTCATCGTCTGAACATCTACCCAGACATACGGCCTGTTAAACAGAGACTTCGAAACTTTGGAGCAGAAAAAGACAAAATTATACAAGCAGAGGTGCAAAAGCTATTGGATTCAGGACATGTAGTGCCTGTCCAGTTTCCTGAGTGGCTGTCTAATGCCGTCTTAGTGCTAAAACCCAATAAGAAGTGGCGCATGTGCATCGATTTTCGTGATCTGAACAAAGCATGCCCCAAAGATCACTATCCGCTACCCCGCATTGATCAGTTGGTGGACTCCACGTCTGGGTGCGCACGTCTGTCTTTAATGGATGCTTATCAGGGGTACCATCAGATCCATTTGGATCCGACAGGCGTCAAGAAGGTCTGTTTCATCACAGCTGCGGGCACGTACGGATATGTACGAATGCCCTTTGGTTTGAAAAATGCGGGGGCTACATACCAGCGGATGGTAGACAAATTGTTCAAGCCTATGCTAGGGAGGAACATGGAAGTTTATGTGGATGACATGCTTGTGAAAAGCAAGGAGGCCGAGCAGCACGTAGCAGACCTGGAGGAAGCCTTCACCATCATACGAAGCAGTGGGATGAAGCTGAACCCAGAAAAATGTAGTTTCAGGGTAACGTCAGGAAAGTTTCTGGGGTTCATGGTTACCAAGGAGGGAATAAAGGTCAATCCAGAAAAAGTAAAGGCTGTGATGGATATGGCACCACCCAAGAATGTGAAGGACGTGCAGAGGTTGCTAGGGAGAATAACCGCGTTGAGTAGGTTTGTCTCCAAATCAGCCGACAAGAGTCACTCATTCTTCAAAATCTTGAGGAAATGATGTAAGTTCCAATGGACGGAGGAATGCAATCAAGCCTTTAAAGAACTAAAAGAGTACCTGGCCAGCTTACCCCAGCTCTCCAAGCCAGAGAAGGGTGAAACATTGTACATGTATATTTCAGTAGGGGAGGTGGCAGTCAGTACGGTCTTGATAAAAGAAGTGGAACATCAACAAATGCCGATATATTATGTAAGCCATATGTTACAGGGCCCAGAGGTCCGATACGCAGAGATAGAGAAAGCAGGGCTGGCTGTTATCATTAAGGCTAGGAGACTCCGCCCATACTTCCTCTCACATAAGGTCATTACGCGCACAAATTATCCATTGGCCCAGACCATGGGCAGAGCTGACACTTCTGGAAGGATGGTGAAGTGGGCGGTAGAGCTGGGGGCATATGACGTGGAATTTGAGCCACGGAAGGCTATTAAGGCACAAGCTCTGGCAGATTTCTTGCAAGAGTCACTAGCTCTGCCAGAGGTGGAGAGGATTTGGAAGATTTTTGTGGATGGATCTGCAACTAAAGACGGCTGTGGCGTGGGAGTTTTAGTGGAATGTCCAGACGGGCAGAGTATGCAATACGCCATCAAACTGAACTATTCCGTATCAAACAATGAAGCAGAATATGAGGCCTTAGTGCGAGGCATGAATATCGTGAAAGAGGCTGGTGGGAACAATCTCGTAGCTTACACAGACTCACAGCTGGTGTTCCAGCAACATGAAGGATCATACGAAGTCAAAAAAGAGTCGTTATCGGGATACCTGAAGGAAATTTCTAAGATTAAGCTATGTTTCGAAACATTTGAATTAAAGCAGATCCCGAGGGTAGAGAATGTACAAGCAGACTACTTGGCAAAAATTGCCAGCTCCTACCCGTTTTTGCATCCATAAAAAATAACTCTGTTAATAGCTGAAAAACAGTGTGGAGAGGCAGAGGTCGCAGAAATGGAAGAATTGGATGATTGGAGAACTCCCATCATCAACGAATTGAAAAAAATGGAAACATCGGCAAGCTCGAGCTGGACAAAGGAAACGCTGAAGTATTGCATCATTGGGGAGCAGCTCTTCCGACGTTCCTTTTCATAAACATACCTGCGATGTCTGAACAGAGAAGAAGGACTATACGTACTGCGAGAAGCACATGAAGGATGTGGGGCTGACCACGTGGGGTCAAGGACGTTGGTACGAAAAGTCTTACGTGCCGGGTACTTCTGGCCGACAATGGGCATAGACGCAAGAGAGTTGGTGCAGAAGTGCCACAGTTGCCAGATCCATGGTCCCCTGATACACAGCCCAGCAGAAGAATTGGGAAAGATGCACTCCCCCTGTCCGTTTGCTCAGTGGGGGATAGACTTGGTGGGACCATTGCCGCTGTCTAAAGGGCAGAAGAAATTCTTGATAGTTGCCATAGACTATTTTACGAAGTGGGTAGAGGCAGAACCATTGGGAAAAATAGATGAGCAGAACGTCATAAAGTTCTTGTGGAAACAGATCTGTTGCCGATATGGGGTCCCTCGAATTTTAATTTCGGACAACGGCACGCAGTTCTGCGGAAAGAAAATAAAAGCCTGGTGCACAGAGATGAAAATCACTCAGAGGTTCGCAGCGGTAGCACATCCGCAAGCAAATGGTCAGGTGGAGGTGATTAATAGGACCATAATTAACGGGTTGAAAACGAGAATAGAAACCCTTAAAAGCAGCTGGGCAGAAGAGCTAGATTCAGTTTTATGGGCTTACAGAACAACACCCAGGGTGGCTACAGACATGACTCCTTTCAACCTGGTATATGGGGCCAACGCGGTAATCCCAGCAGAAGTAGGAATGGAAACTCATAGAATAATGACATTTGAAGAGGGGCAGAATGAAGAGTTGATGAAAGAGAACCTAGATCTACTAGAGGAGGAGAGGGAAATAGCGCGGCTGAAGATTGAGAAATTCAAAAGCAGGGTAAAGGCAACATATGATAAAAAAGTACGGTTGCGACGTCTGGATAAAGGAGATTTAGTCCTCAGAAGAGCTGACGCCCTGAAGCCTAAGGGGAAATTAGAGCCAAATTGGGAAGGCCCTTATATCATATCAGAGGTGTTAAAAGGAGGGGCATATCGACTGATAACAGAAGAAGGAAAAGAGGTGGCTAGACCCTGGAATATCTGCAACCTCAAGAGATACTACGCCTGAAGAAACAAGTAAGAAACGTATCTTGAATTCTACGAAATTTGCCCTAGAAAGCAGCCGCCCTGGCAGAGGCAGACCTCCGAGTCTGACACACCTCTGACCAGGGTTGGTGGGGCCAGAAAAGAAATTCGCCCTAGAAAGCAGCCACCCTGGCAAAGGCAGACCTCCGGGTCTGACACACCTCTGACCAAGGTTGGTGGGGCCAGAAAAGAAATTCGCCCTGGAAAGCAGCCACCCTGGCAAAGGCAGACCTCCGGGTCTGACACACCTCTGACCAGGGTTGGTGGGGCCAGAAAAGAAATTCGCCCTAGAAAGCAGCCACCCTGGCAAAGGCAGACCTCCGGGTCTGACACACCTCTGACCAGGGTTGGTGGGGCCAGAAAAGAAATTCGCCCTAGAAAGCAGCCACCCTGGCAAAGGCAGACCTACGGGTCTGACACACCTCTGACCAGGGTTGGTGGGGCCAGAAAAGAAATTCACCATAGAAAGCAGCCACCCTGGCAGAGGAAGACCTCCGGGTCTGACACGCCTCTGACTAGGGTTAGTGCGGCCAAGATTGAATTGATTAAAGATCTGGGTAAACTTCATTAATATTAACAAATGTGGTCTACGTTTCTTTTTTCTTCGTTCAGGTGGGGATGAATGGAATGGTTGGCAAGGGTGATGATAGGGAAGAGAAGACGAAGGAAGCTTTCGATTACAAAAACAGATGTAAAAGAAAGGAAGAGAAGAGTGATATATGGAAAAGTCATCTTATGAGTATTTCTATTCTTGAATTAATTACATTTGCCATTCTTGCCTTGCTCACATTCATATACATCAATAATTGTTTCAAGTTTAATACGCATTACACTACAAGTATAAAATAGCAAGCAGGATGGAAATAGCCATACATATATATGAAACATTGGACCAATATGTGTGCATATGAATATCAAAGTTAACATGTTAAAACTATCCCTCGAATAAATGTTAGATAAGTAAATAGAACAGGAAAAATAAAGGAATTGTCTTAACGTACAGAGCCCAAAATCCGCAAAAAGTAAATGGTTGTTTTTGAAAAAAGCATAAAACCAAAGTATGGTAAGAAAAAGGTAGATCATTCTTCTGGAGGAGGAACTGTGCAAGGAGGATCAGAAGCAGCTGGGGTCTCTGCACCAGTTAGCTCTGGTTGAATCTCAGGTGGCAGTTGAGAAGGAGCATCTGCAAGCGTCTCAGTGGAATCCCCACTGAGAACTATCAAATCCACAGTCGAAGGTTCAACAAGAGGTGGGGCAGGCAGAAGAGGAAACTTGCAGGAAGTGGGATCAACAGGAGTGAAGGCGTCGTTGGGCGCAGAGCAAAGCTTGGCATAGGCCTTTTGTAGAACCGGCAGCCACCAGGGAGAATCTGGATCCTCCGAGGGGTCACCCTCAAAATAAGGGGAGGCCGGCATGTCGTCCAAAGGACCATTGAAGTCAAAGGCGCCAGAAAAGCCTTGGTCCCGGGCTTGCTTCTGAGCTGCATCGAACCCAAAACCATAATAATGGCCTATGTGTGGTCCGAAGTCAGACAGAGAACTCGTGCTCCTAAGATAAGCCTCTTTCAACCCAGTAATCACTTCCTCAAGGAAGCTCTGTCCTGCTGCCGTCATGTGCAGGTTCCTCTTACAAGCTTCAACTCCCTCCGAGAACTTCCTAGTCCCATACTCTCTGCTGCGACTCTTATCCTCAGCAGCCTTCTTCTTCCAGAACTCCACCTCCTTCCGCTGCTCCTTGATCAGCTTCTCCTGCTCCACCAACTTAAATTTCAACGCAGAAATCTCGTTGTCCTTCTCTAAAAGCGCAAGAGCAGGATCCACAGAGGAGGCTGCCTTAGCTTGAAGCCGGCTTAAGTGGATTAAGCTCTGCAAAAGTCAGAATAAAAAGGTTGGTGAGTGTCTATAAAAGATCCCAAGGAATAAAAAGAGAGGGAACCATAAAGTACCTTCAAGGCATGATGAGCACTCATGGCCAACTCATTCTCCAGAGAAAGCTTACTCAATGTATAAGTATCAGCGGGAGTTAAGCAGAGCTGGAGAAACTGACGGGACTCTTCCGCAGAGAGCTCTAAAAGAGATTTTGGGAGCTCAAGAGTAAAAGCATCGTTAGCAGAAGCTCTCACTCGGCTCGACCGAGAATGTTCCCTCACCTCGTGGCCACCTCGGCCAGGGGACTGCAGACGCGGCCGTCGGGCCTCTGTGGAGGGCTCAGAAGAACTCAAAGGGCGCTTCCCTCTATCACTTCTAGTAAGAGCCACTTCTGGATTTGAACGAGGAGGGGAATTGGCTTCTCTGCGGGGGATGGTCCTCCTCCATGCATGCTCTGTATGATCAAGATCACTCAATGCTTAAGCGAACACAATAAAAGACAGACAAGCAGAAGAAGAAGAATGACAGAAGAAGAGAAATACCAAACTCAGAAGGATAAGCGGTCTCGCCAGAACAAAGGCCAAAATAAGATAAGACAGAAGATTGCTCTACTAGACTAACTATATCAAAAGGCCCTACTTCATGAACAGAGGTGTTTAGGGCTTCGATTATTTCTCGATCAGGAACAGGACAACTGATAAAAAACTCTTTCTTTATTATGGGTTTGGTGTACACCCAAGGGCCCACTGGAAAATCGCATACATCAGTGCCAGAAATGAAAAAATAATCTTCTTTCCATTGTTTGTCTCGACTCTGGGGCTTTCCCAGGAAATGGATTAGGCCTCGGGGATCAGCATTGACATAGAAGAATGGGGGTTTAAATTTTAGAGGAAAATTGGAAAAGAAGATCTCGGCAGTGGGATTGCCACCATTGCCCTTCAAAATTATGAAGAAGCCGAGCATAAGTCGGATAGCGGAGGGGGTAAATTGATTCAGAGGAACTTGGTAAAAAAAGGATAATTTACAGAGGTAAGGATTTACAGGGAAGCGCACCCCAGCTCTCAGCTGGGCTGTCCAGAAAGCCAGCTTACGCCCAGAAAGGAAGTTGGGCCTATGATGTCCAGCAGGGCAGTATATACAGAAGTCCTGAGGGATGTCGAAGGCCAAGCGAAGAGTATCGACACGATCAGGAGTAAAAGAAGAACGCTGGCTAACAAAATCAAAATTAGGGTCAGAAGCACTATAACTTATAGGGTCAACACTGGCAGCAGAAACCTCCTCCTCGAGAGGAGAAGAAACCCTAGTAGAAGAAGAAGAAGTTGTTTGCTCACTGGGAGCGGGAAGAACAGAAGGAGAATCTCTCTCGAGGGCTTGATGGGTGGAAGAGTCAGTTTCACGATCAGAAGAAGCCATGAGAAAGAAGAAGGTTGATAAGGAAAGAAGCTAATCTAAAAAATCGCCAGAAAATCTCAAAAACAAGCCAGATACCCAACAAAAACAGCCACAAGATCCAAAGTTCTAAAGAGCACAAATATCCAGTTCACAGCCACTGAAATCATAAAACAAACAAGAAAACCAAAGGTTAGAAATTACCTCCTCTCGCCATGGAAAAACGAACGCAAAGGAAGAAGAAGGAGAAGAAGATTCACCGGAATAAGAATCTCTAGCAGACTTTTACACCAGAATCGCCGGAGAAGATGAGAAATCGCAAGAAGACGAAGAAGGGGAGAATGAGGAAAGAGAAAGTAAGAATTAGGGCAAAATTTTTGAATATATTGCATTGGGAAGAGGCGCGACGTTTCGCATCCTACCGTTGGATAACCGACACGTGTAGGAACTAGATTACACACATCGGATATGACGTTTAAAAAGTAGACTGAAAGGACGCTTACTGCCACAATGTCTGACACATGAAGGAAGAGAGGAACGACGTGTGGAGAACTCAGGTCTCAAACTTATGAATTTTAACCGAGAGGAGAAAATACAAGAAGTGCTGCAGCCGACCGGCTCTGCCAAACTAGATCTGCTCGACTGCACCAGGGGGAGTAGCTAAGGGGAAAATTAGCTCTCTGCTCGAGAAGAAGAAGTGCTGCAATCGACCAGCTCTGCCAAATCAGATCTGCTCGACTGCACCAGGGGGAGTAGCTAAGGGAAAAATTAGCTCTCTGCTCGAGAAGAAGAAGTGCTGCAATCGACCAGCTCCGCCAAACCAGATCTGCTCGACTGCACCAGGGGGAGTAGCTAAGGGGAAAATTAGCTCTCTGCTCGAGAAGAAGAAGTGCTGCAATCGACCAGCTCTGCTAAACCAGATCTGCTCGACTGCACCAGGGGGAGTAGCTAAGGGGAAAATTAGCTCTCTGCTCGAGAAGAAGAAGTGCTGCAATCGACCAGCTCTGCCAAATCAGATCTGCTCGACTGCACCAGGGGGAGTAGCTAAGGGGAAAATTAGCTCTCTGCTCGAGAAGAAGAAGTGCTGCAATCGACCAGCTCTGCCAAACCAGATCTGCTCAACTGCACCAGGGGGAGTAGCTGATGTGGGAAGAATGAGAATATAAAAAGAGTCTTACTTCTAATAAAACAAAAACCATAAAATAATGATTTCGCAGAACTGCCCTTGTGAGGCAGAAGTAAGGGCAGAAGTGACAAAGAGATGTTGAACCATAGAAGAAAAACCCCCGCGGGACTACGTGATTGCAGAACTGGCAGAACTGCCGAGTTGCAGACGAACGGATTCTGTGCGCTCGAAGTAGAGGATAATAGTTCAAGAAGCAAGTGCAACAAGCATGCTATAATGATCGGCTGACGTGGCACATAGGACAAGGGAAAATATCTCTTTGCATAACAGAAAATGGAAGATTCTGGAGAAGGAGAGATGTACTTGGAGCAATAAAGGATGTACCTTGAGGAAGGAATATGGGGGATGGCTTAAGCAACAAGAAAATGTTAAAGAGGAAATGGCAGAAATACCCTTCTTTGTAAAGAGTAGTATAAATAGGAGAAATCATGTGTTGTAGAGGGGACTTTTGACACTTTCTTCAATATAAAGAACATTTTCTCTTTTTCTTTTGGAACAAGTTACACTATTTTCACTCTACTTGTGTGTATTGGATATTGAAGGTTTTGTTGTTGCATTCATACTCAGTGTTGCTTATCTCACAGCGACATCATTTACTATCCTTAAAATTTACGGGGTTATTATAGGCGTTATAAAAATTGGTCGAATATACACTTCTTATATAGTTAGATTACATCAGATATTAGGTTAGATAAGATATTATATATTAGATTAGAAATTAGATTAGATTAGATAGATAGATTGATTAGATTACATATTAGATATTAGATTAGATAATATAATACGTTTGGAAAATATCAAATGATAGATATAAAACTATGAGTTGGTCACCTGTCTCCTATGTATCAAGTGCACATGCAATCCGAATCGAGTCCGAGTCGATCCGAATTCGGGCATTTTTTTATAGAGTAAGTCTCTTGTGCATCAGGTGTATGGATCTTAGATCCATGCAACCGGGTCGGATCCGGGTAATCCGACCCGCTTTTTTTTTTTTCGCGCTAACTTTTTTTTCAATTTTAGTCATGACTTTTAGTCATGTTAAGAATACCTTTATGTAATGTGTAAGAATACCTTTAGGTTACGTTAAGGATACATTTATGCCCAGATTTCATACATTTACGTTAAGTTAGACATACATTTAGGTTATGTTAAGAATACCTTTAGGTAATGTATAGGGATACCTTTAGGTTATGTTAAGGATACCTTTATGCCCAAATTTCATACATTTAATTTACGTCAGGCATACATTTAGGTTATGTTAAGGATACTTTTATGTTATGTTAGAGATACCTTATTTATAAGGTAGTTGTGTTACACATTTTGTACACAAAGGTATCTCTAACATAACATAAAAGTATTCTTAACATAACCTAAAGTATCCTTAATATAACGTAAATGTATGTGACCTGGAGCGAATTCTAAGGGTATCAAATCAGGATTTCAAAGGAACCTAAAATCACGATTTCAAAGGTATCTTTAACATCACCTAAAGGTATTCTTAACATAACCTAAAAGTATGCTTAATATAATCAAAAGGTATTCTTAACATAACTTAAGGTATCCTTAACATAACCTAAAAGTATGCTTAACATAACTAAAAGATATTTTTAACATAACATGGTATGTACCTGGAATCAGGATTTCAAAGATATCCTTAACATCACCTAAAGGTATTCTTAACATAACCTAAAGGTATGCTTAATATAATCAAAAGGTATTCTTAACATAGCTAAAGATATCTTTAAAATAACCTAAAGGTATGCTTAACATAACTAAAAGGTATTTTTAACATAACGTGGTATGTAACCTGGAATCAGGATTTCAAAGGTATCATTAACATAACTAAAAGGTATCCTTAACATAACTGAAAGGTATTCTTAACATAACTAAAAGGTATCCTTAACGAGCGAATTTGAGCGCATCCGCCCAGGCGCGTGGGAGCGCGTGAGGGCGCGTCAGACGCGTGTGGAAGCGCGTACACGCGCGGGTCGGGTCGGGTGCATGGATCTAGGATCCATGCACCTGATGCATAGAAGTTTTTGTTTTTTTTATAAATTGTTTTGAATTTTATTTTTTTAATTTGCATCAAATTGTTACATTTATGTTGTATGTGTGTGACATTTATGTTATATAAGTGTGACCTTTATATACTCTAACTTTAGAGGGAAAAGATAGATGATGAATTTTAGTAAATTTGTACACAAATTGCACCATTATGTAATATTACTTACATCTTTATGTCATTGTAGCAAAGACATTTCGTGTCTGCAATATCTAAACACAAATAAAATGATAAAATTAAATATATTTGAATTAAAATAAGGTGGATACAAGTTTCTATGGATTCCTACTATTATTCTCTTCAAATTGATATGACTTTTGAAGTTGAATCTTTGATTGGACCTTCAACATTAATTTTGGAAACCTCCGCGAAGAACGCCTTGTACTATGTGAAGAACATCTTGAATTTTGACTTGACAAAGGCCGATGAGAGGGGTTTAACACCTTGATCTCTGATCGAACGCCGTTTGAGGTGACTTTCTATGAAGAACTTCTCGAACCTCGAAGAGATAAATTCTTGAGTCTTGAAATCTTAAACTCTTATCTTCCTTGAATCTTGAGCTCTTGAATTCTTGAATTTCTTGAATTCTTGAATTGTCTTGTGTGTTGAGCTCTTGATTTGTCTTGTGTCTTGAACTCTTGATTTGACTTGTGTCTTGAACTCTTGAATTGGCTTGTGTGTGGAATTTATGAAAAGAGATATCTATTTATATGTGTAGGATATGAACTCTTTTCATATATTGTTGATGAAGAATGCAATTTGATTGATCATCCATAATGTGAAAATATATTTTCCTTAATAAAAAAATGTGATTTTATTACCGAATTTAATTGGTATATCACTTACACATTTGGAAGATTTAATCTTGGTTGTCAAGGAATTTGATATGGACATGTGTCACCATTTGATTAGTCTAGAATAAATATTAAAATATCAATTATTTATCCATCTATTTTAAGAGTTAATTAAATTTAAATTCCTAAAATACAAATAGAAAATTAATTTTTAATATTATTTTACATGTGCTATTATTTGACAGGCTAACTATCTACAAATGTCCCCTCGAGACTTGTTCACGACAACATGTCTTGGAGTGGATGAGTCTCAAATTTTTTTAAGCATCTGAATGGTCATATTATGCAACTCCTTTAACTTGAACTTGAACTTTGAATTTGACAGATAGTTTATACTCTTGTCAAGGAGTTCTTCAACTTTGACAATTTGAATTTGATAGATAGTTTATACTAATATCAAAGAGTTCTTCAATTTGAAAATTTGAATTTGATAGATGGTTTATACTCATATTTAGGAGTTTCAAGAATTGTAAGCTCGTGTATCATGGATTTTTGTGTTACTTGATTTATAGACATTTTTTACTCGTGTCAATGAGTTATGATTTGACATTTAATTTGTGAAACTTAGATAATTGTTGCTCGTATCTAGGAGCATTAGTCAATTTATGCTCTTGTCAATGAGCCGTCTTTGAGATTTGATTTAATGGATATAGATAGTTTTTGCTGGTAGTTAGGAGCATCGCAGATAGTTTACGCTCCTGACAAGGAGCTGTCTTTGAGATTTGATTTAAGAGACATAGATATTTTTTGTTCGTATTTAGGAGTATTGCAGACAATTTACGCTCTTGTCAATGAGCTACTTTTTTGGTGATCATCTTTTGCCCCTATCTTCTTCTTCTTTTTCATCATCTTCCTCTTCTAGCATTGGTGGTCCTTTAACTTCATTTGTAGCTATGCTAAGCTCCAAGTCATGAGCTTTAGTGGCTAATTCTTTTGGGTCTTCGACTAAATTGCTTGAAGAATGTAGTGAATGCTCCAATGCAGGTCATTTGCATATTTCAATAGCTGAAGTTTTGAATAATTGATCTTTACAATTGAGGTTTAAGTTTCTCCAACGATTGATGTAGTTAATTATGACCGACTCCTTGTCATGTTGGCGTAAGTTTGTGAGCTCAAGCATACTAATTGTTCTTCGAGTGCTGTAGAAACGGTTGAAGAATTCATGTTCCAATTGCTCCCAACTGTCAATGGGGTTCGTTTTCAAGTCGGTGTACAAGTCAAATGCACTTCTTTTCAGGGAACGAACGAATTGTCTCACCAAGTGATCACCATATGTCCCAGCATCATTGTATGTTTCGATGAAGTGAGCATCATGTTGTTTTGAATTGCCTTTGTCATCAAGTTGTTGAAACTTTGGAGGTTGATATCCTTTAAGCATCATCAAATTCTCAATTCTTGAGATGTATGGCTTGGTATACATTGAAGACAACTTGGAGCTTCCATCGACATTGTTGATAGGCCCATGATGAAGTCTTTCAGTTGACCGGCAGAAATCACTCCATTCGATGAGACTTGCAACTTTTCAAGTTGTGACTTTTTCGCTAGAGTTGAAAATATTCTCGTTGAGTTGTTTGCCTCCTCAACTTCATTGTGGATCTTGATTTGTTTGCTTATCATGCAATTTGAATCAACATTATCCATCAACTTTGTAAGTAGTGCATCTCATGCTTGGACTTGTTTCGTGAGTTCTCCGAAAGCTTTCACAAGATTTGCAATTTGCTCTTCAAGGGTCGTCGTGGCTTGCACTGAAGATATTGATACTTTGGAATTTGACGAAGAGAAGAGATGAGAGAAGAGATGGTCCCGCCACCGAGCGTGCCAAAAATTTGTAGCAACAAAATTTCATGTCTGCAATATCTAAACACGGAATAAAGTGATGTAAATTAAATATATTTGTATTAAAATAAGATTGATACAAATCTCTATGGATTCTTATGATTCTTCTCTTCAAAATGATATGAATCATGAAATTGAATCTTTGATTGGATCTTCAACTATAATTTTGGAAACCTCCGCGAAGAACACCTTGAATGTGTGAAGAACGTCTTGAATTTTGACTTGACAAACGCCGACGAGAGGGGTTTAGCACCTTGATCTCTGATCAAACGCCATTTGAGGGGACTTTCTATAAAGAACTCCTTAAACCTCAAAGAGAGAAATTCTTGAGTCTTGAAATCTTGAACTCTTGTCTTCCTTGAATTAATTTTGGGCTCTTGAATTCTTAAATTGTCTTGTGTGTTGAACTCTTGATTTGTCATGTGTCTTGAACTCTTGATTTGGCTTCTTGTGGAATTTATGAAAAGTGACATCTATATAGATATAGGATATGAAATCTTTCCATATATTGTTGATGAAGGATGCAATTTGATTGGTCATGCATGATTTGAAAATATATTTTCTTTAATCAAAAGGTGTGATTTTATTACCAAATTTGGTATATCACTTCCACATTTGGAAGATTTAATCTTGGTTGCCAAGGAATTTGATTTAGACACGTGTCACCATCTGATTGGTCAAGAATAAATATTAAATTATCAATTATTTATCCATTTATTGTAAGAATTAATTTAATTTAATTTCCTAAAATACAAATACAAAATTGATTGTTAATATTATTTCACATGTGCATCATTTGATAGGTTGACAAAATTAGACTATCTACAGTCATATTTTAAGGTGCAACTAATATCACAAAAATGTATGAGTAATGTCACATAAATGTATGTTAATCTTTAAAATACGTCGAAAATTTTCTGAAAATCTTCATTTTTTTTCAAGTTATGGATCATAAATGTCATGATATTTGTACATAATGTCACTATAATACAACATAAAGGTCACCACAATACAACATAAACGCCTCAATCTGAGGCAAAAAAATCTGAAAATCTTTATTTTTTCCTAAGTTACTAAACATAAAGATCACAACATTTATACATAAAGATCACACTTATATAATATAAAAGTCACACCCTTATATATACATAAAAGTAAAAGTATGAAGCGAACAAAAAAAAAAAAGAAAAGGAAAACTCAGATGAGTGAATTCGGATTGGGTCACCCCAATTGCAATTGGTGCACAGACATCTATTGTTCCTCTTCTTTTGAAAGGTCAAGTTTTTAAGACAATTGTGTTTTTTCATTAAGAATCCAAACTATCTCTTGCAACGAATTTATTAATAGTTTCAAGTATATATAAATGATGCAGCTAACAAGATCATCATGGCAAATGATCATGCAACGTTATACAAGTGTTTGATCATCTATTACCTAGCTTTTCAACTGAATTCAAATCTATGCAGTGGTGAACTATTATTATAGTTAATTTACAAATCAAAACACAATATTGGATCGTGTATATGAATCAAAATATGGCTAGGATTAATCGGTTCACACAAAGAAAGGTGTGTTCATCAATCAAGTATATTAATTTCATCACCTTCTTGTAATTCAACCCAGATTTGAGAGTATGTTTTGGCAACCTTGCATGCATGTTGGATCTAAATTAAGGTAAGGATATATGGATTGGGCCATCCTTTTCTTTCGAAATTTATTGGCATGTTTATTTCCTAATGAAGTTCTACGACACTTACATTTTATATTCACATAAAATTATATATATGTTTATAGATACATGTAAGAAGTTTGTTATTAATGATTAACTTTCACAACCCTTAGAGATTCATAATCAAAAAGAATAGTTCTAAATCGGCACAATTCTATTATCTCATCAATTCCATTTCAAGAAATTAAAGAAATTAAGATCTTTATATTGATTTAGAAAATTATGTTTTTGTTCTAAAAGGTTGTAAATGAGAGTTGTGATTTAATTATCTTCAAATTAAAGAAAAAATATTTAAATTAATATACTAGAGACAACATTATTTTGATATAGATAAACAATTTTATGATTCATGTGTAGTTTATGTGACGTCTTCATGATGAATTTAAACATCAATGAATTGCAAAATGAAGTATGTGGCTTTTTTTTGCTTTTTTTTTGAAATGTTGGGATTAAATTGCAACTTTAGGAAAGGTGATGATTTTATTTTGCAATTTGCTTTTTAAATCTTTTTTTGTTGGAAATGACATGACATCCAATGTGGCATGTGACATGGCATGTTTGCCGGACATGTGGACTCCGGTTGCCGGAAAATTCAAAAGTGGTCTAAATTGCAACAATGAACAAATGTTGTGATTTTTTTTTTTTTTTTTTTTTGCAATTATTGAAAAGTGGGGATAAATTCACAATTTTTTAAAAAGTGGTGATTTTTTTTTTTGCAATTACGCCCATTAATTTTTGTCCTCTTTTGTTTCCCAACCCCAAATCCTAATTTTTTTCATTCACTCAATTGTTTTGTTATTTAATTTCATTTTAAAGTGTTAATTTTATATCATTGATCATGCTTTATTTGTTTTCCTTCATTATTATTGTTGTTTTATAATACATTACACCGAGAGAATGACAAATTTATCTCATTATATAGTTAAACAATGTTGATTTTATTAAAATATATCAAACTAACGGATTAATATGAAACATGCAGTAACATAGCCAAATTATGCAAATTATTTTGCTTTCCATAAATATATACTATTATTAGTATTTAGTATATTTGGTAAAACCTTGCATTCCCTAGCTATGTTTGACATTAATTAATGTAAACATTGGGATATAAAAAATAGTGGAATACCTCCCTTTACCCAAATTCATATGTCAAGGAACTTTTATATCCATTTTTTTAAGAAATAACTTTTTTATCCAATTTGGGTAGTGAAATGTCCTTAATACCCTCAACTTAAGTTTGTATTGTTGTTCATTGCAATACATTGTAATTTAATTCAAATACACAATTTAATACATTGTATTCAAATTAAATAATGTAATGAAAGTTCAAAAAGTAATTTGGAACTCCAAAAATACCATAATCCACTTTTTGCAATCACATTTTCATGTTCTCATCTCCTCCGAAAAATCGTTGCAAGGCTTGACCAATTTTCTCATTTTTCATGATCCTCATCTCCATTGAAACCTTGAAGCACGTCAAAAACAACTGAAGTTTTATTGCAAATGGTAAGTTTCATTTTTATTTATATGTTCTGAATATTTAGTGATGTTTCATTGTAAATTCCTCATGAATTTTATTGTTTAAATTTCTATTTGAAGTTAAGTTGATATACACCATATTTAATAGCACAAACTCTTTTGTTTTAGGTTTTAGCATTATTTGGGTAGTTCTGACTTCTGAGAATGATTCTTCACGATACGTCTCTCTTATGAAAATATGTTGATATGCACAATATTTAATAGAGAGTGAACTCTTTTGTTTTACATTTTAGTTTTTTCGTCATTGACGTTGGGTAATTCTAATTTCTGAGAATGAATGTTCATGATTTGAAATGTAATACATAATCACGATATGAACTGATGATACGTGTTCATGATATGAAAATGTAATACGTGTTCACGATTGTTATTTTCAATTAATTGCTAGCAATATATATGTCTTTTTTTAGTGTAATTAATCCTTAGAACAAAGATTTGAACTAAATATTAATTTATTATTATTTATTATTATTTATATTTTAATGTGAATTGAAAATTATTAATGTCATAATTAATAGTGTAATATGACAATTTTGACACTATTAAAAAATGCAACCAATAAATAATTAATTTGAATTGATAATAAATAAATAAAATAGAATAAAAATTAGTGGATAATGAGACTCACATGTAATGATTAAAATGGTTTTCAAAACTTATTCAGCGTGTTAGAGATGAAAACTTCATTTTTTCAGATAAAAACTTCAGATAAAGATGTCGTCACAGCGTGTTCACGATATGAGTAGTCGTGTTCACGATATGAGTAGTCATCGTGTTTATGATATGAGTCATCGTGTTCACGATATGAGTGGTCGTGTTCATGATATGTGTATCGTGAACATGATATAAGTATATTGTGTTCACGATACACACATGAGTCACTACCTTAATGAATTATTCCAACGAGTCCAACTCGACTCGAATAATATTACTCGAGTCGAGTTTAAATGTGAACACAACTACTCATATCGTGAACACAACTACTCATATCGTGAACACGCTGTAACATCCATATCGTGAACGTATCGTAAATGCGCATAACATACAATTATTCACACCAGAAAATTCAGGAGGTTCACTCAACCTTCAAATCATCAAATTCAAAGTCACTCCATAACATTCAACCTTTTTCGACCTCATTCACTCAACTCGGTTTCCATCTTGATCTGATAACAGCAACAAAATACATCTTCAGATTTACCAGTGAGAACCAAACTTTATTCTAAAATTTTCATTTGTCATTAGTGTTGAAGTTGTGAGGATTGCACATGGTGGAGTTTTTTGTATGAGAGTGTATGATTGAAGTGGTTGCTACAATTGAGTTTTGGTGGATTTTTTTATTTTTTTTATAAATTCATCAAATATATCATATTAGAAGTCTCAAATGTCTTGTAGCAGTTTAGAAGCCAAACTGAAAAGTATTGGTGTGGGGAAATGAAATTTGGTGTGGAGGTAAATGATATTTGGTGTGGTAGGAAATAAATTTTCAACTTTTCAAAATGGGGGAATTTTGTCTTTGGATTTCATTTTAAATTTTGTATTTTGTATTTATTTAGTATATCTTCACTTGTATTTTGTATTTAATATATTTATATTTAATTTTTATATTATGTAAATATGTACTTAAATTGAGGGCATCTTAGACATTTCACTACCCAAATTGGGTAAAAAAAGTTATTTCTTAAAAAAATGGGTAAAAAAGTTCTTTGTCCTATAGATTTGGGTAGTTTGGAAATCCTCCCTTAAAAAATACAAGGGGTTATAAAAGTTTATTGTAATTACAATAGTGTGAATGATATTAATTACATTTGATCTGGATCAAATTGATCCATTTAGCATTACTCGAAAGAAAATAAGATGTGATTTTTTCTTTTAAGAATATGCGACAAAGCTCATTTTTAAACTTTCAAACTATGAATTATATATTTATTGCATTTTATTGTTTTATTTAGCTCTTGAAATTTTAATTTGTTTTATCAAATTTCATTGTTTTACTTACAAGTTCTTGAACATTTAATTAACTTTATAATATTTTTGTATTTTTTCATGGAGCATGGAAAGGTATATGTAAAAATACAGCGTACTGTAAAATATGAAAATACAACCTACGATATTATGTTTTTAGTACTTTAGAATTTTTATTTTTTTACACGAACTAACTCGGACCCCCTGGATTGAAATCCTAGGTCCGTCACTGCCTGTAAGGTTGAACTTGGGATGACTTGACACGGAAGGAACTATGATAAACACTCCGATCGTGGTTTTGATTCTGATACAGTTGTTTCTGACATAGTTGGACTGAGGAGATTCAAGTAGGGATCGGTTGATGCATATTCCGTATCCAGCCTTCATATTCACTGTCAGAGATTGAACTTCATTGTTTATCAAAGTAGAGTAACCCTCGTCCTTTTCTGCACCGGATTGGTCGAGGACGAAGACTGAGAAGAGACACTTTACTGGATCTTTCGCATGTGCACTAGTGTCGTATACCTCATCCCTGTTTCAGTTTGGGTAGAACAAAATCACCCAACCATGAATTCTTCACTCTTAACCACCACATTTGTTGAGATGTCAACAAAAATGAACATACACATAGATAATCCAAATGTATGACACTAAGAATGAATATCAATGAAACAGTAAATGATAACTTGTTCTCTACGATTGGAAAGGTGTTCTTTGTATTGAATATGAAAAGTGGAAAAAAGTCCTTTTGAAATACAAATTTCCCTCTATTTATACTAGTTCTTAGCAAAGGTGGAGGGGGGGCATTTCTGCCATTTTCTCCTCTGGGTACTTCATCTCAAGCTTTACGTACACCCCTTCTTTTCTAGATTGTTCCTTTTTCTGTTACTTTTCCTGTCCACGTCAGTAGACCTCTAGGGCATGCTTTTCATCATTGCTTTCGGGTTATTATCCCCTACTTCGAGTGTACTACATCCTGTTCAGTTGCTCCCGTTTGTCTGCGTCCGTTCGTCTGCATCCGTTCGTCTGCATCCGTTCGTCTGCATCTAGTCGTCTGTTAGTCGTTCCTTGGGTCTGTTCTGCTGAGTTCTGCTTTTAGAGTGTTCTGCTGGAACTTCTTCTGCCTATGCTCTGCTGGAACCTTCTCTATACGTGTTTTGCTGAGGCTTCTCCTACGTGCTCTGCTGGAACTTTCTCTGCACGCGCTTTGCTGAGGCCTCTTCTACACGTGCTCTGCTGGAACTTTTTCCTTTATGGAGTATTTTGATTATCTTTTTTATTCTTCTGACTTTATTATCTAGGAACCCTTTCCTCTATCCATATCAGCTACTCCCCCTGGTGCGGTCGAGCAGATCTTGGTTCAGCAGAGCTGTTCGAGCGCAGCACTTGTATTCTTCCTTCTCGAGCAGAGAGCTAATTTCCCCATTAGCTACTCCCCCTGGTGCGGTCGAGCAGATCTGGTTTGGCAGAGCTGTTCGAGCGCAGCACTTGTATTCTTCCTTCTCGAGCAGAGAGCTAATTTCCCCATTAGCTACTCCCCCTGGTGCGGTCGAGCAGATCTGGTTTGGCAGAGCTGTTCGAGCGCAGCACTTGTATTTTTCCTTCTCGAGCAGAGAGCTAATTTCCCCATTAGCTACTCCCCCTGGTGCGGTCGAGCAGATCTGGTTCAGCAGAGCTGTTCGAGCGCAGCACGTGTATTCTTCCTTCTCGAGCAGAGAGCTAATTTCCCCATTAGCTACTCCCCCTGGTTCGGTCGAGCAGATCTGGTTCAGCAGAGCTGTTCGAGCGCAGCACTTGTATTCTTCCTTCTCGAGCAGAGAGCTAATTTCCCCATTAGCTACTCCCCCTGGTGCGGTCGAGCAGATCTGGTTTGGCAGAGCTGTTCGAGCGCAGCACTTTTTATGTGATTCTTCTGCGTCTTTGAAATTTCATTTTTCCCTCCTTATTGTAGTTAGTTGTACGTATTCCATCTCTACCCTACGCGTGTCACTCCAGGAACCTGTTGATCGTCTATTTCGCACCTTTTCGAGGCGCGTCCTTTCAAATTCCACCTTTTCAGATTCTGTTGACCTTAACCCTAATCTCTTTCTCGCAGTCCAGTAAAACTTCTTCCCTTTCTTCCTGCAGTGGCGTATCCTCCTCTTCTCCGACGCTCTACGTTTTTCTCTCCGGCGGTTTCAGTCCTCTTTTTCTCCGGCGACCTTCGTCTTTCTTCTTCCCCGGTGGTCTTCTTCTCTCCTTCTGTGCAGTAGTCCCTCCGGCCATCCTGGTTTTTCCCCTTTGTCTCTATTTCTTCACCTCTCGCTTCCTCCTTTTCCCATGGCGAAAGGTAATCTTTAATCTCTTGATCTTTGTTCGTTGATTTTACTTTTATGAGGTAGTATATAATAAAGTGTTTCCTAGGTTTATTGGTTTGGATCCTTTGTGCATATCTCTATTCTGCTTTGTTGAGTTTCTGTGTTTTGGGTTTTGGATCTATGGCTTCTTCTACATCTTCATCTTCCTCCGATAGTAGTGCTTCCTTAGGTATTCCTGATCATAGGGTTTTAGAGGGTCTTATTCTTTCTGAATCAATGAGCCCTACTAGAAGTGCTCATCTTTCTGAGACCCCAGAACTCATTTCTTCAGATGAGGAGGAATCGGTTTCCACTGCCGATCCTCTGAACTTTTCTTCGTCTGACCCTAACTTCAATGCCGTTTATGGTCCTTCTTTGCTAAAGGTGGATAGGCTAGATATGCTTCGGCTTACCTTTAGTATTCCGCTGAACTATTCTCTGTATAACTCCTCCTCTTTTCAGAGGCCAAACTTTCCCTATGGATGTAATTTGGCGTTCTGGTTTAGTCAACTGCGAGCGGGGCTCCGCTTTCCCATCCCTGACTATTTATGTAGATTATCGTCCTTGTACAAAGTCCCTCTGAACCAATTTGTTCCTTCAGCTTTCCGAATGATGATTGGCTTCTTCATCCTCCTCAAAGGTCATGGAGGTCACCCTACTGCAGAGATGTTTTACTCACATTTTCCTTTGAAATTTAAGCCCCCATTTTTTTACGTCAGCGCTGGCCCTCGAGGCTTAATAAAATTCTTAGGAAAACCGCAGAGCCGGGATAAGAACTGGAAGGATGAATATTTTTTTGTTGGGACTCCTGGGAACATTTGGGGCTTCCCTGTAGATACTTGGATATACAATAAGCCCCCTCTGGATAAAACCTTTGAGTATGTTACCCCCGACTCTGATTTGGTACTCATAGAACAATTGAACCAGTCTTTCTTTGATGAGGGTCCCTTTGATTTGGCTGGACTGGTAGAGCAGCCAGCCCTACTCTCCTTCTTTGGGTTCTCACCAGAAGAAGCTCCTCTGCTGATTAATCTTGGTATTTTCACTCTTCGTCTTTAGGAGTCTTGTTTCAATATACTTTTATGCTTGACATCCTAAACCTTTTTCTCTTTTGCTTTCTGCAGATCAATCCTGGAAGCGGACCATTGGAGTACCCACTATCCCTTCTGCTCGATCTGCCCCTGGTTCTGACCGCCGTCCTAATCGTCCTTCTGACGGGCGTCCTGCAGTAGGTTCCTCTGATGCTCCTCGATCCGCTACTGATAAGGGGAAAAGATCTTTGGCGCCTTCTGACACCTTGCCTGATGCCCGCCGTCAGCGCACTCATTCCCCTTCTCGCGATCGCTCCCGAGCCAACCGGGTCCGGGCCTCTGCCAACGACTCGTTCACTCTTGAATTGCCCAAGTCTATCTTGGAGCTAACTGCTGACGAGGCTCGTCATTTTTTGAAGCTCATTGTTACTTCTGCTGACAATTTACTCCTCAGCCAGCAGTCGCTGGACAATGAATTGGCTATGGGAGCCCATCACATGACCAAGGTACAGCCGTTTATGAATTGGTTTAATCTTGTCTTTTTCTTTCTTTTATTCATATGTTTATCATATTTTGTTGTGCATAGGCGGCCGTTTACTTTAGTAAACTTCAAGCTAGGGCAGCGGCCTCTCATCAAGTGGAAACGTCTCGCGCTCTGGCAGAGAAGGACGCAGAGGTGGAGGAGCTGAAGCAGAAATTGGCTGCCCAAGAGAAGGCTCATTCTAGACGCGTGAATGAACTTCAGCATGAGGTAGGCGTTCAGAAGAAGCGGGTTTCTGATGAAAAGGCGAAGGCCCGTCTTTATGGAGACAGGAGGTATGCAGAGGGGATTGAGGCTTGTCGCCAGAAGCTTCTTCTTTCTGAGGCTGGACAGAGTTTCTTGAAAGAGTTGGTGGATGGCTTGAGGGCGGCCTACTTGAAGAGCAGCTGCTCCCTGGCGGACTTCGGCCCCAGCATTGGCCATTACTATGGCTTCGGGTTCAACGCTGCGCGGCAGCAGGCTGAGGAACAGGGTTTTCAGGGTGATTTTGATATCAGCGGCCCGTTAGAAGATTTGCCAGCTTCTCCTTATTTTCAAGGGGACCCTTTCGAAGATATTGAGGCACCCTGGTGGCTGCCTGTTCTGCAACGGGCGTACGCCACCCTCTGCTCTGTTCCGTGGACTTGAAGGCCCTTCCAGGCCCCTCACAGCTTTCTTATCCTCTGCTCATTGATCAGGCTCCTGCTGCCCAGGGAGGTGAGGTTGATTTGATTGTGGTCCGCGAGGACTCCCCAGACCTGGTCTCCTCTATGCTTGCTGAAGATGCCAACCGTCCTCAGACGCCTCTTCTTGAAGGTGTGCCTCCTCCTTCTGAAGGAGTCGAGGCCTCTGCAGTTCTTCCCGTCGGCTCTTCTGATGGTCCCTCCTCTGCTCCTTTGGAAAGCGCTGCTGATCCTACTGGGGCTGAATCTTAAGACCAAATCTGCTTCTGCTATTTTACAAACAATCTATCTCTCTCTTTTTTTATGCTGATTTACAAACAATTTGATCTCTTTATTTAGCCTGCTCACTGAACAATTTGCTTTTTGTTGCTGCTTGTTACAGACAATTTTACCTTTTGACATTATCTTTTAGGCTACTTCATTTTGATTATGGTACATTTTTATGTTACTTGTTTACTTATAACATATCCCGTGTTATTTTGACTATTGCCTCTTTTTATGGAATGAAGATATATGTGTGCCCAACAGCCATGCATAATTATTAACATATATAAATGCAAACTTTAGAAAACATAATCTTGATAACGATAAGTGAGAAAAGCAGTCATAATATGAATCTCCGAAGGAGAAAATTTTGTTCTTTCTTATACATCCAACTGAGATTTTAATGATTTCCACACCTCCTTTGCTTTGTCCTTCTTACTGGGTCCTTCAGAGCTTTTCTCAGGGACTTAACAAGTATTCCTTCATCGCCTCCTTTTTTCCTGAAATCAAGAAACAAAATGCGATCATTATTCCCTCTTTAAGTGCCAAGCGAGCTTTAAAGTCATCAACCAAGCTTCGTCCAAGGGGCAATTATTAGCTCGAGCCCCACCTCTGCTAATGGACTAACCCGAAGGGCTGGTCATCAGCAGGGCTGCTTTCTAGGGCGATTTAAGGATTCAAGCCCCACCTCTGCTGGTTGGCCAGCCCGGAGGTCTGATAGCCAGCAGGGCTGCTTTCTAGGGCGATTAAGGATTCAAGCCCCACCTCTGCTGGTTGGCCAGCCCAGAGGTCTGACAGCCAGCAGGGCTGCTTTCTAGGGCGATTAAGGATTCAAGCCCCACCTCTGCTGGTTGGCCAGCCCGGAGGTCTGACAGCCAGCAGGGCTGCTTTCTAGGGCGATTTAAGGATTCAAGCCCCACCTCTGCTGGTTGGCCAGCCCGGAGGTCTGACAGCCAGCAGGGCTGCTTTCTAGGGCGATTAAGGATTCAAGCCCCACCTCTGCTGGTTGGCCAGCCCGGAGGTCTGACAGCCAGCAGGGCTGCTTTCTAGGGCGATTAAAGATTCATACTCGTTGACCTCCGTAGATTCACACATGAGTTTTCCTGTAAATCGAGATAAGTACTTGCGGATTCGTTTTTTCAGGCGAAATATTTTTTAAGATTGCAGATATTCCATGCTCTGGGTATTTCCTTCCCTTCTGCATCCTTTAGGCGGTAGGCTCCGCCGCCTAGGACTTCTGTTACAATGAAAGGTCCTTCCCAATTTGGTTCCAACTTTCCCCTTGGCTTCAATGCATCCGCTCTTCGCATTACCAGATCTCCTTGTTGCAGACGTCTGACTTTTACTCTACTATCATAGAGCGCTTTCACACGACTTTTGATTTTGTCCGCCCTCAATCTAGCCAGCTCTCTCTCTTCCTCAACCATGTCCAAATTTTCCGCCAAAAGTTGGTCATTCTGTTCCTCGTTGAAGGTCATGATTCGGTGTGTTTCCATACCTATTTCTGCTGGTATCACTGCGTTGGCGCCATATACTAAGTTAAAAGGTGAAACTCCCGTAGTAGTTCTGGGGGTGGTCCTATAAGCCCACAAGACTGAGTCTAACTCATCCACCCAATTTGCCTTCACTTTCTCAACTCTGGCTTTCAGCCCATTCAGTATTGTTCTATTATTGACTTCAACTTGACCATTCGCCTGTGGGTGGGCTACTGCTGCAAATCTTTGCTCAATTTTCATCTCTTTGCACCATCCTTGGATCTTTTTTCCATTAAATTGAGTGCCGTTGTCTGACACCAATATTCGGGGGACACCATATCGACAACATATTTGCTTCCACAAAAATTTTATGATGTTACTCTCATCTATTTTACTTAAGGCATCTGCTTCCACCCACTTTGTAAAGTAATCGATGGCGACCACTATGAACTTCTTTTGTCCTCTGGCCAATGGTAAAGGTCCCACTAGGTCGATTCCCCATTTTGCGAACGGACATGGTGAATGCATTTGGCCCAACTCTTCTGCAGGTAAGTGAATGAGTGATCCGTGCATCTGGCAGCCCTTGCACTTCTGCACCAACTCTTTTGCATCTGTGTTCATGGTGGGCCAGAAGAACCCTGCCCTTAGTGCTTTTCTAACTACGGACTTATATCCGGCGTGGTCTCCTCCACATCCTTCGTGGATTTCTCGTAGGACTATTTCTCCTTCTGCTTTCCCAACACACCTAAGATATGCTTGAGTAAAAGATCTCCTGTATAGATGCTCTCCTATCAAGCAATATTTCAAAACCTCTTTCTTCACACGTCCTTTTCCTTCCTCTGCAGCAGTCACCTCCTTTAATGAATTTATAATGGGGGTTCTCCAATCTTCTCTGTCTTCTACCTCAGCTACATCAGTTTCTGCTCTGGGTGGTTCTGCTACCAGTAGTGTGATTTTTCGTGGTTGCAGAAGTGGGTATGCGCTGGCCAATTTAGCAAGATAATCAGCTTGCACATTATCAGCTCTGGAGATCTGTTTCAGCTCAAATTTTTTCAACTGGTTTTTTAATTTGTTCATCTCTGCCAGGTACCTCTCGAAAGAATCTTTATTGATTTCATAACCTCCATGGAACTGTTGGTATACAAGTTGCGAGTCTGTAAATGCTATCAAATTTTCTCCCCCTGCCTCGACAATCATTTGCATACCTCTGACCATAGCCTCGTATTCTGCTTCATTATTTGAGACCACATAGTTAAGCTTGACAGCATATTGCAGTACTTCTCCTCCTGGCCCCTCCATCAGAACACCAACACCGCACCCTTCTCTGGTAGCCGAGCCATCCACAAATATCTTCCACTCCTCTGCCGTTTGAATATCTTGACCAGTAGACTCTTGGATAAAGTCAGCTAGGGCTTGAGCTTTTATCCCCTTCCTTGGTTCAAATTCTACCTCATAGGTTCCCAGTTCTACAGCCCATCTCACCATTCGCCCAGAAGTGCTAATCTTTCCCATGACTTGTCCTAACGGGTAATTGGTTCGGACTATCACAGGGTGAGACAAGAAGTAGGGGCGTAACCTTCTAGCTGTTGTGATGATCGCCAGACCTGCTTTTTCTATTTCTGAATATCTGACCTCAGGTCCTTGTAGCATGTGACTGACATAGTATATGGGCCATTGCTTACCCTCTTGCTCTCGCAGCAGAACTGCACTCACTGCAGCCTCGCCTACCGAAAGATACATGTACAGGGTTTCTTCTTTTTCGGGTTTTGCTAACAGGGGCAGATCTGCTAAATACTGCTTCAATTCCTCAAATGCTTTATCACACCCTTCGTCCCACTGGAATCTGCATCCTTTCCTAAGTATTTTGAAAAAAGGAAAACTTCTCTCCGCTGATTTTGATACAAAGCGATTTAAAGCGGTAATTCTACCCAGTAGCCTCTGCACCTCTTTTATATTCTTTGGTGCCTTCATTTCTATGATCGCTTTAACTTTGGCCGGGTTCACTTCAATTCCTTGTTTCGTGACCATATAACCCAGAAATTTTCCAGAGGTGACTCCAAAGCTGCATTTCTCTGGATTGAGCTTCATCCCACTTCCCCTGATCACTTGGAATGCTTCTTCCAGATCTGTGATGTGTTCTGCCGCTTTCTGGCTTTTCACCAACATGTCGTCAACGTACACCTCCATATTCTTTCCCAGCATGGGTTTGAACAGTTTGTCTACCATCCTCTGGTAAGTGGCTCCTGCGTTTTTCAGTCCGAAAGGCATGCGTACGTATCCAAAAGTCCCTCCAGCCATTACGAAACACACCCTTTTTACGTCTGCAGGATCGAGGCTGATCTGGTGATATCCCTGATACGCATCCATTAGACTGAGCCTTTCGCACCCAGCCGTGGAGTCTACCAATTGATCGATTCTTGGAAGTGGATAATGATCTTTCGGGCAAGCTTTGTTTAGATCTCGAAAATCTACACACATTCTCCATTTCTTGTCTGCTTTTGGAACCAACACAGCATTGGATAACCATTCAGGGAATTGTACTGGCACAATATGACCAGATTCCATTAACTTTTTTACTTCTGCCTTAATTATCTGATCCTTCTCCTTCCCGAAGTTCCGAAGCTTCTGTTTTACCGGTCTAGTTGCAGACGATATATTCAGACGATGTATAGCTATCTCTGATCTGATCCCCGTCATATCCGTCGGCTGAAAAGCGAAGAGATCCGCATTTCTTCTTAAGCAATCTATTAACTCTGCCCTCTCATTTTCTTCCATTCGTGTTCCGATCTTGGTGTTAAAACCTTTCTTATCAATAAAGAGTTCCACCAGTGCTAGTTCCTCGTCCACCACCATTTTTCCTAGTTCCTCTTCTTTCCCGTTATCTGCCAACTTCTGCTTTTTCGGCTCTGCTTCCATCATGTCTCCCCCTCCTCTGCGTGGAAGCGCCAATTTATCTGCAGTCCTCACCGCTTCTACGTAACACTTCTGAGAGCTGATCTGTTGTCCTCTCAGTTCTCCTATGCCCGCCGAGGTCGGGAATTTGACTTTCATATAATATGTGGACACAGCCGCTTTCAATTCATTGAGGATGGGTCGCCCAAAAATGATGTTGTATGCAGAAGGCAAATCAACCAGCAAGAATTCCGTCATGAGTCTCTTCTGTTTAGGCCATGCTCCTACCAACACGTGAAGCGTCACTATTCCCAGAGGATGCACTGCTCCCCCTGTGAACCCATATAGAGCTGTTTGTACAGGCCTGATCTTTGTTGAGATGTTCATTCTGTCAAAACATTCTTTAAAGATAATATCCGCAGAGCTTCCCATATCCACAAAAATTCTGGACACATCATACCCAGCTACTTCAGCTGTTACCACCAGAGAGTCAGTGTTAGGTCTGAGGAGGGGTGACTCATCATCCTCCCCGAATATTATATCAGGTCTGCGCTGCACTTCCATGACTTCTTCATAGTATTCTTCTGATTTTCCTTTTTCATTTCTGCGGACGGGCCGCTTGGTATGATAGGGACCAACTTCTGCTTCATGCCATCTCTGGGTATATCTTGCCGCTGACTTTCGAGCCCGATTCGAGTCTCCACCCCATGGACCCCCCACTATCATATTGATAGACCCTTTCTTTGGTGGGGGAGGCAGTTCCCTATCTTCCTCTCTCCTCTGTTTATCTTTTGTAACTTCCTCATCTTCTTCTTTCTCTAATTCTGTTCTGGCTTTTCCGTCTCTGTTCTGTGAGCCATCGACGAACCTCTTCAGAGCTCCCAACCTCACTAACCTCTCGATCTCATTTTTCAAATGTCTGCAAGAATTAGTGTCATGTCCATAGTCATTGTGGAACACACAATAATACTTCCCCCTAGGTCGTGTGGGTGCCAGCGATCGATTAGGTGGGAATCTGAACGAAACGGACTTCTCTGTTAACTGAAAAATCTGGGCTCTGGGAATTCTCAACGGTGCATAATGGCTATAATTATCCCGTCCTGGATCTGTCCTCTGCTCACCTCTAGTGTGCAATGGTGCGGCCACTATCCTTCTGTTGCCTTCCCTTTCCCGCGATGGGGCTGCAGTTCTGCTTTCAGCACGTTTCGCCTTACTTACGTCTTCCAAGTTTATGAACTTGTCAGCGCGGGCTAGGACTTCCTCGAACGTTGCAGCCGGCTTCTTGGCCAGAGATCGGAATAGATCCCCTTCTCTCAGCCCTTGCACTAGCGCGCTAATCTTCACTTCTGCCGTGGCAGAAGGCACTTCAAGGGCCACAGTACTGAATTGCTTAATAAACGCTCTTAAGGATTCTTCCGCGCCCTGCTTCAGAGTAAATAAGGATTGTGAAGTTCTCCTCTGTCGCCTCGCGCTGGCGAACTGGTGCAAGAAAGCTGAGCTAAATTCTCTGAACGAGTAGATGCTGTCTTCTGCTAGCTGTCCAAACCATCTTTGGGCGGCCTGAGTGAGGGTAGTGAGGAACACCCGACATTTTACCCCGTCAGTATATTGATGCAGCAAAGCCACGTTTTCAAATCGGAGAAGATGATCGTAGGGATCTGTTGTTCCGTCGTACTCAAAGGTTAACGGCTTGAAATTTGCAGGTAACTCATCTGCCCGAACCACCATCGCAAAAGGACTTCCACCCGGAACCTGGATCCGACTAGCAGAGCCCATCTTCTGCCGCAATAATTGTATCTCTCTCTGCATCTCTTCCATTTGTCTTCTCACCTCTCGATCGCACGATTGTTGCGTGGAAGTTTCAATGAGAGAAGCTGCCTCTTGCGTTTGGTGTTTTCCTCGCCCTGGATGGCTATCGGCACTTTGTTCGAGAGCCGTATCTGGTTGACATGGGCGTATTCCTGGAGTAGAAGTCTTTCTGCCCCGCATATCTGCGGCCTCGCGTCTCTCTTCATCGCCTTCTTCCTTCTCTTTCGCTGCAGCAGCTTTTCCCAGGGCCTTCTGCACAGCCGAGTAGATGAAGCTGTCCAATTGCTCTGGCGTGAAGGTCCATAGACCTGGAGCGACGGGCTCCCTCAACTCTTCCGATCTTCCTCTTATCCTTGACGTTTCTGGCCTCGCCACTTCTTGAAAATCCCCATCCAAATCTCGGATTACTCGATTCGTCATTGATCCTACCCTCTCAAGACAGCTCCCAGAAATTCTCCCACAAAGCAGATATACGAAGTGAAAGAAAACTGGCTACAAAATGCAAAAAATGGTGAAAATCTGGCCAGACAAGAAGGAGACTCACTTCTTACCAGGCAGTTCCCACAGACGGCGCCATTGTTGAGATGTCAACAAAAATGAACATACACATAGATAATCCAAATGTATGACGGTAGCTAATGGGGAAATTAGCTCTCTGCTCGAGAAGGAAGAATACAAGTGCTGCGCTCGAACAGCTCTGCTGAACCAGATCTGCTCGACCGAACCAGGGGGGGTAGCTAATGGGGAAATTAGCTCTCTGCTCGAGAAGGAAGAATACACGTGCTGCGCTCGAACAGCTCTGCTGAACCAGATCTGCTCGACCGCACCAGGGGGAGTAGCTAATGGGGAAATTAGCTCTCTGCTCGAGAAGGAAAAATACAAGTGCTGCGCTCGAACAGCTCTGCCAAACCAGATCTGCTCGACCGCACCAGGGGGAGTAGCTAATGGGGAAATTAGCTCTCTGCTCGAGAAGGAAGAATACAAGTGCTGCGCTCGAACAGCTCTGCCAAACCAGATCTGCTCGACCGCACCAGGGGGAGTAGCTAATGGGGAAATTAGCTCTCTGCTCGAGAAGGAAGAATACAAGTGCTGCGCTCGAACAGCTCTGCTGAACCAAGATCTGCTCGACCGCACCAGGGGGAGTAGCTGATATGGATAGAGGAAAGGGTTCCTAGATAATAAAGTCAGAAGAATAAAAAAGATAATCAAAATACTCCATAAAGGAAAAAGTTCCAGCAGAGCACGTGTAGAAGAGGCCTCAGCAAAGCGCGTGCAGAGAAAGTTCCAGCAGAGCACGTAGGAGAAGCCTCAACAAAACACGTATAGAGAAGGTTCCAGCAGAGCATAGGCAGAAGAAGTTCCAGCAGAACACTCTAAAAGCAGAACTCAGCAGAACAGACCCAAGGAACGACTAACAGACGACTAGATGCAGACGAACGGATGCAGACGAACGGATGCAGACGAACGGACGCAGACGAACGGGAGCAACTGAACAGGATATAGTACACTCGAAGTAGGGGATAATAACCCGAAAGCAATGATGAAAAGCATGCCCTAGAGGTCTACTGACGTGGACAGGAAAAATAACAGAAAAAGGAACAATCTAGAAAAGAAGGGGTGTACGTAAAGCTTGAGATGAAGTACCCAGAGAAGAAAATGGCAGAAATGCCCCCCCTCCACCTTTGCTAAGAACTAGTATAAATAGAGGGAAATTTGTATTTCAAAAGGACTTTTTTCCACTTTTCATATTCAATACAAAGAACACCTTTCCAATCGTAGAGAACAAGTTATCATTTACTGTTTCATTGATATTCATTCTTAGTGTCATACATTTGGATTATCTATGTGTATGTTCATTTTTGTTGACATCTCAACAGTAAATGATAACTTGTTCTCTACGATTGGAAAGGTGTTCTTTGTATTGAATATGAAAAGTGGAAAAAAGTCCTTTTGAAATACAAATTTCCCTCTATTTATACTAGTTCTTAGCAAAGGTGGAGGGGGGGCATTTCTGCCATTTTCTCCTCTGGGTACTTCATCTCAAGCTTTACGTACACCCCTTCTTTTCTAGATTGTTCCTTTTTCTGTTACTTTTCCTGTCCACGTCAGTAGATCTCTAGGGCATGCTTTTCATCATTGCTTTCGGGTTATTATCCCCTACTTCGAGTGTACTACATCCTGTTCAGTTGCTCCCGTTCGTCTGCGTCCGTTCGTCTGCATCCGTTCGTCTGCATCCGTTCGTCTGCATCTAGTCGTCTGTTAGTCGTTCCTTGGGTCTGTTCTGCTGAGTTCTGCTTTTAGAGTGTTCTGCTGGAACTTCTTCTGCCTATGCTCTGCTGGAACCTTCTCTATACGTGTTTTGCTGAGGCTTCTCCTACGTGCTCTGCTGGAACTTTCTCTGCACGCGCTTTGCTGAGGCCTCTTCTACACGTGCTCTGCTGGAACTTTTTCCTTTATGGAGTATTTTGATTATCTTTTTTATTCTTCTGACTTTATTATCTAGGAACCCTTTCCTCTCTCCATATCAACATTGTTATCCACCCATGAATTCTGTTTCTCCACCACAGATTCATAAGACCCCCTTACAAGTCTTTTCTCCCACACTGTCATGTTATTCTCACCCTCCATGCCTTTCAATTCAAGAAGAAACCCTAATCCTTACCTTTTCTTTTAAGTTCAAACCCTAATCCACCCCTAATCCCTAATTCTGGTTGCTTTGGAGAAGCAAATAAATCTAATCTCCAGTTGTGGCTGCGCTAAAATATAACTCCAGAATTTTAGTAGTGGGTTAGTGGCTTAGAGCATCTCCAACAGTGCGCCATTATAATTTGATAGCGCCTGTTTTCATCTCCAACAATAATTTTTTTTTTCTGCGCCATCCCATCTTAACCAATGGTTTTGCGCCAACTTTCCACGGGTCAACCCTTGCGCCATCTGATTTTTTTTCTTTTTTTTATTATTTATTTATTTATTTATTTTATTCATTTTATTTTCTTATTTTATTTTATTTTTAATTTCTTTTTCGGTATTCTTATTTTGTATTCATTTTTTACTTATCATTATTTATTATTTATTTTATTCTTTTTCTTTTCTTATTTTATTTTGTTTTTAAGTTCTTTTTCATTATTTTTACTTTGTATTCATTTTTTTTCCTTATTTTTTATATTAAGTGCTATTATAATCATTTCAATTTTGAAAAAAAAAAATACAATACAACATATTTATTTTAAATTGTTTTTATTTAGTTTAAACTATAATTTAAAACTTAAGTAATGTGAAAAAAATTTAAAAATTGCTAAAATATTATATTAAATAAGATTTAAATATATATATAGTTTTTTTACACTTTTAAAATAATAAAGATGAAAAATAGATTATTTAACAATAATAATGAATATTGATAATAAATAAAATTTTAAATAAATTAATTAATTAAGAATATTATGGAATATTCTTTTTTTGGTACCGAGAATAATGTAAACTGTTGGAGATCATTAGTAGTTATTATATAAAAATTGTGTAAGATTAACAGTAAAATCCTGTGCACTATTGAAAATGGTCTTAGTGGGCCTAATTTGGAGGAGAGTTTTTCTTTCTTTTTTTTCTTTTTATTTACCTTAATTAATCTATGTCAACCAAGTTCATGTTTAAAAAACAGTGTGTTATTAGTAGATTTTTGCTTTATGTAAGAGAAGATTGCAATAATTTCTTAATTGATTGGAACCTAATATTTTAATTTAAAATCTAGGGATGTAAACGAACCAAACCGTTCGCGAACTATTCGCGGCTCGGCTCGATAAATATTCATTTGAGATCGTTTATTAAGCTTAACGAGCCAAACTCGAGCCCCGAATTTCGAGCTCGAATACTTAACGAGCAGAACACGAGTCTGGGCATATTCGGTTCGAAAGCTCACGAACATGTTCGTGAGCCTTCTTCTCGATATGTTCGGGAGCCTGCTTAACGAACCTGTTCGTTAGGTTCGTGAAGAGTTCGTTAGCATATTCGTTTAGTTTTCGTGGTTGGTTTATTTATATATTTTATAATATTATTAGATTTTAAAATTTAAATAAATATATAAATTAAAAAATCCTTAACACAAATATTATAAGAGTGAATTAAACATATTCATTTTATAAACATATTAACAATTTAAATTCAATGCAATTTACTTATTTCTAATATATTAATTGTATTGTCATTTGAATATCTTTAAAATTTTGATATTAATGATACAATGTAGTGATGATATATTATCTCTATATAAAAGATATAATGCTTTAAATATTTGAAATTAAAGTTCGGGTATCTTAATTTTGGAATTTTCATTTATGATATTTTAAATACTTATATAGTTATATCTGATTTTTGGTGCACACAAAACTATAACCTATAAATATGTATATAACTAAAAATAAAATATGTATTAATTATCAATATCTGCACAATTAGCATTTTTAAAAATTTAAAATTAAGATTTTAAGATAATTGAAAATAGAAATATTAATTAGAGTTAAGATTATTCAATATTATAGGATTTGAAATATAGACACATATATACGTGTACACACACACACACATATATATATATATCTGAATGTAACTCTCAAATATTTGTCTTTGGTTTATATAGTTTTCAAACAAATTTGAGTATAATTTAACGAAATAAATATTAGTTCCCAAAATAAGTAGATAATTTGTTATATATTGTTAACGTTAACAAACAAACAAACATCAACGAACTTATTAATTATATTATTCAACTTATTAACAAAAATAAATTATATATTTATGAGTTAGAAATATAACATATTTTATAAAATTTATAACTTAAACATAAAATATATCTATAATTAGATATTTTACATTTTTGTATTTATCATCAGTAAGAATTTTAGTGTTACAATTATACATTTTACATTTTTATATTAACATATCACGAGTCTTGTAATGAATTCATGCATGAGCTAAATTATATATTTATTATATTATTTAACTTATTAACGAAAATAAATTATATATTTCTTAAAAAAGTATAACATATTATCTAAAAATTTATAACTTAAACATAAAACATATCTATAATTAGATGTTTTACATTTTTTATTTATCATCAGTAAGAATTTTAATGTCAAACAATTATACACTTTATATTCTTATATTAATATATCACGAGTCTTGTAATGAATTCACGAGACAGACAAATTATATGCTTCCTGCAACTGTAAGTAATGCCTAAGTATGTAAAACATAAATACATAAATGAAAATCCTGAAATTGATAAGTAATGAATAAGTAAGTATTAATATTATATAAAGCATAACTACATATAGTAAAATAATGGCTAATAATTGCCTAACTATGTAAAAAATAATAATAATGCTAAGTATCTAAGCATCTCCAACAGTGCGTCATCACAATTTGATGGCGCCTGTTTTCATCTCCAACAATAAATCTTTTCTCTGCGCCATCTCATATTAACAGTTGGTTTTGCGCCAACTATCCACAGGTCAAACCTTGCGCCATCTTTTTTTTTTCTTTTCTTATTTATTTATTTATTTATTTTGTTCATTTTATTTTCTTATTTTATTTTATTTTTAATTTCTTTTTCTATATTCTTACTTTGTATTCATTTGTTTCTTATCATTATTTATTATTTATTTTATTCTTTTTATTTTCTTATTTTATTTTGTTTTTAAGTTCTTTTTTATTATTTTTACTTTGTATTCATTTTTTCCTCATTTTTTATATTAAGTGCTATTATAATCATTCCGATTTTGGAAAAAAAAAATACAATACAACATACAACATACATTTTCATGGTTTGATTCTGATTACACAAATAAATACGACACAAATGTCGATCTTCAATTGCCTTGTAACTTTGACCACGATATATAGATATTACAAAGAATATGTATAAAAAGAAATTAGGAGTGCAAATGAATGTATGATCTATGACCTATATATAGATATTAGGTAAGTAATTGATAAAGATTTATTAATAATAAGATTGCCACAAATTTATTGATATTATTGAGGATGAGGATATATATGAACTAGATTTACGAAAATATTTGTAAAATATCCATATTGAATATTATAGAACTTATTAAGGATATAAGAATATATCTGAACTAGATTTACGAAAATATTTATAAAATATCCATATTGAATATTATTATAAATATTATTAAGGATGAGGATATATCTGAACTAGATTTACGAAAATAATAAAGATGAAAAATAGATTATTTAACATAATAACAAATATTTATAATAAATAAAATGTTAAATTAATTAATTAATAAAGAATATTATAGAATATTCTTTTTTGGTGCAGAGAATAATGTAAACTGTTGGAGATTATTACAGAAAAATTGTGTAAGATTAACAGGAAAATCCTGTGCACTGTTGGAGATGGGCTAATCTGGAACCAAATTCAATCCAAATTGAAACCCTCCCTATCTCTCT
This sequence comes from Scutellaria baicalensis, assembly GCA_005771605.1. Taxonomy (NCBI): domain Eukaryota; kingdom Viridiplantae; phylum Streptophyta; class Magnoliopsida; order Lamiales; family Lamiaceae; genus Scutellaria; species Scutellaria baicalensis. The sequence continues at coordinate 17,319,200 of CM016727.1, forward strand.
CATCTCTCTCGTTCGCCGCCGCCGTCAACCTCTCTCTCAGCCCCCGCCCCTGCGCCGCTCCGCTCACCACTGTCGCAGTCCGTCGCACCCGTCCCCTCTCTCTCAGCAGTCGCAGTAAAAGGGCAGTAAAAAGAAAATCAAATTAGGGCTTTCCCAGTCCTACTCTTTCCCCAATTCTCAAGTCCACTGAGACCTTCGTTTTTGTCGGCGACGGTGGCGATTCCGGCATAGTGTGATGTAAGCCTTCTTCTTCTCTCACCTTATTGATGTCATCTTTCTGGAATGTATTTAAAACATGATACAATCTTGAAAAGACGTAGAATTTGGTTGAATATTGATTGAAAGTAGTGTAAGTAGCTCGATCATTTGACTTTCTTTTCTCTTCTGCGTAGCTTAAAAGTAATTGATTTTGGTAAATATATGAATATGTATGTAATCTGAGGAGGTTCTATTGTGAGGTATGCATGCTATGGGTTTCTGATTTTCTTAGTTATTGTTTGATTACTATTCTAAAGCCCAAACTCCACATTTTCTGTTCATGAGTCTCATCTCTTAGTGAAGGCATTAGCCGGTTATCACTCTTCCTGTCCACTGTTCATACATATGTATGCTTTGCTTTTTCTTACCTTATGATGTGAGGATGTTGTATATTTACCCTTAAGATATAATGCTTTCATTCAAATGGAAAATGGGATATTTGCATGAATACTTTGTTTGCAAGTGGTGTTATGAACTCATAACTATTTTGTAGATGTGTATATGTTTTCACACGTCTCTAAGAAGTCTTGGTTGGACTAGGTGGTTCTTGTCCGATAACCTGATTTAGCATATTGTAGGGCTGATATGGATAGTACACGGCAAGATAAAGTAAGAAAGTATGAAGAATTTGTTGATCGGCGCTTGAAACCAGATCTTGTGCATGCTATTGCTGAGCGGTACTCCTCCTTTTATCCTATCTAATTTTCAAATAATTTTCTGATCCTCTTTTTTTTTGGTCCATTTCATTAATGCATCTAATCTTGTAGTAATCATTGATATCTGCACTTAGTGGTTAGTAGTCTTGTCAACCACACTAAAAGTTATTGCTCTTCATTCTGCTTTCTGCATGCTTGATGGCTTTATATTAGGATTTTAATGATCTGTCATGGAACTTGTTTCATATTATGTGGTTCATGAAACTCAAGGGGATTGAATGCTTATAGAACCCCCAGAGATTTTGTATTGCTGCAATGCTTGTGTCCACATAATTTATCCCAAAAGGAAGACTCGGAAGATTTGATATTTTTCCTTGTTATTTTGCAGGGATAAGGTCTTTGAGCAACAGAAGATTTTGTATCCTTTGTGTTCTTTCGGTTATTGCATCTTTTGGTGGTTTTTTCTTTAATCTTAAAATCAGTCTTATAGAAATCATTGCTTGATTAGTTGAGCATATAATTGGCAACCTTGGAATGTGAAATTCAGCAAGCTTGATTGGTTTGCCGAGATTTTTTTTATTGTATTTGCTTTTCTTAGCTTGTTTATTCTAGCTTTGATTTGAGGAGAAACATAGAGAACCTAGAGAAGAACAGTGTGACCAGTCTGAAGACTATGGTCAACCTTGGCTCTGAAGTCTATATGCAAGCTCATGTGTATGGATCCCTCTCCTTAAGTAATAGTGGTCGTTTAAAAGTTTATATAAGAGAAGAATCTTCTATTGTTATCAAGATACTACACATACTACACATTTGTGGTCAAATGAACCCAAAATCTGAGAAAGGGAAAGTGAATCTGCAACCGTGAAAAACTATTTAAAATGTTTTTCTAGATGGTCCTTTCATTATACGTTACGAGTTATGTCTGGAGAAGGAGTATGTATATGGTCTGCTCTCTGAAAGATGATTGAAACTTATTAGATATGAAGATTTAATTGGGCCTGAATCGCCAGTTGATTTGGACTGAAATATTATTCTAATGTTGGATATGGTTGCTTGTTTTGTCATGTTTTCAGGCCAGATACCCAGCATATATTTGTGGACGTTGGACTTGGATTTCATGTGGAGTTTACTTGGTGTGAAGCTCTAAAGTTTATTGCTGTTAAGGAAGAAAAATTATCCAGGTATATTTATTCACTGATATGGTTTCAACGCAAGAAGGATGAAAATGCAAGTCATGTTTTCTATTTCAGTTCATGTCCCTTTAATGTCCATTTTGGCCTTGAAAGGTTGATTATTTGCTCGAAGGGATAAACCATGAGATGACAGTTATAAGTTTAAACAGGATCAACCTTTACTTGAGAAAGGATGTTCTTGGGTTTCTCTTTTTTTATCTTGCATCCCTCTTTCCTTTTTCTTCGATTTTCTCTTTTTGACTATCGTTTTGAGTCTAATCTGCTCGGATAAATAACGTAAGAAAACTGAGTTCTACTCTGTTCTGTTGTAGGCAAATAGAGGAGTACACTCGTTTAATCGCATCCATAAAAGCTCAGATTAAGATGGTAAGAATACATCTTCTTCCTCAATATTTCCACTCTCACATTCAAAATATGTAACAAGAAAATAACATCTTTATTATAGCCAATAGTTTGATGGGAATGTTTTAATTTTGTTATGAAATTGAAAATTGAAATAAATGATGTTTTGAACATTCTTTTGATGACAAATTAATTGGTCCATGCAGGTATGTGAAGGAATAAGAGAGCTACTCCAGCTACCTGTGACTGAGCTCTAACCTACACTACTATTAAACACTCTTCAAATTGCCACTAATTTTTCTTTAAACTTGTGTAAAATTAAATTAATTTTTTGATATTTCAAAATGATTATTTTAATTTGGAGCCGTTGGGATTTCAAGATTTTTGTAACTTGTCTATAATTATGTGATTGTGAGCCTTTCTTTTCTTCTTCATTCAAAATAAAATGGAATTAGGAAAATGAAGTGATAAAGAATTAAAATTATGTTACATCGAATATTTCATACATACTTATAGAGCCCCTTTTCTGACATACTTGTATTATCTCAGGGGTAATATTGTCCTTCCACTTTCAAACTCTTGCATGTTACTCCTTGGATCATATTTCTCACATATTTTCAATTACACTTGACTGCATAAGATGAACTGTTTGTAGTGGTAATTGACATTAAAGATTACACTTTCTTTTTTGATGTTTTTGTCTTTATGCAATCTTGAAATCAAAGTCCTATTTTTTGGCAAACTTGATATGACACAAGTTACAAACAATGTCTTGTTTTATTAGGAACAGATATGTGGTCACTTCTCACTAGATCTCCCAACATATCATGATCAATGCCACAAATCAAGAAAATTCTACTTTGGATATGGATTTCCCACTTTCCAAATTTAGTAGCTAAAGGGGTCAAAAGATATTTGATGAAACAGGAATTTGCATTACTATACATGCTGTCTTAACAATCTTGTTTAAACTACAAAGATGATAAGATGGTATTGAATCAGTAAGAAGTCTAATTCAGCAGTAAAACATTAGCTTCCTAATATTCTCACTAAGTTTAGGTAAAGGCATTGCCTTTGGAGGCGAAGGACGAGAGATAGTCGAACCTGTGGCCAACGTGCTTGAATCTGATCGTTCAAGGTACAATCTTCCCCTGTAGGCAGCTAGATGCGCGTAGTAAGCCGGTGTGACCAATGAAATAGGCTTGGTGCACCTTACAAATGTATAGCAAAGATTGTACACCAACTTTTGAACTTCATCAGATGTGAACTTGTTCTCGTCCCATAAAATGTGGTAATGGATCGGTCGACTGGTTCCCTTTACTCCCCAATGGCTACATAGATAGAAGTCGAACTCTCTTGGATGAGCGATCACCGTATCCACAACTGTTCCCGGTGGTACATTCTCATCTGAGAATTGAAAAGGTGGATCAGTGTCACATGGAAACAGCCTTGTATGGTGCCTTTTCTGGACTACTATGAAGGTGATGGGAGGGTTATAATCTTGAAAATTTGAACAGCCATGGCGGATAGCTTCAAGTTCGTCTTGAAGGACTTTATTGAACTGAGTTTCACTGACTCCATCTCTGAAGAAAATGATTCTACTTGGAAGTTCAGAGAGCTCTTCATAGAAGTCATCCAATATCTCCCCCACCATTGTGCTAAGATCTCGGATGATTTCTTGTCGATGCGTTTGAGACCTCATTCTTGAAACGTACTTGTTTGAAGCAGGCCAGTTCACACTACCAACAACTGCAGCTACAGAAGGGCTAAAATCGTCTAACTGATGAGGATGAGTGACATCAGCACCCATGAAGATGACGGGGTCTTCCTGTCTGAAGAGCCTTGGCATCTGGGATGGTAGAGAGTTGTATAATGCAACCGTGCATCCACCGATTTTGGCATTGATCTTAAGAGCTATATTGGCCAAGAATTGTGAACCTAGCTTGCCAAGATTGGAGTAGAGACAACTCTGAGTTAGGACCCCAATGCCCGTCTCAGCAATTCACTTCAAGTCTGCATATCCTTTGTGTTTCTTTTCCATAACACGAAGAAGCAGCTGGAGATTGTTGAAAGCAGCCTTATGTATTTTCTTGAGTTTTGATTCCAAAAGCTTACCATTGCCAAGCACATGCATTGGCTCAAAGAGTGGACTAATCACGGTGGCTCAAGGAGTGGACTAATCACAGTGTTTTTATTCAGAAAAATGCCCAATTGTTCACATCTTTGAGACAACTGGTTTATGAATTTTGAAACATTGGATTTCTGATCAGTATTGGAGCTGACAAAGCTTATTATCGCCCACCTCTCAACCCGTGTACCCTCGAAGACATGGCTGTCCAGAAGGTTCCATTGGCGATCATGACGAGAAGGAGTCAGGTTCCTCACATGACCACCATGTCCAAGCTTGAGCTTGGGAGGCTGAAGTATCCGTCCAGTCAATCTAGTCATTTCTTTCGTTACTTGGAGTTTAAACTGTTTAACTTGATTCCCACTGTTAAGAACCACAAAAACACATTCAAGCACAATCTTCACAGGTAAAAAACTTAGAAAAAAAAAAGGCAGATAATATCAGCTCAAGATAGATACCTGGTTGGCCCAGCTGGTCCTTCCATAACTTGATCGGTTATAGCCTTACGTTCCAACGGGCGTTGACAGCCCATTTTGAGTAATTTAGCAGTCTGATCATCAGATAGCTTTCCAAGAAATTTCTGCCCTTCACAAATCTCACAAAGCTCCATAGGTAGATAACAAGGCTTCCTTCTACTAATCTGCAAACATGGCAAGTTTCTATACTGTATATCATAGTCATAATGATCTTTAAAATAGCCTACAAGTCTCAAATTCTTTCCATCTCTGTCGGGGAACCATAGATTTTCAGTAACTTCATCAGTCAAGCTATGAACACGATATCTCTGAACAGTTTCTCTATGGCAAACAAAGATCCTCATGTTCTTAAGTGCCTTCTCCACCTCTTTCTTCTCTCTCCTTGTCAAGCATCTTGTCTTTCTTTGAACATCAAGCATAAAATTGAAGCGTTTCTGCAAATACAGAATCACTCCAATACTCTCATGAAAAGCAGTCACTGAGAAACCCACATTCAAAGCAAGACCTTAGGCTCTGAAAGAACCCTCTATATGCAACAGCCCCTCCCCCGATTTCCTTAGTCCCTCCCATTAAACTTGAGTAAAACGACCTTCCAGATGCTATACACTTCTCCATTGGTCTCTCTCTCAACACTACATCCAAAGCATGAATATACTCTTGAGGAAGAGGAGTAGAATCATCCCCTTTATCCAAATACCTACTTAGAGCATTTCCATTGAACTTGGACACAAGCTTGATGCTTACTCGAAAAATCTTATGCTGGTCTGTCTTTTGTGGGATGTTCATCATTGGCAAGACAGTTTTACTAACAGATATTGGTAGGCTAATGTAGAATTCAAGCCTATCGTCCCGAAAATATAACGGGCTGTATATCGTTCTTCTACCATCAAAGACGGGGAGAGCACCAGATAGCACTTTCGAATGCTCTTCAACGAGCTTCTGCTTGATTTTACGAGCAACCTCCTTCGACGGATTTGGAGATATCTCAACATCATAATGGAATATACTCTGAGATGGGTTGAATCGGACCAAGAAATGATTAGCAAGCAGGTTGATAACTCTCCCTTCCACCCCACCAGAGTCTGGTCATTTTGCAACTGCATATGAGTCTGGTTTGCTATCAACTACCTTTCTTCCACTTTGATTCTTATCATGGGTCAGAAAAACTGTTTTTGGAATCCCTTTTGGACCTGTTTATTCAATTGAATCATGAAGACAGCACAAATTTCTTACTATCATAATCTTCACAAACACATGATATGATCCATTAATTAGCACTTTTCAGTTTTTCTCCATCATTCACCCTTGGAATTACTATTGCCATACAGGATTAAGACATAATGAATTCATTCACACATCATTTCAAAGACACAAACTAGCATAGTCTATAATAACAGTAAACATCACCAACAAAACCCCAAGATTTTTTCATCAACCAACATTCATGAATCAAAACAAAGCAAGATAAGACCATATCAAGGAAACCAAAGACAAGGGGTGAGACAGTTTCATTAATTACCTCGAGGGATTGAAAAATGTTGAACCTGGTAGTCCGAGGAGGTGGCAATAGAGGGTTTAGGGAGATGGGTTTTGGATGGAAAGGTGTGGTTTTGAGAAAAAGGAGAAGTTAGAGTGAGGTGGAGAGGAATGGTGGGAGGAAGAGGAAGCAAAGCAGGGAAATTCTGGTATTGATGATTTCGGTAATTAAATCCAAAACCATAGCCATAGCCATAGCCAAGTGTGTAGGAATTGTGCAGCAAGTGATGGTGATAGTGATGATAGGTGTAAGAAGCTTTCTCACTCCGGCTTTTGGGACTGCATTTCCTGCTTGTGTTGCACTCTTCTTCTTCCTCCATTGATGAAGCTATAACACTCACCAAAAGGTTCCTTCTTCATTCCAATTTATACAAGCGGGAATTATTAGTTTAATTAATATTTAACTAGTAGTATACCCGCGCGATGCGCGATTAGTTATATTATCTAATAATTTTTATTGTTGATGATATGGCATAATGATATATTGTTTAAGAATAAAATTTATATTGCTTTTAATGTTTATATTAATAAAAATGTTTAATATATTCAACTTATATAAATAATTGTATTGGCGTAATTGCAAAAAAAATCACCACTTTTTTAAAAATTGCAAATTTATCCCCACTTTTCAATAATTGCAAAACAAATCACAACTTTTGTTCACCGTTGCAATTTTGACCACTTTCATATTTTCCGGCAACCGGAGTCCACATGTCCGGCTAATATGCCACGTCACATGCCACATGGGATGCCACATCATCTCCAACCAAAAGAGATTTAAAAATCAAATTGCAAAATAAAATCATCACCTTTCTAAAGTTGCAATTTAATCCCAACCTTTTAAAAATTAGCAAAAAAACCCACATACTTCATTTTGCAATTTGAATTTATTCTTTGATGCTTTAATTATCATAGAAACATCACATAAACTAACGTTGTCTCTACTATATTAATTTAAATATTTTTTTTAATTTGAAGATAATTAAATCACAACTCACAATTACAACCTTTTATTAGAAAAATTGCATCCTTGTTCTTTTATCATTTGTTAGTGTATATGTAGTAATTGATGAATTTGGTTCTCTTATCAAATGATAACAAGAAATTTTTTCTCAATACAAATATAATACGTATTAGTTTAATATTTTTTAAAAGTGTAATACTCGTATACACAACAATTTAAAGAACAAGGATACAATTTTTCTAATAAAAGGTTGTAATTGTGAGTTGTGATTTAATTATCTTCAAATTAAAAAAAAAAATATTTGAATTCATAGAGTAGAGACAACATTATAGTTTATGTGCTTTTTTTATGATAATTAAAGTATCAAAGAATAAATTCAAATTGAAAATGAAGTATGTGGCTTTTTTGCTAATTTTTAAAAGGTTAGGATTAAATTGCAACTTTAGGAAATGTGATGATTTTATTTTGCAATTTGATTTTTAAATCTTTTTTGGTTGGAGATGGTGTGGCATCCCATGTGGCATGTGACGTGGCAGGTTAGCCGGACACGTGGACTCCGATTGCCGGAAAATACAAAAGTGGTCAAAATTGCAACAGTGAACAAAGGTTGTGATTTTTTTTGCAATTATTCAAAAGTTGGGATAAATTTGCAATTTTTTTAAAAGTGGTGATTTTTTTTTGCAATTACGCCAATTGTATTTGATAAACTTTTCACATTTTCCCTTAATCTTTATTTTTCCTCTTCTTTAAATATGTCTAAAAACAGTGGAGTCATAATCATATCCTAACCCCTTCTCCTTCACTTGTCTTTTTCTATGGAAAAATAACTTTCATCTCAATTTTTCTTCTTATTTCCCTCACTAATTTCCTTTTTCTTTTAATATTTCAACCCTCCATTATTTTTCTTCTTGTTTCAATATTTATAACCTCCATTTTAAAAGGTTAGCACATCCTCATTTAGTGAGACTTTCATCTTCATTTCATGAATTGTTTATATAGAAGTAGAAAATGACTTGTAGAGGAAGCCTAATTCCAATGGCTTGTAGAGGAAGCCTAATTTTAGTGGCTTGAGATGAAAGATTGATTCAAAATTAATTAAATTGATTTAGAAAATTAAAATGAAAATAAAAAAAATTACACAAATTGATGTGACATTTTTAGGATAGAAAGTGACAAATTTATATATTTTGCCAACATTTTTTTATTATGTATATATAGACATAGATATATAGATATAGATAGATTTTAGATTGGTAACACAACCTTTATTATTAATAATTTTGATTTCAAATTAATTATAATGTTTGGTATTTCTATAATAGTTTTCAAACTTTTAAACATTTTATAGCCCTTTAGATTAAAACGTATTTTCCACATATATATATCTAACAAAATTATAAACTAATTTAAACTTAGATTGATTTTTGACAATGTTTAAATTTCATTATTTTCAAAATTGAACTATATCATTAAGATATAGTCATATCATTTAAAATAACTTATTGTATTTCATCTTTACTCATATATGTAAAATTGAAGATAACTTGTTATATAATAGTGTGTGTATATATGTATGTATGTGTGTGTGAATATATATATATATATATATATATATATATATATGAGGTTTGTTCTAGAAGATACCTAAAAGTTATTTAGTTTTTTTTCTTGTTTTTTTCCATTGGTTGATTGCTTTGGAGGGAAAATGACAAATCTGAAATTTTCTCCAACTTGCTTACTTTTAGTATAACTAGTAGTTTACCCGTGTAATGCACGGTTTGTAATATAAAATCTATTAGTTTTGAACTTTCTAATAATATAATGCGATAATATTATATTAACCTAAAATTATATATTAATAAGAATCTAAACATATTATCTTTAATGTGTTATATCTTAAATAATATTATAATTTTGAAATGCAAACTATAATCTATAAATGTATGTTTATGTTAAACAATGAAATATAATATTTATCAAAGACTAAATCTATATTTGAAATATGAGATTGTTAAATAAACATCAATTTTTTATAGCTATTAATATTGTAAATTAAAATTAATTAAATTAAATTTGGTATTAATAAACATTTATTGTGTAAACGAAAATTTATAATTAAAAGATATGTTACTTCCTAAAGATATATATGTTATGCATGTTGCAGTTAATATATATGTAATTACGATAATTAAATATATTGTTTTATTCTTTGATTTATCTTTACTAACAATTAATTAATATTGTTTTATTATTTGATTTATACTTACTAACTAAGGTGTTAGTAAATATTTCCTTTGTGTTTACAATTATAGATTTCTTTGAAATTTTTGGTTTAATTAATGTATACAACTTAATTATTTCAAATTAAAGAAAACATACATGTCTTTCAAATAACTAAAATATCTTGATATGTATTTAAATAAGGAAGGTAATTCTATATTCAACTCACTTCTATTGACAAATAGATCAATTAATTATACCAAAATATTTTTCATTGTTATTAATTTCTCAAAAATTCTAAAACTAATAATTTTAAAATTATTCTTTAAATTTTCTAATGTATAGTTTAATTAGTCATTTTTTGTTTGTATCTGTAACTTTGTTAAATATAATTATACACCAAAATATAAATATCAAATTTATGTTTTTCATAGATTGGAACAAAATTTAAAATGGAAAAGTTATTTAATTTAAAAATTATGATTTATATAGAATAGGTAATAAAGATAAAATAAACCTACATAATCCTACTTATAGGTTATAGCCTAACCTAGAGGGCCCCACAATCCTAAAAAATATAAAATAATTCTTTTTGATTTTTTTAAATTTTTGTAACTAATTTATTTCCATTTATAGTATGTCAAAATAGAAAGGAAAAATTAGTTATTGTTATTTTCATAAAAGGTCTTCTTTTTATATATATAGATATAGATATAGATTACCATTTAATGAGAGAATGAGAGAGATTGTTTATGATATACAGATGAGAGGAGAGTGTGCCCAATTTTGTTTTCTTTTTACTTTATTTTTATTCTTAAAAAATGTTTTTAATTTTGCTTTTTTTTTAAAATTTTTTTAAATTTTAATTTATTTTTTTCCACGTCATCTAAGTTGGCCCGATGAGCCCAAATTGATGGTCACACGTGTATCGCATGTGCGATTTCAGCCCAAATAAGCAATTCGGACTGAAATTGAACATAAATTACAAATTTTTGTAAATTATTGTCCAAATTGACCAACCCAAATAAATAAAGTTCTAAATTACCAGAGACCCTCCTTTATGGGGAAAAAAAAATAGTTTACTCTTTTAAAATTATCATTAAAAAGTTTAGGAGTTAATTACATTTTTTGCCCCGTAATTATGGTCAGTTATCAAATTCGGACTTTTTACTTTCGGGCTTGCAATGTAAGACTTTAAGATTATGTTTTTCGCGAATTTTGCCCAAATTGAGCCCGAAGAGTCAAATCGAGCCCAAATTGCACGTGAATTGCACATGATGTCCAATTTTCGGGCCATTTTATCCGACGTGGAAAGTAGTTTCACACGTGGACGACACATGGCAAGGAATATCTGACGTGGAAGACACATGAATATTTTTAAATTAAAAAATACTAAAAAAAATCAAAAATTAAGGAGAAAAAATGAAAAATCAAAAAAAAAATCCCCCCCCTCCCCAGCGGGCTCCCCCTCCCCCTCCCCCGCCACCACCATCAACACTCCGCACCAGTGCACCACCCACCACCACCATCTTCAGCCGCCTCTCACCACCTCCCACCACCACCACCAACAACCGCCTCCCACCGCCAACACCTGTAGTACCAGTCTTAAAAAACAGATCTGAGAAGATAAAGGTGGAACAGATCTGAGATGGAAGAGAGAAATCGGGGATGGTGGCGGAGGGGTGGGGGAGAGAAATCACGGCCTCCGGCGAGCACCCCAGCACCGTCGTCGCCCTCCTCACAGTCCGCCGTCGTCGTCGTCTCTCTCTCTCTCTCTCTCTATCTCTCTCTCTCTGCTGTGTCCGGTGCCGCCATGTGCGTGGGTGAGCTGTGCCTCCTTGAGCGGCGGCGCAGGGTGTATGTGCGTGTGCGTTTGGTGTCGGGGTGGGAGCCGCCGTGTCGGGTGCCGGGGTGGTGCGGTAGTGGTCGCCGGCAGTGGTGGTGGGGAAGGGGGAGGGGGGGCTGCCGGGGAAGAAGGGAGAAGGGGCATTTTTTTTTTCCTTATTTTTTTATTTTTTAGTATTTTCTCCATTATCTTCCACATCAGATATTCCCTGCCATGTGTCATCTGCGTGTGAAACTAGTCGCCATGTCGGACAAATCGTGGAACTCACGTGCTATTCACGTGCCAATTGAGCCCAATTAAGCGATTCGGGCTCAATTTGGGCAAAATTCGCGAAAAACATAATCTTAAAGTCTTATATTGCAAGCCCGAAAGTAAAAAGTCCGAATTTGATAACTGACCATAATTACGGGGCAAAAAAGATAATTAACTGAAAGTTTAGTCATCATCTACTGGAAAATAGAATATTCTTGTGTACAAACTACAAACTCAAAGTTTAATGCATGAAAGTTTAACCACTCAAACTCACAGTCATTATTTTAGATTTTCTTAGTTGGATTTTAAGTTTATAAAATTATCTGATTTCCTAAAATATATTTTTCCTTTTACTATGCTTTTATGTGTACCAAAATGATGTTTTAGTGGATCTATTTTAAGAATAAGTCTCATCTGAAACCGTCTCACTAATCATTTCCTGTAAGACTAATCAACCCATGATCCACACCTTACAATTCACATGTAAATTTATGGATATGAATTTGGTAAATGAGTAAAAAAGATTCGTCTCATGGAAATAATTCGTGAGACCATCTCACACAAGTTTTTTTTGCTATTTTAAATACTTTAGTTAAACATAAAAGCTTATATGTGACAAATTTTCACAAATTATTATGTTAAAGTGTGAATTATAGGTTGACCATTCTCACATAAAAAGATTCGTGATACAGTTTAAAACTACTCTTATAAGTTAAAAGAAACATTTTACTAATTCAAAAATTGTTTAAATATCTCTTAATTAAGAAAAGGGGTAATCATTAAAAATGTGAAATTAAACGTTAATTTAAAAGCGAATTTTCAAAAAGCTTATAATGATATTGAAGTAATAAATTTCCAAGTATAAATTCTTATAATGTTTTTTATTGCTGAAAATATGTTCATTTTATTGTTGATTAATTTGAGAATTTATGATATATGACGTGATTAAATGCACTATTTTCGTGCATATATTTATTATTCATCTCTAAATACTTCACATTATTACTTTTTTTTAGTTATTTAGGAATTTTTGGAGTATTTTCAATTCAAAAGGCATGATCATGGGCCAAGGGTTTTTGGGCTTTAAAAAGTTGTTGAAGCCCGACAAGAAATTGAAGAGGGCCTTGGGCTTGGAAAGAGAAATGAAGAGCCTATTTTATTTCTTAGGGGATTAAGAAAATAAATTCAAATTTTAAACATGAATATATTGTAAATCTATGGACATAACATAAAATAAATTTTCTCCAAGCCATCCATCAAATAAATACAAAGAATGAATGTTTGTCCAAAAAGGAAAACAATTAATTCTTATATATACTATGAATAAATCATAAGATTGCAAACCCATAATTCGAGTGCATTCGCTACCTTAAATGACTATTATTTCTTGAGTTGATATCTTGCGAGATCGTCTTACGTGCGATGGGATTCAAGTATGCATTTTATGAGTATAAGTATGTGTTTTTCATCTATAAGTATATGTTTTATAAACATGTTTTTACAGATATAAACATGAGTATGTCTTTTACAAACAATAAGTATGTCTTTTTCTACTATAAGTATGTGTTTTATAAATCCGTCACAAGTGAGACGGTCTCACATGAATTTTTGAGTTTTTGTGTTATTTCTTATATTAATTCATATAAACCATATCATTGTGGAATAAAGATGATCCAATATTTTTAGGTGCGTTTGAATAAAAAATATACGAATTTATGTATAAAGAAAGAAAAGTAAATGTTAAATCTAATTCCTTAATTAAATTATCAAGATTGATAATGAAACCCAACAAATACATAAATTATTGAAGGGTTAATTGTCAGAAAAATCATAATCTTTATCCAAATTGTTATTTTAATCAAACTTTTCAGGCAAATGTTGTTGTGCACCAGGTGCACGGATCTGAATTAGTGCAACTGGGGCGATCCGACCCGGATCCGCGCACCTGAGTTTTTTTTTTTTTTTTTTTTTCTGTTTTAGGTTGTTACCTTTATGTTGTTAGAATGTGACTTTTACGTTATATAAGTGTGACCTTTATATATAAATGTTATGATCTTTATGTTCAGTAACTTAGGAAAAAATGGAGATTTTCAGTTTTTTTCGCTTCAAATTGAGACCTTTATGTTGTATTGTTGTGACCTTTATGTACAATTCGTGTGACCTTTATGTACAAATATTATGACCTTTATGATCCATAACTTTGAAAAAAATGAAAATTTTCAAAATTCAGCTCATTTTTAGGATGAATATAGGTGCAACTAATATTACATAAAGGTAAATATGTACAAATTTTGCTAAAATTCTTCCTTTTTTTCTAAGTTAGAGTATATAAAGGTCATTACATTTGTACATAAAAGTCACACTTATATAACATAAAGGTCACACATATATAAACATAAAGGTAACAACCTGAAGCGAAAAAATAATATTCAAAAATAAAAAAAGAAAAAAAGTGCATGGATCTGGGTCGACTCGGACCCGACCCGAATTGTATGTGCACCAATTGCACAGGAGACTAACTCAACTTTTCAATATTTATCAAAATAACATAACCTTATATATTTAGTATGTTTTATAACTAAAATAGTGAAAACATATTCATTATCTATCAATATACAATATACAACTTTTCATCTAAATTTTTTTAGTATTTTATTGTCTCTCCACCATCCCCTCCACAACCTCCAAACTTATTAATAAAACATACAACTTTTTAAAAATTGATTTTGGTTGGAAAACATACTAAATATATAAAGTTGTGTTCTTTTGACCAATAGTAAATAGCTATGTTAAAATGACAATTTGGGTAAAAGTTGTAATTTTTTTTGAGAATGAACTATTATTGAATCCCAAACAAAGGCCTAAAAAAAGGAGAACAATAATAAAAGGAGAAGGACTTTGGTGCCCCCGGGCTAGATCCGTGTCCCCAACCCGCTCCAAGATCCATATGTATACATATATATATTTGTGTGCCCTAGCTTTTCTTCTCTTATTCTTATTCTTCTTCTCCTTCTTCTTCTACTGAGTGTATTTCTTCTTCTTCTTCTTCTTCTTCTTCTTCTTCTTCTTCTTCTTCTCATCGTTTTCTTCTTTTTTTCCGTCTTCCATCTTCACAGATTTCCCAGCGCATCTTCCTCTCATCATCACCATCATCTTCTTGTTTTCCATCTTCATCAATTTTCACAGATTTCCCAAGCGGATCACGATTCGCTTGTGAAATTTGCATTAACTTCACTCAATTTGAAGGTGGTGTTACAATATTCCACTCTCTTAGCTCCTTTAGTTGTTGGTGTTGTGCTTTCTGTGGTGGATCCGAAAAACCTGATTTGGTAGATTTGAAAGATATTAAAAATGTGAAAAAACTTGGGGGTATTGTTGACGATACTGAACAAAATCTGCATATATTTGAGTTGAATTGTAGAATATTAATAAAATCATCATATATTTGAGTTGATTTGTAGAATATTTAGAGGATGAAGACTGTTGGGATCTCAGCCTCTATCTTAGCCGATCAAATCAATCAGCAAACCCCCAAGCTAAACTCTCAATCAAACAATGATGACAAGAACAATCTAAGCAAGATCAATAATAAGAAAAAATACACCAGCACAGCAGCAATTACGTGGTTCGGTGATTAACACCTACATCCACCGGGTAATAGGGGAGGGGGAAAGCTTTATTGAATCGAATCAAAACTCTGTTTTACAATACACATGAAGAAAACCCTAATTTGTGACTCTACTTTCAGATCGACTCAACTCACACTCTACTGTGTGAAAACCCGCGACCTAAAAACCTATTTATAGAACATATCTAGAGCTAACATTAGAACCAAGAATCACAGAAAACCACCAAGAATCGAGCAAGATATGCTAGCTCAAAGATCTAACCCCGAAATGGATATCTTAACTACCAGACTTACCCACAGCCGTAGATCTAATCTACGTCCAAGATCATACCTGAGCACAACGGCTATAACGGATAGAAAAACGCAACACTCCAAACCCGCTTTTATGAGTAAAAACACACATTTTCCTATGTATAAAACTAATATTAAACCTTGACTATCGGATCTAATCAACGACTACGATAACTTCTAAACTAACCAAATAAATGGCCTAAGAGACGCGCTATTACCAGTGCGATTTTATAAGTGTAATAGCACTTCTAACTTTACTTAGCAAAATTATAAGGTTTGAGCTGAAACCATTCACAAATCTCCACCTTCAGCTCCAATCCTTCTTCATTTGCTAAGTTTGAACTCCTTTAACCTGATTCTTCAAGTTCCATTTGTATAGGCCTTTCCCACCAGTCTAACCAGCTCCATGCATAACTTGAACTTGGTAATTGGAAGAGCTTTAATTAAAACATCAGCTGGATTCACCTCTGTAGGAATCTTGATTATCTTTACTTCTTCCTTGTCAACTTTGTCTCTTATAAACTGGGCTTTACATCAATATGCTTTGTGCGTTCATGAAACCCTTGATGCTTGACAAGGTGTATTGCACTTTAGCTATCACAAAACAGAGAAACACAATGGCTTGTCTTCCAGCTAATGACAGTGTCATACAAAGTAAAAACATAACCTGTGAGAGACTTCTTGTTATCAAGATTGGCTGCAAAGTCAGCATCAACATATCCAACATTAGGTTCACGATCATCAACTTTAGTTTTGAACTTCAAACTAGTATCAGTAGTGTCATTGATGTATCTCATAACATGCTTAACAGTATCCCAATGAGCAATGCCAGGATTGGACATATATCTACTGATCATACTCATAGGGCAAGCTAAATCAGGCCTACAACACACCATGCCATACATTAAACTTCCTACAGCACTTGAATATGGTGTTTTAGCCATTTGATCCATCTCTTGCTGAGTACTAGGACACTGTTCAGATGATAATTTTGTTCCTACACTGATAGATATACTAATGCTCTTAGATTGATTCATTTGATACCTAATGAGAACTTTTCTAAGATAATCAGTTTGATGTAGCTGAACACTCCCATCAGTTTCATTTCTAACAATGTCCATGTCAAGAATTTTTCTTGTTATTCCTAAGTCTTTCATCCCAAATTCAGTCTTAAGAATCCTCTTAACAAAGTTAATACTATCCAGAGAATTGCTAGCAATTAGCATATCATCTACATAAAGCAACAGGAACACATAAAATAAAGTACCATGCTTATAGTAGGCATAATCATCATATTTGTTTTTGATAAACTTAGCTTCAACCATAGATTAATTGATCAAATCTAAGATACCACTGCCTTGGACTTTGTTTGAGTCCATATAAAGATCTTCTGAGCAAGCAAGCTTTAGTATCTTTATTAGCAAGATGCAAGCTTTCTGGAATCTTCATATAAATTTTCTGCTTGAGTTCTCCATGTAAGAAAGTTGTGGTGACATCTATCTGATAAAGCTGCAAATTAAAATGTGAGACAAGAGCAAGTAAAATTTTGAAAGGAACAATGTTTAACTATAGGAGAAAAGATTTCAGTGTAGTCTACTCCCTCTTTTTGAGTGAATCCCTTAGCCACAAGTGTGGCTTTATATCTCACTGCTCCACCTTTTGATGCCTCCACCTTTTTTTTTTTTCTTCTTATCAGATTTGCTCACTATTTCCCAAGTGTGATTCTTCTCTAATGATTGTAACTCTTCCTGTATTGCTATCATCCATTTATCCTTTTCTCTGCAAGTAATAGCTTCATTATAGTCCTTAGGTTGCAGATTATCTATTTCTTCAGCAGCAAGTAGAACAAATACAATGAAGTTTGAATCAACAAATCTGGTAGGTGGTTTTATTACTCTTCTAGTTCTGTCTCTTACTAATTGATAATTTTCCAGACTTGGTTGATCATCATCTTCTGAATTACTGCTGCTGTCATTTTTTGATTCTGAATCTGAGTGAGTTTCATTGTGGAATACATGTTGTTCTTTCAGTAACTCCACCTCAAACTGAGACTTTTCTTCTTGAGAAAGCAACTGAGTTTCACTTCCAACTTGATTCTTATCCTTTAGTGGCATTTTCTGCTCATCAAAAGTTACATCTTTTGCTATTATGCACTTTTGATTATTTGGCTCCAAACACCATAGCCTGTAGTCTTTAACACCTTTTGGATACCCTGGGAAGATACATTTCCATGCTCCAGGTTCCAATTTGTCTTGTTTTACATGGGCATAGGCTAGACACCCAAAGATTCTCAGCTTAAAGTAGTCTGGAGGCTTTCCACTCCACATCTTTTCAAGAGTCTTCATGTTTATTGCTAATGATGGACTCTTGTTTATCAATTGAACTACAGTGTCAAGTGTTTCACCCCAGAAAGATGCTCCCAGCCCAGAACTTATTAGCATACACCTGATCTTATTTAGAATGGTTTGGTTCATCCTCTCTGCCAAACCATTCTGTTGTGGTGTGGAATAAACTGTTCTGTGCCTTAGGATGTCTTTGTCAGTACAACACTGATTAAACTCAGTGAAAACAAACTCAAGACCATTGTCTATTCTAAGGTGCTTTAAGGTCTTTTCTGCCTGATTTTCAATCTCTTTTAACCACTCCTTAAATCTCTGAAAGGTTTGATCCTTACTTCTGAGCACAAACACTCACACCTTCCTGGAGTAGTCATCTATTATTAAAAGAAAGTACCTACCACCATTCTTAGTTGGGGTTCTTGATGGTCCCAATAGGTCAGAATGCACATACTCTAGAGGTGCTTTGGTAGTGTGCTTAGCCTTTCCAAAACTTAGTCTCTTGGCCTTTCCTAATATGCATATCCAGCTGAGTAATAACATCATTTCCAAACCTTCCTTGTTTTGCAAGTTTCTTTAATCCTTTTACATTCATATGCCCTAATCTTTCATGCCACAGTTTAGTGGTATCACTCTTAGATGCATTGCACTGAGTGTCCTTTGCAGTATGACCCTTCAAATAGTAAAGATCATGCTTCTTGAAACCTTGCATTACGTGTTTATTTCCTTTTGATATATGCATTTTACCACCTTCTGATGCAAATTTGTACCCTTGTGAGTCTAACATGCCTAGAGATATTAAGTTTCTTTTAAGATCAGGTACATATCTCACATGTTTTAGTTTTCTTTTAACACCATCATGTATCAGAAAGATGATAGAGCCTATGTTTTCTATGTGACACACATGATCATTACCAAGCAAGACAGATCCTAGCCTTTTCTTTTCTAAGTCAGAAAACCATTCTTGTCTAGGTGTCATATGAAAAGTACATCCTGAATCCAATATCCAATTAGAGTTAGAAGGTTCAGAGGTTATAGATAATACCTCAGCAGAGTCATACCCAGAGTTGGATGTTTTTTGTTGTACAGTGGGATTGGCTTATGTTTGTGGAGTTTTACCTTTTGTCTTGAGAAACTGTTTGTACTTGATGCAGTCTTTCTTGTGGTGACCTGGCTTATGACAATGAAAACATGTGTTATTCTCAATATCATTATAATTTTCTACCTGTGGTTTGGTTTCTTGAGGCTTGGCTTCATTCTTCTTTGGGCCTGACTTGTTTTGTTTGATGTTTGGTTCCTTCTTTCCAGGTTTAACAGCCAGACCTTCACCACTTTGATCAAGCCTTGTGCCTCCTTTCTTTGATAGCTCTTTTGACTTCAGTGCTATGGTAACCTCATCCAATGAGATTGATTTCTGTTCAGAGTAGAGAACAATGTTAATAAAGTTTTCAAATAAAGAGGGTAAGACACTTAATAGCATCAGTGCTTTGTCTTCTTCTTCCAAAGTTATTCCAATGTCTTCCAGGTCATCCAAGATCTTCTGAAACTCTTCCAGTTGCTCAGTCACGGGCTTATCTTGTTTCAGCTTGTGGGTATATAGTCTCTTCTTTATGAAAAGCTTATTTGCCAGTGACTTAACCAGGTACAGATTCTCCAATTTCTCCCAAATCCCTTGTGCACTTCTTTCTTTTAAGATTTCACTCAGAACTTTGTCACCCAAACAAAGAATTAGGGTGTTGTGTGTTTTCTCAAGTAGTACAACTTTCTCAGTAGGGGGCATCTCTTGAGGAAACCCTCTAATTCCCTGCAGAACTGGAGCTAATCCCTGTTGCACGAGTAGTGCTTTGATCTTGATCCTCCAGAGACCGAAGTCCCATTCTCCATTGAATTTCTCAACATCAAACTTGGTGGAACTTATCTTCTTGAGGTTGTCTTTGCTTCCCACAGACGGTGCCACGTTGTTGGGATCTCAGCCTCTATTTTAGTCGATCAAATTAATCAGCAAACCCCCAAGCTCAACTCTCAATCAAACAATGATGACAAGAATAATCAAAGCAAGATCAATAATAAGAAAAAATACACCAGCACACTAGCACTTACGTCGTTCGGTGATTAACACCTACATCCACGGGGTAATAGGGGAGGGGGAAAGCTTTATTGAATCGAATCGAAACTCTGTTTTACAATACACATGAACATAAGAGAAGAAAACCCTAATCTGTGACTCTACTTTCAATCGACTCAATTCACACTTTATTGTGTGAAAACCCACAACCTAAACACCTATTTATAGAACATATCTAGAGCTAACACCAAAACCAAGAATCACAGAAAACCACCAAGAATCGAGCAAGATATGCTAGCTCAAAGATCTAACCCCGAAACGGATATCTTAACTACCAGACTTACCCACAGTCGTAGATCTAATCTACGTCCAAGATCACACCTGAGCACAATGGCTATAACGGACAGAAAAATGCAACACTTCAAACCTGCTTTTATGAGTAAAAACGCACATTTTCCTATGTATAAAACTGAGATAAAACTTAGACTGTCGGATCTGTTCAACCGCTATGATAACTTCTAAACTAACCAAATAAACGGCCTAAGAGACGTGCTATTACCAGTGTGATTTTATAAGTGTAATAGCACTTCTAACTTTACTTAGCAAAATTATAAGGTTTAAGCTGAAACCATTCACAAAGATAATGAAAATCGAGATATATTATGTAATACCACCGAAGCACACATGTAATACTGTAAAGGTATTTATATAATATGTTGGTCCCAAGTGGCAGTAGGCTTAGAGGGGGGGTGAATAAGTCTACTGTATTTTCAAACTTTTCTTCACTTCAGAAGGCTTAGGTCTAGAGGCAGTAACCTTTTAGGAGGTTACTTATCAAAATTATATTCCGGAAGCTTTCTCTTATTGAAGGACCAAGTATGGAAGACATGCATCTAATATAAGATATGCAGATAGAACAGTAAGCATAAACAAACGCATAGATATACAGAGGTTCGAAGATGGAGTAATCCTTCTACATCCTCTCTGTCTCTTCTCAAGAGGGAACATTTGTTAATCTTGTTGATTTACATAGGCCTATCTATTACAACACAGACTTAACAAGTAAGTAGCAAGCCTATTCATGGCTGCTCACAGCTGCTTGCCTACTCTCCTAACTGACCCACGTAGGATTCTACCCGACCCACTCAGGATCCTTACTTTCTTCTACAGAAAGCGAACAGCTTATCAGGATCCTAGTCCTAACTAAGCACTCCTAGACACTCCTTAAAAGGTTTGTCTTATTCTTCAACTTGATGCAGTAAGCTTTGACTTCTTTTGCAGGTTGATCTGCACTGTCCGGACTGAGTGATTGAATATTCTAGCGTTTCTGGGGTGTAGAGTATTTGGGCTTATTACGCTTCTTTTGATCTTTTGTACACTCTTTTCTCTTTTCTTCTTTTTCTTCTTCTTTATTCCCCCGCTATGCTTTCTTTTCTTCTATATGTTATTCCCCCTCTTTTCTACACTCTCTCTTGCGCTTTTCTATCTTCTTATCTTCTCTGCGCTATCTTCTCTCTACTCTCTACTCTCTACTTCTTCAGTCTTCAGTCTTCTTCTGTTTATAGATTAGGAAATCTGCCCGTTGAAGGTGGGTAGGTTTCCATCATTAAATGCGCCGCACTCCTTCTGATACACGCCAGCTTTTCGCTTTCCACGTGTCTTCATCTGATTGGCTCCATTCCTCTTCTCTCTACCGGTAACTTTTAGCTTCTTTCCCATGCTTGCTTTGTAGCTCCCTTCCTAGCCTTGCTTTGTCAAGTGGCTTGAGGCTTCTGTTAGCTTGCTGCTTTACAGTATGCTTTAAGGTGGCTTCCTGTCAGGTAGATTGAGTCTTCGGTAGCTTGCTGCTTTACAGTATGCTTTGGTATAGTCTCTTCCAGGTAACTTCATGCAGTAAGCAGTATCCTTTTAAGTCTACCAAATTCCTTTTACCATTCTCTGCAGTATCCTTTCTTTGAAGCTTTCTCTGTCGTATCTTTCTGCAGTAACCTTATAAGACAGATTATGCTTATAGTGAGGGTTACTATTTTATGGTTTTGTCTTCATCAAAACATACTTAAATATGTTCTAACATAATACCTGAAAAGTTGTGTTATATAATACCTGAAAGTTGTGTTAGGTATTTATGTCATACCTGAAAGGTTGTGTAATACCACATAAGCATACATGTAATACATATGTAATACCTGAAAGAGACTCATGTAATACTTGAAAAATAAGTATCAAATACCTTAAATGTAAGTATAAAGTATGTAATACCATATAAAATGTTATACCTTAAACATATTTTATGTAATACTTTAAGGTTAAATACGTAATACCTTAAACTATAATATCTTAAAGTTCAATTAATGAGTAATATCTTATACTCAAATATGCAATACATTAAAGGTGCATATGTAATACTTCATACCTTTATTGAATAAACACATGATACCTTAAGAGTATACATGTAATACCTTAAGAGTATACATGCAATACCAATAGAACAAAAAATCAATACCTTAATTGAGTAAGTTTGTAATACCTATAGGGTATACGCGTAACATCTATAGGGATACATGTAATACCCATAATTGAATTATTAATTACGGAATCAGGTGTGCGTGGGCACACACCAAATTTGCTATGGGTGCGCGTGACGTCACATGGATGCGCGTGAAGGCTGCCCACTCATCGGATCAGATCAGGGATCCGTGCCCATGGGATACACAAATTTTTGCCTAATAAAAGTCCAATTCAAAGAAAATATTCCCATAATGGACAAGTAATGGCAGTAAAAGAAACACCAGTTTGCCACAATTATAATGTGTAAGTAATAATATTATTAAGGTATAAAATAACTTTTTTTTGTGGAATCTTTCATTATAAAATTCTACTACGGTTAAACTTTTATTATAAAATAATAATTGTTACTGAAATTAATATTTTTCAATATTTATCAATAATTCTTTGATATTCCACGAATATTATCTTGATACTTCATTGGATTTCTAACAATTTATATCGTGAGCCACCGACATCGAATTCGATATCAATATTTATCGATATTTTGTCAAAATTTCTCATTTATTTGCCGATTATGAGAAAAATATGAAAACATTAGAGAAATATCGTTACAACCTGTTTTTATATCGATCACACAAGAAAATGAAAATATCGGAAAATACCGGTAATATTTCGGTCATCCTCGGGAGATGAAATTTCAATGCAAACATTTTTCTTACAATTATTAAGAAATATTGCATATTGAAAATTTTCATCCCTATTTTCATTTCTTTTCTTTATTGTGAATGTTTTGATATGTATGATTGAAAAAAAGATGTCTTGATTTCAATTTAGATTTGACAAAAACTTGTGTGCACCGGGGGCACGGTTCTTAGATCCGTGCCCCGACCCGACCCGGTGCGTGGGCCGCCTCCACGCGCGCCCACGCACGCCCCTAACTAAGTTGGTGTGCGCCCACACACACCTAATTACCTAGTTGATGATTCAGTGATGAGTATTACATGTATACCCTATAGGTATTACGCATATACCCTATAGGTATTACACTTATATTTCTTGAGATTTAATGATAGGTATTTTGTGTTTACTCTATAGGTATTACATGTATACTCTATAGGTATTACAAACTTACTCAATTAAGGTATTGATTTTTTGTTCTATAGGTATTACATGTATACTCTATAGGTATTACAAACTAACTCAATATGAATTATTTGTTCGAATTTTTTCGAATTTTTGTTCTATAGGCATCACATGTGTACTCTATATGTATTACATATTTACTCTATAGATATTACATTACTGTATGGTGAGTTTAATATTTCTAAACAATAAAAGCGCAATTTATATCATATTCTTCCTCTTTTTTTTTTCTGCAAATTGCAGAATTCATATGAATTATTATCACATAAACATTGTGCAAAGAAACCCTAGAGCAAATTCATAGAATTATCCTCTGCAAAATCGAGAAGAAAGGAAGAAAAATCATCCTCTGCAACCGCCTCACCATCCTCTGCCCCAACTTCCCTTTCCGATCAGCCCTCTATCCTCTGCCCCAACTTCCCTTTCCGATCAGCCCTCACTCCGTCGCAAACCTCTCCATTTTTGTTCTCCTTTCTCTGTCAGAATGTCTTCTTCCGCCACTCCCAACCAAATCCTTTCATAACTTAGTCAATACAAAGAGTGAATCGAAGGCTTCCTTATCGGAGTCGAAGTGGAGATGCGAAGCAAAGTCGGAGCAGAGATGAGAAATAAACAAGAAGAAAAAGAAGAACGCAAAAAAAAAAAAAAAGAACGCAACAGAGAAGAAGAAGAAAGAAGAAGAACGGAAAATAATAATGGAGAAGAAGGAATGTACGTAGAGAAGAATAAAGAAGAAAAAGTAGAAAAAAGAAGAAAGAAGAAGAAGGAAGAAGAGGTGTTGTGGAAGAAGAAGAAAAAAGAAGTAAGAAGAAGAAAGAAAAGGTGGAAGAAGAGGAGAAAGAAGATGAAATGAAAAATTAGGATTTTGATTATATATAATGTATTCGGGTCGGGTTGGGGACACGAATCTAAGATCCGTACCCCGGGGCACCCAAGTCCTACTTTTTAGATTTAGATGAGAATCATAAGACTATCATCCATCCTAGAAATAGGAAGGAATTAGGTACCTTAATGTTTACTAAACTGGACTACATTGTAACATGAAATTCGGATTTACAAAGTATTAGGTTTCCTTGACTGTATAATAATATTCCAGTAATTTATAACAAAATAATAACACTCATCATGTCTTTACAAGAGATGAAGTTCTTGATGGAGGAACAAGAGACTTTGCATATGCCATCGGCAACGCTAGAATCTTCTTTGGTTTGCTAACATAAGCCCTCCTCGTAAAATTGTTGTAGTCGTTCATTTCTATCTCATCCAGTATTTGTCGGTACAATAGCAACGACGCCCACACCTGCAAAACCCACCATCATCAGCTCACACAAACGAACCAAAAACCGGCCCTATATAGGCCGTTTATATATCCTTGAAATTGAACGTAAAATTTAGACTTACAGGCCATCTACTAGCTGAGCTGAGTTCTTTCACTCCATCCTCTGCATCATCAAAGAATTTCCTTGCCCTCTTTATTTGCTTTTTCATGAAATTTCTCCATTTATCGGTTACTTTCCCAGCAAATATGTCTTCATCGGATAGCCCCGCCTGTGCTAGCTCATCCTGAGGTAGATACACTCGTCCACGTCGTGCACTAGAGCAAAAGATCATATAAGAACAACGATGCGTATATAAATGTTATGCTGAAATGTTATACTATACATACTCTTCTCCAACATCTCTGAGTATATTGGTCAACTGATTAGCAAGGCCCAACTCCAATGCAGCGTTATAGACAGTCTCTGTAGAGGCCTGCGATTCGGGTGCTATCCCCATAACAGGGACGCTCATCAACCCTACAGTACCAGCAACGTAATAGCAATAGAGATAGAGCTCGTCAAAGTTTTTGTATCTCGTTTTCCACAGGTCCATCCTCATTCCTTCAATCATATCCCTGAATGGCTGCAACCAATGACATCAGGATCAAATCTTAAAATTCAAGAACAACCTTAACGATGATGATTCAATGGCAAAACATTGGAGAATGTAATAAGGTTGTTTGGAAAATTGTAATAACCTGGATGTCAACTGGAAACTTGGCAACGGTATCTGATAAAGCAGCATCGAGCATGTCAAAAGGGCGTCCTCTAAATATATCTTCGAGCCTTGCTTCCCACCTATCCAACGCTGTTGGAGTTATATGTGATGCATTTGGCCCATCAACGAGCTCATCTGTTCTCCTACACCATACTGTATATAATATAAAAGAGCATGGTCAGACCAATATGTAACCAGATTTTCAGGTTAGGAACATGATTTCGGATCTTTTTTTTATGGATCTTACAATTTTTCAGTTGAATTGTTCTAGGAATTTCATGGAGTGTTTCGTTATGCAACATAACACGCATTCTCATTTAGAAAAGATGTCATACCAAACCATGGTATACAATCAATAGTGACAACTGACAAGGATGAAATACTAATTATAAGTATGTATCTGAATTTACGGGTCAAAGGAAGTCACCACAGCAGAAAAAAAAAAAAAGAAAGAAACCAAGATTTTTCCATCAAGATGATGCTTTATAACTAACTAATCAGCACTATCAAAATCCCAAAGTTGACCAACTTTTGGAACTTGTGATAATGAATAAGTTTCACAATAATGCAATGATGCAATCACTTGGGATATTTTGGTGTATAATCCACGTTTACATTAGAAAAGGATTAATCATCGTAGAATTCATCTGACATGAGGAGACTCTATACTTCCAATCTTGCAGTTAGTGGAAAACATGAAGAACTGGAAAAATAGAAAGGGTTAAAGAAGTTGGCTATTGCAACGCGAAAAAGACATAAAAGAATCAGTATTTTTTCAACTAGATAGATGTACATTCATTAGCAAACACCAATCAACCAATAGCCAGAAAAACAAATCAAACTAATGAGAAGTCTCATATTAAAACATGCACTAGGCTAAATAAAATCCAACTAATCTTTAAAAGTTTTCACATTAAAAGATAGCTTTGAGCATAACTCCAAGAGCCTTACCGTATATTGCCCAGATAGCTCTTCGTCTCTCTGGGGTCATCAACAGTGTTCCTGTCAAAGATTGAGACAAGGATTATATTCTATCCCCTAATGATACCTTTAACAATTCTTGTTATATAAAGAATGAATAAAGAGGTCTAACCCAAGTAAAATGTCTTGGCATATTCAGCACATACTTCACCACAACGATCATAAGCTTCAGTCAACAAGCCAAGTGATCCAGGAAGAACAATATCCGGTTTCACTTCCAAATCTTCACTTGATTTCAACTGTCTCTTAACCAAGGCTGCTTGCTTCAAAACCACATCATAAACCTTCTGCTCAGAAGATAAGGCGATTTCCCCTGTTGGGGTAGCCACCAAACTCGATGTGAGAGAGAGTCGGTTTCCACTCTCCAATCCCGAACTCCCCAAGCAAGCATACCTAAAATCTGCATTCATAGACCTAAACTGCTTCCTATCCTTTTGGCCCTTAGTGAAGATAACATTCTTGCACCTGCCAATGGACCTGAATGGATCAAGAATTCGGTTCCCATCACGGACCGAGTCCAAGAATCCAGTCCCGTTGGAGGCCTCAGAAGTGAGAGAAACCACCCAAAACAAAGCAACAGACATGCTCAACCCACAACTTTTTGAGGGATTAAACAATTTCAAGATTATGCAACTCTATCTATTATCTTATCTCTAATGAAACTGACCACCCTCTAAAGTATATCAGCTTTAGAACCGGTCAGTTCACTTTCGAAACACTCGTACCACAAAATCAAAAATACCACAAAATCAAAAGCCAATTTGGAATTCAAGCAGAGCCTCAGTTGTTTGATTCTTTCACAGCCACAATCCTTTAATGGGGATTCTGCAAAACAAGCCAACCATAGCATCAACAATCATCACAATTAAAAAAGCATTATTTCCACCAAAGATCCCATTAAAAAGAGGCACAAACAACAGCACCAACCAAAATCAAAGCTACAAAAATACTCCTCAGAAACAACTCAGAATAAAATAATCTCAAAATCACTATCATCAAACATATATGAGTAATGGGCTACGAGCACTTTCTAAATTTAGTCAACCAGCTACAATACACTCCCGTTTTCTGCTGTCCATACACGTAAAAAAGTTATCTTTATAGAGAAAAAAATTAAAAAACCACAAAACCCACAAACCAGATAAACTTGGAAAGCAACGGATTACATAATCAAATCCACACATCCCAATAAACAAACCCGTTTAATTAGTTGAAAACAAGGTTCTCTGCTATGGCATCAACGTCACATAACAAAAACTTAAAAAAGAAGAAGCAAATCAATAATGGGCATCCAAATATATCATAATCTAAGACCTTTCAAAGCAGCTCTGTACTCTTCCAGAAGTGCTACAGAAATCGGACCCCCTTCTCTTCTTTCTCTCTCCACACTCTCTCTTGTTTCTCTCTCTACACACTCTTTCTCTTGCTTTCTAAAAAATTTCCTTTGAGGGATTGTGGCATTTTTGTAGCTCAAAAGATGAGTAGAATTGAGTGATTCGTATTGAATGCTATAAATCTTCAGCCAGTTTTGTAAAGTGGGAAAATATAAATAGCTGTTTCCTGGAGCTTTGTTAGAGTGGGTCCCGCTTCGGGCAATGACCCGTTTGGTTTGTTTCCAAGAACCCGGAATCTTGTTTTCTTCCTAAACTAGATTCCATGCCATGTACTTTTCCCTTTTATTTTCATTTTTTTGCTTCATTTTTTTCTTTTTGGCCCTTTTTTTTGTTGTAAAGTTTGAAAATATAATAAATGGATACAACTAAGAGAATTTTATTTCTTTCTTTTATGATTTCATTGTTATTTATATGAGAGTTTGTGTCTCTAAAGAAAATGAGATACTCAATTCATTTTTTTATCAATTGTATAGACTTAGATTTATGCAACTGGGTCAATTCGATTCAGATCCATCTGCTTTTTTTTTTTCAACTTCAAATTTGTGACTTTATGTTGTAATATTGTAACGTTTATGTACATATATCATTACGTTAATGTAATTTTATTATAAAAAAAAAGTTTTAGCGCATTTTCAAATCCATATAATTTATGTTGTATTATTGTGACATTTATGTTATATTAGAATGACATTTATGTACAAATATCATTACATTTATGTAATTTTGTACCAAAAAAAAAAAATAATGACCCGCTTGCGATTCAAACTGCACTAATGCACAATATTGGCACGGATGTTAAGAAAAAATTGTTGACTTTGATTGAATGTGTTATTTTAATATTTTTGAGTGGCAATTTTGTAATTTAAACCAACTTTTTGAGTGCAAAAGTTGTAAAATAAAAGAAATGGAGGGGTAAGAGAGTAAAATTTTTTTTACCATTTTAGGGCTGACAGATTTAACTGGGACAAATGAAAATGACAAGTAGACTGAAAATAGTGGGACGGAGGGAGTAATTTGTTTAGGGATAATTGATATCATATTTAATATAAATTAATAAGTAAATGTAACACTATTAAAGATGTGTGTGTATATATATATGTATGTAGTTTGAAATTATATGTCATTCTAGATATTTTTTTAATTAATACTTGCATTTCAAATATGTTATACATTCAACACTTTATCCTTTATAGATATATTTTATTGATGAATTAAAAAAATATTGTTAAGTATACACGTATAAATATCTCAAAATCAAATATAATTTTCGACTTCTAGTTTACACTTAGTACTTCGTGTGTTTTTATATGAGAGTGCACATTTTGAATTTAGATGGCTCAACTGATTATTTAAATTATGTGTTTAGTTTCTAATTATATTGTCGACATTGTCATCTCTTCTACTACATTTCGATAATTAATATTTATCAACATTATATCATAGAACGCGCATCACACAGGTGCGAATACTAGTATATTATAAAACATATGTTTCAGTTATACAAATAATATCTTAATATGCAACTAATACCTTTACAATCAACAATACCTTCAATGATACACAATAATATCATAGGGTGTGTTTGCTTCAAATTATCGATTAGGCTTGATTGTATCCATGTGATTATGAGTTGTCTTGAATACATGTGATAAGTTATCAATTCATCCTCATGGTAGCCATATCACAAGGTTGAGTACTGATATAAAACCAGACACTTTTTTACATCATGGGCTTACATTTTCGAACCAACGAGTTAATCTTTTTGATATGATATCTATCATTCCTAATAAGTGCAAGCAAATAGACTACAAACTAATATCAAATTAAGGAGTAATACGTGTGTTTGCTTCAAATTATTGATTAGGTTTGACAGTATCAATGTCATGATGAATTGCCTTGAATACATGTGATAAACTAATTCATCCATCCTCATAGGTAGTCATATCACAAGGTTGAGTGATATAATACCGGACCCTTTTTATATCATGGACCCATATTTTTCAACCAAACAAGTTAATCTTGTTGATATGGTATCTATCATTCCTAATAAGGGCAAGCAAACAGATGAAAGTTTTTGTCAAAAAAAAAAATCACAAAAATTAAGACGGTCTAATTACGATTAATTTTCATATGATGAATTATTATTACCTCTGAATTGACTTCATTCCAAATTCTTATATAAATTATTAAATTATGTTATAGATTACTGCATCTCACGTAACAAGATTCGTTGTACCATTCTCATATAAAATTTAGTCCAAAGCTATTGTATTTGAGAGACTTTTCCTTTTTGAGATGGAAAGTGGAAAGTGCAGCCAAAATCCTATAATTTTAAATTTTTGTGATTTAGGAGAAATTTGGAGGTTGTCTTGATGTGGGTCCATCCAAGTAGGAGGTTAGGCTAGGCAAGAAAATGAGGGGTAGAGTGAAAAGACACGTGTAATAAAGCACCCAATGATTCAACGATAACCTTATCAAATAAGGAGGTCCGAGTGGTCGACCTCTCCACGTGTCACTTCCTGAGTGGCTTCTCTGTGATCTCATGCATATCCCACAAATACCTTAGTGGAGGAAGTGGGTCCCACAAGCTTAAAGACCACGTTCGCTATTCCTGGATTTCGGTGATTGCTTACTGCATTTTGTATTAAATGCACCAACCTTACATTATTAATTTCTCTTTCCACAAAAGGAAATTTGGTAGAAATTAGTATTTCTACTTCCTTTTTTTCAATTTTTTTCTTTAATATAAGAAAATGTATTTTAAAGTTATATTTATCTAAAATATGGACGTTTTCTAAAAGTGGTTATACAAGATGCCTTTGTATTTTAACATCTTAAGTAAACTTGAAGGGAATCTTTATTCAATAAGTGGAAACTGATA
Source organism: Scutellaria baicalensis (assembly GCA_005771605.1). Taxonomy (NCBI): domain Eukaryota; kingdom Viridiplantae; phylum Streptophyta; class Magnoliopsida; order Lamiales; family Lamiaceae; genus Scutellaria; species Scutellaria baicalensis. Next base: position 17,350,335 of record CM016727.1, read on the forward strand.
AAAAAGAATGTGAGTAGGAACTTATTTGGTATCGTCTCACATATCCCATTTTATGAGGTGTTTGATTGGATCGGATCATAAAATTTATGTAATACTTTTATGTGTATTAGATAATATTTTTTAATATATCATATGATGTTTTTGTATTATATTATGTAGTATATGTACAAAATATGAAAGTATAATTTGATATATAAAGAAATATAACGTAATATATACAAAAGTATTAAATGTTGCACCAAAGAGAAAAAAGAGCATAGAAAACCTAGGATTCGCACGTTTTTTGAGTGACATGGCCCGATCAAATCGAATCATACAAAAGTGTTACCTAATATGTGGAAAGTTTTAACCAATACGCATAAAAGTTGTATATATATATATTCTTATAGTCTAACTCAACTTAAAACACAATTTATAATACAAAACACTACCTATTATACAAAAAGTATTACCTAATACGTATAAAAGTGTTACATACATATCCCATTTTATGAGGCGTTTGATTGGATCGGATGATAAAATTTATGTAATACTTTTATGTGTATTAGATAATATTTTTTAATATATCATATGATGTTTTTGTATTATATTATGTAGTATATGTACAAAATATGAAAGTATAATTTGATATATAAAGAAATATAACGTAATATATACAAAAGTATTAAATGTTGCACCAAAGAGAAAAAAGAGCATAGAAAACCTAGGATTCGCACGTTTTTTGAGTGACATGGCCCGATCAAATCGAATCATACAAAAGTGTTACCTAATATGTGGAAAGTTTTAACCAATACGCATAAAAGTTGTATATATATATATTCATATAGTCTAACTCAACTTAAAACACAATTTATAATACAAAACACTACCTATTATACAAAAAGTATTACCTAATACGTATAAAAGTGTTACATACATATCCCATTTTATGAGGCGTTTGATTGGATCGGATGATAAAATTTATGTAATACTTTTATGTGTATTAGATAATATTTTTTAATATATCATATGATGTTTTTGTATTATATTATGTAGTATATGTACAAAATATGAAAGTATAATTTGATATATAAAGAAATATAACGTAATATATACAAAAGTATTAAATGTTGCACCAAAGAGAAAAAAGAGCATAGAAAACCTAGGATTCGCACGTTTTTTGAGTGACATGGCCCGATCAAATCGAATCATACAAAAGTGTTACCTAATATGTGGAAAGTTTTAACCAATACGCATAAAAGTTGTATATATATATATATATTCTTATAGTCTAACTCAACTTAAAACACAATTTATAATACAAAACACTACCTATTATACAAAAAGTATTACCTAATACGTATAAAAGTGTTACATACATATCCCATTTTATGAGGCGTTTGATTGGATCGGATGATAAAATTTATGTAATACTTTTATGTGTATTAGATAATATTTTTTAATATATCATATGATGTTTTTGTATTATATTATGTAGTATATGTACAAAATATGAAAGTATAATTTGATATATAAAGAAATATAACGTAATATATACAAAAGTATTAAATGTTGCACCAAAGAGAAAAAAGAGCATAGAAAACCTAGGATTCGCACGTTTTTTGAGTGACATGGCCCGATCAAATCGAATCATACAAAAGTGTTACCTAATATGTGGAAAGTTTTAACCAATACGCATAAAAGTTGTATATATATATATATATATTCATATAGTCTAACTCAACTTAAAACACAATTTATAATACAAAACACTACCTATTATACAAAAAGTATTACCTAATACGTATAAAAGTGTTACATACATATCCCATTTTATGAGGCGTTTGATTGGATCGGATGATAAAATTTATGTAATACTTTTATGTGTATTAGATAATATTTTTTAATATATCATATGATGTTTTTGTATTATATTATGTAGTATATGTACAAAATATGAAAGTATAATTTGATATATAAAGAAATATAACGTAATATATACAAAAGTATTAAATGTTGCACCAAAGAGAAAAAAGAGCATAGAAAACCTAGGATTCGCACGTTTTTTGAGTGACATGGCCCGATCAAATCGAATCATACAAAAGTGTTACCTAATATGTGGAAAGTTTTAACCAATACGCATAAAAGTTGTATATATATATATATATATTCTTATAGTCTAACTCAACTTAAAACACAATTTATAATACAAAACACTACCTATTATACAAAAAGTATTACCTAATACGTATAAAAGTGTTACATACATATCCCATTTTATGAGGCGTTTGATTGGATCGGATGATAAAATTTATGTAATACTTTTATGTGTATTAGATAATATTTTTTAATATATCATATGATGTTTTTGTATTATATTATGTAGTATATGTACAAAATATGAAAGTATAATTTGATATATAAAGAAATATAACGTAATATATACAAAAGTATTAAATGTTGCACCAAAGAGAAAAAAGAGCATAGAAAACCTAGGATTCACACGTTTTTTGAGTGACATGGCCCGATCAAATCGAATCATACAAAAGTGTTACCTAATATGTGGAAAGTTTTAACCAATACGCATAAAAGTTGTATATATATATATTCATATAGTCTAACTCAACTTAAAACACAATTTATAATACAAAACACTACCTATTATACAAAAAGTATTACCTAATACGTATAAAAGTGTTACATACATATCCCATTTTATGAGGCGTTTGATTGGATCGGATGATAAAATTTATGTAATACTTTTATGTGTATTAGATAATATTTTTTAATATATCATATGATGTTTTTGTATTATATTATGTAGTATATGTACAAAATATGAAAGTATAATTTGATATATAAAGAAATATAACGTAATATATACAAAAGTATTAAATGTTGCACCAAAGAGAAAAAAGAGCATAGAAAACCTAGGATTCGCACGTTTTTTGAGTGACATGGCCCGATCAAATCGAATCATACAAAAGTGTTACCTAATATGTGGAAAGTTTTAACCAATACGCATAAAAGTTGTATATATATATATATATATATATTCTTATAGTCTAACTCAACTTAAAACACAATTTATAATACAAAACACTACCTATTATACAAAAAGTATTACCTAATACGTATAAAAGTGTTACATACATATCCCATTTTATGAGGCGTTTGATTGGATCGGATGATAAAATTTATGTAATACTTTTATGTGTATTAGATAATATTTTTTAATATATCATATGATGTTTTTGTATTATATTATGTAGTATATGTACAAAATATGAAAGTATAATTTGATATATAAAGAAATATAACGTAATATATACAAAAGTGTTAAATGTTGCACCAAAGAGAAAAAAGAGCATAGAAAACCTAGGATTCACACGTTTTTTGAGTGACATGGCCCGATCAAATCGAATCATACAAAAGTGTTACCTAATATGTGGAAAGTTTTAACCAATACGCATAAAAGTTGTATATATATATATTCTTATAGTCTAACTCAACTTAAAACACAATTTATAATACAAAACACTACCTATTATACAAAAAGTATTACCTAATACGTATAAAAGTGTTACATACATATCCCATTTTATGAGGCGTTTGATTGGATCGGATGATAAAATTTATGTAATACTTTTATGTGTGTTAGATAATATTTTTTAATATATCATATGATGTTTTTGTATTATATTATGTAGTATATGTACAAAATATGAAAGTATAATTTGATATATAAAGAAATATAACGTAATATATACAAAAGTATTAAATGTTGCACCAAAGAGAAAAAAGAGCATAGAAAACCTAGGATTCGCACGTTTTTTGAGTGACATGGCCCGATCAAATCGAATCATACAAAAGTGTTACCTAATATGTGGAAAGTTTTAACCAATACGCATAAAAGTTGTATATATATATATATATATATTCTTATAGTCTAACTCAACTTAAAACACAATTTATAATACAAAACACTACCTATTATACAAAAAGTATTACCTAATACGTATAAAAGTGTTACATACATATCCCATTTTATGAGGCGTTTGATTGGATCGGATGATAAAATTTATGTAATACTTTTATGTGTATTAGATAATATTTTTTAATATATCATATGATGTTTTTGTATTATATTATGTAGTATATGTACAAAATATGAAAGTATAATTTGATATATAAAGAAATATAACGTAATATATACAAAAGTATTAAATGTTGCACCAAAGAGAAAAAAGAGCATAGAAAACCTAGGATTCGCACGTTTTTTGAGTGACATGGCCCGATCAAATCGAATCATACAAAAGTGTTACCTAATATGTGGAAAGTTTTAACCAATACACATAAAAGTTGTATATATATATATATTCTTATAGTCTAACTCAACTTAAAACACAATTTATAATACAAAACACTACCTATTATACAAAAAGTATTACCTAATACGTATAAAAGTGTTACATATTTTTATTTTCGATTTGACCCGATCCATCTCATGAAATGATCGTATTAAAGACTTCGCCAAAAGATGATTCATTAAAGTTGCCGGTGGAAACATATTTACTATTTGTAAATGGAAAATTTTTGGTCCAAAATTTATGTATATTCAAAGCAGATTTTTTATTTATGGTTTAAAGAAGATCGATGTAGTATTTTTTAAAGAGTTAGTCTCATGTGCAACTGGTGCACTTCCAATTCGGGTCGGGTCCGGGTCGACCCGGATCCACACACAATTTTTTAAAAAAAAATTTTGAATGTTATTTTTTCGCTTCAAATTGTTACATTTATGTTGTATGTGTGTGACTTTTATATTATATAAGTGTGACCTTTATGAATAAATGTAATGACCTTTATATACTCAAACTTAGACAAAAATGAAGAATTTTACACTCTGAAGGTCATAATATTTGTACATAAAGGTCACAAGAATTGTACATAAAGGTCACAACAATACAACATAAAGGTCTCAATCTGAAGCGAAAAAACCTGAAAATCTTCATTTTTTTCTAAGTTACTGAACATAAAAGTCATAACATTTATATATAAAGGTCACACTTATATAACATAAAGGTCACATCCTTACAATATAAAGGTAACAGGCTGAAGCGGAAAAAAAAAAACCCAGGTGACCCAGGTGCGTGGATCCAGGTCGGGTCGACCCAGTTGCACAAATTCAAATCCGTGCACCTGGTGCACAAGAGCATTTGTGTTTTTTAAATTATCAATTAGTTTATATTATTTATGTATTTCACTTATTCATCATATTACTATCATAAGATATAGTAACCCCTCATAACTAATTTTGTGACAAGAGTATAATACCAAAAAACAATAGTTAACTCTTTGAAACATGATTATTTTATGGGATGTTTTTTTCGTAAATATTATTGTAATCCTTTTGTACGATTAGAAATTTTTATAATTGAGTAAGTTTTGTATGAGACAATCTCACAGATCTTTTCCCGTGAGACGGATCAACCCATAACCCACACTTAGAAATTCATATGAAAATTTATTGATATGAGTTCAATTCATGGATAATAAGAATCCGTCTCACATGAATTTTTGTGCTTATAATCTGGGGCAAATTTTTTTCGTGGCATCAATTTACTTGAGCCAGTCAACACAATCAACTCAAGTTTGAGTCCTCATTTATTTGGAGAATATTCGACTTAGAAAAGTATTAGTTGCCCAATTAAAAATATTGTCTTGTCTTTAATTCTTAAAATTATTAGTTACTACTATTTATTGTAATATTAATTTGATGTATTCTTTTGATTTAAAATCTATCACTTGATATTACTTTAAAATATATTGTTAGTTTTTACTTAAAATTACTAATTGCGAAAAGGTGTTACATTAATATTGAAAAGAACAAAAAATATTAATGTTAAAGGTGAGTCGGGACGAGTAAAACATCTTATCTGTAAGACAAGATTTTCCATACATAATGCTCAAGGGATACGTAAATTTGTCTCCAAGAAACAAGAGTAAGTCTTGTGTGAGACCGTCTCACGGATCTTTTTTCGTGAGACAGGTCAACTCATAACCCACACTTAGCAATTCACATGAAAGTTTGTGGATATGAATTCAATTCATGGGTGATAAGGATCCGTCTCACGGAAACTTTCCGTGAGACCGTCTCACATGAGTTTTTGCGAAGAAACAAAGGCTCGGGTGAACACGAAGTCTATGCAATTCAAAGTTTAGGTTGCGAAAAAATAATTCAATGCTTCGATTCATAGATGTAGATAACATGTTTGACACATGATCCAAATGCATATATAACACAATGCAATGACTACTCATATTTATAGGGCAGCCACACACATGAGTCATGAATATTTAATGTACTCTTATAATAACAACACTTTAATTTAGTCTAGACTTAGATATATATATATATATATATATGGTTTTAATTTGATTTTAGGATCACTAACACATCTTTCATGTCCAAGATCAACTTGGTAATTACAATTAACACACTAACATTGCTAATGTTGGAACAAATTATAGCATATATAGTTTCTATAATGAAATCCACACAATATATGAGGAAGTAGGAAATACGGATTTGTATTCATTGCTAATGGAATTAATGACACTGAGGTTTACTTTGCTTATTGATGTGCTAAAATAGAATAGAGTAGTGCTAAACGAATCAAATTGATCCGACTCAACAACAATATTAATTGTCCATTATTATAGTAATAATAATAAACAGATTACTTCTAGTGTAAATTATATATATTAGAAAAATAATTACAAATATATTGAGAATGAGAACATATAAATAACACTGTATACTGCACTTATATTTTAATTTTAAATGATACTGGTAGTCCACCCGCGCGGGGCTTGTTATATAATCTAATAGTTTTTATTGTTAATGATATATCATTTTAAACTAAAATTTATATTAATAAAAATGTTTGATATTTTCAACTTATATAAATAATTGAATTTGATACTATTTTCAACTTTTCCCTTCCTTTTATCTTTTCTCTTCTTTAAATATGTAACGGAGCCTTGATCATATCCTTTCCTATTGAGCGAGATACCCTTCTCCTTCACTTTTCTTTGTCTCAAGTGGTTGTATATTTTTTCTTTCTATTATAATGTTAAATACATCTTCCTTTCTAATGCAATTATTTATTAATATATTTGGATAATCAAAATGATGACAATCTATTAGTGATGATAATATCTTATTAAATCTAAAAAAGTTTCAATCTCGATTTTTCTTCTTATTTTCATTACTATTTTTTCTTATTCATTTGATATCTCTAGCCTCCATTTTATGGTAGATCATCATCATTATGTGATAGTTGTTAAATATGCATTTCTTATACAAATGGTTTACATCGTGATTTTTCTTCTTATTTACATCACTAATTTTCCTTTTCTTTTGATATTTCTAATCTTCTTTTCATGTTCATCATCATTAAGTGAGAGTCTTTGAGTATACATTGCTTATATAGTACAATAGTTTCCATCTCGCCTTTTCTTCTTATTTTCATCACTAATTTTTCTTTTTATTTTGATATTTGTAGCCTCCATCGCATGCTAGCTCATCATCATTAATTGAGAGCTGTTATCTATGCATTGTTTATATATATATATAATTCAGTGACTTTCATCTCAATTTTTCTTCTTATTTTCATCACAAATTTTATTTTTATTTTCCTATTTCTAGCCTTCACTCCATCTTAGCTCATCCTCATTAAGTGAGAATTGTTATATATGTATGCATTGCTTATATAGTACAATGACTTCCATGATTATTTTTCTTCTTATTTTCATCAATATTTTTCTTCTTCTTTTGACATTTCTAACCTCCACTACTTTCCTTCTTCTTCTTCTGATATTTCTAACCTCCATTTCAAGATTTTTTGATCGAAATATTGTAAAATGAAAAATTCATTAACAATTTATAGTCCTTTTGAAAATGTATAATAGAGTACGTGAAGTCGCACTAAAGACGACCAATCTATTTTGCTCTTCTTAAAAATAAAATATAGTGCTTGTCTCCTATACTATAAATGTTTCTTCATAACTCCTTTCTCAAAAAGAAATTCTTAAGTTATTTATCATATAATTGAAAAGAATTTTTCAAAAAATTCAAAATTGATAATTTTATTTAAAAGCATTATGAAAATTAAAATAAAAGATGAGAGGATTGAATACAACAACATTAATTTTTTCCAATATAATAAGTTGTTAGAATATATGTGTGCATGTTTTGATGAGACAAAATCGTAGAAAAGTAACCCTCAATCAATAAGCATAACCTATCTTATAAGGTTACTGCAACGACTGCAGGAAGATACGACAGAGAAAGCTTCAAAGAAAGGATACTGAAGAGAATGGTGAAGGAATCCGGTAAACTAAAAAGGATACTGCTTACTGCAGGAAGCTACCTGGAAGAGACCATGCCAAAGCATACTGCAAAGTAGCAAGCTACAGAAGCTTCAAGCCACCTGACAGAGCAAGGCTGGGAAGGAAGCTCCAAAGCAAGCATGAGAAGAAAGCTACAAAGCAAGCATGAGAAGGAAGCTAGAAGTTACCGGTAGAGAGAAAAAGAACGGAGCCAATCAAATGAAGACACGTGGAAAGTAAAAAGTTGACGTGTATCAAAAAGAGAACAGCGCATTAAATGCTGGGAACCTACCCACCTTCAACGGGCAGATTTCCTACACCTATAAATAGAAAACTGAAAGGAGTAAGCAAAGAAGATGGGAATAGCGTATAGAAGAAAAGAGAGGAGTGGGGGAATGAAGAAGAAAAGAGTGTGTATAGAAGATCAAAAGAAGAGAACAAAGCTCAAACACTCTAAACCCCAGAAACGCTAAATTACTCAGTCGTTCAGTCTTGCAGCAAGCTACAGCAGAACAACCTGCAAAACAAGCCAAAGCTTGCTGCATCCAGTTGAAGAAGAAGACAAACCTTTTAAGGATTGTCTCGGAGTACTTAGTGCTAGGACTAGGGTCCTGATAAGTTGTTCACTTTCTAAAGAAGAAAGTAAGGATCCTGAGTGGGTCGGGTAGGATCCTGTGTGGGTCAGTTAGGAGAGTAGGTAAGAAGCTGTGTGAAAGTTTGCTACTTACTTGTTAAGACTGTGTTGTAATAGATAGGTCTATGTAATTCAACAAGATTAACAAATGTTCCCTCTTGAGAAGAGGCAGAGATGATGTAGAATGATTACTCCACCTTCGAACCTCTGTATATCTATGCGTATATGTGTGCTTACCTTTCTAACTGCATATCCTATATTAGATGCACATCTTCTATACTTGTGTTTTCAATGAAAGAAAGATTCTGCAATATAACTCTGATAACTCGAAAGTAACCTCCCAAAAGGTTATTGATTCTGGACCTAAGCCACAAGTGAAAAAGATTGAAAATACAGTAGACTTATTCACTCCCCATAAGTAAATATATATATATATATATATTTTTTGGTTAGTGATGCTTGAATTTACTTCCAATTTGTATACCAAATTTAGTGTTGATTTGTACATATCAAAAATGTTGTTCTCATTAATTTTCACATAATGTATAATGTTTTAAAACATTTTATACTTGTTCCTCTTGAATAATATAAGAAGAATTTCATATGCATCGAGTTTTAGATATTCTATTCAACTTGCGATTATATCTAATTGACATAAAAAATTATATTAACATTATTATGGAAAAAATATTAATCGTTATAGTTTTGAGAAAATGATAATGTGAACATATTAAGACACTTCAAAATGTGTTATATTATTATATCTAAGGACAATTCAAAGTGTATTAATATGACACTTATTAATGAATTTAACATATTGCTACATTAAAATATAGAACATTTTTATTAAGTGTCATAATAGTTTAAATATATTATTATCTAACATGATAGGACATTTTTTGGTGTATGTAAAAACCATTTTTCTAATAGTGAAATTATTAAATTAATATAGAAACCAAAATGAAATCTTGAAAAAATAAAATGGTAAAATATTTTGTGCAACTGGTGCATTGATATAAGATCCATGCACCCGGGTTGACCCGCCCCACGCGCCTCTGACGCGCATTTTCACACGCCCCAACGTGCTCTCACGCTCCCCCACGCGCCTGGTGGGTGCGCTCAAACTCACCAAGATTCACTCCAGGCAGTCATACCCTTATGTTATGTAATGGTTACCTTCATATTATGTTAGTGTTACCCTCGTGAGAGTAACACTAACATAACATGAAGATAACCCTAACATAACGTGAAGGTCCCTCTAACATAACATGAATGTATGATTAACATTGTTTTTTACCTTCATGTTATATTAATGTTACTTTCATGTTATGTTAGTGTTACCTTCATGTTATATTAGTGTTACCTTCGTGTTATTTTAGTTCAGGTGGTTGTAAACTAAGGTTATGAAATCTGGAGATGGGGTCACATAAACATAACGCGAAGGTAACCCTAACATAATACAAAGGTAACACTAATATAACGTGAAGGTAACGACCAAAACACGCGAAAAAAGTAAATAGGCGTGGGCTGGGCTGGCCAGCCCAGCCCTCGAGCGGCCCGCGCACGGCCCAGTTGCACCAATCTTAGCGTGCAACTGGTGCACAGGAGAGTAACTCAAATAAAATAAAAAGAAATTATTTGCACATCATTAAATTGATGTGACAGAGGGAAAGTGAGAAATTAACAAATTTTATCAATTACTTTGTTTTTATAGATAGATAGGCATATATTAATCACTTTTCTGATCAGGTAATGAAGCACATAATATTAGCTTCATCATCAACCCAATATTTGTTGGGAGGGGTATTTTAGACAAAACATAAATTATTATTTCTTATTATTACAAAATTGTCACCGTTGATCCGGATCAATTTGTTCCGAACAAATACATTAATTCAATATTCTCATATTGTTTTTATGATTTTATCAGTATTTTAGTAGAATTTTATATTCTCCTATTTATACAAACTTACGAGACTTCATACAGAAATACGATTCTTCTCCCTAAAACACGTCTTTTAGGGTGCGGTTGTTTTAATTTATTGATTGAGCATGATTATATCCATAGGATATTGAGTTGCATTGAATACATAAAATACTCTTTCTATATCATAAAATTATATTTTTCAACCAAACAAATTAATTTTATTGATATCACTCTTAATAAGAGCAAACAAACATAGATATAAAAGACGCGTCTTAATTCGATTTTGAATTCAATCTCTACATCAATTCATAAAGCTCATATCATTAATGTAGTGATGATATTTTTGCCTTATTTTGAGAACCGATATTACTAAATAAAATAAGGTGACGATGAAAATTGCCGCATTTTGAGGATCCAACTGACGATAGATTGCATCTAGCCAGCTAAGCCCACAAGATCTTCAATCAATATATATATATCCAACAAGAGCATGGACATGATTGTTGCTTTAATTAAAACATAGAATACAAGAGATTTACACTTCATGCATCATGAATTTATGGCTAGAATGCAATCAATTTATTTCCAGCATATATAGAAGATACGTATTGTTGGATAAATTCAATATATTGGGATTCCACAAAAACTCATGTGAGATGGTTTCACGGATAATTTCTTTATGATCCATGAATTGAACTCATATCCACAAATTTTCATATGAATTGCTAAATGTGAGTTATGGGTTGATCCGTCTCACAAAAAAAGATTTGTGAGACGGTCTCACACAAGACCTACTCTTGAGATTCTAATGTCAATTTAAATGTATATAGTTGTCTTAAGAAAGATTAATTAAAGTGATTCACTTAAATTTTAAGTTATGAGCTTACATGAGACGAATATCATAATGTTCATGAGTTTTTATGTATATATATCATAATGTGATTTTCAATTGTTGATGGACCAAATTGAAAATGAAGGAAATTTATTGTTATCAGCTAGGATTATGATCCTCAAAGGTATTTTTCTCATCCACATTTTGTACTCTATACAAATAGTGAAGTAAGGGTGACTCTGATCGTTTGATAAACCATACCAGTTAAAACACGAATCAATTCAATAATTGATTTATGGATATATTGAGGTATGCTTCCACTTTATGGTTATTGTATCGCCTATATTTCGGATTATCATTGTAAAATTTAGAATTGAGGCTTTCGTGATGAAACATGTTTATCTATGATTATAGCATGCTATTTTGCAATTTATTTGTAATAAGTGATATCAGGGCTAATTTAGGTATGATTTTATGAAATTTGGGAAGAATTTATAATTCTTGATCTATGAAATTAGGACTTTGGCATTAATTTATCTTAATTGCTAGGAATGTTTCAAAGGGATGGTTTATATGGGGGAGCTGGACTCCTGTGAGATAGTCTCATGTGCGACGACACTCGCGCACGGTTGTGTCCTGGGACACGGTCGACCGTGTGTGAAAATACATACTTATAGCTCTAAAAGACATACTTATAGATAAAAATCACATACTTATCTCGACCGTGTCCTGAGACCCGACCGTGCGCCACAAATTGCTCTTAGTTTTCGTGCGAGGCACGGAAGTGTCCCAGGGCAAGGTCGTGGACGAGGAAAAAAAAATCACATACTTATAGTGAAAAATCACATACTTATTGTTGAAAAAGACATACTTATACACCACAGTCGCGCACGATCATGTCCTGGGACACGATCGACGGTACGCAAGTGTCGTCGCATATGCTACGGTCATATATGAGTATTTGTGTTATATGGATATATATGTTCATGCTGAGTAGGACTTGGGTGCCCCCGGGGTACGGATCCAGGATCCGTACCCCCAACCCGACCCGAATTATATATATATTTTTTTTTCTTTTTTTTTTCCTCTATTTTTTCCATCTTCTTCTTCTTCTTCTTCTTCTTCTCCTCCTCCTCCTCCTCCGACGATCTTCTTCTTCCTCCTCCTCCTCCTCCTCCTCCTCCTCCTCTTCTTCTTCTCCGATCCTCTTCCTCCTCCTCCTCTCCTCCTCCTCCTCCTCCTCCTCCTCCTCCTCCTCTTCTTCTCCGATCCTCTTCTTCTTCTTCTTCTTCTTCTTCTTCTTCTTCTTCCTTTTCTTCTTCTTCTTCTCTGATCCTCTTCCTCCTCTTCTTCTTCTTCTTCTTCTTCTTCCTCTCCTCCTCCTCTGATTTTTGCAAAGGATAATTGTATAGATTTGCTCTAGGGTTTCTTTGCACAATGTTTATGTGATAATAATTCATATGAATTCTGCAATTTGCAGAAAAAAAAAAGAGGAAGAATATGATAAAATCGTTGTTTTATTGTTTAGAAGTATTAAACTCACCATACAGTAATATAATACATATAGAGTAAATATGTAATACCTATAGAGTACACATGTGATACCTATAAAAAAAATTCAAACAAATAATTCATACCTTAATTGAGTTAGTTTGTAATACCTATAGAGTATACATGTGATACCTATAGAGTAAACATGTGATACCTACACAAAAGTAAAAACAAATAATTCATACCTTTATTGAATGAACACATGATACCTTAAGAGTATACATATAATACCTTAAAAGTATACATGTAATACCTATAGAACAAAAAATAGAACAAAAAATCAATACCTTAATTGAGTAAGTTTGTAATACCTATAGAGTATACATGTAATACCTATAAAGTAAACACATAATACCTATCATTAAATCTCAAGAAATATAAGTGTAATACCTATAGGGTATATGTGTAATACATATAGGGTATACATGTAATACCCATCACTGAATCATCAACTAGGTAATCAGGTGTGTGTGGACGCACACCAACTTAATTAGGGGCGCGCGTGGGGGCGCGTGGGCGCGCGTGGAGGCAGCCCACGCGTCGGGTCGGGTCGGGGGCACGGATCTAAGATTCGTGCCCCCGGTGCACACAAGTTTTTGCCGTTCATGCTTGAGTGCTATTAGCAGCTGTTTTCTTTTATAATGAACCCGATTTCGAAAAGCCTTGATTTGGTTAATTCAATTTATTAATGTATTTCCTTAATTCTATAGGTTTTTGAGATTGTTTTTGAATTACTTCATCAACATGATAAGGAAGATCTTCAACATTATCTTATTGAGGTTTCAAATCCACTTCTTTCCAAATAATAGGATATCTAAAAATTTGTTATAAGCAATAGTAGGTGTTGAAATCGACTCTTCCTCAAAGAGAGTGTCTTTAACTTTATCCTACAACTCAACATTCTCAAAGAACATTGCATTTTACATGTAAAAAAATTGACCTTAAGGTGGGATCATATAACTTAAAACCCCTTAATTTTTGTGAATAACTAATAAAGTAGCTGATAACTATTTTGGAGTCAAATTTCTTTTCATTTGACTTATAAAGCTAAGCCTAGACATCCTGAAACGTGAAATTGATTTAGACTATCTCGCACTGTCCAAAGTTCAAATGAAGTTTTAGGAGTTGCTTTAGTTGTACCATATTGAGAATGTAAGTTGTAGTATTTGGTCAGGTGTTCTTGACCTACCAGAACACATTTTTGACCGATGTTCTTGATCGACCAGAACACTAGACAACTTTTATCACCGGGCACAGTCTTGATCAACCATAACACCGAGCACAATCCCAACTAACCAATATTTACCGACTAGAAGACCGGGCATACCAAGCACAATCTTGACTGACCAGAACACCGTTCGGGCATAGTCCAAGAGAGAACACTAGGCACAATCTTAGAACATCAAACGTAGTCTTGCCACAGTCTTGTTCATATTTTTTGCTTTATTTTCCCTGTTTGCGATGTATTAATTTAATTCGTTTATTTGATGTTCGACATGAATTTGTTCTGTACAAATTCCAACATCAACACATATGAAATATTTTCTCTTTTAATCCTCTTATTTGTTTGGAATCAATTATTTTCAAATGATTTAAGAAGTTTGTAGTTATAGTTTCTTTACACCTATATGCATATATTTTTACTTAAAATTTTGATTTTAATTTTTTCCCTGGTGTGAATATTACCTTATACATAACAATTTTAATTAAGTTTATGCTTGTTTTAAATAAATTAATTACAGATAATTATTGTTCATTAATTTTATGTGTTTAATTTTAAATTTATTAATCAGGATTTTTTTTAGTCCATCTCTGCATATTCCCAATATATATATATATATATATATATATATATATATATATATATATATATATAAAAGTAGTTCTGCTATGTTAGGTGGTCTACAGTTTTGTTCTGATCTTGGATTTAGAAAAATATGGTTGGAAATTGAGTTTATGACAGCTGGCATCATTTTGGGGGGGTTGGAAGCTTCAACAATGTTCTCCAACATTTTCTATTTTATGGAGAAATTAGATAAATATTCCCCCACATCTATATCAGTTGTTGATTGTTACCAATTTTTTATGTCTAAACTAAAAAGATGGTACTGATGTGGTCGAACTGACCACATTCGAACTATCCCGAAACCCGACCCGGAATTAAACCCGGAATTAAAGGCCAATCGGCGCGAACAGAATAAAGAAGTAATAGAGAACGTGTGAGCGAACAAGGATGTTCGACCACACTGAGCGAACTGATCAGACTCACAGGCAAGAATGTCGAACTGTGAGATGAAATGTGGAGCTAAGTCTAGACGAACTAATTCAAATTTGAGATAACTCCCACGATTGCTAGAATATCGCCACTTTCCAAGTTTTTAGGAGAAATCCTAACTGCCACATCTCTTTCCCAAGAAATCACGTCTCTTCCAGGGAGTATATATATATATTCTTTATCTTTCTATTGACACAATCACAATTATTTTCACATTAAGCATTAAGCAAAATTGAGAGCAATATTTTTCGGAGATTACTGACTTGAGCGTCGGAGTCCCTTCACCGGGAAAAACCCCCGGTGTTCTTTGTTTTGCAGGTCTCTTTGATCGGAGAATTCCAGTCGACGCCGGAGAATTCCAGTCAACGCCGGAGAATTCCAATTGGCGTCGGAAAAGTAAAGGAGGAAAGTTACGAAAAATCAGGTACATTTCATAGTTTTGGTCAATGTATGATAGATTGAAGGGCATCATTTTGATAGATAATTTTGGTATCCCTAACTTTAAATTCACATAACTTGTTATGATTTGTTTTTATTTGTGATGATTGTAAATTTCCAGGGGATTTGTTAAATTCTCTTTTTGCGTGGTTAATATATGTAGGTTGAGGGTTTGCTTTAATTCTTCCATCATTGATGATTTTCCTTTAAAAAAAATAAAAAATTAAGTTTTATATTTATGAGTAAATCTTCTATGAATCAGGTGCATGGATTTGAAATTTGTACCTGGATCGGATCCGGGTCAGGAGACCTGCTTCTTCTTCTTTTTTTTTCGCGCATGGTTTTTGAAATTTTGTACCTACCAATAGGTTATGTAAGACCTACCTTGACGTTATGTTAGACATACCTTTAAACGTCCTTTCTGCCCAAATTTCATACCTTTTCTTTTTTGCGCTTGGTTTTTGAATTTTGACACCTACCACTACGTTATGTTAGGCCTACTTTTATGTTATGCTTTCATACATTAAATTTTTGTAAAAAAACTTTAGGTTTGACACATGTACCATTACGTTATATTAGACATACTTTTATGTATTGTTAGACATACATTTGTGTTATGTTAGACCTACCTACATAAGATAGGTCTAACATAACACAAAGGTAGTTCTAAATATACATAAAGGTAGGTCTATTTGAGCGAATTTGGGTGAGTTTCAGCACGAGTATCAGACGCGTGGAGGCCCGTGCAGGCGCGTGAAACGCTTGTGAGAGTCTTTTTTTTGGGCATTTTGACCAGGTCAGCCCTGGTGCATGAATTTAGATTTATGCAACCGACTCATATAAATTTTTGTCTATATTTATTTTTTAGGAAATTATTAGGTTGGACCTCCGTTATAATCTTTTAATTTATTTTTACTCCTAAACCATTTTCGAATTTTCCTTTTGATTTCTGATGAATATATATTTTCCAAACGAAAGTACATATTATATTATAGGGTAAAGACATGATGTATGTTTGTTATTTATTTTGAGGCAGCATTTTAAGCATAAAAATAGGGTTAGAACTTGAAATTAAATATAGATTTAAAGAGTATTGTTTATAGAGTAAGTCTTGTGTGAGACCATCTCACGAATCTTTTTTCGTGAGACGGATCAACCCATAACCCACACTTAGCAATTTATATGAAAGTTTGTGGATATGGATTCAATTCATGGATAATAAGGATCTGTCTCACGAAAACTATCCATGAGACCGTCTCACATGAGTTTTTGCGTTGTTTATATGCACTAGTTAGTGAATTGATTGTGATCCGAATTCTTTCCTGTATCTTTTAACTTTAAAAAAAAATCGACACAATCTGTACATACATCTATATATGATGTTACTTACTTACTTATATGCGTTTATATCAATACATTCATATATTATATAAAAGTACAACTAAAATATCTATTACCTATATAAAAGTATGAATATTTCTTACAAAATATGGATTGTCTAATATATCCTTATTAAAGATTTTATTTAAGGTTATAATAGTAATTTATGATTTTCATATTTAAATAATTTTACAAAAGAATTCTAAACCAAAATCTTATAGAGTTCTATTATGAGTAGGATTATAATTTACTATACTTTTTTTTTTTGAATTTAATATGGATTGTATATCCTTATAAAAAAAAATTATTTTTAAGGTTAAAGTATTATAATATTTTTGATTTAAATAATTCATTCTCCACATGTGACGCATGTGCTGATACTCGTAATATATAAATGTACAACTAACATAATATAAATGTATTAGAATATGCATGTGAGATAGTCTCGTTCGAGATCTTATGTAAGACAATGTTCAAATGAATCAGTAAAAGCGGGTCAACTCATTAGACATGATCAATATTGGTCTCGTATGAGCTATGTAATCATGTAAGGTACTCATATGTGACAGTGTCATATGAGTTTTTGTGAAGGTATTCCATGCCTGTGTAATAAAAAATATTATGGTATAGCTAATATAATCATTAATGTATAACTAATATAAACAACATAACTAAAAAGTATAACACGCAGGAGCGTGGGGACTCGTGGAAGTGTATGAACGAGTATAAGATGGTCTCATACACACATGTTCGGTCGATTTAAGAGGCAAGACAAGCTCAATGCATAGATTCGTACGCTTGAAATGAAAGGTCACTCTTCTTTCTAAAATAATATCTGACCAAATCAATCAAGTGTATATAAATTTTTGTGTGTTTTAAATAGGCAAACCCGCGCTTAATAATTCTCTAATAATTCTTTTTAATCTTGGATTGATGAATTCAGAGTCATCCATAACTAACCTTAACTTTCACTTTTGATTTAATCTCTTTTTAGCATTATATATGCATATTTAAAATACATCAAAATATGAAGTTATTTGCACCGTTTCAAATTTCCTTTTCTTTTTCTATATATATGTTCGATATATAAAAAGAAGAGTGACACTTGTGTGTCCCGCGGGCACGGTGCCCCCAACTTAACTTATTATATGGTGTTATATAAATACTCTACAGGTATCATATGTATACTATTTAGGTATCATATGTATGCTCTTATATACATATGATACCTGTAGAATATATGTATAACACCAAGAAACTTAACACCTATAGAATATATATATAACATCTAAAGAGCATGTGAATAACACTTAAATCTGTGCCCCTATGTGCCCCAGATGTATATAAGTTTTGTCCTAAAAAGAATTGTATTACACCATCTCATAAAGCACTTTTTTTAGGCGAAATCTCAATTTATCCCACTTTAATATAAAATCAAAACCAGCTTATCTACATGATATATTCAAAAATATTTCTAAATAAAGCTGCACTTTAAGTCCTCACAACCTATTCAATAAATAAATCCTGAAATTCCACAATGACAATTGAAAAGGAGAATTCTTGAAAGTACTGATCAAACCCTAATTTCATCCAAGTAAAACATAAGGCTACACCAAATGCCACGTGGCCCTTTCAACTCCCTCAATCTATAATTTTGGCACAATATATTATATTTCACCAAGTTGATTTGGGTCCCAAAGCAATGTATTTTTCATTGGCCAATATATATATATATGAACAAAAAGGAAAGGGTCAATTTTATCTCCATACTCTCATTGTATATGGAAACAACAACAATTATTTAAATTAAATAAGTTGGGGGGTTTTGGATATGGACATGAAATTGTTGCAAAAGAAAACAAAACCACACATAAATTGAGGGTCTTTTTTTAATGCTATTTCTTCGTTGTGGACATGTGATGTGCAACCTCATCACATGCATCATTTGCTATTAAACTATATATGTTACATGTTTCCATTTTTATTCTTTAATGGAATTTTCTGGTTGTTGTATCTATAAATGTATTTTCAAAGTAGAAACTTTAATAAGTTATGGGATCCTTCTGTAGTACACCGGGTGTATTAATACACCAGACTCTCTATCATTTTCAGTCATTAGATCTGAGATCATAGTTGACTTTGACCTTAATGATCTCAAATCTGATGGCTGAAAATGAGTGGAGAGTTTGGTGTATTATAGAACTACCCTAAATTATGATATTTTTCACTAACAAGAAACAACTATTTTGGATCCACTTAGCATATACAAATCGCTAGAATTATATAGATTATCCTTCGATAGACTTGAGATATCACAATGAGAGAGAGAGAGGAGAGAGAGAGGAGAGAGAGATCATGTGTTTGTAAGTTCAACATTATATAAGGTAATTGAGATGTGATGATTGCTCTTTTATTCATCTAATCATGTTCTTGGGAATATGTATTTTTTTCAGAACAAGTAAATTTTGCGTGACTCGACCGTCTCACGAATTATTATTAGTCTATAAGTCATACTTCACAATTTATATATAAATTTGTTGAAATAGATTTATTATTGGACCAAAATAATTCGTTTCACAAAAATTATTTGTGAGAATGTCTCAGATACGTTTTTGAATATTTTAAATATTCTGTAATTAATTAATGTTGATATTTTGATCTTAATTAATTAGATATTTTATGTGCTTTTTTGTATGTAATTGTGTTTAATTTTCTTTTCAGCGCTTTTGTAGGCTTTATTTACACAGGCAAATAAAATGAAAGTCGACGTTTAGCGCGTTATAGTATGATGTGTGTGTAACAATGGCTTTGATTAATTAATTAATTACATAGGAAAACACTAATTTGAGATAAATCTTTTTAACTCTATAAACTGACCACAAAAATTCATGTGTGACCGTTATACTTATAATAAAAACAAATATATATGTATATATATATATAGTTTTAAATTGTATATTTATAAAATTCACGTTTACACCTAATAAGATATATTTATAACTGAAAAACACATACTTATATATGTAAAAGACATGCATATTTAAATATCATCACATGTGAGCCACTCTTAACTATTAATTGAGTTGTTCTCCTGTGAATGGTGCAATTGGTGCACAGTAAATTTGTGCTTCTATTTACTCCATCTGTCCCAATATATATAGGTTGATTCAGTATTTTACGGAGATAAAGAGAATGATTGGAAAAGTAAGAAAATTCCTATCATGCTCGTATTTAATATGTTAAGTTCTTCAACTTTTTTTCAAATTTATCTTTTCAAGGCTAATAGGGTGTATTAGTAAATGACTTAAATAAAAGAGAAAACACAAATACTCATATGCAACCGTCTCACATGCGACGGCACTCGCGCACGGTGGACCGTGTCCCAGAACACGATCGTGCGCTAGTGTAGTGTATAAGTATGTCTTTTTCAATAATAAGTATGTGATTTTTCACTATAAGTATGTGATTTTTTTTCTCGCCCACGACCGTGCCCTGGGACAGACCGTGCCTCGCGTGAGCAATCTGTAGAGCACGGTCAGGTCTCAGGGCACGGTCGAGATAAGTATGTAATTTTTGTCTAAAAGTATGTCTTTTAGTGCTACAAGTATGTGTTTCGGCGCACGGTCGACCGTGTCCTGAGATACGACCCTGTCCCAGCACACGACCGTGCGCCAGTGCCGTTGCACATGAGACGGTCTCACAGGAGTCCAGCTCAAGAGAAAATTTACCTTACTTTTAATATTCAAAATTTACAATTCAATTCATTCCACAAAATTCACCATACGAGATTCAGAGATTCAGTGGGAAGTTCTCTAAAAATTTTGAAGTTTCAAAGATTCATCCCACCGGACTAATAATTTAGAATATTCATCAAGCTTGAAATCAATTAAGTATTTCAATGCATTTAGTAGTAGTTTATAGTTGCATAAAATACTTTTAATTTGTTTATAGTTCTACATTTTGAACATAGGTTAGTTGTCTATAATTTATTTTGTTTGATTATTTTTTGAATGGTTAGTTATTTGATTATTGTTTAATTTTGTTTGATTATTGTTTGAATGTTGAGATTTTGTTTAATTATTGTTCAGTCTAGGAATGACCGAAATAATTGTTGAATTTGTATAGAAATTTCGTAGGAATTATTGAAAAAAATAACGAAAAAAATTAAACAATTTCATTAACCCCTATTTAAGGGGTTAACGAAACAAACTGACTTAATTAAGTTAACAAATTCGTTAACCTCTTAAATTTAAGGGGTTAACGAAATTAAAAAAAATTTCACAAGTTTCGTTAACCCCTTAAATTTAAGGGGTTAACGAAACTACCTAAAAAATCCCTAAAATTTCGTTAACTCCTAAAGTATAAGGGTTAACGAAATAAAGTTGTATTCGAATTTACATTTTTTCATTAATTACCATTTTCTAATTCGTTAATTCCTATTTTCCAATTCGTTTTTTTTTTTGTTAATTCGTAATTGTTAATTTGTTAGTCTATTGGTTAATTTTAAATCGTTAATTAGTCCATGGTTAATTTTTTAATTTCGTTAGCCCTACTTAGCCCTAATTTCATTAGCTATAATTATTAAATCTGTTAGCCCATGGAAGTGAGTCGTTTCGTTTCGTTAATTAGTTAAGTCCTGCTTTTAAATTCATTGATTACTTAATTCGTTAGTTTATTGATTTTTTAATTTGTTAATTAGTTAATTTAATTCGTTTGTCAGTTAATTTTTTTAATTCCTAGTTAATTTTTAATTCGCTCAATTTTCGTTGTGATATTAATTTTGTAATTCGTTAAGTAGTTAACTTTAATTGTTTAGTTAATTCATTGTGATATTAATTTTGTAATTCGTTGTGATTAGTTTTGCCGGATTGAAAAATAAAACAATTTGTGATAATTATTTTACATTTTTTTATATTTGTTCAGGGGTGACTTTTTCAGTGGCAATATGTCATGGAGGTTACTGGCACGGTTTGCAGTATGTGAATGACATTCAATCAATGCTAAATCTCCAAACATTTTCATATCAAGATTTATTGAGATCGCTACATGAGATTGTGCTTGCTGATTTGAGTTGTTGGGGTATTTGATCCATTCTCTAGTAGAAGTGAATGGAAGATTGAAGAAGAAGAAAATCATGAATGATTTTGATTTGCATGAGTGTTTTTCACAAGAGTATGGACTACTAGTTCTTTTCGTTTCGTTGAAACAGATAGACTTCGGAGTATTAGGTGGTTCTTCTTATCATGAACAACAATGTTCATTAGATGAGGAGACACATGTTGGTGCTCAAAGTTTTGATCCATTGATTGAGGAGACTCGAAATTTGGATTGGTCAAATGTTCCGTTAGGACTACACAATGACCGGAATTTTTATTCAACATGGGGTTTAGATAGAAATTTGGTTGGAACATCTTCAAATGAGCTGTGGAAACCTTGGCCGACCTCATCTAGATGTGATCCACACAATGAGTTGAACTATTTAGACCTAAATGTGGCCCCAACTAATGAGGCAGAAGAACCGCCACTTGAAGATAACCTTGCAAGACTCTCTCTCCGTCTTCCACATCAGGAAATGGCCGAAACTCGTCTTTCAAAAGTCATGGAGACACTGTCGGCCCATAGATCAAAGTTGTGCCTTGACCTCATCAAGTACCGCAAGGCGAACATATCCATTTATATATGCGATGGTACGCTGGCATGCCTCACGAACGTAATGGAAATCGATTTGTACATTTACAAACGCTAAAATAATTAAACAACCATGACAAAACATTCTATGAATTAACGAACAAACTTAAAGGGATTAACGAATACAAAAAAATATAAATTAAAGAATTAATAATAATTAACTAGGAACTAACTAAAAAATTAAAGTTAACTAATAAAAGAAAACTAACGAATTAAAAATTAACTAAATCATTTAACGAATTAAAAATAATAATAAACTAACGAATTATAAATTAACTAAGCTAATTAAAAATTAACTAGGAATCTAACGAATTAAAGTTAACTAATTAACGAATTAAAAAATTAATAAACTAAGTGAGGAATTAAAAATAATTTCAAAGTAGGGCTTAACTAATTAAAAGTAGGGCTTAACTAATTAATGAATTGACTAATTTAAAAATAGGGCTTAACTAATTAACGAATTTAAAAATTAATAAACTCATTAATGAATTAACGAATTAGCTTAATAAACTAATTAAAAGTAGGGCTTAACAAATTCATAAACTAATTTAACTAATTTAAAAGTAGGGCTTAACAATTACAAAATTAATAAACTAATTAACGACTTAAAAAGTAGGGCTAACAAATTAAAAAATTATACCTAACGAAATTAGTGCTAACTAAAGCTTAACGATTTAAAATTAACCAATGGACTAACAAATTAACAATTACGAAATTAACAAAAAAAATTAACGAATTGGAAAATAGGAATTAACGAATTAGAAAATAGTAATTAACGGAAAAAAAAATCGAATACAACTTTATTTCATTAACCCTTATACTTTAGGGGTTAACAAAATTTTAGGGATTTTTAGGTAGTTAAGTTAACCCCTTAAAATTTAAGGGGTGAACGAAATTCTAGAAAATTTTCTTTAATTTCGTTAAGCCCTTAAATTTAAGGGCTTGACGAAATTAAAGAAAATTTTCTGGAATTTCGTTCACCCCTTAAATTTAAGGGGTTAACAAATTTGTTAACTTAATTTCGTCAGTTTATTTCGTTAACACCTTAATTAAGGGGTTAACGAAATTGTTTAATTTTTTTTGTTATTTTGTTCAATAATTCCTACGAAATTTCTACACAAATTCAACAATTATTTCGGTCATTTCTAAACTAAACAATAATTAAACAAAATCTCAACATTCAAACAATAATCAAATAACTAACCATTCAAACAATAATCAAACAAAATAAATTATACACAACTAACCTGATGTTCAGCCATTTGAAAAAAAATTGGAGAGGGACGCCGCCGCTGCTGCTGTGTTGTGAGTGAAAAAGAGAGAAGAGAGAAAAAAAGAGAAGAGATTCGTTGATCCCTAAACCTAAATTTTGGTGGGTGGGGGAAATAATGTGCAAAAAGTGGGTAGGTGGTAGTGAATTCAATTATATTACATTTCTACTTTAATATATCCGATTAATATAAATCAATATATAATGTATCAATATATATTACCATTTCTACTTTAATAGATCCAATTAATATAAATCAATATATAATATATTATATATGTACTTTCAATTTTCACTGACATATATGTTTTTAGGATATTTGGGGATAATTTTTAAAGTTTTGGGTATATGGGTTACAAATATTATAATGATGGGTAGAATTGTGCTTCATTATATAAAATTGGGTAGATTGGGCATGGAACTCTAAATAAAATGTATCATCTCTCTCTCTCTCTCTCTCTCTCTCTCTCTCTCTCTCTATATATATATATATATATATATATATATATATAAAGAAGACTTTCAATAAAAGTAGCATAACTAATTTTTCCTCCTAAACTTACATACTATAGTGAAAGAAATTAGTTACAAGAATAAAAAAAATCAAAAGATTTATATTTTTAAGGATTACAGGGTCATTTAGGTTGGACTATAGCCTATTGGTAGATTATGTAGGTTATTATTATTTTTAATATATTTTATGTAAATCATAATCTTTAAATTAAATCATTTTTTCATTTAAATTTTTGTTTTAATCTATGATATATCAAATTTATCATTTTTGTATCTAGAATTTAATTGTATCTTATATTTGTTATTCACAATTTTAATAAAAAGTGGAGTAAAAGTGAATAAGTATATAGTTAATGCATCTTAAATAAGAAATCATGATTTCAAATTAAATGATTTATTCATTTAGAATTTATGTTTAATATATGATCGATCAGTTTTATCGTTTTTATTATAATTTATTTATTGTAATTTTTTATTTTATATTGTAATTTTAACGAGACCATGAGACATTGGATGTAGGTTTTTTAACAAATCATAACTTCAAATTAAATAATTTCTTCATCTAAAATTTGTTGTTAATGCATGATATATCAGATTTATCATTTTTTATGAATTCTAACTTGTTATTTACATTGCATCGTAAAAAATAACAATATATAAATTTGATATTTAAATTTTGGTGTATGATTATATTTATCACGATTAGAAATATAAAAACAAATGACTAAATTAAACTAAGATTAGGAAATTAAAAAATAACTTTTAAAATACAAAGTTTTAGATTTTTGGAGAAATTAATTATAATGAAAAACATTTTGATATAACTGTTTGGTTTATTTGTCAATACAAGTGGGTTCAATATTTAGTTATCTACGTTATTCGAATATACAACAATATATTTAGGTATTTATTCATTAGACTAAAAATTTAAAAGAAATTTATAATTGTGAACGTCAAGAAACATGCAACTTTGTTAATAAAATTAATCAAATATTAAGCATGCATCAAAATATACAAGGCAAAAACTTATATACCCCTGGGGCATATAGGGGCACGGATCTAGGTGTTATATACATGCTCTTCAGGTGTTATATATATACTCTATAGGTGTTATATTTCTTGGTATTATAAATATATTCTACAAATATCATATGTATGTAAGAGTATACATGTGTACCTGAAGAGTATATACATGATACCTATAGAGTATATATTTAACACTATATGATGATGAATTTGGGGGCACCATGCCCCTGGGGCACACAAGTGTCACTCAATATACAATTATATATTTATCATGACACTTATGTCTATATTATAAACTGCAACATGCATTACATATCTTTAGGAGTTATTTTTTTTTAATATCAATGATCATTTTAACACCAATGACATAATAAATGTTTTTCATTACTAAATTTAATTTATTCTAATTTACAAAATTTATTAGCGTACAAAATTGGCGTCATTTTTTACAACTTAATATTTCAAATATAGATTTTATAATTCATTGTTCAACAAAAATATAAATTTATGTATTATTGTTTGCATTTTAAAAACATAATAATATTTAAAATCAGAAATCATAGAGATAAAATGTCTAAATTCTTATTGATATACAATTTAGGTTATGATAATACTATCATATCATATTATTAGATTTTTTAAAATTAATAAATTAAATTACAAACCGTATATCGCACGGGTATACTTCTAGTATATAGTAAATGGACTATATATTTGGGACATTCCAAAATGGAAAACAAGTCTATTATCTATATAATTGGGATGGAGGATTTTTTTTTTTTTTTTTGGTTTATATGCTGACTTTTACATTATATTAACACAACATTTATATACAAATATCATAATCTTTATGCAATCCTTTTAACTTAAAAAAACCGACACACAATTACGTCATAATTTGTACATGTGTGTATATGTGTGTGTCTTTGATTTTGGTTATTCCTTTGTTACAAAATAGGCATATCTGTATATAATACATAAAAGTACAACTAACATAATTAAAATGTAAGACTGATTCACAAGAGGGTGACTCTATGATTTAAAGACAAATATTATAGGAATCCGAAACCTATAAATCCATCTCAGAACCCAATTTTTATTCCAATCCTCTTCAATTGGGCCCTTAACTCCGAAAAACATAAACCTCATTGGGCCTAAGCCCAACTCCTGAGGTCGTTTAAGTTATATTAGCCCAAAGATCTATTCGGGCTCCCAAGTTATAAAATTAGGTATTACTAGTATTCTTGTTGTGCATTACACGATTTATATGATACTTATTAATTTTAACCTTTTAAGATATATTATACTAAAACGAAATATATAATATTTTTATTATATGTATATTAATAAAACCTCTAACTTTAAATTTATGTTAATTTAAATAGTTGTATTTAACAATATTAGAAATTTAAAATGCAAATAATAACATAACTTTTTATAGATAACTTAAATACTAAATTTGAAAATTTACATTCAGAAATATTAGGGCCCGTTTACTTTGGTGGGTGGGATTGTTTGGATTGATAGAAAATGTGGGATTGCACTGTTCAATAAGGATTAAAAAGTGTTAATTTAATTGTTTGGTATGTAAGTTATATTGTGGGTTTAGTATAATTTTTTGTTTGGTATGATTGTTTGTAGGTTATGTAAGTTAGTTTGTTTAAAAAATCTTGTTTGGTTTATTGTTTAGTATGGATAAAAAATGTTAAATGACAATTTTGCTCTCAAATGTTTTAAAATTAAAAATTTATGATTTTTAACAAATTTCCACACATGATTTGATAAAAGAAAGGGAAAACGAATTTAACATCATCTTCCCCAAATCATTTCAACTCTCAATAGCACAAATCATTCACACACAATCGAAGGTATTTGAAATTGATGGGCATCTTCACCAAATGAGCACCAAGAGAGAAGCTTAGCTCAACCACAGTGGAAATTTGGTCGAAACCGATAAGTTGAACAGAGGCGAGATTCGATCGATGCAGATTGGAAAATGAAGACTGTGGCGAGAACTCCGACCAATACGGTGGCAACCAAGACCACCGTCGGCAAGGGAGTTAGGAGCCCCAAAGTTTGCAGAAAAAGGGCAGTATTCAGAGTCATTCTTCTTCCATAAGTGATTGGCCTAAACAAAGCCGCCATGCTTTGCATTCATTCATTACAGATTACCATAGCCAAGAAGTGCTTATCTTTAAGCTAGGAATGAAGTATTTGCAGTGAAGCCATAGATACATACCTCGAGGAGTCCTTTGCCTGTTGAAAATTCAACAGTAACCACAGAAGCAAAGCCAGCCATTGCTATAAGCCCAACCCATACACCCAAACCCTTGCCCTCATTGCTGCTCTCTTCACTTCTAATCCACATTGATTTTGGCTTTTTATGCTTAAATCCTCTCTGAATCACTGAAAATGGAAATCAACAAAAAGAAGGGCAAAAATGTATTTCCAGAATGAATAGCAAGGGTAATTGAGTAAATTCACCAGAATCACTGTTGGGCCACATTTTAACCCACCAAATATGGTGGGTTTATAAAATGCCCAGTAAGAGAGCCCAATCCGACTTTTAATCCGACCCAATCCAACGGATAAATTACAAACCCGGGCTTCGGTCCGTCAAAGTAAACATGGGTTTAAGTTGATTTCTAAACCCTAACCAACCTTAACCTATAAAGTAAACAGGCCCTTAGGTGGTTAGAAGTAGAGTCGACAATTTGAGTCCAATCCGATGGGACGGCCTGAGCGGCCCATAAATGAGGTCGGGTTGGACTCTTAAATGAGCGGCCTGAAAAGCACCGAAACTTCTTGGCCCGGCCCAGTGGCCCCACGTGTCGAATGGGCTCGAGGCTTCGAGCTAATTTGGCCCGTTGGGTTTAGGCCAGCCCGATGGCCTGATATATTAGTTTTTTTATTACTATTTTTGTACAATTTGTAAATTTTACATGTGACTCGATTCCTTCTATCATGTTTTTAAATTTTTTTCTTAATTATTATCTTCTTCAACTATCATTAACTAATTAGAACCCACTAGCAAATTATGATAATTGAGTTCAAATATTTTTTAATGCATAAAAGAAAGTAAAAGAGGATCGGATTTTGCCCTCACTAATAATTTAATTATATTAAATAAATTAACTTCGATTACATAAATAAGAATACTATAGTTTAAACTGAATACCTTAAATTGTCTAATAGGAAGTTCTTTCTATATAAATCGATGTAAGAATTTAATCACTTAAAATTTATTTTAATTTTAAAAAATAATTAGGGATTTGATCCGATTTGGCCCGTTGACCTGATGGGCCAAGTGGGGTTGGGCTGGGCTCCAATTTCGTAGGCCCGACTAAAGGATTGGCCAGCCCGACCCAACCCAACTTTATCGTTTGGCCTGTTGGGTTGGACCGGCTCTGACCGAATTGCCACCTATAGTTAGAAGTGATACTAATTAGAAAACTTTCATATTTTCACTAAGGCTCTTTTAGTTACTAAAAGAATCGCAAACTCAACTATTGATTGTCTTGCTTATCATGCTATCAGTCTTCCCAATCCCTCTATTTTTGTGGAGACTCCTAGTTTTCTTACTAGTATTATGGTGAAAGATTATAATTCCTTAAGTTAATTATTGAATTA
Organism: Scutellaria baicalensis; assembly: GCA_005771605.1. Classification (NCBI taxonomy): domain Eukaryota; kingdom Viridiplantae; phylum Streptophyta; class Magnoliopsida; order Lamiales; family Lamiaceae; genus Scutellaria; species Scutellaria baicalensis. Next base: position 17,379,872 of record CM016727.1, read on the forward strand.
TTTTTCATTTAAAAAAAAAAACGAAGGCTCCTTTTTTTTTTTTTCCTACTTCGAGATTATATAATATTTTCTCTTAACAATTAAATATTACTTTATATTCAATATTGGAAAACAATGATCTCATTTTTTTATGTTTTTACATTAAACAATAACTAATATAAATTAAAACTAAAATTTTAAACTGTAGATATATTTACTTATAAGAATTATAAAATTGTAAATTTTTATTTAACAAAATATAAGAATTATATATATTTTATGAAAAATTATTCCAAATATGATATAAATATGTTAATAAATAAAATTACACATATAAAAAAGAGAAATTTAATATATCATGCACCAATAATCAATTTCAAGTAAAAAACTTATGTAATTGGGAATTATGATTTATATATGAAAAAACATACACTCTTCCATTGAATGGTGATATATATGTGTGTGTAAGCACTTATCATAAAACTCCTCTCATTCCCCTCCAATTGCTCAACTTTTGTTAAGGTCTACAAAACCTACCAAATGATTATTTTTATCTTTTTACATTATTTTTCTTCCTAAAAATTTACATTATCTTTTTGAGTGGGAAAATGACTTTTTTATAAATATTTCCAAACATTTTGTTAAAATTTATATTTATATTATATATATAGTTGCAAAATGTTAAAATGCCCACGACGGGCAACTCTTAATATGTCCACCGTTGACGTGTAATGATCTCATGCCCTCGTTATATGAAAAGTGAAATTAATCGATATGTTGGATATATGACACGTTAGCAGTGGACACATATTAATATGCTAACGATTGCTAGGATAGTATGACTGATAGATAACCATTGCTGAAACAAAACAAAGAAAAAGGATGAATATTATAAGTAGTTCAAAAAGGATTTTTATTTTTTTTAACCAGAGTCGGAAACCATTTTTTCTTTTTTAAGTCAAGAGATGAAATTAACCTCGTACCGGTCCGTACTATCATATTTCACTTCGTAGCAGTCTGTACCAACTTATTCACCCCTTACCAACCCATACCATCATAGTACATCCTTATACCACAACGGATACTCAAAAACTTTTATGCAACTGGTGCATGTATTTAGGATTCATGCACCCAGGTCGACTAGGCTCACGAGCCAAAAACATACACCCAGGTCGACTAGGCTCACGAGCTAAAAAACGAGCCTCACGCGCGCGCCTGGGTGGATGCGCTCAAACCCACCCAAATTCGTTACAGGTGTCATGTATTTATGTTATGTTAGTCATCAATTTATGTTATATTAGTCATACATTTGTGTAGGGGTGTGCACAATTAGGTTAAAACCGAATTGACCGACCGAACCAAACCGAAATACGCAGTTCGGTTCGGTTTGGTTTTTGTGAATTCGGTTCGGTTTCGGTTTTTGTGATTGGGTAATTCGGTATTTCGGTTCGGTATCGGTTTCTGAAATTAAAAAACCGTATTAACCGAACCGAACCGAATAATATATTTATATATAATATAATATATATAATATAATATATTAAAGACTTAAAGTGGTAAAGTAAAGCTGCTCAGCGAAGATGAAGACACAGAGAAAAAAAAAAAAACCTAGCCTCAATTTCAAATCAATTAAAACGTAAAGCAAACCGCTCTGCCACTCGCCGCCACTGCTCGCTCCGCCACTCACCGCCACTGCCCGCTCCGCCACTCACCGTCACTCCCTCCCTCTCGGCCTCTTCTACTCACTACTCAGCCCGTTACCCGGCGCCCACCACCTGCTTCTTCCACCTCCCTCTCGGCCTCTTCTACTCACTACTCCGCCACTCGCCGCCACTCCCACCCTCTCGGCAGTGTGTCCATGTACCAGGAATATATTCTTAGATTCAACCAATCTTACAGATGAATAAAAGTCTTCCTTGTGTATACACTATTTGTTCCAGGATTTGTTCCTTGTGTATACATTATTTGAACTTTGATTTTGAGAAATAAGAAGAAAAAATGTGTAATTCGGTTTTGCACCGAACCGAATTGAAATTTTTCGGTTCGGTTGCAATTCGGTTTCCAGCTCAATTCGGTTATTTCGGTTTTTTTTACACTCAATTCGGTTTTTTCGATTTTGCTAATTCGGTTCGGTTCGGCTACCGAACCGACCGATGCACACCCCTACATTTGTGTCATGATTTCATACCTTTAGAATTTTTAACTATATCTTCATACCTTTTATTAATGTTCAACATATTTTTTAGTTATACTAGTCATACCTTTTAGTTATATATTAGTTATATCTTCATATATTATATAAGGTATGATTATGTTGATATAAATGTATGACTAATATCACATAAATATATGAGGTTTATAATGTAAAGATACATGTACAAAATATGTCAAAATTATAGTTATTCTTTTAAAATTAAATGTATGAAATTTGGAAATAAAAAATTTAATTAACATAATATAAATGTATGTCTATCATAACAGGAGAGTCATAACCAAAAATAAAAAATCAAACATAGAAAAGGATAAAAACCAGATGGATTGATCCAGATTCCGAATATGACCCCGAGTGCACCTGATTTATTGAAGACTTCTCACATCATAAATGGCAGTACTTATTTATTTAAATACAAAATAGTCTCTACTATATAAATTCGAAATTTATTGGCAAAGTTAGTGCCCAAAATTTATAAAACTTGGAAAGGTGAATATTGGATTATGAGATTGTTGGAGTGATAAAATGGGAGAAGAAAACCTAGAGAGCTTCCTCAAATGGGCTACTGCCATTGGAATCTCAGACGCTCCAATTTCTTCTTCTTCTTCTTCTTCTTGTGTGGCCCATTCCTTGTCAGTCTCTCATTTTCCTGATGCCGGCGGGTACACCTCTACACATTCATGCCATTTTCTGCTCATTTATGCATCTATGTAATTGTGGTGATCATTGATGCAGGAGAGGTTTGGCTGCTACGCGAGTTTTGAGGAAAGGGGAGCTGATTTTGAGGGTTCCTAAGCCTGCTCTCATCACCACCCATTCTCTGATTTCCATGGATCACACTTTCTCTGCTGCTTTGGGGAAATACCCTTCTCTCTCTCCCACTCAGGTCTCTCTCTCTCTCTCTCTCTCTCTCTCTCTCTCTCGTTTTGGGGGTTTTTGGTAGGTATTATTGAGGTATTTACTCATGTTTGCTAAGTTTTGGAATATTGTGGCATTTGGGTTGAAAATGAAAAGGGCTACTTAAATCATTTAAATGCAGAAAAGCCCTAGACTTTATTTATTTGTGATTCTGTTTTGTTTGCTTTGAAGTAAAAAAGAAAACCATTTGAACATGTAGTTGCAGATTATGCAATTGACAGAAATATTAGTCTGTTTCCTGATTCGTGGAATGAAGCAAGAGATGAGAATGCTTCACTTATTGATGAATGCAGAGAATGATGACTAATAAGCTGCTGTTAACAATATCAATTTTGATTCAAATTATAATATATTTCAAAGACAATATCGCTAGTTCTTAGCAATTGTCTCACTTGTCTACGAACAGTAGCCTTTTGGTCCAGTATGTGCTTTGAACTTCAAATCGAGAGCTGATTTAGAACCTCCGGCTGAAGATTGGTTAACTCAATAATGCTGAATACTGATTTAGCAATTGAGTCGATAAATGCTGGCACTTAACAAGAACACATATGTGATATTGGGTATATTTTTATCTTGTCTAGATATTATCCATTGCTTTACTGAATGAAGTGAACAAGGGAAGGAGTTCTTGGTGGTATCCTTACCTAAAGCAGTTACCTCGAAGTTATGACTTGCTTGCGGGTTTTGGTCAATTTGAGATTGAAGCTTTGCAGGTCAGTTTTGGTCAATTATTACAATTTTTGGCATAGTCTCAATTAATATGTCAACAAGATTTTTGTGAAAATTATTATGTATTGGAAGATATGGTTTTCTGAAAGCATGTACAAAATCACTTGTAGATTGATGATGCCATTTGGACTGCAGAAAAGGCTGTGCATAAAGGTAAAATGGAGTGGAAAGAAGCTACTCCAGTTATATGTGAACTTAATCTCAAGCCTCAGTTCACAACCTTCAATGCATGGCTATGGGCTTCTGCAACTGTAAGCACCTATCATTTGTTTACGATCATTTTTTGATACATCCTCTTCATCTTGGAGCCCCCTAAAGAAAACATTACAAAAAGAAAAAAGAGGAAAATGATGATGTGCAACTACCCAAAAATTCTTTAAAAAAAGAAAGAAGTTATTTGTCCATTAATAGCTTTGTTGGCCAGTTGATTTTACTTCAAAAATGGACTGGCTTACTGCCTTCATTATTTCACAGAAATCTCGTTGGGGAAATTTCATCATTTTTTTTGTTTTGTTTTTGTTGTGAAAGATATCCTCACGTACTATGCATATATCCTGGGATACTGCGGGCTGTTTATGTCCTGTTGGAGACTTCTTTAATTATGCACCCCCTGAAGATCCCTATCGTCTAAACAATTCAAAGGCTAATGATACTGAGCCTTTGTTGCACATAACCTCTTCTGGTGAAGGACAAGGAGGAGAAAATTCAAGAGCAGAGCTATTAGAAGCTAACACAGATAGGTTAACGGATGCTGGTTATGATGAAGCTCTTGGTAGTTATTGCTTCTATGCTAGGACAAACTATGAAAGAGGAGATCAGGTATTGGTCATATCTTCATCCTTTTTACTTGTTTACTTTGGTATAGATGGTGGTGATAATGCATTTTGCTGTTATGTGAATATAAAAGATTCTTATTTGCTTTACTTGTTCCGTATTTTGCTTCAAGTTCAGTCTAGAGGGTGAGAATTTTATTAATCTATAACGTAATGTTATAACTACTGCGTTTTATATTATTAATTATTTTAGTTGCTTAAGATGCTATAATGGTCTCGTTCCATTTCGTTCTCTGGCTGGTGAGTATTTTCTAAAGTGTCTGAAAGTATTGCTAGAATAGAAAAGCTCCTGATATTGGAGCATTAATGTTTATTCTATGGGGAAGTGAAGGCAAAAAAACATAAAAATTCATGCACGGAGATGGAGGCAGTTGTCAGTTCTACGTGAATCAGATGGGATGAGTTTGATTGCATAGATAGGGTAGAGCACATGGATAAAGAACCATGTTAGGTTTGGTTGGCTATGTCGTGTTTTCAATTCTAGACCTGATTGCTGGTTTCTCAATGATTTTGTTAGTGGATCTTAATGTAGAAACTGCAAACCTTTTTTTTTTTGCATACATTACATATTTTGATTGATTATTGAATTATTTAGCATTTCATGAGTTATCGCGATTTTATTATAGCTATAGAATGAGATTGTGCTGATGCACTTTTAGCTACATATTCTGTAATCAAATTCTATTATTCATCTGAAGATATAAAACTGATGCATGAAAGACATAAATTAAGTTAAAAAATGAAGAAAATTTTCTGTTAAACAGAATGATCAGTGTCAAAGTTGCAGCAACAATCAATTTGCAGTTGGTTAATCAAATGTATTTGTGTATCTCATTGCAATTTATCACTCTTTTTGTTCATCTGCAGGTTCTTCTAAGCTATGGTACATACACAAACTTGGAACTTCTTGAACACTATGGGTTTCTTCTGCTGGAAAACCCGAACGACAGAGCTTTTATTTCCTTGGAACCAGAAATGTATTCCCTTTGTTCATGGCCCAAAGACTCACTATACATTTCTCAAGATGGGAAGCCTTCCTTCGCCCTTCTTTCCACTGTCCGTTTGTGGGCCACCCCTGTTAGCAAGAGACGATCAGTTAAACACATTGCTTATTCAGGGCATTGCATCTCAAACAAGAACGAGGTTGCAGTAATGGAATGGATAGCAAACAAATGCCGGGTACTGTTAAGCAGTTTCTCGACCTCAATTGATGAAGATGCAATGTTGCTCTCTATCATTGATAGAATTCAAGATTTTTGTGGGGATACAGAGTCATTAACACCTGCACTACATAACGAGATTCGTGATTTCTTCGAGAGTAATAATGTGCAGAGTGGAGACCTCTCAGCTAAGCTTCATTTTTCTGCAAAGTTGAGAAGGTCCATTTACAGGTGGAAAATGGCAGTTCAGTGGAGATGCATGTACAAGACAATTTTATCTGATTGCACTTCACATTGTACTAGGATGTTGAATAATCCTTCTTATTGATTTTAATCTATAGCAATGGGTTGACAACTAGCTGTGGTGTGCTACTTATGACCGGAAGCGTCGGGAAATATTTCTGATATTTTCTCGATATTCTTATAAAAACAAATTTTCTCTCCTTCTTTCGTATAATTGGTATAGGAACAACAGATTTCATGAAAATATCAGTAAAATTTTGATAAATATCAGAACCGGTTTTGATATCGTTTACTTCAATGGTACAAATTGTTGGCAAATCAGTTAAATATTATGTCCAAATGGTACAAAGTTTACCATTTTTTCTAAATTTTACCAAAATAAAGCTATCAATATTTCTGTCAACATCGAAAATTCTAACTTTTTATTTTTTTGAGAATTTTTCATTTGATTTAACTGCCAAAAAACGTCAAATCGTTTGCTTAAATTGTTAATAAAAGTATTAACTAACATAACAAACCTTATTTTTTCTCAACTAAATCATTTTTCAAAAAGTGGTATTATTTTATTAAGCTTGAAGAAGAGGGAGCCAAAAAAGAATTAAAATTTTCATAGCACCGATATGAAAATATCGATATCAATTTTAATCGCTATATTTTTTTTTGATATATATTGAAACCTGCAATACTAAAGTGAATATCTATATACTATTACATCTCATTTTTAAATCATCGATATGAATAAATTAACAATACAGAAAAAATATCAATATATTTCAGATTAAATATTAAATTAGGTTTTAATATCAGCCAAGTAAAACAATAATACATATAGAAAAAATATCAATAAAGTTTCAGAATATTTTCTTGTAATGGGTTGGTAATGTCTTCATTAAAAGAGTACAATCTCACAATTTTTTGGAACTAAGTACTGATATAACATTTGTTGCTGAGGTACAACAAATTGCTTAATATTTTTCTCAATTGTAGCGTCAACAATATAAAATATTCAAACGTTAACCCAAGTAATCATAAATTAATTTAATTTAATTTAATTCTACGAAAATTAGGTAATAATTCGTGACATAGCTTTACATTTCGAATATGTATGAAACTAAAATTACAATTATGTCGTAAATTGCAATAATTTACATTAAAGTTCGTTGAATCCATCTAATGGGATTCATCCATTCAAACACATACTCATTCGACTAAATTTGTGAACAAACAAAAATTATTCGACTAAATTTGTGAATAACAAAAATTAAAATATACAAAATACAATCATATCATACGATATAATTATATGATAGGAATAAACAAATTTGAACTATTTACAGAAATAGGATGATAAATATAGTTATTAATTCAAGATTTTTGAAAAAGATGGATCAGAAATCTGGCTTGGTTTTTCCTAGAAAAAACAGTGATAGCGCTCAGTAATTTCAGCGTCGAATCATCTGGGGAAAAATTCATCAATTCCATCTCACTATATTAAACAACACTGAAATTATATATAAATGTTTTTATTGAATAATCGATATTTATTTCGAAATATTTTAGGTGAAATTTAAATGGATCAGATTTCTGGCTTGGATTCTCCAAAGGAGAAAAAAAATAGTAGCACAGTTTAATCAACTTCGATCATCTGGGGAAATAATCATCACTTCCATTATATCGCTTAAATTTAAAAAAAAAAAGCAGAAACCGATTTTCAACTAATAAATATAAGAATATTATGTAAGTAAAATTGAAATAAATTCGAAAATGAGAGATGGATCAGAATTCTGGCTTGGATTTTCTCCCAATAATGGAAGAAAAAAACATAGAGCGCTCAGTAATTTCAGCGTCGAATCATCTGGGGAAAAATTCATCACTTCCATCTCACAAAAACAAAATAAAAGAAAAGGCATTCATATATTGAATAAGAGAAGAGGAAACAGAAGAAGAAATTTCACCAGATCTGTCAGAGTGGAGCTAAAAGCAAAGCTCCGTTGGGAAAGCAGAAACAGGCATAGAAGAATTTAGCGTCGGCTCATACACAACGCCCATTTGAATCTCGAGCGCCGGTAATCAGTAAATCGACGCGTTTATTAGATCGATTGAGATATGATTACAAAGAAACAAAATCAAATTGAAATTGGAGAGAGAGAGAGAGAGAGTGGGCATGGATTGGTAGTGAGATGTATGGAAGAAGGGTTATGAGATATATAGGCGTGAAGGAGGTGGCGAGGCGGGCGGGGCTAGGGCTTTTCCAAAACCCTAATTTTAATCCCACTCTTTTTATATTTTCCCCAAAAAATAAAAAAACTGTGTAATAACTAATAACTCAGGCAATATTGTTTAGTTAATTTGATTTTTTAAAAAATTGTTTAGTTAAACAAGAAAATAGAATACAATTTTCTACTATTCAATTGTTAAGAAAAATACTGTATTTGTAATAGAATACGATTTTCCAATAATTTATCATTTTATTTTATTTATTTTAATATTCAAAAATTAGTCCAAGTAAGAAAGTAAAAGGTTATAACTTATTTTAAATACATTTTCACCAGAATCATTTTATTTTCATTAACCAAATTATGATTAATATATTTCAATTAGGTATTAGGGCCCGAAAGACTTGACAAAATCGAAACTTTAACATATTTTATAGGAGAAGGTACCTTGTGCAACTAGTGCATGGATTTGAGATCACGCACTCGGGTCGGCCCAACTAAGCCCATATCTTTTCTTTTTTTCACACATAAATTTTGTATTTTGGTCGTAACCTTTATGTTATGTTAGTCATATTTCTACATTATGTTAGTCATTTTTTATGTTATATTAGTCATAACTTCATTTTCAAAGTTTATACCCTTAGTTCAATGCTTCAACTTTAAAAAAAAACACTGACTTTTATGTTAAGTTAGTCATACTTTTATATTATATGAATCATACATATATATGGTATTGCTTATACATTTATGTAATACGAGTATCAGCATATGCGTTGTGGAGGATGAATTATTTAAATAAAAATATTATAATACTATTAACCTTAAATAATAATTTTTCATAAGGTTATACAATCTATATTTAATTAAATTAAATTAAAAAATGTATAGTATATTAGAGTCCTATTCATGATAGAACTCTATATGATTTTAGTTTAGAATTCTTTTGTAAAATTATTTAAATATGAAAATCATGAATTACTATTATAACCTTAAATAAAAATTTTAACAAGGATATATTAGACAATCCATATTTTGTTAGAAATATTCATACTTTTATATAGGTAATATATATAAATGTATGACTAACATGACTATAAGATGTGACTAATGTAACATGAAGATAGAACAATTGAAGCGAATTTTGATGCAAACTTAACGGTTAGCTCGTGTTAGTAGCACGATGGAAAGAAGGGAAAAACAATAAAAAATTGTTAGCTTTGATACCAAACAATAGTATTTTATTAAAACGAAACAAATTGGAACTATATATTGAAATTTAATATTGAGAAAAAGAAAAGAAAATAAAAAACTTCAAAAACAGACAAAAATAATATAAACTAAGGACTAGAGTGAAATAATTGGATGACCAATTTTCATATGAATGAAACAAGCAAAAAATTAATCTATAGTCTTCTATGAAGTGAATTGTGGTGATGAATAACAAAAGTTGTAGATAGAAATATAAGATGAATTTGCCCATTTGAGAAGTAAAGCACTTTTCTTGATTTCCTTTTCTTGCATGTCTGTTTCTCAATGGTATGAAATAAAAGGAAAGAATGATACTAAAACCAAAAAAATCCTAATATATATGAACATTTCACTAATAATAAATGAATCCAAGATTCCTTTCTTTTGCAATTTCATGACCAACAAGAATCTTCTTTCTCCCCATTCTAACACCTCCCTTTGCCTTGTTTGCTTCATTTCCCACCAATTCTTCCATTAAACTACTTCAATTTGCATAAAAAAAGATGAAACACTAATCTATAAAAGCATGAAAAATCTTGGAAGGAGGCATTGAACCAATCTCAGTTTCTATACCTCTTACAATAATCAAAATCTTGCTCTCTTGTAGTATTACTATATATTGAAATGGCTTCGAATGCAGCAGCGTTGAAGAGATCGGAGTCGATGGCAGACAGCATGCCGGAGGCCTTGAGACAGAGCCGGTATCACATGAAGAGATGCTTTGCAAAGTACATTGAGAAAGGAAACAGGATGATGAAACGTCATCACCTGATGGGAGAAATGGAGCAAGTTATCGAGGATAAGACCGAGAAAGCTCAATTGCTAGATGGATTGCTTGGTTACATCTTGTGCACTACTCAAGTATGCTCATTTGGTTCGGTTTTTCTATCTTGTTTCTTGCACTGATGCAATGATTTGATCTTGTCGTTATCTTTTTATGCTTGTTGGATGTGTAGGAAGCAGCCGTTGTTCCTCCCAACGTGGCCTTTGCTATTAGGCCATCTCCGGGTTTTTGGGAGTATGTTAAAGTGAGTGCTAATGATCTGTCTGTGGAGGGCATCACAACAACTGAGTACTTGAAATATAAAGAGAAGACAATGGATGAAAAGTGGTATATATATATCTTGCAAGAATCTATGTATAAAAATGCATATTAAGGTGTCTAAATAAGACTTAAAGATGATCCTATTTGAGTTGCAGGGCTACTGATGAAAATGCATTAGAGATTGATTTCGGAGCAATGGATTTCTCTATGCCTCACCTCACTTTATCTTCTTCAATTGGCAATGGAGTTGGCTACATTTCCAAGTTTCTCACTACAAAGCTCAATAACAACACCCCTTTGACTGCTCAATCTCTCGTCGATTATTTGCTCACTTTGAACCACCAAGGAGAGGTATAATCATCTCATCTCATCTCCAGCTTATATTAGACAACAATTATCCAACAAAAGTGTTGTGTATGAACCATAATCTGGTCCTAAATTTGCAGAAACTTATGATAAATGAGAACCTTAACACAGTCACAAAGCTTCAAGGTGCATTGATAATTGCTGAGGCAGCTTTGTCTTCACTCCCTAAAGACACGCCTTATCAGAGTTTTGAGATGAGGTCAATATAATGGCTTTAATCTGCTCTTATCTTCTGTTTCTTCGTATGTGCAACGAGCTGAGTAATCATGTGTGTTTGAGGTACAGGTTTAGAGAGTGGGGCTTCGAAAAAGGGTGGGGTGATAATGCTGAAAGAGTTCAAGCCACAATGCACTCACTTTCTGAAATTCTCCAAGCTCCTGATCCATCTAACATGGAGGTGTTCTTTGGAAGGCTTCCTATAATCTTCAACGTCGTTCTGTTTTCTATCCATGGATATTTTGGACAATCCGACGTTCTGGGCTTGCCAGATACAGGTGGACAGGTAAGAATGAGGATTATGGGATTATCAAAAAGTTGTTGCATTATGCTGATTGATGTTTCTTGAAGGTTGTTTATGTTTTGGATCAAGTGGTTGCAATGGAAGAGGAATTGCTAATGAGAATTAAGCAACAAGGTCTGAATGTGAAGCCTCAGATTATAGTGGTAAGTAGCATGCTAACTGAGATTGATTCTTGTGTAAAAAACGAGACTATATCGTTGGTCGTAATGCAGGTTACTCGACTCATCCCCGATGCTAAAGGGACTAGATGCAACATGGAGTTTGAACCAGTTATGAACACAAAGCATTCCCACATTCTTAGAGTGCCATTTGTAACTGAAAATGGAGTTGTTGGACAATGGGTTTCTAGATTCGACATCTATCCTTACCTCGAGAAGTTTACTCAGGTTCTTGCAACATCATTCATCACATTTACTCTGCCTCAACAAAAACATGGTTCAACAAACTTTTCTTTCTTCAACAGGATGCCTCGAACAAAATAGTCGAAATCATGGAGGGGAAACCTGATCTGATCATAGGAAACTACACGGATGGAAACCTCGTGGCCTCACTCATGGCTACTAAACTTGATACAACACTGGTACTTAACTGCTGGACTTTTCGTATTCTTTCAACTACAACGAATGCTGGTTTTACTCATTTTCTTGAATAGGGAACGATTGCACACGCATTGGAGAAGACAAAGTACGAAGATTCAGACATTAAATGGAAAGAATTCGATCCCAAGTACCACTTTTCATGCCAGTTTTCAGCTGATCTGATTGCAATGAACTCAGCAGATTTCATCATCACAAGCACATATCAGGAAATTGCTGGAAGGTATTATACATACACACACAGCTTCTCAATTAGCTTAACTTGTACATTGTTTTCAATGCATATAAATGGCGTTTTTTCAGCAAAGACAGGCCAGGCCAATATGAAAGCCATAGTGCATTCACCTTACCAGGGCTATACAGAGTTGTATCTGGGATCAACGTCTTCGATCCTAAGTTCAACATTGCTTCGCCCGGTGCAGATCAGTCTGTATACTTTCCTCACTCGGAGAAAAACAAACGGTTCACAAACTATTGTTCCGCCATTGAAGAGCTTCTCTTCACTAAAACCGACAATGCTGAACACATGTCAGTTACTTATACTTGTCTGCATCATCAAGATAAGTTCTTAAAACTGACACTTGTTGTGTGCAAATAACAGAGGATACTTAGAAGACAAGAAGAAACCGATCATTTTCTCCATGGCTAGGCTCGACACAGTGAAGAACATCACTGGACTAACAGAGTGGTATGGCAAGAACAAGAGGCTCAGAAGCTTAGTCAATCTTGTCATAGTCGGAGGCTTCTTTGATCCATCGAAATCCAAAGACAGAGAAGAAGCAGCAGAGATAAAGAAGATGCATAGCTTAATCGAAAAATATGAGCTCAAAGGGCAGATGAGATGGATAGCTGCTCAAACTGATAGAAAAAGAAACGGGGAGCTATACCGTTGCATTGCTGATTCGAAGGGGGCTTTCGTGCAGCCAGCATTGTACGAAGCCTTTGGTCTAACAGTGATCGAAGCAATGAACTGTGGCTTACCAACTTTTGCAACCAATCAAGGTGGCCCGGCTGAGATAATCGTTGATGGGGTTTCTGGTTTTCATATTGATCCTAACAATGGAGATGAATCTGGCAACAAGATTGCTGATTTTTTCCAGAAATGTAAGGAGGATTCCCAGTACTGGAACACAGTGTCGATTCGAGGGCTACAACGTATAAACGAATGGTAACTTAACTCCTTGCTAACATGAATGTTGTAGAGATCATCTAACAAGGCCAAAGTAGTATATGATTATTGCTTTTTTTGCTCGTTGAAGCTATACGTGGAAGATATACGCGAACAAAGTCTTGAATATGGGCTGCATCTATAGCTTCTGGAGGCGATTGCACAACACCGAGAAGCAAGCTAAAGGGAGATATATTCAGACATTTTACAATCTTCAGTTCAAGAACTTGGTACATTGGATTCACATTTAACCTTAGCTCATCGAATCAAATCTGGTTTTTCGTTGAGGAAAGTTGGTAAATAATATCCTCTTGATGAAAACTAATGCAGGTGAAAAATCTTGAAATAAAAAAGGATGAAACTCCAAAGCAGGAACCAAAGCCGAGACCCAAGCAACAACCCTCACTAAGGTAAGATTATAAGCTTCTTAATGGCCTCTATATCGATAACTTTGATTGGCTCGTATTGTTATTTATTTCATCGATACTGATACAATGTCGCTTTATCTGCAGGCGATCTCAGTCGACATTGCAGAGGTAATTATAATACTATTCCATCCAAGTCTGAAGTTTCTTGTGAACTTCATGTTTGTGTGAAAAAAAAATTGAACTCATGTCATTGTTAACTGCTATAGGTTGTTTGGAGCTTGAAGATTCCGAAAAAACGGGAGCTGGATAAAGATCACAACATGAAAGGTGAAGAAGAAGAAGAAGAAACTCTTGATTGTTTTTATATCAGCTATATGTAATAAATAACTTCACTACCCAAGTGGTTGTAATATTACACCAAAACAAGATCATTCTTTTACATAATGTAGTGCTTATCTAGTTACAAATTATAGAGTTTGGATGGTTTGATTTGATTGGTAAAATTAAAGAAACTAAGCACATGTAACCATTGATCCCACTTCTTAAGTCTATGAACAGCAACTGTATTTGGTATAAGATCATGTGAGCATCTTCCATTAGTCCCAGGATAATCGTACATTGCAGGTTTCTCCGAAAACCGATTCTTTCCCCTGTTTCCTCTGTTAAGCCACTCTCCGACGAGCTTATCCTCCGGTCCAAACGTATGATTAACCGGGATTAACGAGCCACTGATCCACTCGACAATGTCCCAAGAAAGCACAAATCCCATACCGGACATGTAATGAACAAAGGGGTTCATGCTAGTGCATGGTATGACAAAACCATAGTACAGATCAAATCTTGGTAATAAATGGAGGGACATTGCCAAGGGCTCTAGTCTTAAGAAAACGTCGTCGTCTGCTTTCATGACGTAGTCGTATCTAGTTTGGAGGATTGTTGGGAGAGAGGAGAAGTAGGTGTAAGTCTTGCCGTTGTTCATGTTTTCGGAGCAGTTGAGAATGATTATGTCGTCGAAACGCATGATCTCAAGGGCGATGAGGACTCGTTGTTCTTGTTTGGTGAGGTGGCAGAAGACGAACTTGATGTCGATTCTTGCGATGGGTGAAGACTGCGTTCCGTAGACGAGGCGGAGGAAGTGGCGGCGCTCGTATTTGTCGGGGCGGGTGAGGATTCCGATGAGGAGGCTGAAGTTGAAGTGAGGGTGTGGAGGAGATGAGGTTTGAAGTGTCATGGTTGATGTGGGAGAGTTGTAGTTGATGCTAAAGGATATGAAGAAGATGAAGAGGATTAGTGAAAGTGTTGATAATATGGCTAGTGTTTGTGTTTGTTTTAGTATTAGCATTCTTTGTGTTTATGAAAAAATGGGCTAAATCTTCTTTGTTAGAGAGTGTTTTTTCTAACATTTTCATAGGAAAAAAACAACTTTAGACATTGTGAGGAATGTGAAAAAAGTGTAGAAAGATGGTTTTCATGATGGGAAAAAAGTTGCACATGAAAAGCAAACCATAAGGTGATGGAAAATGTGAGTTATTTAAGTAGGGTGACAATTTTTCTATTAAATGTAATAGTATTTCACAAGAAATTTCATCTTATATTTTTATTGTTATCATGCATACAATATATTTAAAATAAACCAATGAAAGAAACGAAACTGAGTTGCTAAGTTAACATACTTTTTGTAATTTCAGAACATTTCTTACTGATTTCTTCACTTAGTGCTCACACCATAGAAGATTAGATTCATTACTTTATTTATAATGTCATTCCATCAAGTTTTAATTTATTTCACATGTTTCATTTCCATTCACCCAAAATTAGATTTGAGAAAATAAATATAATAAAGTTATCTACTCAGAACGACCATTCCAATTTGGCAAATAATTTCGGTTTTAATCAACACAAACGCCATGTAAAAATTAGTCGAAAATTGATCAATACCAACTTTATAAACCAATTTCGAACCGTTTTGTTTTGTTAATCAATGAACGTCATAGTACTAAATGATATCGTAAGTGCATACTAAAAGTGTCGTAAGAGGAGATAAAAACACGTTTTGTGTAAAAGCAACAGTGTAGTTTAGCACAAAAGGTGAAGTCTTTACTCTCATAAGCAGCAAAAAAATTGAGATAAAAGTGAAGAAGAATCCTCTCATGTTTATGATGTTTCTATTGGCAAGCTATGGTTGTTGGTTCCATCGGAATCGAGCTGTCTCTATCACACTTTTCCGGGCCAATGCTTACAACTCCTTCTCCCTGTAATAACAAGGCTTAACTAAGTGTAAAGCTACAAGATTTTCTCTGTTTAAATAGTAAGATCAATTCATATATATATATACCTTAGCAATGTTTCTAAAATATGTAGTAGTGTAGTTTCCAGATGGAAACAAGGCTTCAATGAGATCTGCTAGAACGACGTGAGGTTGAGACACTGCTCCGTCATACCAATCTTGATCAAGCACGACGAGCATATCAGCATATATAATCTACGAAATATACATAAGCATAAAAATTCATGTAGCTTTAGTAGTAAAGAAAAGTTACCAAGAATGGTGGAATTTTGAACTCTTTTATCATATCTCCACAGGCTTTGATTGGCCATGAAGGCGAAACAGGATTGGTCTTCGACGTTGAGACTTTGAAGGAAGGTGGATGCATTGTAGGCCGTTGGATCAGACGTATACGTCTCATCAATCACAACATCAACCGTCTAATGAACCAAATGCAACGAACAACATTAAGGATGAATGTAAGATAATCGAACATTGTCTTAATACATTGGCTTACACATAGTACTGCATGAAATGCATCCAGTTCATCTGGTATGGAGATGTTGTATGTGACTTTGTTAATGGAGTCATCAATGTTTTCGCCACCCGAATCCTCTACATACTACTTCAACCAAAAAAACAGAACATATAATCGCAAACGAAAAATCATTCCTTCTTTTAGTTATGTTAGTGATACCTTTAGCTTGTAGGCCTCTTTCGTGAAAGACCAGACACACTGCACGAAAGCAAACACGAATTTGGATAAAATGAAGTCGATTTTGATTAGCATTGATGAATGAATGAGAGTGTTTCATACATCTTCATATCTCATCCAAGCCACTATTGGTCGGAATAATGCTGATTTCTTGCTTGCTGCACTTTTACTGAGGCACATGTAATTCTGCTTGATCTGCAATGTAGATTATTAGCAAGCATCCCTTATGTAATTTCTCCGGCCATTTTCCGATCACTTTTACACCCGGATCAAATTTGATGTCCCGATTGCTTAACTAAAACAGGACACACGGAACATATGCCAGAACACTCCACATTTTGAGCTAGATTCAAGCTCAATTTGCAATTTGTGGACTCTGGGTGTAATTAGGTTGCAAATTGAAAAAAGTCATACTCGACATTGTTTTATTTATTTTAAACACGAAATCTTACATTTGGCAATTTATCCATGTTGCTATACTATGATCAACAAATTAATAATACACATATAGATGCTAAAATGTTAGTATTCATTCATGTAGTCCTACAGTTTGGACATACCGTATTGTAGACTTGATTCGCTCGTGTTTCAAGATTGGCAAAGACTCCCAAGTACTTGATCCATTCCGCCTTCTGATGAATGAGATCAAATTATGAAATGTGGGTCGTGATCGTGATCAATTGGTGTGATCATGGTTATTACCTGAAGAGGAGCCAGCTCACCAATTGGGAGAAAAGTAGCGAAGTTGCAAGATTGTGGTTGATCAGTATTCACTATGAAATGAGCTGCAAATTGGGATGTGTTGTTGATCATCTCAACTTGGCCCTCTTTGTACAATTTTAGGACACATTGAGATGCCACATTTTGTGATGTTATCCCCTTCAAACTACCTAGTATTCCCAGTAGCTAAATATATAGGTATGTTAGAATAACGTTGACACAATTGTTGATATTCGACTCGACTCGATTTCGGAATCATCTCACCTCAAAGAATGAAACTGCAGATTCACAATGGAGTTGAGTTATGTTAAAATGAGATCAAATCAAGGAGTTTTTGATTCATTGGTTCATGAATGTGAAATAAAATGCTTAAGTAATAAAATCACCTGGAAAATAATCAGCATCAATTGAATAATTGGCTAGTGGAATGACGAATGATTTTATTCTTGACGTGCAGTACTTTGTTTTGGCTGCCATCTTCGAATTATTCTGCATAAGTATTCACTATTTAGATTTTGCAACCAATTTAACTTTGAGATAGTAGACCGTTTCACGGATATTTATATGTGAAACGGGTCAATTCACAATGCACATCTCACAATAAACATATGAAAATGAATTGAGTTAGTGAGTAAAAAAATAAAAAATAAGAGATCGAACAAGCCTGCCACGGGTTGGCCCGTTTTCTAACGGGCCTTTAAAATATACTCAGTCCAACCCACAGTTTTGATATGGCTGGATGGATCAGTTTAATTCATCTAATTCATTTTGACAACCCCTCGTTATGATATATATAATGGAAAATGCTAAAATGCTCACAACGGAAAATTTTTTATATGTCTACCATTACATGTAATAACTCAAAGAAAAGTGAAATTAATTGATATATTAAATATTACATAATGGAAATTGAAATCAAGTGATATGTTAGATATCTCATACGTCGGTGGTGGACCAATATTAATGTGTAAATAGGGTATGGGTGAGGACTGTGTATATAATATATGTTTCGTTTCATCTAATTTTTTATTTTGATGGAAAAACATTCTTGGAGTCATATTATAGTTGATTGGTTCCCACTACACGAGATTTCGTGTTTTATTTTGTAATAAAAATTCAATTATTATTCAAAATTGCTTAAAAATATATTACAAACATAAAAGTAGGTGAAAAGAATAACTAATCTACTATTTTAGGAGTTGGAGAGGAAAATTTTCATTAATTTTGTTACGTTTGACAAATCAATTCATAACTTACACTTAATAAATCATATACAAATTTATGAAAATAAATTCAATTATGAATAATAGGTATACATCTCATGAAAACTACATGTGAAATCGTCACATATGAAATTTTGTATAAGAAAATGAATGATAAGTATGGGTAGACCAATGTTTGTGGAACGGGACCAAACCGGCCGATCCGACCGGTTCAACCGTGAACCAGTCATTGGTCCGGTCTCCATCTCATGAAAACTACATGTGAAATCGTCTCACATGAAATTTTGTATAAGAAAATGAATGATAAGTATGGGTATACCAATGTTTGTGGAACGGGACCAAACCGGCCGATCCGACCAGTTCAACCGCGAATCAGTCATTGATCCGGTCCTTTTGACACACAAAAATCGGATTTGCAGTTAAACCTCATAAGACTGGTCAAAACCTGTACTTGAACCGGTTAAACTGGATTTTTTTTTTAAAAATTACTTTTTTTTTCAAACTTCAACAACTCGGTCAAAACCGTACTAGAACCGGTTAAACTAAATATGTTTAAAAAATTCATTTTTTTTTTCAAACTTTAATTTCAGGCACTTTTTCATTTATATTAATGCATGACCAATACTATTTTGATTGTTTCCAATGTGGGACAAAATCACACACTTAATAAGAATGACTTTCATATAATTGTAGTTGATTAATTAATGTGGGACGAACTCCTATATTTTATTCTAAAAACCTTCATGCTTTCTTTAGTTTTTTTCAATGTGGGACACAACTTCTAATACAAACTTATAAATTACGTATCATTATACTTTATTTGGTTTTCATTTTGAATGTGGGACAACTTCAACAATATTATGAATAAGTTAAAATAAATAAACAACATATTCAAAATTTTAAGAGAAAATTGATATATGATTAAATTATGAGTTTTCTTAGTTTGTTAAAAATTGAGATATAATTATATATTGGATATTCTATTATATCTATGTAATGTATTTAAATTTATGTGTTATGTGCTACTTTGAATAACGTTGTAAAATTTATTAACAAATATTTTGAATTTATCATTATTATGATCATTATTACTAAACATGATTTTATATCTTCATTGTCATCATCTATAATTCTAATATGAAAAAAAATAAAAAAAAATATTAAGTTTCTTTAAAACGGTCGGACCTCCCGATTGAACCGGTCCGACCGGTTGAACCTTGAACCGGTGGTCAAGCCGGTTCGATCACCGGTCCGGTTCCACAAACACTGAGGTAGACTATGGAGTGATAATAAATAATGATAATTGTACTATTAAGTACATGATCTACTATTTTTTTCATTCCATTTCTTTTCTATCACTTTTAAAATATTAAATAAATAATGATAATTTTACCTTGTTTCCATCATGTCAATCATGCCTTTAATAATATTAGATACCCTTTATTTATTTTAAAAATAAATAACCACAAGCAAAATTTAATTACCATCAATTTTTCAAAATGCTGATTCTAGTTTGGTGTTATTTATTTATTCAAATATTCCTACTACAGTCCTATCCAGATCCCATACTAATTTCAATAATGTGATCACCACTGTTCACATAATTTGTGCCCTAATAAAATAAAATATAAATTTTTATATATGCACAAAGACTCATGTGAGACGGTCTCACGAATTGTTTTCGTAAGATAAATCCTTATTACCCACAAATTGAACTCATATTCACAGATTTCCATATGAATTGCTAAGTATAGACTATGTATTGACCCGTCTAAAAAAAAAAAGACTCATGAGACGGTCTCACACAAGACCTGAGGATATAGAATATAAAACTTAATATTTCTCACTATCATCTTTCACATTCTCACGAGATCGCAATTATTCATTATAATTATTAATTAATACATTATTATCCTCTATCAACATCAAGAAAAGGTCGACATTAACTCATAAGATATCCACAATTAAAACTATCTTCACACCATTCAAATTAAATATCTTTTAAAAGGAATGTTTCTTTCTCAACAAATTAAAATTAAATATCCCAACACCAGAATAATTGTTTCATAATTCCACTAGTTTTATCAAAAAAATCTTCACCCAAAACAATAGAAACACTCAAATTGATGAAAAGTGATCATAAAACAATGGAGAGAGAGAGAGAGAGACCTGAATGAGAAGATAACTCTTGCCATCAAAGCCATTCTTGATGACTTTAAAGGTTTGTCCATAATATATTCGAATATAAGCAGCATCTTCAACCTCTGAAATGTTGCCATTTATTTTCACATTTGGTGTTGCTCCTTCTATTACTATCATTTCTCTACTCCAAACACTTAAAAACACCAACACAATGTGCAAATGCCACCAGCTAAACATCATCATCATTAATCTAAATAAGTTGAACCCTCTTTCTTCAAGAGTAAATTAAACCCACCAAAAAAATTCAATCTTTATATCATATATATAAACACACACATATATAGACTATAGTACACTGTAGGGTGGGGTGGGGTGGGGTGGGGTGGGGTGGCAGAGAGTTTGAATTATTATGGAGAAGAAAGAAAGAAATGTTTGGGTTAGGCATGTGTAAAAGGAAGGATGGATGTTGGTTCATCCATTTCAGATACCCGTGACCATATTTCACCTTTGTTTCTGTCCTTTTCTTCTCAACCTTTTTGCATTCTCTTTTTCTTTTGTCTTTTTCCTACCGATTTTTGTTTATATACAACTCCTGTGAGGTCGTCTCAAATTTTAAGAAACATGTCAGCGTCAAATGAGGTTAAAATAAGTTAGAGGGCATGGTAGGGAGAGAAACTAGAAAACTTGTGTGATCAGAGTTCAAACTTTAGTTATTGCAGTTTACGTTTTGTAAAGGTGTGATACCACTTGAACTACAAGACTCACGATAATAAGATTTCGTCTCACAAATTTTATGTGCTCGCCTCATATAACCTTTTATCATTTTTAATTTTCGTGGACTAGTGTCTAGCATGTGATGTGCACCAACTTCCTCTACTTTTCTACAAATAGTAGTGATATCATTTTGCCTTTGTGTTGATGTAAAAGGTGGTTTCAATAAACTTAGGATGAATAATTCATCCATCTTTTTGTAGCTAGTCACGGTTCCAATTTGTTAGCTTTTATTTTTGTGAAAAGAGAAACATATTTTATTATTAAAGAAAGTGTTGGCAAACTGTAATATATGGGGTTTCCACCTGTCAAATTAAAGAGTAAGTCTCTTGTGCATCAGGTGCATGGATCTTAGATCCATGCAACCGGGTCAGATCTGGGTAATCCGACCCGCTTCTTTTTTTTTTCGCGCTAACTTTTTTTCAATTTTAGTCATGACTTTTAGTTATGTTAAGAATACCTTTATATAATGTGTAAGAATATCTTTAGGTTACGTTAAGGATACTTTTATGCTCAGATTTCATACATTTACGTTAAGTTAGACATACCTTTAGGTAATGTTTAGAGATACCTTTAGGTTATGTTAAGGATACCTTTATGCCCAAATTTCATACATTTACTTTACGTCAGACATACCTTTAGGTTATGTTAAGGATACTTTTATGTTATGTTAGAGATACCCTATCCATAAGGTAGTTGTGTTACACATTTTGTACACAAAGGTATCTCTAACATAACATAAAAGTATCTTTAACATAACCTAAATGTATCCTTAATATAACGTAAATGTATGTGACTTGGAGCGAATTTTAAGGGTATTAAATCAGGATTTCAAAGGAACCTAGAATCACGATTTCAAAGATATCTTTAACGTCACCTAAAGGTATCCTTAATATAACGTAAATGTATGTGACCTGGAGTGAATTTTAAGGGTAGCAAAATCAGGATTTCAAAGGAACCTAGAATCACGATTTCAAAGATATCTTTAACGTCACCTAAATGTATTCTTAACATAACCTAAAAGTATGCTTAATATAATCAAAAGGTATTTTTAACATAACTAAAGGTATCTTTAACATAACCTAAATGTATGCTTAACATAACTAAAAGGTATTTTTAACATAACGTGGTATGTAATCTGGAATCAGGATTTCAAAGGTATCCTTAACATCACCTAAAGGTATTCTTAACATAACCTAAAAGTATGCTTAATATAATCAAAAGGTATTCTTAACATAACTAAAGGTATCCTTAACATAACCTAAAGGTATGCTTAACATAACTAAAAAGTATTTTTAACATAACGTGGTATGTAACCTGGAATCAGGATTTCAAAGGTATCCTTAACATAACTAAAAGGTATCCTTAACGAGCGAATTTGAGCGCATCCGCCCAGGCGCGTGGGAGAGCGTGAGGGCGCGTGGGACGCGCGTGGAAGCGCGTACACGTGCGGGTCGAGTCAGGTGTATGAATCTAGGATCCATGCACCTGATGCATAAAAGTTTTTGTCCAAATTAAATGTGTATAGATAGTTTAAGGAAATCCAATTAAAGTGATCCAAGTAAGTTTAAGTTATGGACTTAAATGAGTATCGCAATATTATTGAGCTTTTATGTGTAAATATTATTAATTAGGTATTTTTGATTTATTGAGGGACAAAATTGAAAATAAATAAGGGGTTATGATCTCCAAACATCAGTTTTCTCATTCCAAGTTCTATGTTCTCTCTACATTTGTGAATAAGGGTGAATCTAATTGTTTGATAAACCATACCGGTTATAAACATGAATCGGTTCAATAATCAACTTATGGATTTTACGGTTATTGTCTCTTCTCTATTTTCGATTATTATCATAGAATTTAGGATTGTGGCTTTCGTATTGTAGCATGTTTTTCTGATATTAAAGCATGGAGTTACTCTCCTGTACACTAGTTGCACGGATCTGAGATCCGTACAACTAGGCTACATTGGTCGTTACCCTCATGTTATGTTAGTGTTACCCTCGTGTTAGGGCGAAGACAGGTGAATTATGTAGTTGTGGCTTTTTGAAAACATTGGTAGTTTGAAATATTTGGGTGAAGACAAATGGAATTATGTATTGGAAGTTTGAAAATTGTGTTGATATGGGTTTTGGAATTTGAAAACAAGTACATATTTTTGCTTTCTGCAAACTTGGTATGAATCCTTTAGTAATGGTTTATATACCTCTGCCTTTGTACACTTTGATTACTTTATATTTTGGCTTTGGCTTTGCATTTGTAAGCCATTTTGCTTGTAATGGATTAAATACTTTGGTTGCCTTC